>CM077166.1:100077874-100677874 GCA_039583875.1 Platanthera guangdongensis | reverse complement strand
CGGCTCTCCAGCACCTGGAAAGGGACAATCCACCCACCGGTGGCAAACAAAAGCAACGGTCAGCGTTCAGCTGACCAAATTATAACGACCCTACCCCTTCTCTAGGGGCAGCGGTATTCTTCCCTGCAGGCATATTAGATCACAAGTATGGCAAGCTATATCATCAAAATGTGCTTTCACGCACACAAGTCATCACAACCGTTCGCCACCCGGCCCAACGGTCCGTGCACTCAGGGCACATTCTTGGTGTTCTGGCAAACCTCTTGCCCACCACCGTATCAGGGTCATAACCCAACGGTAAATCTCTTGAGCATTTACTCCATGGCGTGCAGCCGGAGTTAGTCTTCGGACATCGGGATGGCCCGTAGCCCCCCGTTGTGTCATGGCGCGCAGGCCGAAGACTCTTGCTATGCGCTCCAACAGACCGCACCTTTTGGTCTCACGTCAGACGGACATAGCGCAGGTCGGATCCTCCACCCCCCGTTGCTCAAATCGCCTTGCCTTCTCCGAGTACGGCGTACTCATGGCTATATCAAAGGCGCGGGTCGGTCTCACCAATCCTGTTCTTGGCATTCAAGCCTGGGTATTTCTCTATACCCATTTCCTCACAGCAACAGCGGGTCTTTCCTGGGCACACCAGTACTTCCTGTGACTCTCTCCATAGGTGGACACCGCACAAGCACAAATGTCAGGGGTCTTTCCTAGCTCTCATGTCAGTACTTCCTGTTACTCGCTTCACAGGTGGACACCCTACGACATCAAGCATCCCCAAAAGGGCCTTTCCTGGTTCCACCAGTACTTCCTGTGCCTCAATCACAGGTTGGACCCAAAACCATCACATGGCTATTTTCCTGGGCTACCACCCCAGTACTTCCTGCTACTCCTTTTCGCAGGCATAACCCGTAGACTCCTTACACTACACGTTTATCACGGAGTCTTCTCCGGTTCGTATGCAACATCACCAATCCAGACCAACCTGTCCAGATGGGCTTCACAAAGCATGCCTATTCCGTACTCCATTTCCAGATCTATATGCTACCAAAGGGGATTTCAAGCATCCACCCAAAGATTTCCAAAATCAACCACCTCTTGGTGGGAGAAATCACAAAATATGCCAAAAAGGAAGCCTTCACATGGCTAGGAAGAAAAGTCGTTACCCTTGACGACCGCTTCGGTGTCATGACCTCCAAGCTAGCTTGCAAGACTCGCAAGATTGATTCCTCCGCAACGCCGGCTTCGGATCTCTCGTTGGTAACCAGCAGCACCACCAGCAGCAGCCCCCTTTCCTTCTTCCTCCTCCTTTCTCTCTCTTGAAGAAAGATGAAGGCCAAATCAAAATGAGAATTACTTCTCAGTTTTCGGCCTTTAAGAAAAAGAGGAAGAAGCTTCAGCCCTTGGATCCCAGCTGAAGGAATGGACGGCCACGATTCTGCCAAAATCACTGATTTTGACCCGACACGGCCTCTGACACGGCTGTGTGCCTCAAGCGGTGGTCAACCGACTTATCCAAACCAGTGACACGCCCATGGGACACGCCCGTGTCATGGGCCGTGTCACCAACACGCCTTCAGACACGCCCGTGTCTGTGGCCGTGTACCTGGATGAAAAAAAATCCCAAATCATCCCGAGACTTCACACGGCCTGTGACACGCCCGTGTCCCAGGCCGTGTGCCCAGACACGGCACAAAGACACGCCCTGTCGAAATCCTTTGGCTGGCTGAGTTCGTCGCCTAATTTGACACGCCCTGTGACACGCCCGTGTCCCAGGCCGTGTTCAATCTCTTGACACTCGACACTCACGTCTCGACACTCGACGATCGTCGAATAAAAATCGTCGAGCATGCGACACGGCCTTGGACACGCCCGTGTCCTGGGCCGTGTGCCCCCCTCTCGACGCATCGTCGAGAGAAAAATCGTCGAGACAAAGGCCGATCGTCGACACAACCTCGACACGCCCTGCGACACGCCCGTGTCGCAGGCCGTGTCAACTGACACGCCCTGGGACACGCCCGTATCCCAGGCCGTGTCACCCAAAAATGCCTGTTTCCGAACTTTGGGCTGTTACAATCCTCCCCTCCTACAAGAAATTTCATCCTTGAAATTCAGACATAGGAAAGGCAATAAAAAAACAGCAAGAAAAATGTGACAACATATATAAAAGTTTATGTTACAACATTCTTGCTACAGGTTACAAAAACAGCTCAGGGAACTCTTCTCGCATGGTCTGCTCACGCTCCCATGTCAGTTCTTCACGGCCGCAGTTGTCCCACCGGACTTTTACCATACTGACCGTCTTGTTTCGCAACTGTTTTTCGGCTCGATCTTCGATCTGAATGGGTTTAACTCTCGTTGTTAGCCCATACTCCACCGGCACACGATCATCCGCGATCACTTGAGTTGGATCTTTCACGGCCTTCTGAAGCACCGAGATGTGAAAGACATCATGTAACCCACCCAAGTCCGCCGACAGAGCTAGCCGATAAGCCGCTTCGCCAACTCGCTCAACCACTTCAAACGGACCCAAATATCTGGGACTCAACTTTTTCAATCGTCGAATCCTGGAGACACCTTTGAATGGCTTGATCTTCAAGTAGACCCAATCGCCAACCACAAATTCTACGTTCCGATGCTTGGCGTTGTAGTACTTCGCTTGTCGATCTTGAGCAATAAGCAATCTTTCTCGAATTGTCCGTATGGTTGAGTTTGCTTCCTCAACCTCATTTGGTTTAACAACCCGAGCTTCGCCCGCTTCTACCCAAGCTAAGGGAGTACGACACTTCCTTCCATATAGAGCTTCATATGGTGTCATCCCAATGCTTGCTTGGTAGCTATTATTATATGCAAACTCCACCATATAGAGATGATCTTCCCATCTCTTTCCGAAATCAAGGGCGCACATTCGGAGCATGTCCTCCATTGTTCTGTTGGTACGTTCAGTTTGGCCATCCGTTTGGGGATGAAAGGTCGTACTGAAAGTCAACTTTGTACCCAACAGTCGGTGAACTAGCCTCCAATCATTTGACGTGAATCGCCCATCTCGATCACTTACGATGCTCCGAGGAACACCGTGCAGCCGCACAATCTGGTCAACATATAACTTTGCCAAACTTTCAACTGAATCATCCCGCCTGTTCGGGAGAAAATGTGCGACTTTCGTTAGCCGGTCAACAATCACCCAAATGGAATCATTTCCTCGCTGCGATCTTGGCAACCCATGCACAAAATCCAAGGAAATATCATCAAATTTCCACACTGGGATCGGCAGTGACTTCAAATATCCACCCGGCTTTTGACATTCCGCCTTCACCATCGCACATGTTTGGCATTTAGAGACATAAAGGGCAACATCTTTCTTGAGCCCTGGCCACCAGAAAAGCTTTTTCATATCGTTGAACATCTTTGTGCTCCCGGGGTGAATGGAATACTTGGTATAATGCGCTTCATACATCAGTTCTTCTCTCAGTTTCCCCACATTTGGGACGCACAAACGACCCTCTTTTCGCAAAAGACCGTCATTCCAGGTGAATTTGCCTTCTGGCCCTTCATTCACATAGCGCAAGAGATCTTCATCCAACTCCGTTGCCCGTCGAACTCGGTCTGCAAGGTCATATTACACCTCAGTCCAGTTCAAACATGCAATGGCAGTGGAATTCTTATCAACACAATAGATCTCCAATGCCTCCAGTTCCTGGATAAGACGTTCATCATGTCTTTGTAACCAATTCGCTCTAGCCGGAACCCGCCGGCTCAGGGCATCCGCGATAACATTCCCCTTCCCGGGTGTATAGTAAATCTCAAAAGTGTAGTCCCCAAGGAACTCCAACCACCTTCGTTGTCGCATGTTCAAGTCTTTCTGCTCCAAAAGATACTTTAGGCTCTTATGATCGGTATAGATCTCTACCTTCACGCCATAAAGGTAGTGTCGCCACAACTTGAGTGCAAAAATCACTGCCGCTAATTCCAAATCATGGACGGGATAGTTTCGCTCGTGCACCTTCAGCTGGCGTGAGCCATAAGCAATCACCTTTCCGCTCTGCAGAAGAACGCAGCCTAAGCCGCTCCCTGAGGCATCACTATAAATCACAAATCCATCGGTTCCACATGGCGAAGACAACACCGGTGCCGTGGTCAACCGAATCTTCAGCTCTTCAAAAGCTCGTGCACAATCTGGCGTCCAAACGAACTTCTGATCTTTTCGCGTCAATGTGGTTAGTGGCAAAGCGATCCGTGAGAAGTTCTCCACAAAGCGTCGATAGTAGCCCGCAAGTCCAAGGAAACTCCTGACCTCGGCTACGGAAGACAATCTTGGCCACTCTTGTATGGCTCTTATCTTCGCTGGATCCACTGCAATGCCCGCTCCACTCACCACATGGCCCAAAAATGCCACTGAAGATAGCCAAAACTCGCACTTCGAGAACTTGGCATATAGCTGATTTTGCCTCAACGTATTCAACACCAACCGCAAGTGACTCTCATGCTCAGCTTTGTACTTCGAGTATACTAGGATGTCATCAATGAACACTATCACAAACAGATCCAGGTACTCACGAAAAATACGGTGCATCAGATCCATAAACACCGAGGGCGCATTACACAATCCAAAGGGCATGACTGTGAACTCATAGTGCCCATAACGTGTTCCAAATGCGGTTTTGGGAATGTCATCTTCCCGAATTCTTAACTGGTAATAACCAGACTTCAGGTCCAACTTCGAATAGACGGTAGATCCCACCAACTGATCAAATAATTCATTAATCCGGGGTATAGGATACTTATTCTTCTCGGTCAGCTTATTCAATTCACGGTAATCGATACACAACCGTAACCCACCATCTTTCTTCTTTACAAAAAGTACAGGCGCGCTCCAAGGTGACATACTTGGGCAGATATAACCTTGCTCTAGCATTTCTTGTAGTTGAACCTTCAACTCAGCCATCTCTTTAGGCGCAACGCGATATGGCGAGCGGGCCACGGGTTTCGCACCTGTCACCAACTCAATTGTGAAGTCAATCTCCCGCTGGGGTGGTAGCCCAGGGAGATCCGTGGGAAACACATCTGTAAATTCTGCCACAATCGGAACCTCGCACAAAGTGGCCTTAGGCTCCACAGCCTGAATTAGTGCAAAGTAACACTCCGCACCCTTCCGAACAGCTTTGACTACCTGGAGTGCAGACATCAACGTCCCGCTCACTCCTCGCATACCCGCAAACTTGGTCTTCTGTTCGGTATTCTGGCCCAACGTGATTTCTTTGGACTGGCAATCAATCATAGCATGCTGCTCCGCAAGCCAATCCATCCCAAAAATCACATCGAATTCCGATATTGGCAAAACAAATGCGGTTAAACAAAAATCCCGACTTCCGAACTGAACCGCCACATCGCAAGCTTGATCCGCAAGCATCCAACAACCATTCGGCAACACCACTCTGACGCTATCTGCCTTTGGACGACTGGGTATCTCAAGCCGCGTAAGAAACTCACTAGACAGAAAAGAATGCGATGCACCTGTATCAAACAGTGCTCGCTCCAGCGTGCCCCGAATCATCACAAATCCTATGACAAACATGTCACACACACAAACCGCAAACATAGGAGTACTAAGCAAAGCATACAAACAATAACATATGCAAAACTAAACTCATACCTGTGACCACATCACTCTGCTTGATGGCCTCTTGCAGGCCAAGATTGTAGACCCGGGGTTGCGCCTGCGAGGCAGAGGAATCCACCACCGCCTTTCCTTTCTCCGCATAAGATGCACCCGCCTTCTTTTCACTCTTTGGCGGCATCCGACAATCTCGCGCAATATGCCCCATCCGGCCACAATTAAAGCAGATACGGGTGTCTGGCTTGGAGGTCGCCCCTGATGTTGCTCCCGTTGTAACTGATGAAGGAGCTTGTCCACTAGGCTTGGACTTCTTACCCCATCTCTTCTTATAAAATGGTTTCCCAGATCGGGGCGCCTTCCACTCCTGTTGCGACACAGCCAAAGCTCTCTTCCCTTGCACCCTCTTCATATCCTTTTCCAACGCGGTCGCGGTGTCAACCAGTGCTTGGAAACCTTGGTTCACAGAACTTGACACAAGGAACCTCAGTTCGTCCCTCAGTCCTTCATAGAACCGATTAGTCTTCCTCTGCTCATCAGCAAAAATAGAACCCGCATACCGCCCTAAGCGAGTAAATTCATGCAGGTACGCGTCAACACTGCCATCACCTTGAGTCAACCGTTGGAATTCATTTTCCATGTCTATCCGCTGAGCCACAGGAAGGTGCTTCGCAAGGAAGAGCCTGGAGAATTCTTCCATCGACACTTGGGTTAACGGACGACCCGCCAAATGATGCAACTCCATCTCATCCCACCATAATCGAGCTTCTCCTTCAAGCAAGAAGGTGGCTAAGGTAACTTTCTGATGCTCCGCCGTTCCTATCGCCGTCATCACTCGCTTGACGCGCGATAGCCAATCCTCAGCCTGCGTCGGGGTTCCCGCTCCCGAGAACGTAGGCGGATGGAAACTCATAAACCGCGTTAGCTGCTTCTCAGCCGCTCGAGGAACCACATCCATAACAGGTTCAGGCCTTGCCGCCACCTGTTCTGGCCTCACAGCCGCTTGCTCCTGCCTAAGTGGCTGGCCTTGGATCATGGTAAATAAGGCCTCCGCAACTAAACGCACATGTTCCGCAGACGGTGGAGGTGTAGGCACCGCGGCTGGTGCCATACTTTCATCAGAACGCTGGGACTCAGACGGCCCAGCTCCACTTCGTGTCACCTAAAGGTGGACAAGACACACACATTAGCGGTCGTACCCAAGCAATCAACACAAAAGAAGAACACACAGGTTCCTCAAACACACAAATATGCATTCCTATCATGGACATTCAGGAGTTCATTCGTAGACTTTGGTGTGCACAAACACGTGCTCGCCACCCCACAAAAGAAGTCGACCACGACTTCGAGAGGGAACGACCAAGACGACCGATACCAAAAATGTAACAACCCCATCCGTTCATATGATATATTCTAGAAGGTCCGGCCGGGGCCCCACAGGATATATCACAAAACAGTCGGTGAAGGTACAGGATGATACCAGAGTCGCGCATCGCACCTAACACAAAGCATTCTAGCGGAAGCCTAGACTACAACTTGAACTCCTCATGAATGTCCAAACATAAAACTCCACATTTTATATCATATAGGAATGTCTTACAACACGTACAAAAGAGTTGGCCTTATGACCTATACAGGGCTTTCACACAGTGGCCTAAACAATTGGCGCGCAGGCCGGCCACAAGAAAAGAAAACACACAAAAGAACACAGCTAGCCTTCGAGGGCTAGCAGCAGCAGCAGCAACACCCGCAGGAACATCAGCCTCTATGCGATCCGCTCGGCTCTCCAGCACCTGGAAAGGGACAATCCACCCACCGGTGGCAAACAAAAGCAACGGTCAGCGTTCAGCTGACCAAATTATAACGACCCTACCCCTTCTCTAGGGGCAGCGGTATTCTTCCCTGCAGGCATATTAGATCACAAGTATGGCAAGCTATATCATCAAAATGTGCTTTCACGCACACAAGTCATCATAACCGTTCGCCACCCGGCCCAACGGTCCGTGCACTCAGGGCACATTCTTGGTGTTCTGACAAACCTCTTGCCCACCACCGTATCAGGGTCATAACCCAACGGTAAATCTCTTGAGCATTTACTCCACGGCGTGCAGCCGGAGTTAGTCTTCGGACACCGGGATGGCCCGTAGCCCCCCGTTGTGTCATGGCGCGCAGGCCGAAGACTCTTGCTATGCGCTCCAACAGACCGCACCTTTTGGTCTCACGTCGGACGGACATAGCGCAGGTCGGATCCTCCACCCCCCGTTGCTCAAATCGCCTTGCCTTCTCCGAGTACGGCGTACTCATGGCTATATCAAAGGCGTGGGTCGGTCTCACCAATCCTGTTCTTGACATTCAAGCCTGGGTATTTCTCTATACCCATTTCCTCACAGCAACAGCGGGTCTTTCCTGGGCACACCAGTACTTCCTGTGACTCTCTCCACAGGTGGACACCGCACAAGCACAAATGTCAGGGGTCTTTCCTAGCTCTCATGCCAGTACTTCCTGTTACTCGCTTCACAGGTGGACACCCTACGACATCAAGCATCCCCAAAAGGGCCTTTCCTGGTTCCACCAGTACTTCCTGTGCCTCAATCACAGGTTGGACCCAAAACCATCACATGGCTATTTTCCTGGGCTACCACCCCAGTACTTCATGCTACTCCTTTTCGCAGGCATAACCCGTAGACTCCTTACACTACACGTTTATCACGGAGTCTTCTCCGGTTCGTATGCAACATCACCAATCCAGACAAACCTGTCCAGATGGGCTTCACACAGCATGCCTATTCCGTACTCCATTTCCGGATCTATATGCTACCAAAGGGGATTTCAAGCATCCACCCAAAGATTTCCAAAATCAACCACCTCTTGGTGGGGGAAATCACAAAATATGCCAAAAAGGAAGCCTTCACATGGCTAGGAAGAAAAGTCGTTACCCTTGACGACCGCTTCGGTGTCATGACCTCCAAGCTAGCTTGCAAGACTCGCAAGATTGATTCCTCCGCAACGCCGGCTTCGGATCTCTCGTCGGTAACCAGCAGCACCACCACCAGCAGCCCCCTTTCCTTCTTCCTCCTCCTTTCTCTCTCTTGAAGAAAGATGAAGGCCAAATCAAAATGAGAATTACTTCTCAGTTTTCGGCCTTTAAGAAAAAGAGGAAGAAGCTTCAGCCCTTGTATCCCAGCTGAAGGAATGGACGGCCACGATTCTGCCAAAATCACTGATTTTGACCCGACACGGCCTTTGACAGGGCCGTATGCCAGGCCGTGTGCCTCAAGCGGTGGTCAACCGACTTATCCAAACCAGTGACACGCCCATGGGACACGCCCGTGTCATGGGCCGTGTCACCAACACGCCTTCAGACACGCCCGTGTCTGTGGCCGTGTACCTGGATGAAAAAAAATCCCAAATCATCCCGAGACTTCACACGGCCTGTGACACGCCCGTGTCCCAGGCCGTGTGCCCAGACACGACACAAAGACACGCCCTGTCGAAATCCTTCGGCGGGCTGAGTTCGTCGCCTAATTTGACACGCCCTGTGACACGCCCCTGTCCCAGGCCATGTTCAATCTCTCGACACTCGACACTCACGTCTCGACACTCGACGATCGTCGAATAAAAATCGTCGAGCATGCGACACGGCCTTGGACACGCCCGTGTCCTGGGCCATGTTCCCCCCTCTCGACGCATCGTCGAGAGAAAAATCGTCGAGACAAAGGCCGATCGTCGACACAACCTCGACACGCCCTGCGACACGCCCGTGTCCAGGCAACTGGCCGGGACACGCCGTGTCACCCAAAAATGCCTGTTTCCGAACTTTGGGCTGTTACACCGTGTGCCTCCAACAACACGGCCCCGAAACCAACCCAAGAGATGACACGGCCTGGGACACGCCCGTGTCCCAAGCCGTGTGCCAAGTCTCGACACCCGTCGACAGGCTTTGTGTCGACATCGCGGAAAAACGTCGAGCGAAGATCGTCGACCAAGCGGGACACGCCCTGTGACACGCCTGTGTCACAGGTCGTGTGCCCCAGTCTCGACACTTTATCGAGCGAATGTGTCGACACTTGGGCCGAGTGTCGACACGGCCTCGACACGCCCTGCGACACGCCCGTGTTGCAGGCTGTGTGACCCACTCTCGACACTTTGTCGAGCGAAAATGTCGACACTTGGGCCGAGTGTCGACACGGCCTCGACACGCCCTGCGACACGCCCGTGTCGCAGGCCGTGTGCCCCACTATCGACACTTTGTCGAGCGAAAGTGTTGACACTTGGGCCGAGTGTCGACACGGCCTCGACACGCCCTGCGACACGCCCGTGTCGCAGGCCGTGTGCCTCCTGCCAGAAACCCAAAAAATGTTCAGAACTGCAGACTGAACCTCTTTGCAAAAACTGGGGTGTTACATCCATGGTGGACATTGTGGCTATTGTGAAGCCAGTCCTTGGTGTACAGTGTGGCTATTGTGAGCTTGATGAGCTCTTGAAAAGGCTGGGTGCCGAACAAGAAAGGTGAAACTGACCCGCGCCTTATATATTGGGTCGTGAGTACGTTGGTATTCAGTGATGGCAAGGTGATTTGAGCAACGGGGGGTGGTTGATCCATACCTGCGTTATGTTCGTCTGACTCGAAGACCTGAAAGTGCGGTCAGTTGGAGCACATAATGAGAGTCTTAGGCCTGCGCGCCGGAAAGACTAAATACTCAAGTTACCGTCGGGTGTTGAACCTGGAACGGTGGTGGGACCCTGGTTCGCCGGTACACCAAGAATGTACCCTGAGTGCACGGATCATCGGGCCGCATGGCTGACGGTTGTGATGGAATATTTGTGCGTGAGAGCACAATGTGTGATATTTATGTATCTATATATGAATTGTTATGCTTGTAGGGAAGGAATACCACTGCCCCGAGTAAGGGGTAGGGTCGTTATAAATTGGTCAGTTAAATGCTGATCGTTGTCTTGTTTGTCACCGTTGGGTGGGTTGTCCTTGTACAGGTGCTGGAGAGCCGAGCGGGACATATAAAGGTTGAAGTCCCTGCTGCTGCTGCTGCTAGCCCTTAAAGGCTAAGCTGAAAAATGTTATGTTTTGTTCATGTTTGGCCGGCCTGCGCGCCGATGTTTGGAAGCCACTCTTGTAAAGAGCAACTGTAAGGCCATAAGGCCAAACAATATTGTATTTGATGTACATTCCTTTATAAAATGTGGGTGTTTATATTCGTAGACATTCATGGTTGGAGTTCAGCAGTTATGTTAAAAGCTTCTGCTAGAATACTATGAGTTAGGATGCGCAACTCTGATATCAACCCGTAACTTTACTGCCTATCTTGTGGCATATGGTGTGGGGCCCCGACCGGACCTTCTATTATATGCTATCTGAACGGATGGAGATGTTACAAGGTCTACTGGCAGTAAGGTAGAGAAAGGATCCAATTATGCTTCTGTACTTTGTTTCATCAAAAGGTTTCCCTTTCTCATCCTTGTCTAGCGACATAGTTGAACTCATTGGAGTCCTCATCGAGGTTGCGTTCTCCATTCCGAAATTCTTAATTATCTCCTTGGTGAACTTGGTCTGCTAGATGAAAATTCCATCTTCAGATTGTTTCACCTGAAGCCCTAAGAAATACTTCAGCTCGTCCATACTGCTCATTTCAAACTTCCCTTGCATAAGTTTTGAAAACTTCTTGCAGTGGTTGTCGTCGGTAGAGCCAAAAATAATGTCGTCGACAAGATCTGCACTAGCAAAATCTTGCCTTTTATTTCCCTAAGAAATAATGACTTATCTATTTTTCTCCTTGTGAACTTGTTCTCAAGAAGAAAGCTAGACAGCGTCTCATACCAAGCTCGAGGAGCATGTTTCAGACCATATAAAGCTTTATGTAATAAGTAAACATAATCGGGAAAGTTAGAATCAACGAAACCTGAAGGTTGTTCCACATATACCTCTTCCTTTATGTCGTCATTAAGGAAGGCAGACTTCACGTCCATCTGATAGACAGTGAAACCCTTGAGAGCAGCATATGCTAGGAAAAACCTGATTGCCTCCAGTCTTGCCACTGGAACATACGTTTGATCAAAGTCGATTCCTTCTTCTTGACGATATCCTTTGGCGACGAGTATGGCTTTGTTCTTTATGATCATTCCATCCCCGTCCATCTTGTTTCTGTAGACCCATTTCGTCCCAATGACATTCTTACCTTTGGGTCTTGGAACAAGTTTCCATACCTGGCAATGCTTGAACTGATTTAGTTCTTCTTCCATCGCCATTATCCAAGATACATCTAAGTTTGCTTCCTAAAACTTCATTGGTTCAACTTGTGAGAGAAAACTTAAATATAAATTCTCGTTAGTTGTACCTCTACGTGTTCTAACACCATCCTGGGGATCTCCTATGATCTGGTCCATGGGGTGATCCTTCATATGTCTGAGCTCTAGAGTCCTTACATCTAGAATATCTTCAATCACCAGAGCGACTTCATCAACTTGGATGATTTCTTCATCTTGATCATCAACCTCTCCAATAGGGGTTGGAGTAGAGATCTTGATGAACTTTTCACCTTTATCTTCAGTTGATTCATCCAAGTTAAGTTCTTTCAACTTTGTACCTGCATCTTCAATGAACACACTAGAAGAGTTGTCTTGCAGCAAGCTTGTCTCATCAAATACATGTATTGATTCTTCTACAACTAGAGTTTTTCTATTAAATATCATATATGTCTTACTATGGCTACTATATTCTACAAAAATACCTTCAAAACTCTTTTTGCTAAACTTGGTAGTATGATACATGTCATTGTTAAGCACGAAGCACTTACAACCAAAAATTCTAAAATATGAGACAGTTGGTTTATTGCCCTTTAGAAGTTCGTAAGATGTCTTATCGTGGTTTTTGTTTATGAGTGCTCGATTTTGCATGTAGCATGCAGTGTTGACGACTTTAGCCCAGAAGTATTATGGAAATGAGGCATCACTCAACATGGTCCTGCAGACCTCTATGAGTGTTCTATTCCTTCTCTCGCCACTCCGTTCTATTGTGGAGTATGAGGAGATGAAAACTCATGAAAGATATCCAAGCTTTAAAAGAATTCTGTCATGGTCCATGACTTGAACTTTGTTCCATTGTTACTTCTGAGTTTGACTATGAAATAGTTGTATTCATTTTGGACTTGCCTGAAACAATTAGTAAAGATGTCGAAGGTATCTGACTTGTGTTTTAGAAAGAACACTCACGCAAAGCGCGAGTAATTATCAACAATTACCAACTTATAATCCTTACCTCCCAAACTTCTAATTTGTAGTGGACCGAACAAGTCTATATGAAGTAAATGTAAACATCTATTAGAATCTTTGTCAATAATGCTTTTAAAGGTACCCCTTGTTTGCTTGCCTTTTACACATACATGACAAGGTCTATCTTTGACGTATTTGACATTTGGGGCATTATGTACTAAATTTAGTGAAAATAATTTATTAATGGTTTTGAAATTAATATGCGCTAGTCTCTTGTGTCATTGGTCACCAAGAGACGCACTATCTTTTGCTAAAAAACACACTGGTGTAGAAGAATCTATACAGATGAAATTTAAACAAAATATATTTCTGCTTCGAGTGCCGGATAGAATCATTTTCATATTGTCAACGGATTTTATCAAGCACTTATCAGCATGAAATTCAACTATGTACCCTTTATCGCATAGTTGGCTTATGCTTATAAGATTATGTTCCAATCATTCAACATAAACTACATATGAGAAGGATACACTACCGTTCGAGATCATATCATAGCCTTTCGTAATTCCTCGGTCTGATCCTCCAAAGATGACCTTTTGTCCTTTCATGACTGGAGTATAGTTCTGAAGTAGGCTTCTTGTCCCGGTCATGTACCGAGAACATCCACTGTCCAAATACCAGATAGGCATTTTGGTGGCCTTTGGACATACCTGTAATTATAAATCAGTTTGCCTTAGGAACCCAAACACGTATGGGTCCTTGGTCTCTTGTTAGAATACTCCCCCTACAAGTATTGGCACTATGAGCGGTCTTTCTCATATTACTAACATGAGGAGTTGCAAAATTCCTGGGATTAGACCAGCAGTCAATGGCAAAGTGACCAATCTTGTCACAACACCAACAGTCGAACCTGTTGTATCTTTGACTTAGATTCTCCTACTCGACCTTTTGAGATGGTGGTTTAGCAGGGGCAGCATTCTTGGAGGAAGAAGCTTCATGGTGATGACAATCACATGATTTCTTCTCCTTCAATGATTTTTCCACAACGAGATTTACCTTTGGTGCTTTCTTGAAGTTATGACCATGGTTATAAGGGTCATAACTCTGAAGAATGGTTTCTTCATAAGTGCCTTAAAGACACTCTCACCAAAGTTTCTGGGGTGAGTCCATCCTTGGTAACAGGACTTGGGCTCTACATAAGTAGGCCTAGCGAAGTGACAGTAGCATGAGTCAAGATCAAACTCATTTGTTGGAAATATGACCTTCTTAAAAGAAGTCTGATCTTGAGGGGCTTTCCCCTTCTCTTTGGTCAAAGCCTTCTTGGCGACCTTATTCTTTTTTTAAGCCTTATTCCTCCTAGAAGATTTACTAGGAGCTTCCACATGGCCTAGCCCAGTACCCTTGGCCTTAGCTGAGAATTCAGCAATGAATCGAAGAACAGTCTTCGGCTTCGAGAAACTTTCAACAAGTTTCTTTTCGGCTTCGAGTTGTGCTTCCATTTCTTTTATGATTTTCTCCTTAAGGTCTAGGTGCTCGAGAACCTTGTTATATTCTTCAATGACAGTATTGAACTTTTCTCTGAGCGAGTCAGTCTTAGTGACTTCCTCTCTTAGAGTGCTCTCTTTAGCTTTCAGAGACTTTATCTTTTTAGATTGAGTTTTCACGACTCGTCGACATTTGTCGTAAGCCATGATTAACTCCTTGTACTGAGCCATGAGTTCAGACTCATCATCAGAAGAGCTGTCCTCATGATCATGCTCAGAAGATTCAGATTTTGAAAGAGGAGTGTGAGAGTTTACCTTCCTAGTGAACTGGGGCTCTTGTTCATCATCTACCTGAGCCATAAGCTCAAAATAGGCTTCTTCTTCTTCACTCGACTCAAACGAGTCGGAGTCACTAAGAGTTTTGCCCTTCTTGGCTATCAGGCTCTTTTTTGTCCTCTTCTTATTGTATGGTGACTTCTTTTCTTCTCTTTTTCCACCTTCCTTCTTCTTGTGGGGGCAGTCAGCAATGACATGACCTGGCTTATTACAACAGTAACAAATGATTTCAGTAGAAATATGTTTGTTTGGTTTAGAAGCATACCTGTCATGACTGCTTGAGTCTTTTCTGTGTCGATCACCATCATGTCGTGATCTTCTGTAGGAGGCATCCTTGCCTTTCCATTGCTTCTTTTTATTCAAGAATTTCTTGAATTATCGTGAGAGTAGAGAGAACTCTCCTTCAGATAGCTCAGAGCCTGAGGTACTTGGCTCCGAGATTTCTTCTTCACTCACTTCTTGTGCTGAGGTAGGAGAGGCAGCCTTTGTCTTCCTTGAGGTGTCTACCTTTAGAGCAACAGACTTCTCCTTGGATGCAGACATGTTCTTCTCTTCTTCAGCCTTTCTTGTGTGGAGTTGAAGCTCATATGTTGAGTATTGTATCCACATTAACCCAGATTTGATGAAGTCGCCCAACTTATGTATTTGAAGGCGGAGAGTAATCAAGAAACAGATGGCAGCGGACCTATACCAATAATTTTTATAGTACATGTGTCAGTAAAGTAAAGTATGAAAAATAACTTTAACTTATACGGAAACATATAAATAAGGGATCTTTTTTCAGGGCTCTCATCGTATAAAGAGTCCCATACCAATTTATACGTTGGAGTGTCAGTTATTATCAGCAATATATATATAAAGAATTTAACCTTAATTTATAAACTTGCTCACACAAGCTTATAGACCAAGAGGTCGTTTTGCAGGGCCTATTGTATAAGCGTTTCATACCACTTATACAATAGGTGACATGAGTTTTATGTTATGATTATGCTATGACATGCAAGTGTGTTATGATGCGATCATACAAGTACAACTCACCCACCCGACTTTGTGCACACAGACCTTTAGTTCCCCCTTTTTGGAGCCTCACCTCCCCGGATACCTCCGTAGTGGTAGACGGAAGCAGTGGGTTGGGCCTCACCCACCTCTAAACCAGTAAAGCACTACCGGTCAGACTTATCGTATGCCTCAACGCTGGTGCACTAAGCGGACTCCTGCGTACTCTTGCCGGCTGGCGCACTGGACTTCTGTCGGCGAAGTGCTAGCCACATTTGCCGAGTCAACGTATTGACGTCGGTGCATCGACACTCCAATACCGAAGACCCACCACCTTTATTTTATGCACATGCAATCTTATGTATCAGCACCGAGCCAAAGCTCCCCCGGAACATCCCGTCTGTCACAAACATCAACCGAGCCAAAGCTCGTCGGGCCATCCTGCCCCTCACAAGTATCAACCGAGTCAAAGCTCGTCGGGCCATCCTGCCCGTTTCCACAACCACCGAGCCTACCGCTCGGACATCCTAGTCAAACCAACTTCCCGAGACACCGGGGCGTGTGAAGGTGACCCCTAATTATTCTAGTTGCTCTTTAAGATTTATCACTCCTACAGTTTACATTAGCCCAGGACTGCCCAAGGTATACCCCGTAAAGGGCTCTCGAAGGCACTAGGAGCTACGATGAGATTACGCCCAAAGCTACCTTTCATAAGACACTTACTATTATTGGTTGCTACCCGATTTCCTAACCCTTAATTAATTTTACTGAATCTAGCCCTAGTGCATTAAACACTTCCTCCCTACGGGAAGGACGATCTTTCGCCGATCCCGAGCGGCACCTAACACTAGTCAACCTCTCACTGTACAAATCCTGTCTTCCAATAATGAACTCTTTTATTTACCCAAACCAGCAAACCACTGAGAATTCAACTCTTCAAAATTCATTACCCACTCTAGTTCAGTTTCCGCAGTTACTATATGCAAACCACCCTATACTATATGAGATGTATAAATGAGGTACTGCGGATTGTCTTCAAAATCTCCTATAAAATTTACCAGAGGTCTATCATAACAAATTTAGTCTAAAATCAGAGATCCATAATTTTTTTAATTAATTTGATATTTATTGAATT
The DNA here is from genome assembly GCA_039583875.1 of Platanthera guangdongensis. NCBI lineage: Eukaryota > Viridiplantae > Streptophyta > Magnoliopsida > Asparagales > Orchidaceae > Platanthera > Platanthera guangdongensis. The sequence continues at coordinate 100,661,094 of CM077166.1, read as the reverse complement.
TTCCCAAATGTTTGGCCATAGGCAAATTTGAACATGAACTATATGATCTACTCAAGAAATGGCCACTCAAAAATTGTGAACACTAAATAACAGAGATATATGACTAGATATTAATTTCCATAATTTTCCAGAGAATATTTGACCTCTAAATAGTTTAACCAAAATATTTCCTTTAGTCATGTGCAAAGAAGGAAGTACCAAAATTATTCATCAGAAAATTACATAAAAATTATAGAATGTTAATATGGTTTAGAAACGATCCTTGTACTAAAATCATAATTTTTGAGACTCATTAGACTCCAAAATAAATTAAATTAAACTTTCATGGGAAATCATACTTAATGAAGCAACCCTTAAACATATTCATCCAACAATTCTATAAAAATTCACAGAGCTTAAAAAACATAATTAGTAGTCTTCTGGCTAACTTTCATCAATTTTCAGCAAGTAGTTACTTCCTACTAAATTCCTAAGTAAATAACATAAATTATTAAATTGTTAATGGAGTATCCAAAATATTATACTATCTTCAAAGCTTATACTATCTTCAAAAACTACTCAAGACTTGCCCTAGGGTTCTAGGGCTACCCTACACTTAACCACCCCAAATTCCATTGGAGAGTGAGTTATACTAAAAAAAGTCAGTGGCCAAAATATCAACCTCTGTTGAGGTGATTTGACCACTCAAAACCCAAAGGGGATGCTTGACCTATTTAACCCTAAAAGGGGTCAACCTAGGGTTGGATCAATACCTAACCAAAACATCTCCAAATGAGATGACAATTTTACCAGAGCTCTAACATGCCCTCTAAGACCTCCCACCCAAATTTGGGGGGATGTTGAGGAGTTTAGGACACTTAATTAATTTATTCATGGATTATTAAATTTTCCTGAGAACTATAGAAAAATATTCTCTAAAAATTCTGAATTTATGAGCTTATACTATCTTCAAAAACTACTCAGGACTTGCCCTAGGGTTCTAGGGCTACCCTACACTTAACCACCCCAAATTCCATTGGAGAGTGAGTTATACTATAAAAAGTCAGTGGCCAAAATATTAACCTCTGTTGAGGTGATTTGACCACTCAAAACCCAAAGGGGATGCTTGACCTATTTAACCCTAAAAGGGGTCAACCTAGGGTTGGATCAATACCTAAACAAAACATCTCCAAATGAGATGACAATTTTACCAGAGCTCTAACATGCCCTCTAAGACCTCCCACCCAAATTTGGGGGGATTTTGAGGAGTTTAGGACACTTAATTAATTTATTCATGGATTATTAAATTTTCCTGAGAACTATAGAAAAATATTCTCTAAAAATTCTGAATTTTGGACAGGACCTAGGTACAGCTAAGGTAGGCTCCCTGCCAAAATTTCAATTAATTTGGACCAAGGATGAAGTGTGGACACTCAGTTTAATGTTTGCCTAGCTCTAGGTGTATGTCCCACCAGAATGAGTGCCTTGGTCAAACCAAGCACCCAAATTGGTTCAAATAAATTTTAAAATAAAATAGACACCTAGCGCTACAAGTTTCATGTTGGTGACTTTTTCCATAAAGTAGCATAGATATTTTAAATATTAAAACCATTAAATACAAATATGTGTGACATAATTAAAATATCATGAAATATATCCTATAGTTTAATATTTAAATGGAGCGCGAATCTTGGCGCGCGACGAACGACATCCCGTCATCTTCTTCCTTGAGTCGACGACCAGGATTCGTTTTTCCTTGGCCGACTTCAAACGCTTACCGCCGGTCATCCAGCTGCTCCCCCGGTCGGCCACCGCCACCATCACCTCCGTTGAGGTGGTGGCTGCCGCCAGACGGAGTCACAGCCGCCGGAGAGCCCTATTCCGGCGATCCCGAGGGTTGCATTTTAGCGGGAAAACCAGGAAATCTTCTCTTTGGATTGGGCTCAATTGAGCCCGAAACTTGGCCCTAACGATTCCTAACATCTACCCATGAAAGAAGAAGTAGAGGAAGACCTTGTCGGCGGCCTGAAGTCGCGAAGATCGCCGGGAAGCCATTTTTGAAGGCGGCGCCGCTCGGTTTCTGCAACAACACAGTGGGGTGGCTCGGTTTCTTCAGGTAAGGCATGTGAAATCCCCCTCTTGGCTCACTGAAGGTGTTTAAAGACTCAATTGGGGGGGGGGAGGGGGAGAGGCTGGATCATCAATGACCATTAATGGCCTTGAAAGCCACCTCTCGGCCTTGGTGGTTCAAAGCATCCAGCCAGTGGAAGGGCCTGGAAAGTCTCCTGATCTTCTCAGGGCTGATAGGGGAGATGAATCAAGCAAGGAAGAATGGTCTTTGGCTTCCCCATGACATGAATGGCCTTAACTCCATTTTCTCTCTCCTCCATTAAAAGGAATTTAGAGTTTTCTCTCTCCTGCCCCCTCATGGCCGAATTTGTTCATCATTCTTAGACTATTTGCAGCCCATAAAATCATTATGATTAATTAAAATAAGTTATCCCAAGTGGGGGAAGTGTGCTTGAGCTTGGGTTAGCCTATTTGGCTAAGTTTACTTAACCTTAAGGTGGAGTTAACCTTGGTCAATATGGCCATCTGAGTTGACCCCAATGGGTCCCTGGTGACCCATTGGCCTCCCCTAAGGTCTAAGAAGGCTTGGGTTGGGTTGGTTGGGCACCTTGGTGGTCACTTGACCCTTAATTAAGACACTTTGACTTTTTTAGGGCAAGGGTTGACATTGGTCAACTTAGTCTCTTTGATTGACCCCAAGGGGTCCTTGGTGACCCCATGGCTTCCCCTGAGGTCTAAAAAGGGTTATGTAGGGTTAGCTTGCACTTTGGAGGTCACCTACCCTTAGTAAGGGTACTTTGACCAGATTAGGGGCTTAAGTTGACTTGGGTCAACTTGGCCTCTAGGACTGAACCCAATGTGTCCTTAGTGACCCATTGACCTCACTTTAGGTCTAGGAAGGCATGAGTGGGGTCCACTTGGCTAGGGGAAATTCAATTGACCCTAAGTAGGCTAGTTTGACTCATTTAGGGTTAGGGTTGACTTGAGTCAACTTAGTCTCTTTGATTGATCCCAATGGGTCCTTGTGGCTCTAATGGGCCTCCCAAAATGTTTGGGGGTATCGTGGTAGGGTCTTGGGATCGAGGTGTAGCCTCATGATCATCCTAAACTATTGTTTAGAACTCTACTATTTGCAGACCATGATGATTTCCAACTTCATGCCTAAGTTCACTTGGTCTTCTTGAGCTTCCTAGGGTTTTGTCATGACCTAATCATGACCAAAAACACTCTTAGGGGTCTAGTTTGAAATGGGATGTTACACTTACTCTCTCTCGTTGCATGGCATCGTCCTCCTCAACGCTGGCATCATCGACTCAAAGCATGGCCGAAGTGGTGGAGCATAATCGGAGGGCGCCCGTCTGGGAGCATTTCGACAAGGTTAAAGTCGACGACGAATTCAAGGCGCGGTGCAAGTTGTGCTCAAAGTTGCTAACCCTTACCGGCAACTCAACACTAGCGAGACACGTTAAGTCGTGTTTTTGCGAAGCAAGCTCTCGAGTCCAGTCAGGGACAAATATCAGCATCATGACAAATTTGGACGTACGATCAAGCAAGACAGCAAGACCTACAGGTGAAAAACGTCATCAGACGTGGGTTGCCATTCAGTCACTACGACAACAATGAGACGACATAGTACATACACGAAGGACTTCATCCCAAATATCAACAGGTAAGTAGATCCACTATTAAACGCGACACACTTAAATTATATTTTGACGCAAAACAAGATTTAATAAAATTTTTTGAAACTTTTGAGGGACGTATGAGTTTAACGAGCGACGTTTGGAGTAGTAGCGTAAGGGTATGATTATCTTATATTTGTATAACGGCTCATTGGATCGATCCCGTTTCATTAGAGTTAAATAAACGCGAGATATGTTTTGAAGGTTTTGAATTTCCGCACACTGGTAAGACTATTTAAAATAAAAAATAAAATAATGAGTATTTCTTTTGATAACACTAGTAATAACAACACCGCAGTAGAATGGTTAAAACATGAATTAAAATTAATGCTCAACGGTGCATTTTTTCACACTCGATGTGTGTGTCACGTTTTAAACTTAGTGGTACAAGATAGTTTAGAAACTATGAAACCATATGTTGAGAAAATTCGTACTATGCTTAGATTTATTTATTGTAGCAAACAACGAAGTCAAGATTTTCGAAAATTTGTGATCGCACAAGGTCAAAAATATTTGAAACCTCAATTTGATATGCCTGTAAGATGAAACTCCACATATAAAATGTTAAAAAGAGCGTTTCAATAAAAAAACATTTCTTATGGAATATTACACTATGATAAATAATCATAATTTAACTAATAACGATTGAGACGTACTATTTCATTATATGGATTTATTATAATGTTTTTATAGGGCGACTGTTTTTTTTTCTGGTGTGTATTATCCCACTAGCTCGTTAGTAGTTGAAAATTTTGTAAATATCGCACAAAAACTTAACTATTTTAAGCAACACTCCGAATGGTTTCCTTTAATTAAAGTAATAGAAGAAATTTTTTTAAAATATTATAGAGAAATGTCTTTTGCATTTTCATGCGCCACCGCTTTAAACCCGTTATTCGCTGTAGACGGCGTAGAAAATTTAATAGATGAAATTAACGTTAATTTAGATATAAATATAAGTTTCGATGACGTTGACGACGTATTACTACTAAATTTAATTCTATTTTTACCGAATGTTTTAATTATTACGACAACTTATATGACTCACGACCCCGAGAAGAAATAACGCAACCTAGAACAAAAGATTCTTTTACAAATAAAATTTTAGAATTAGCTTACAGGAAAAAAAAGCACGCACATCGAGTAGTTTAAACGAATTAGGACTGTATACGAAAACGCAATTTTATGATTTTATGACTACGGAAGAGATCAAAAACTTCGATATCTTAAAGTGGTGGAAAGGTAAAGCTAATACATATCCTATTTTGGCCTATATGGCCCGTGATTTACTAACAATTCAAGCTAGTACAGTAGCTTCGGAGTCCGCTTTTTCTCTTAGTGGCAGGATTTTGAACACGCGGATGAGTCGACTCAATGAAGAATCACTCGAACTATGCATCTGCTACAAAGATTATTTGGATACTACGAATAGGAAACAATACATTTCAGCGTTGAAGGATAGCTCCAAGAAAATTGAAGAGAAGATGGATAACCTGAATTTGTAAAAATGTAATTGTTTTTATTATCATTTAAAATAATAAATTCCATTTTTTTCTACTTTTATTTTTAAAAGCGTAATTTTATTTTTTAAAATTTCAATATTAATAAAAAAAATTTTTCTATTATTTTTTCAATTTTTTTAAGCAGCATTTTTTTTTAAGAGGGCTCGGCCCGGTTTGCAAAAGCCCGGGCCCAATCAGGCCCGTTCCGGGCCGGCCAGGTTGGACCTTTTGGACAGGCCTGGCAGCAAATCTAGTTTTGTTAACATTGCTGGACCTCCTCTTCTCAGCGGCGGCGGCCAACTCGATCGCTCTTCCAACTCCTACAAAGCGTCCTACAATCCCTTCTTTAATGGCTCCACTAACTCTCTCTCCCGCATCTCCTCCTCTTCTTCCTCTCCATGCCTCTGCCTCGCTCTCGCCCATGTCTGCCATCCTCCCCCTCCGTCGCGGTCTCTCCTACTTCGCTGTCGCCGCCGCCTCCGTCCGGCAGGATTGCGCCACCTGGACCCCCGCCCCTCTCTCTCGCGTCCTCCCTGCTTCCGCCGATTCCTCCCTTTTCCACATCTCTATAGACGTCTCGGACTCCCCAGATCTCGCTTCTGCCCATACCGCCGCCGGCCAGTACCTTCAACTACGCCTACCCTCAGCCGCCGACGCCAAGCCTACTTTTCTCGCCATAGCCTCCCCTCCTTCCCTCGCAGCTAGCCGGGGCGAGTTCGAATTTCTCGTCAAGAAGGTTGCTGGATCCACTGCGGAGCTTCTCTGCTACCTAAAGAGCGGGGACTTAATCGAGTTGAGCGCCGTAATGGGGCGAGGCTTCGCAATCGATCGGATCTCATCGCCGGAGTCCGCTCCGCACAGCGTTCTCATTTTCGCTACCGGATCAGGTATCAGGTGAGGATTTGTTTTGCAGCACCATGCGTGTTTTTGCATGGTTTAGTAGCTACTTTGGCCTTGAACTGTTCTATGGATGATTACATGTCTTTCTTTCACTGATTCAGCAGAAATTAATATCCTGATTACAAAATTGCCTTGCCTTACTGTTGGAAGCTTTTGCAGCTAAAGATTATCATTAGTTGATGGAAATGTAATATTTTGATCTTTAGTTGCCCATGGCACATTGAGTAGGTCAAATTTTAGTAGTTAACTCCAGTTTCTAAGATTTTTTCTACTTAACATGTCAATGAATTTATGATAATCATTCTGAACGCATATTTGTAGGCGCAGGAACCACATTATTAACAAAAACATTAAATACCTTAACAGTACAGAGGAGAACAGTGGCAGTCAAGTTCATGAAACAGTGTTTCAGGCCAAAGTTTTACCTAAAGGGAATTAGATACAATGCTGGTGGCTTTGCTATTGAAACTGTTAACACAACTTGTTCATAAAAGTGTAATATTTCTAATATACGATGTTATCACAGTATGCTAACTTTTGGCGATTTATGATTTTGCTTCGCATCGTCAATTGGGATTTACAAGTTCAGCTTGTTTTTAGGCCACTGAGTTGTCATCCCGGTTAGTCATGAGTTTCCAATTGGTTTGAACATTTTTATGTGTGTAATCATTCATATATAAGGTTTACAACCTTATGAAGTTTCTAAATGACAAGGACTATTAAAATTATAGGCAATCATCATCCTGAGCAGTGTCGCAACTAGGATTTTTACTAAAGCTCGGAAACAGGTAAAAAAAACTTAAATTAACTACCGGTTTAAAGTGAATAAGGTTTTATATTGCAACTTTAGAACAACTCAATAAAAAATTCAGTTTAGTTTAAAAGTGAATAAGCCACTTTTTGTGAATTCGTATTTTGAAAGTGCATAATGATAGTTTCATTATTAAAGAAATGACAATTGTAAGAAGACCTAAATAAACATCGTGCAGTAGACTATGAACTAATGTGAATAAAAGTATCTAACACAACATTGAAAAAATAAAAAAGAAGAATTCAATTTATCTCTAACAAAGAAGCAATGAGAAATGAACCAATGATCCAATATAGCAATACTCAAATTTTATTTATTATTGAGCTTCAGGCAAACTAACACTTGCAGTAAAGAGGCTTTAGCAATCATTAATAGATCACAATAAGACAGTTATCTCCTCAATTAAAGAGGTAAACAACTTAAGTAAAAAACATTATAATCTGTGATACGAAATCCCCTAATTAGGACCAAATGTTTCTGTGAGAAATACATCATACCTAAATCCTAATAGAATCCAAAAAAATAGTGGCTTGCTTCCACAACTTTCATAAGCAATATTTAGACAAAAAAACTACAAAAGAAACAAATTAATCAATGTAACTGAATAATTGAAAAATAAGCTAAATTTCTATTGGAATCGTTATTATGACACCCTTAAATTTGGTGCAACAAATAAGAATTCTAAGTTCTTTCAACGTTTTTTGAAGTCAAGAAGCTATATCATATTTATGACAAAAAAAATATCAAATCTTACCTCTGAAACATGAGGTATCATCTTGTTATCCAGAAGCACACGACCTCAACAAGATGATCATATCAAGTTTTGAGCGGGATCAAAGATTCTAGGGTGCAACCTGCAAGAAAAAAAGTCAAGGAGTCAATGAATGAGGGATTTAACATTTGAGACATACCTAACTGTAAGACTGCAAATGGATTGAACATTTGAAGTACTGGAAATTGGACCCTTCGACTTTGACAGTTGAACCAAATCATAATATTGAGAACTTAGGACTGAATCTAGGACTAAAGCCTGAATCCTCAAGAAAACCGACTTTTAAGGGACAGAGTAGCGGAGCTTCTCGCTGATGGGAGGATGGCCGACAGTCGACAGAGACGTCTCTTCTCGGCTTCTTGCGGACTTACGGACCACCGATGGGGACAGAGAGTCGGAGATCAAATTTCTAGGTCTCGGGAGTAGACGACGGGATGAGCACGAGCGGATGAATTTCTTCTTTCATTCTCATTGGTCGTTGTTGCTGAAATGAACATAAATTTATTTTTTGCGGTCCAGACAAAATTTGTGCGATATGACACCATGGCATGTGCCCGGATGTGTCCCTACGTTAGGTCCGCTAGTGATCCGTGGATAAAACAATGCCTTTATTTATGATTCTTCAACATGAAAGAGCTAACAACGGTAACTGCCTTGTCTATGTTGTTTTTTTGTCAGGTATTTTGTGGCAATCAGGTAAATGTTAGCGTTTGTTTTTTAAATATTGCGGTCTTAGTTTGATGCTTAGACTAATCTACCATTACAAAGAGATTTATACTTGTGGTCAGCTATAATAAACTTGAACAGAATGAGATTTGTAACATTTTTTTGTTATAATTTTTGTACTTCGAAGTAGTTGTTGACATGGATCTTACCCATAATTTTGATCACAAAAATTAGTTAACTTACAATGCTCATTGAATGTGGCTGACAACAGTAACCATATAATTTACCTGTAACTCTATCAGTAAAACACAATAATGATACTTTTATTCGCCCGATAAATATGACTGAATTTACTGAAAAACACATGATTGGACTGAATCACAACAGGGGGAAGTGGTAATTGTAAGTAAAGTTAATTTGAGCTAAAAAAGCTTGAAAACCTGTGAAATGCTGACAATTGATTTATAGCTTTTGTCTTGTTTTAATAATTGCATACTTTCTTTGAAGCCATGCCATATGCAGATTATGAATCTTCTGCCGAAGTAGAATGCAACGTCGCCCTAAAATTTTGAGTTTGCATAAAAAATTTATCCAGCCTTTGTTTTCTTTCAATCAAAGTACACATATGACTTAGGGTCCGTTTGGGGCGGTGTTGGAGCTCCGGTGCGTGAGCAGACACCGTTGCAATGTGGAAAAACAAATCTGCACCGTGTGCGGACGGCGGCATTTGCTCCTGCATATCTTCGCAAAACCGCCGGTGAGGCTCCGTCTCCAACCCCGCCTCCCCATGTAGTGGCGGTGGAGGTGTTTTTCCGGAACTGCCAAGTGGCCGGAGGAGGGAGGGAGAGGAAAGATGGTAGAGGAGAGAGAGAATATTAGAAGAGAAAAAGACAAGAAAACAATTCATTACTAGCTTAATTATCATTACAGCCTAATGACCTCTTTTATACACAATAAATCCTTATTGGACCGTTGCCTAATGACCGTTGCCCACCCTGTAGCCCATCCTGTTGCGCCCAACTACAAATACCCATCCTGTAGCCCATCCTGTTGCGCCCAGCTACAAATACCCACTCTGTATCCCATCCTGTTGCGCCCTGCTACAAATACAAAATATCTCGCTACATTGGCTATAGAAAGAATTAGTGTTTAGAGTCAATAATAAATTCTGTTAACGTCTACATTCACACGAATTCTACAATATATGAACAACATTCATGCACACATGAATGTACACATCTGTGGTTGTGAGTGTGCAGAATGGTTGACATGCACTTTGCTAAGTAGTTGCCTAACTAGGTAGTTGGGTTCGGCGGTTCATGAAAGAATGAAATTCGTGTCCTACCTATAGAAAGATGCTCAAAATTGTTACCGTGATTCATTAAAATGACCTTATGGTGATCTTGTAACATGGGGTTCGGGTTTTCTAATTAAGACCCCATTTACATTGACTCTACAACATTAAATATTTTACATGGTGTTGTAAGGAGAGATTCAATTGATTAATTCGAAACAGGAGACACTCATCAATATATAGGAGTGACTAACATACAAACGTAACATAAAATAAAACCAAAGCCTAGCAATTCCCCTCAAGTTGGGCTTGTGATATCCGTCACACCCAACTTGGACATAATGTTGCCAAAACACCCATGAGACAGCTTTTGTGAGCACATCAGCTGGTTGTTGATTCGAGGGGACAAATGGAGTGCTAATAACTCCCCTCACTATGTTTTTCTTGATGAAATGACAATACACTTTAATATGTTTAGTGCGGTCATACTGAACAGGATTATGAACAATGTTAATAGCGGTCTTGTTATCACAGTATAACCGGATGGGGCCATTGCTTCCAATCCTAAGTTCATGCAAATGTGATCGAATCCACATTTCTTCACATATTCCGTGGGCCATAGCCCTAAATTCTGCTTCGGTACTGGATCTGACAACCACATGCTGTTTTTTGCTCCTCCAATTCCCCCAACCAAGGTGCAATACCCGGACGTGGATCTACGATCATCAACTGACCATGCCTAATCAACATATGTGAAAACTTCAATGGATAATTCTTTAGTCGAAGAGAACAAGATGCCACGTCCCGGAGAGATTTTGAGATATCTGAGAATTCGATGGACAACATCCAAGTGGTGTGGTTTGGGAGCATCCCCATCACATGTACTGTCTGATAACTCTAATAACATAAGAGATATCCGGGCGAGTATGAGATAGGTAGATGAGTCTCCCCGCCAGCCGTTGAAAGCTATTGATATCCATGACAGGTTCTCCACCATCCCTTCCCAATCTATGGTTTGCTTCAATGGGGGTGTCAGCAGGTCTACAACCACTCATCTCCATAGTCTCTATCAGGTCAAGAATGTACTTCCTCTATGAGATAAAGATACCGTGCGGTCCGTGCTTGGATCTGGCAACTTCAATGCTAAGGAAGTACTTGAGGTTCCCAAGATCCTTTACCTCAAATTCACTAGCCATTCTTGTCTTTAGGTTTTTGATTTCTTTCATGTCATCCCTAGTTATGATAATGTCATCCACATAGACTATCAACACCGTCAATTTCCCTTGTTTGTGCTTTACAAATATGGTATGATCCACATTACTCTAAGTATACCCAAATGCCACCATTACTCGCTGTAAACTCTAAACCAAGCATTCAGGGATTGTTTTAGGCCCCTATAAAGCCTTCTTCAATCTGCATACCTTTCCCTCAGATCCCTCAGAGGTAAAACCAGGAGGTAGAGACATATAAACTTCCTCCACTAAATCACCATGGAGGAAGACATTCTTCACGTCCAGCTAGCTGAGGCTCCACCTTTTGCAGGTAGCATACGAGAGCAAAATACAATTAGAATTCATCTTTGCAACAAGAGCATAGGTTTTTTGATAATCAATCCCGGTCGTTTGGGTGTATCCTCTGGCCACCACTTCAGCCTTCCAACGGTCGACAAGACCTTGTATGTTTTGTTTCACCGAAAAAATCAACTTGCATCCAGCCACGGTCTTGCCTTGAGGAAGATGTGTAATTCTTCTCAAGTGAAATCATCTCTTCCAGCATAACATCTTTTCACTTTTGATGCCTCAGAGCTTCCTGCCACGAAGAGGGTATGGAGATGGAGGACAGAGAAGTGACAAAGACTTTATGCCGGGAGGACAATGAGTCATAAGTCACATAATGAGATAAGGGATGTCGAGTGAAAGCACGGTTACCTTGAGGACCGGTAGACAGATCAGGTGTGGCTTCAGGTATAGTGTATAGAAGCTGACTGTTTTCGCCCCTTCGCCAGCGAGTATAAACCTGCGAAGGGGTAGGACGAGGAGGCAAATACGGCGGCATAATCACATACGGCGGCAGAACCACATATTGGATAGTAGTAGGTGAGATTGTGGGCTGATATGAAGGAGACATAGTAGGGGAATAACAAGGGAGCTCACTTCCATGATACCGGTCTCCCCCTGAAGAGAGCTCCCGTAATAGGACTCGAATTCATGGAAAGTGACATCCATGGTGACAAAAATCTTGCGGGTCACGGGATGAAAACATTTATACCCTTTTTGAGTGTTGCAGTATCCAATGAAGACACACCAAAGCGCCAGGGGATCAAGCTTGGAGGTGTGGTGCATATGGACAAAACACACACATCCAAATATACGAGGGGTGACCTCATTAGGAGGGATATTGAGAGTTTCTAATGATGTTTTGTGATTTAGGATACGAGTTGACAAGTGATTAATAAGATGCTTAGCCATGAGGTCCGCGTCCCCCCAGTAGTATTTGGGTAGGTGCATTTGAAGTAATAGACAATGAGCAACCTCCAGGAGATGCCAGTTCTTGCGCTCGGCGACCCCATTCTGGGCAAGAGTGTACACACAAGAAGTTTGGTGGATGATACCCAAGTCACACAGGTAGCGTTCAAAGTGAGAGTCAATGTGCTCACGACGATTATCACTTGACAATATTTTCACAGTTGCATTAAATTGGGTGGTAATCATCTTATGGAAATGTTGTAATAAAGGAAAAACACATCATGTTTGCTTTTCATGAGATAAAACCATGTGCACCTAGAAAAACAGTTGATAAAAGTGAGAAACCATTTGCACCCAGAAACGGAAGCAACCGGGCTAAGACCCCAAACATCAGAATGAATAATCTCAAAAGGTGTAGCACAAGGGGGGACATCCGAGGAATAGAGTCCTGCTTGTGCTTACCCAGTTCTCAAACATCACAATGAAAAGTGTTAAAAACAGAGGCTGACATAGCAGGAAACATGAATTTCATAACAGAGATAGAGGGATGCCTAAGGAGACAGTGTCAGGAATCCAAAGTAGAAGACAAAGCCACATCAAGAGCCCATGGAGGAGTAGTAGGATCCGAGCTGGAGGGGTCAAACAAATACAATCCGTCACACAGTTTATCAGAGCAAATCACCTTACCCATTGTCATATCCTGAAAGGCACAAGAGGAGGAGAAAAAAGTCACTGAGCATTGCATAAAATTAGTCAATTGACTGATATAGAGAAGATTTCGAGTAAATTTAGTAACATGAAGAGTGAACGAGAGAATGGGACGGCGTCGACGCGGGCTGTGCGAGTGAACGAGACGGGGTCGACGCAGGCGGACCAAGCGAAGGAGACGGGGGATCACTGAGTCGAGGTCGGCGGAGCACGCTTAGGGTATCGCTCTCTCTGATACAATGTTGAAAGGAGAGATTTGATTGATTAATTAGAAACAAGAGGCACTCCTCAATATATAGGAGTGACTAACATATAAAATAAAACTGAAGCCTAACACATGGTTTAATTCTACGACTTGATGTGAAATTAGAGATTATGGTGCTCCTGCATTTCTCCTATTGAGAGTACCATCTTGTTTGACTACGTATGTGTTCAATGTTGCTTGATAGGGAAAGCATTCATCCTTTTAAATGCAAAACCTTAATTGAAGCAGACAAGAGTTAATGTGATAGAACGCTCAATTGCTAGAAGCTCTAATTGAGGGAAGTTAAAATTCTGAACATTCAGCTTGTGGGGAAAGTATGAACTATTTCATTGAAATCATCCAAAATCTTGAACATGAAAATTACGGAGAATCAAAAGATGAAAAAAAGAAAGATAATGGCTTAAATACTTAATGGGATTTAAGGATTTTGATTTGGCTGAATGACAAAGGCTTTATGTATAATATATAAAAACATGGTTTGTATTTGTTGGCAGGTCTTCTGTTAGGTTATAGATATGTGGGTAACCATGTGAATCCTAATACGAAGATAATGAAAGATGGGGAGTAGATGATCCCTGATGTAGGGAGATATCAAAGATAGGTGGATAAGTTGAATTATCTGTGATCAGTAGTCTTAAAGCAGCTTTCCCGGCGAGCTTATTAAGTTTACAACCTTATCACTTCTCACATCAATTTTGTGATAAGAATATTGAGATATCTCAAACTCTGTATTAGAGATGATATACCAAAACTTTTGATGAGGAATCAAAACTGTTCATCTTATGCAGATCGATGATCGTAGCATTATTTGTTTTTTTTTTTCATTTTTTATTTCAACTTGTATTTTTATTTATTTTTGAGTCGGAATGATCAGCCAATCATAGTCGTCTGTTGCTCCCGAGAGTCTATATATTGAGGGTGAGGGCTCTCATTTTGTGGATTGAAAGATTGGAGCATAAAAGCCATTCTTTGGTCATTTCGGTGCCGAAGCCGAGTTCCGGGTGCGAAGCCTTGGATCCCCCCACCACCTTGTCATCCATCTCCTCTCCCCTCTTCACTCCTCCACCAATTGGCTGGCCACCAACTTCATTCCCCTCAAAGATAGCTGGCCACCTTCCCAATTCATACTCTCCATTCCCTTTAGCTTCCCCACATTAAACCACTACCCTTTTCCCCCACACCAAGAGGCCGGCCACCACTTCCCCATCTCCGTTACGGGTCCACCGTCATTTACTTAATTATATTAATATTACGATGTATCGAGTCTTTATTATGTTGAGTCTTTATTATGATTAGTCAAGTGAGAGTATTTAAGGTATTCTAATATTTCGCATTTTGTCCTTATAGCGGATATTTACGCTTGTGCCATTTGGGCTTTATATAAGGAGGGCTTGTCATGTATTTGAAGGCAATCAATGAATGAAACTTCTTTCTCTCTCTAAATTCCTCTCCCCCTCTCTCTAAGACCTCTTCTCCCTCTAGGGTTTCATCTTCCCCTTCCCCTTCCCCAAGCTTCATCTTCTCCAATCTCCTCTCCCATTTTAGGGCTTGCCCTTGTATCCCTGACCTCCCCATGATTACAACAAAACGAGTCCATAACATCTTGGTATCATTGCAGTCCTCTTCCGTCGACGCAGTTCCTTTCTCATGTTGCCTTTAGCAACCTCTCCGACACACCCAACGCTGCTCTGCCTCCGCTGTTTCCGCTCTTCGTCTTCTTCCCCGCTCGCCACCGCCAACCATCTTCTTCTCCGATCACGTAGAGGAACAATGACACACACTTCCTTCACGTCCAGGAACAACGCTGATCCTATCAAACAACGACTCCAACCTCCGAGCCTGTGCGGGATCCGCGCACGCCTTCCTCTCCGTCTCCCGCGACTCCCTCTTCCATTACCGCTAAACCCGCAAGCTTCCCCACGACCTCTGCTTCCTTCGGCTTCATCCCATCAATCGCTCTGCATCGCACGCAGGGCCTCATCGAGCCCAGCGAGGCAGCGACCCACACGCCCCCCCCCCCCCCCCCCCCCCCCCGATTATTTTCTTTTCTCCTCGAAAACAACAAGTCTCCACGCCTTCTCCATCAAGCCTGCTACACACGCCTGTCCCGCATCCCATCTCCTTCTTATTTTATTTATTTCCTTTTTCCTGGAGCCCACCAACCTTCTCCAAACTCTTTTGCCTCACCCTCATGCACGCCACCTCATAACTGTTTTTTTTTAATTTCTACAGTCCCTCCTATCCCTTCTATTCCACTCTTTGAGCTCCACATTATCCGCCACCCCTCACACACTTAATTAATTTCCAATTACCTAATTAATTACTTATTCCCTATAAGTACTACAACACTCAAGCCTTTATCCCACTATAGTGAGGTCGGCTATATGGATCCTTTTTCGCCATTGTGCCCTATATTTTGTCATAATCTCATTAATGCCTAAGTACATGTCTTTCCGTAGTTTTATTCCAAGTCTTTATTGGTCTACCCCTCCCTCGTTTAACATGCGTAGTGACTAGACTCTCACAATGCCTAACAGGTGCCTCTAATGGTCTCCTTTGTACGTGTCCAAACCATCTTAGACGAGCTTCTCGCATCTTCTCTGCAATTGGTGCTACTCCTGTCTTATCCCTGATACTTTCATTCCTAATTTTATCCAATTTCGTGTGTCCACACATCCACCTAAATAATCTCATCTCCGCAACTCCCATTTTTTGCTCATGTACACAATTCACTGCCCAACACTCAGAACCATAGGCCATCGCAGGTTTATTCCCTATTAAGTAATTAAATAATTTTCTAATAATTAATTAATTATTACACATTTCCATCATGTCCCTTAACGTTGCTGACCGCAATGAGCTCCTCACCACCCTCACCAAGCTGGACCGTCGTATTGCTTATCGGAGGCTCGACTTGGCCACGTCGATGCTCAGTTCGACCTCACACTCGCCGCCCTCCGCATGTCTCGCGACTCGTTGGTGGTTTCTTTGTCACCACCGCCACCAGAGCTGGAGTTGTCGCCTCTCCCTCCAATGATGGTGCCACCACCATCCTGAGTCGTTCATGATGCCCCGTCATCACCAGCTGAGCTTCCACCACTGGCCATTCTGCTACCTGCGCCTCCGGCCCCTGCCTTGCGGGTCCCTCCAACCACATCGCCGCCTTCTTTGTCGGGCCCCACCTCGCTGGCCCCGCCAAACCCGTCAGCCACCCTTCCTCCAACCCTCCTCTGTGTGCAGCCGCCGCCACCACGGACTGCAGAAGAGCCTCCACCCTCCCCAGTTGTCGTCATTTCTCCATCACCAACATCACCGCCACCGCTACCTCAGTCAACCCCTGCTATGTCGGCCCCTCCTTTACCTCTCCTCCGACCATCTACGCTACCGACATTCTCGTCGCGTTTCCTTTGACCCCCTGTTCGGCCAACCACCTCACCGCCTCCGTCCACCTCGCCTCTGCTTCTGCCGCCAGAGCTCCCTCCGGCCACATGGCCATGGCTCCTCACCACTGCTCCGCCGAATCCATTCCTGCAGCCAACCCTTGCCCTCAAGCCACCGTCTCTTGTGCTTCCAACCATCTTGCTAGTTGCCACCACTGTGTTGGCAACACCGTCAGACCCAGTCCGTCCTCTGCCAGTCCTTTCATGTGCGCGGCTGTCGCTTGCTGCCACTACGACCATCACAACATGTTAAGGGAAGACTAGGGGAGAAGACAACTAGAGAGATCTAGGAGACTAAGGGAGAGAATTAGGGTTTGAGGAGGAGGAAGAACTAACCTGATAACACTCTTCATAACCCCCCAAAGGGGGGCTGCCCGGATATATATATATCCGGGCATGGAGGGGCCGGCCGGCCCCTCCCAAGGGGGCTGAACCGGGTGGGTTCAGCCCCTGGCCGGCCGGTTCACTGGGTGGGGGCTGAACCGGAAGGTTCAGCCCCGTTGTGTAGCGCGTCCTTGCTCCTCCGAACATAGTGGCGACCCGTAAAGCGTAACGGGGGCGTAACATTCCCCTCCCCATCAAGAGCCAACTTGTCCGCAAGTGGGTAATCCGGGTAGAGCTCCTTGAAATCGAAGAAGTCCACCCAAGAGTTGTGTGCGGACGGCAAATGCTTCCATTGGACCAAGAGCTCGGGCCGGTATTCCGTGCCCCGAATCTTCCACCTGTGCCGTAAGATATCCTCGGGAAGCGGACGCAGCTCGCCCGCAGGCGTCACCTCAGGTAAGAAAGAGCTTGGCTGAACATGCGGACCCAACTTCCGCTTAAGCAAGGAGACGTGGAAGGTAGGATGAATGCGGGAACCCGCCGGCAAAGCCAACGTATACGCCACCGGCCCCACCCTGCTGATGATCCGAAAGGGGCCGTAGTAGCGCGGAGAAAGCTTATGATTGCCCCGACGAGCCACAAACAACTGCCGGTAGGGCTGGAGCTTGAGAAAAACTTCATCGCCCACGGCGAACTCCCGCTCCGTGCGGTGTTTGTCCGCCTGGGACTTCATGCGGTCCTGTGCCACGCGGAGGTTCTCCCGAAGAGTGAGTAACACACGATCCCGATCCAACAGAGCTCGGTCAACCGCCGGAAGGGCAGTGCTGCCGGGTTCATAGCTGGCCAAGGTCGGCGGAGGCCGTCCGTAAACCACCTCAAACGGAGTCATCTTGCTGGCTGAATGATAGGATGTATTGTAACAGTACTCGGCCCAGTGTAACCAGTCCGGCCAACTCCGAGGCTCATCCATCACAAAGCAACGGAGGTATGTCTCGACACCCCGATTGAGGACCTCCGTCTGACCATCTGACTGCGGATGATTGGCCGTGCTGAAGTGTAAGCGGGTACCCTGCAACCGGAACAGCTCCCGCCAGAACCCACTGACGAAGGTGGGGTCACGATCCGAAATAATGGCCCGAGGGAGACCATGTAGTCTAACAATCTCACGAGCAAAGAGGGCGGCCACAGAATCCCCGGAATACGGATGGCTGAGGGCCAGAAAATGACCATACTTGGAGAGCTTATCGACGACCACCAGAATGACGGACTTGCCTTTCGACTTAGGCAGACCATCAATAAAGTCCATGGAAACCGTGTCCCAGACAAGCTGTGGAATATCCAATGGCACGAGTAGACCGGCAGGAGAAGTAGTCTCATATTTCTGCCGCTGGCAGATGTCACAGTGGCGAATAAACTGCTGTATATCCCGTCGCATGCCGGCCCAAAACACGTTTGCGCGCGCCCGCTGGAGGGTCCGGAGCACCCCCGCATGTCCTCCTGTGGGAGACGAGTGGAACTCATGCATCAGAACCGTTTTCCAAGCCGAATCCGCGGGGACGACCACCCGTCCCCGATAGTAGAGCCGGCCGTTACACAAGTGATAGCCGGGAGGGCCCGTCTCGCCCCGCTGTAAAGAGTCCACCAACGGCCGAAGCGTGTCCGACCGCAACACCTCTTCCTGAATATCCGCCAAGGAGTCAACCAGGGGCCCGGAAATATTGGAGAGAACAGCCTCGGGGAGACGAGAGAGGGCATCGGCGACCACATTCTCGGTGCCGCGGCGATAGACAATCTCATAGTCGTATCCCAGAAGCTTTGTAACCCATTTTTGCTGGAGAGGCGAAGAGACCCGTTGGTCCAGAAAGTGCTTCAGACTCTGGTGGTCCGTCTTGATCTTAAAGTGCCTGCCCAACAAGTAGGGCCGCCAGACCGCCACTGCGTGGATGATAGCCAACAGCTCCTTCTCGTAGGCCGAGAGACCCAATGTACGAGGAGCGAGGGCCTTACTATAAAAGGCTATGGGCCGCCCTGCCTGCATCAAAACCGCCCCGATGCCAACCCCTGATGCATCCGTCTCCAAAACGAACTCCTTCGTGAAATCGGGTAACGCAAGCACTGGTGTGGAAGTCATCGCTCGTTTGAGAGCCTGAAAGGCCTCCTCGGTATCCTCATTCCAAGCAAAAGAATCTTTCTGCAACAGCTGGGTCAAAGGTCGGGCTATCTTCCCATAATCCTGGACAAATCGTCGGTAGTAACCGGTGAGGCCCAAAAAACCCCGCAAAGCCCGGACTGTCACCGGTCGCGGCCAAGACTGCATACTCTGAATCTTCCGTGGATCTGCTCGAACGCCCTGACCGGAAACCAAATGGCCCAAATACTCTACCTCCTCCTGCCCGAAGGAGCACTTGGAACGATTGGCATAAAGATGGTGTTGGCGAAGTCTGGCCAGGACCTGGCCCACGTGGCGCACGTGGTCATCCCAAGTGGCGCTGTAGATAAGGATATCGTCAAAGAACACCAGGACAAACTGGCGCAGGAAATTTCGGAATATCTCATTCATGTTTGCCTGAAACGTCGCAGGACCGCCAGTCAGACCATTCGCCATAACCAAAAACTCATAGTGGCCATCATGCGTCCTGAACGCCGTCTTATGAACATCCTCCGGAGCCATCAAAATCTGGTAGTAGCCGGAACGAAGATCCAGCTTGGTAAATCGTTGTGCCCCATGCAGTTCATCCAGTAACTCTTCGATGTGGGGAATCGGAAAATTATCTTTGACAGTAGCGCCGTTCAGGGCCCGGTAATCCACGCAAAATCGCCACGAGCCGTCTTTTTTCTTGACCAAAATAATAGGAGCTGAGAAGGAACTAGTACTTGGCCGAATGATGCCGGCCTCCAGCATCGCGCGGACACTCCGCTCAATTTCCGCCTTCTGCACGTGTGGGTAACGGTACGGCCGAACATTCGTCGGCTCAGCATCCGCCTTGAGCGGAATACGGTGGTCACGAAACCTCGGCGGTGGCAAGGTACGCGGCTCCTGAAAAACATCAGCATAATCTGTCAGAAGTAACTGTAACTGAACCGGTACCTCAGAAGGCGTGGAATCGCCAGCCCGGACCTCCCGAAGGACGGCCATCAGTTGTCCCTCCTCGCTTAAGCGCTGCAAACTGCGAACCGAAACCTCTTTCACAGGAGACGACATGATTCCTTGTAAGCAAAACTGCTTTTCCCCGTACCCAAACTCCATCGTCATATGTTTCCAATCAAACGTCACCCGCTGTAACTGGCGCAGCCACTGAACTCCCAGCACCATGTCCGAGCCCCGGATAGGTAACAAGTAGACGTCAGTCCTGCCCACATACTCACGGATACGCATTTCCACTCCCCGTAGCACCCCCTCGCACTGCAACCTGCTGCCATCCGCCACCATAACGTGAAAGGCAGCTCCTCGGTCAATCACGTGCCCCAGCCGTCGTGCCACATCAGGATGTATGAAGTTGTGAGTGCTGCCACTGTCCACCAGAATGGTAACTCTCTCTTGGGCAATCCGGCCCGCCAGCCGCAAAGTAAGCGGGGGAGCGCAACCCTCAAGAGCATGTATAGACACCCCGAACTCCGTCTCCTCCAAATCCACATCCACCTCCAACTCCTCTACCGACGCCTGCTCGTCGCCGTCCTGCTGCAACATGAACACCTGTAGCTTCTGACACTTATGGCCGGGCACAAACTTCTCATCGCAATTAAAGCAGAGGCCCTTCTCTTTCCGAGCGGCCAACTCGCTCCAAGACAACCGAGTCACCGTCGGTTTGTTACCCGCAGGTTGCTCCCGGCGTGCCGCCGTGGCCGGGACCGCATATGGCCTACTCACGAGCCGCGCCCGCTGCCTGTTAAACCTCTCCTCCTGGATCCGTGCCAAGGTAATGGCGTGATTCAAGGAACGGGGCATGAGCGCCTGTACCTCGTCTCGAATGTGCTCCTTGAGGCCAGATATGAAGCAACTGTATAGAGTCCTTTCCGGCCATTGAACCCGATTTGCTAACTTCTCAAATTCCGTGCGATACTCCATCACGGACCCCTTTTGGCGCAACTTCTGAAGGAGGGCCTCAAAGTTCTCATACTCCAGTGGACCAAATCGGGCCGTGAATCCATCCACAAACTCCCCCCAAGGCACGTACTCCCGCCCTCGCAGGAACCACTGCGTCCACTGGAAGGCGTCGTCCTTCAAATGGAAGGACGCTAGCTGCACCCACTGACCTTCCGGCACCTCCTGGTATTGGAAAAATAATTCCGCTTTTTGGATCCACTCCAAGGTGTCACCGCCCTCGAACTCCGGGAAGTACATCCGAGTTAACCCGGGAGTTAAACGTTGTCCCCCTTGACCTCCTTCCCGTCGTGCGGGTTCCCCTTGCTCGAAACCGCCGTAGCCGTGATGCGGAACTGCTCCCCAAGGAGGGGGTTGTGGCTGGCCGCCCCATCCGTGGCCAAAACCGGCCACCCCCGGTGCCCCAAATCCACGAGGAGGAGGGAGAAGCCCTCCCCTTGGCTGTCCCGCCACATCAGGTGGCCGGCGGAACCCACCGCGGCCCAGTCCGGCCTCGCCGAACCCGCCTCCTGCGAACCCGGGCGGAATCGGCCCCGCACCGCCTCCCTGGACCGCCGCCGAGCCCCCCGCTGTCCCGTACGCCCCATAGCCCGGGCCGCCGGAACCTGCTGCGCCGTTTCCCGGCGGAAACGAGCCCGCCAGGCCACCGTACGGGGCCGCCGAACCCGCGCCGGGTGCGATTCCGCCCGTGCCGCCCAGTTCCGCGCCCGATCCGGCGGAATCCTCACTGGCCGGTCCTTTTCCCTTCAACAGCGCCTTCAACTCCTCCATCCGGGCCTCCATGGCCGCCATCGAATCCGTGAGGCCCACCACACTCTCCTCTAGGGTTTCAATCCGCGAGGACTCCTCTTGATTGCGCGTGTTCACCATCGGAAGGAACGAAAACCTCTGATACCAAATGTTAAGGGAAGACTAGGGGAGAAGACAACTAGAGAGATCTAGGAGACTAAGGGAGAGAATTAGGGTTTGAGGAGGAGGAAGAACTAACCTGATAACACTCTTCATAACCCCCCAAAGGGGGGCTGCCCGGATATATATATATCCGGGCATGGAGGGGCCGGCCGGCCCCTCCCAAGGGGGCTGAACCGGGTGGGTTCAGCCCCTGGCCGGCCGGTTCACTGGGTGGGGGCTGAACCGAAAGGTTCAGCCCCGTTGTGTAGCGCGTCCTTGCTCCTCCGAACATAGTGGCGACCCGTAAAGCGTAACGGGGGCGTAACACAACAGCTATCGAGCGCTATTCTGGCGTGAGATCAAGATGCCAGAGACACCAACCATCCACATGGAATTCGAGCATGGGGGCAAGCTCGATGTCAAGGACGGATGGAGTGTTACGGGTCCACTATCATTTATCTTATTATATTAATGTTATGATGTATCGAGTCTTTATTGTGTTGAGTCTTTATTATGATGAGTCAAGTCACTGTGTTTAAGGTCTTCTAATATTTCACATATTTTCCTTATATTGGGTATTTACACCCGTGCCATTTGGTCCTTATATAAGGAGGCTTTGTCATGTATTTGAAGGCAATCATTGAATGAAACTTCTTTCTCTCTCTAAATTCCTCCCCTCTCTCTAAGCCCTCTTCTCCCTCTAGGGTTTCATCTTCCCCTCCCCCAAGCTTCATCTTCTCCAATCTCCTTCCCCATTCTAGGGCTTGCCCTTGTATCCCCAACCTCCCCACGATTACAACAAAACGAGCCCATAGCACATTCCTCCACTAATGTTTCGGCTACCAACTTCATTCCCCACAAAATATCCCAACAAAAACAGCCCTACGAAAACAACTCCTTTACCGCCCCCCCCCATTTCCATCTTTGGCGATCACCGTAGAACGTCTCCGACCGCTTCCAGTGATCCACCACCACTTTCCCATCATTTTCCCATAATTTTGCATTTCCGACGATCGCTGGAAAATCTCCGGCAGCCACCACCACCACTGGCAGCCACCTCCAGCCAACTCCAGCCACCACCAGTTTGCAATCTCCACCACCATCCTTAAACATCTCCATAACTACCCCGCTTCCTCCTCTTTCCTTAATTTTAGGAGTCTCACCTAAAATTAAGGCAAACCACCCCACTACCCCCATTTCACATGCCGGCCCCTCCCCACCCTTCAATTTCAACCCACATTAACTCCTAATTGCAGCCCCACTCCCCTAGAATTTAGGAGCCAATTTCTAAAGGGTGTTGTTATTGGTACCCCATAAATGGCTAATTGTAACCCATGAATATTTATACTCAAGATATTTGTATCCAAACACGATATTCGAACCCAGTGGCGGAACTAAAAAATTAAGTTAATCCCGACAAATTTGTAAAATTAAGGCAAATAAATGATAATAAAAATATTAAAATTTTATTTGTCGTTGTTTGGCTCTCCATGATTGGATCATATTCAGCTTTGCAGAGATGATCGGAAATCTTCGCCGGAGGAAGGGTCGCTGTCGTTCCTCTCCTAAGCAGTTGATGTTACTTCCTTTAGCATGTTAAAAAATGTTGAAGAATGGTTTAAAGACAATGATTTATGTATGAGATTCAGATTCTTTGCGTATTCCCCCTTCTTTGTGAATGTCTTTTCTCTGTTTTAGAGGAGAGTTTTCTCAGAATAAATCAGGAAAACTCTTAGACTGAATCTAATAGAAAGTATAACATTTTGTGATGTTTTTCTCAATCTCTGGAATCACAAATCTTCGCCGAAAGAGCATAGATTTTTATGCTGAAAAGCTATCCTGTTTGTAGTACTGTAACCATCTTCTTTATTGGGTGAAAGATGCTCTTTTTAAGGTTATTTTTTTTGTCCTTTGACTGGAGAAAAAACAATGCTTCAGTCAGGACTCCATGGCTGTCAAGTATGTGATTTTCTGACTTCATATTTTGAAGCACAGCAGCATTTTTTGACTTTCACCGGGAGTTCAAGGCATGGAATCCCAAGCCGGAAATCTCACACTAGGGTTGAGATCCCGCCTGGAGACCGAGATGAGGTTGCCTGGAGATCAAGCCATGACGTCCCACCGCTTAGAGAACAGGTTGCGCCACCGGAGATGAGATCCCGTTGTCGGAGAAGATCACGTAATGCTAGGGTCGCGCCTGGAGAGGAAACGAGAAAAACTGGGATTTTAGTATTTTAGGAGCCGGGATATGTGGGGTACAAATATTAGATTATTTGGCTGAAAAAAATTCTGAAATTTTATTAAAATTTGGGTGTAAAAATCCAATAAGGGGTACCAATAACAACACCCTTCCTAAATTAAAGCTCTTCCTTTCACTCCATTCCCACCATAATCGGCCCCCATTCCCCCTATCCTAAGCCTCGCGTTGAACCAACTCCGTTCCTTTCCCCTTAACTGAACCTCCCATCGCCACTTACTCCAAACCGAGCCAATTCCACTAAACTGTCAACCCACAGCCAATCCCAGCCGCCCTCCCACAACTTCCAGGCCCTTACCCTCTCGTGAAGCCACATCCCAACCTTCCCCAACCCCCCGCACACACTCACACCCACATTTCCCTCCTACCAACCACCTCTTGCTGTAGGAACTTCCAGGCAGCAGATCCTCTAACTCCAGCACCCTCACAACAACTGTCCAGGCCCCCTGACAGTCATCATCCGGTCCATACTGCTTGGATTGCCCATCTCCACTTCAGAGAGACCCAAATTCAGCCCCTACTGAGGCTCTCCCGGCTACCTCCAACTCTCTGAAGACATCTCCAGCCCTCCCCTCTTCATTATTTTGCAAGGTCCAAGGTGTGTGTTATTTCTTTTCATTGTCTCTCGTTTTTGCTCTCTACTTCAAGAGACAGTGATTTATAAGTTTATTTTCAATTGTTTTAGTCTCTATAATCTCCCAATCTAAAAATTATTTGATTTCGCGCACTCTTGCGCTTGTACTTCTGTCTTGTTTCCTTACTTGTATGCTTTAATTATTGTGGTTTATTATTCGTAATTAATTTATGAAGAATGTTATTGTAAGTTTTAAAGTTCGGCGGACATGTTTGGTTGCATGTAGTGATCACCCATTATTTATCCTGTCATGTAGGACTGTTGTTCGTTGGATAACTGATGCAGGATGGTCCTATATGACGGGATAAATAGTGAGTGATCACTACATGCAACCATACACATATACTTTAAGACTTACACAAACTTTCTTTATAAATTAATTACGAATGATAAATCACTTTAATTAAAGCATGCAAGGAAGGAAACTAGAGAGATATTACAAGTGTGAGAGTGTGCGAAATCAAATAACTTTTAGATGTGAGATTACAAAGACAAACAATTGAAAACCAAACTTATAAACCACTATCACTTCAAGTAGAGAACAAACACACGACCCAATGATAAAAAAATAACGAACACACCTTGAACTCGCAAAATATTGGTTGTCGGGGTGGCAAGATCTCAATCCGGGGCTATTTTCAGACCTCAAAAACAAGGCCCAACTGCTAGACTATAACTGGTAATTGACGTAGGACGAATCTATAGGCGGCGAAAAATTTATGATCTAACCCTACATGTTATACAATGCTCGACGACTTAATCACAAATTAGATAATAAATAAAATCATCTCACGCAAACAATTCAAAGCAAGACAAAATAATTTATTTGGGCAAAAACAGACTTAGGCTTTCCTCCGCATGGAGAGCCAAAGCAAGAGCGCGCGACAAATAAACTCTGCAAATCACAATAATAATCTAACAAACACCACAATACATGATATCCAAACTAATATAGTTATCCAATCTAATATAAAAATGCTGAAAAAAAATCTAGGACAACGAAATCTCACCAAGTAGTGGGCTGACCAAGACACTGGAGATTTCGGATCCGGATGCGTGGAATGACGATCAAACGTGAAACCGGTGGTGTGGAAATGATGGTGGTGGCTGTCCTTGGTGGTGGATGGCGAGATCGGGTCGGAAATAGATAGATTCGGCCTCGTAGGAGTAGATCCGGCAAGGGATGGATGGATCTGATGTTTGGTAGCAAATCCGGGCTAAGTGTTAAAGTATGGATGGTGGGAATGACAGATCGGAGGCTGAAATTCTCAGACCTGGACTGATCTAGAGAATTAGGGCTGTGAGGAGGTGGATCAACGAAAAATAAGGGCTAGGGGAATCAGGGCCGATGGCTGGAGGCTTGCCGGATGCAGGGAGGGGTACTTGATGGGCTGTGGAGATTTGGATCTGAAGGGAAAATGGCTGCAGGGGGGGAGGGGTTTAGAGTTAGAGGAGGGATCGATTTAAGTGGGAGGTTAGGAGGGGAGGCGGAAGGCACGTACTGCCTCAGGCGGTGGAGGTGAGGAATGAGGTGGCTGGCTTCAGGGAAAGACAAATAAAACTATAGCCATGAACAATGAATATCATTTATCAACCGTGACAGAAGGATTTAGGTGGAATCTGCCGATGGAATTTCAGCCGGCTGTAGGGGGGTTGCGGGGCGGTGAAAGGAGATTTTACGGTGGGAAAAATGGAGGTTTGGATTTGTGTACCCTGGGGGAAGATTGAGCGTCTAGCAGTCGTCACCTAGGGTTCCACGAAGTCGGCACCGTGGTGTGATCGCGGAATTCCGGGATAAACTTCTCCAAAATCTGCAATGCTCTAATCAGCCCACTAGCATCCTATTTATAATAATAAGAAACTTAGTGCATCCCACCATCGACGACTATAATTAGCGGAGGTGGGACCACCTAAAATGCAAAATAGTGAAATAATATATCAAATCGATTCGCAATGCGAATCCGAACACATCATAGTATATATATTCAGGGTGAGATCTCATTTTGCGCATTGAAGGATTGGAGCATTGCAGCCGATCCCTTCATCTTTTTGGTGACGAAGCCGACCCCTGGGTGCGAGACCTGGGCTTACCCCCCTCCCCCCCCCTCCATTTGGCCTGCCAAAACAGCCCCCTCCATCCCCTTGGCCGACCACCACCGCAACCTTTCCCCCGTTCCTCCACAAAAACATTCGCCTACCCTCTTCACCCTCCCTACCATCTAACTGTCATCCCTAAAAACTCCCAAAACAGACCAAATTCCCCCTCATTTTCATCGCTCGCAATCACCAGAAAATGTATTCGGCCACCTCCGGTGATCCACCACCAATTCCCCTTCATTTTGTCATCATTTTATATTTTCTGGCGATCACTGGAAAACATCTCTGGCGACTACCACCTCCGTCCACCAACATCCTCCACCTAGCCGACAGCAACCACCACCTCCCATAACCACCACCATAACTACCCCACTTTCCCTCTACCCTTAATTTTAGGAACTTCTGCTAAAATTTAGCCACCATAAATATTAGCCTCACTTCCCCACTCACATAAAACAGTCGTCCCCCTCTCTTTTTCCCTCAACCAGTCTACCACCTCCCCTCCAATTCCTCCCCCATGTGGAATCACCTCCACTTCCCTATATTACGAACCACTCCTAAAATATGGTCTGTTCCCTCCCCTCTCCACTACTACCACCATAACCAGCCCCCCTTCCCACTCTCTACAACCACATGTGGATCTGCCATTACTCATTTAACTAAACCCCCCATTTCAGCGCACACCCAATCCAGTCCCCCCTCCATCACGTGGAGCCACAAACACCCCCTCTTCTACCAAAAGGAACCTTCCTCTTCCACCTCACAGCGGCCCCACATTCCCCATTCCCGTTTCCTCTTGCAGTAGTTTCCACCACCCAGCTGCCCCCATACAGCAGGAATCCTGGACAGCAAAACTGCCTCCTAGTTGCTATCCCAAACTCTGTTGAATTCCCAGCACACTCCTACAACCTGGAAGACTCATTCAGCCCCCATGTTGACAGCCCTGTTCCATGGACGGCCCCTTCAACCGTTGTTTTCTGATTGCTGCTTCCCTGGTCCAGTTCCTAGTTCTCCAACTTCATTACTGATGCGGAGCATAGACGAGGACTTGCAGTGAATGAGGAGTTTTGAGCTCATTCGGGGCTGATTTGGCGACTTTCCATATATGATATGCCCGGATCGACGATCGGACTCAAAAGTTCCAGGCGAACAGATGACTATGATTACCCGATCGTTGTTGTTAACTCAAATCCTGCAACCACAACCAGTATCCCACGGTGCCGGTCACAAAGGTTCGAGGCGAATACTCAGCAGGATCCGCATGCACTGTCCAAGAGCCCGCGTGTTCCCCCTTGCGAAGACGCGCACGACTAAACTCTAAGGATCCACGTTGTCTCCCGGGCGTTTCTTCGACAACTCTGTAGAGAGGCCATAACGGGTACCCTTCAGATCCTGCACGGATCCCTCTTCTCTTTGGCCAGTAATAACACGTGCAGTTGCTACCTGTAGCATCCACACGGTTCTTCTCTCTCCTCCTACTACCCGATGCTTCACATACCTCAGGTAGTTGTGCATTTAATGCTGCATTAAATGCCCTCAACCGGCCGGGCAGCCTACCTTCAAGTATAGAGGGACAGAGATGCTCGAAAGGGACATGAAACTAGGGCCAGAATCTACCTTATCGTGGGTGTGGTTGTAATTTCTATCTCTCGGTTGCCTTTTATTTCCAACACACACTTGTATTAGCTTGTAATAGATCTTTGTATATTAACATTGCCCGCAACAAGTGATATTCACCGCTGCGGGTAAATCCAATGTTCGCTGCTGCTAGCGACACTCTCTTTTTTGTTCTCTGTTTGCCAAGCCTCTGCGGGTTAGTAACCCGTTTATTGCAAGCTCCAATCTCTTCACCAGAGGGGTACATGATCAATGGGTTCAGGGGGCGAGGTGTAAAAAAATTCATCGTGGGTGCGATGATTATTTAAATAAACACTCTAAATGTCAGTACTAATAATGATAGAAGCGAACCCACGACCATCGAGAGCACCTTCACCCTCGATTCAAAAATAGTGGACGCGTCCCTGCGATGGTTTATCTGGAGGCTCTCTTGGTGGAGTAGAAATATTCGTCGTGTGTGAGATTAGCATCTTGAAGACAGTGTGAGACTTTAGCACTGGGATGCCACTGTAGAATGCCCCCATAAAGTGATAACTCATTCGGTGGCTCATCGGGAGGGGTATAATGAAATCCATCGTAAATGCGATGTGTACCAATATAGGTTCCTGAAATATTTGGAAGGGCCTTAACTGTAAGTAGAGTCATTGTTATGTACGCAACACTAGATTCGAGAACTCCATAAATGAGGTGACTCAGAGATATGACTAGGAGAGGTGTCATGATTTTAGTGCTCAGAAAGTTCAACCAGAGGCTCAATAGGGGGCTTTCCAAAGAACCCGTCAGCAGGGTGATGGTCCTCAAGTTGCAAACATCGGGATGGCTAATGCTCCCTAAGATGGTTGAGACGGTCATAATGAGATCAACACTATATGCTCTTGGATCCCGGTCGTGATGTGGCTCGGGACGACATCGAGGGAAGAGTGGGAAAAGTTCGTACTCAATAGTGGGTCAATAATTATAGCATCGAGGGCTGGCTCTCTTGCCGAAAGGGACACTAGATCTAAGTGAGGTGTGAGGGATGGATATACCATCACAGTGTCACTGGGCTACTCGTCCTCGCTCTCATGACATGCTCACTGATCATACTAGTGTCACTTTCCACTTGCAACATATGTTCAAGATCAGACTCGACTCCTAAATCAAGTGGGCACTGAGTCTCCTCAAGAGGAGATGAATCAAAATTAGGTGTGGGGTCTCTCATGTTAGTGGGAACACTACTAGACGCATTAGCAACTTGACCTAAATCCTTATGTTTTTTTTTACGGATTCTCTTTATGTGATCAAAATGAACATCCAAGTGATCAAATTGATCACAAACCCATCGTTGAAATTCAGCTATCGACATATCCGTTTTCGGAACACTAGGAATGCCATTACACGTGATGTTATCTTGATGGTGGTGACCTTTATAGGTTTTTTGACATTCCTCAAGGTAATTATCTCTAGAAGAATCAAATTGTGGAAAAGGATTAGCACGATTTCTGTGAGTGATTGGTCGAGGACGAGGATAATCATAGTAGTATGAGGGTCCTCCCAAGGGAACTCTATGTGCTTGATCAGTGGTGGAATACGGTTCCTCGAATAGAGGATTACAACAATTGCTACTATGTGGTGATATGACATGAGAATATAATAATTTCAAATCATTCTGTCTTAAGTCTAAAACCTTCTTTTATGGATTACACAACATAGTAGACAATTCCAACTAAAAATGAAGAAAAGTATGAAAAGGTTTGCTAAAAAATGAGGTAATTTTCTAATCTGTATGCTGATAGAAGATCTGCTCTAATCTTTATGCTGATCTGATTGAGGAGAGAGAGAATAGTGTGATTAGTTAATGTAGAAAACACAAAAAAGGAGAAATAAAATATGATTTTATTATTTTCTTAATTGTTGAATACATGCATGTATTTGTACATTAATACAGGAAGGAAGAAAGGAGAAGAAATCTTAATCTAAGATGTGAGACTAAAACCTAAAGAGGAAGATGACCCAAGATGGGCCTTGTATTGGGCCTTTATATATCTTTCTTTCAACACACTCCACAAGATGGAGCATACAAAACGTAAGCACCCAGCTTGGAGAAGAACAAATAATATAACGGGCGTGGTAAGATCTTGGTCAGAATATCAATAACTTGTTCAACATCAGTAACGTGTTTTAATTTCAGCTTCTTCGGTTGAACTTTCTCCCGAATGAAGTGACAATCAACTTCATTGTGTTTGGTCCGTTCATGAAATACAAGATCCTTAGCAATGTGTATAGCCGCTTGACTATCGCAAAGTAAAGTGGCCGATGAGGAAAGTTTTACTCCCTAATCATCCAAAAGACATTCTAGCCATGTAAGCTCAGACATAACAACTGCCATTGAATGATATTTGGATTTAGTAGATGAGCAAGCAACCATAGATTGTTTTTTGTTACGGTAGATAATAAGGTGTCCTCCGAAGTAAGTACAAAATCCACTTGTGAAATGTCGATCATCCAGGGAGCCGACATAATCAGCATCAGAATAGACAATCAAAGATAGAGAAGATGAAAAGGGTTTGTATACAAGCCCTTGTCCAGAAGCAGCCTTCAAATAACTGAGGATGTGACCGACGACTTGGAGGCGAGACATCCGTGGAGAATGCATGAATCGACTGACAACTCCAACAACAAAGGAGATATTCGATCTTGTAAATGTAAGATAAAGTCAATTTTCCTACAAGACGACAATAATACTTTGTGTTTGGAAGAAGTAGATCGGTGTCAGAGGCATGATCACAAAGCTTGTGGTTGACATTCATAGGAGTATCAATACGCTTGCATCCAAAATAGCCAGCGTCATGAAGAAGATCAAGACAGTACTTCTGTTAAGATAGGAAGAGACCATAAGGACGTTTCGCAACCTCAAGGCCAAGAAAGTACCAAAGATTTCCCAAATTTTTAGTTTGAAAAACTGAATTCAAGTGCTGCTTGATCATTTGTATTCCGTTGAAATCATATCCAGTAATTAGAATATCTTCGACATAAACTAAGAGAATCATTGTGTCTGTCGATTGATTACAAGTAAAGAGAGAGAAGTCCGTTGAGCTCCGAGTGAATCCAACGTCACAGACGACCTTACTGAACTTGTCTAAATATGCGTGAGGAGACTGTTTGAGAATATATAAATAGATTTATTGAGGTGACAAACAAGTGACTCCCCTGTGGTCTCAAACCCGGGAGACTGAAGTTTCTTGAAAGTCTCCATTGAAAAAGACATTCTTGATATCCAATTGATGTAAGAGCTATTGGAGATGAACAATCAAGGATATTAGGACACAAACAGTGTTCAACTTAACGACGGGAGTGGTCTCATCATAATCGAGGCCTTGTTGCTATGTAAACCCACGAGCCACAAGACGAGCCTTTAAGATTAACTGTCCTGTCTAAAACATGTTTTATCGTAAAGATCCATTTATATTTGACACAAGTCTGTTCCGGAGGAAGGGAGACAAGATCCTAAGTCTGATTAGCCCAGATGGCTATCATTTCCTCATCCATGGCCGCACACCATCCTGAATGTTGGAGAGCCTTCTGCAAAGAGTTATGTATAAAATTAGAGGATAAAGAAATTACAAATTTGCGAAGTGTCAGGGATAGACAATGCAAAGATACATAATTTGACAGTTGATGAACCGTGGATAGGCAATGCAAAGATATATAATTTGTCACTGGTAGAGGGAGATTGTTGTGGGGCGTCAGAGCAAGGAGTGTATACACAAAGAAGAGGTGGTTTGGATGGCACGAGAACCGTGGTTGGAAGGAGTGGGGGAAGACGAGATGTAACATGGATGGTAGGATATGGTAGTAATGGAGGTGCAAGATGAGTTGGATGAAGAGAGTAAAATGGTTGATCTTCTATGAAAGTGACATCGACAGACACTACAACCTTGCAATGATTCAGAGAGTGACACACATGCCCTTTCTGAGTACGGAAATAACCAACGAATATATATTTGGTAGCCCGAGGAGCAAGTTTGTTAGTGGAAGGATCAAGATAATGCACATAACAGCTACAACCAAATACCCGAGGTGTGATGGAAATGAGCGGCGTGAAGGGAAACAAAAGACTAAATGGAGTTGTTTAGTTGAGAACAGAGGGCAGACGATTGATGCGATATCATGACATAGATACTACAAAGTGCCAATAATACTTGAGAACCTGCATTTAAAACATAAGTGAACAAGCAACATCAAGAAGATGATAATTTTTACGCTCAGCCACACCATTCTTTCTGTGGTTATAAGCATATTAGGTGTGGTGGATGATCTTAAACTTAGTACAGAGATTGTCAAATGCATGACTAACATATTCGCGTGCATTGTCTATATGAATAGTTTTAATTGATCTAGGAAATTGAGTACGAGTTTCATTAATAAAGGCCCAAAACACACGAGTTAAGTCCGACCGATCATGAATTATAACAACATCATACAAGAATAATTATCAATAAAAGTAATTAAATAATGATAACCAGAAATACTACCAATTTTATACTATCCTCAAATATTAAAGTGCATTAGATCAAAAAGAGCATCACTCCGAGTACAATGTGGAGGAAAAGAAGAACGCTGTTGTTTGCCGAATATACATAACCCGCAGGTAAAGTCAAGAGGAGGTAGATCAGAAAGATCCTTCTTGAGAATCAGAAGAGGAGCATGCTCATGACACCGGTGCCAATCCACATAGGTGACAGATGAGAGAATGGTGGGAGAAACGTCTAGAAGGTAGAGCTCATTGTACAGTCGTCCTTTACCGATGATATTTCGTGTCCGTCGATCCTGCACAACGAAAGAAGAAGATGTTAAAGTTACAAAACAGTCAAGATTTTGAGTAAGACGTCTAACAGAAAGAAAATTGAAAGGGGAGCCTGAGACTTGAAGGACTAAGCGAAGAGAGATAGAGGTCCTGAGAGGCATATTAACGGAGCCGGTGATAGGGCCGGTGTCACCATTGACCACTGTGATAAACTTGGGATGCGGAGAGTCCAAGTACTGAGGTGGTTTCTATGGAGTGATATGGTGGGTGACACTGGAATCCACAATCCATTGTGGACTACGGGGGAGACTGAACATAACTTCATTTGAGATAGAAGCAATGGAGCCAAACGAACGATTGAGTAACCCCTGAAGATGCTGGAGCTGGAGGCACATGTCATCAATGTTGGCGCGAGTGGTAGAAGATGTATTAACAACAACAGAGGCATGGGGCAGAGGAGGCATACCATGCTCATGATAATAAGTTGCTCAAGATGTCCATCCCTGCCACAATGAGTACACTTGAGTCTAGGCCGACCGCTGCGACCTCTACCTCGGTAGCCGGTGCGACCTCCACAGACTGTGGGAGGAGGGGGTGAGATATAGATGAGTGTTGGAGGAGTGTCGAAGATGGAGGTTCGAGAGCATCTGGGGGTGGTATCACCTTCAACAACATTGAGCAAACATCAGAGAGAGAGGGAATGATGGAGGAGGAGAGTATCTGAGCCAGGATATTGTGGAGATGAGGCAGAACACGAGCCATCATCATGACAATACCAACAACCTCTATTTGAGCACGTTATGTAACAAGATCTGTAGTAGGAGGTTGATGCTGAATACAAGCTTCGACTAATGTTTTGACTGCGCAACAAAGGAGGTTAAATTGCCATCACTTCCTGAGTTGAGAGATTGAAGGTCCATGATGATGTCAAACAGATGTTGAAAGGTGTCCTTGTCGGAATAGAGAGAATGCAGTTTCTCTCACATAGCCTTAGCCGTCTCATGATACATTGTCATACAATAAGGTTGGAGTTGAGGATCCTTGTTTGGACACGGCCATCATCACGAAGCTAGTCGTCAGTGGGCGCAGAAGGGGTGTCCTTAGATGATGCAAAAGTCCCTTCATCTGAAGAACACGACAGACAAAGTGCATCCACTCAACAAAATTCTTCTTCCCACGAAGAGAAGTGGTGGTGATCCAACGCTCATCACGAACTTCAAAAAGAAGTGTCGCAGCACGAGCAGGAAGGGACAAAGCATCAGTCGACTCCATGGAGCTTACACATGCGGATAGGAAAACTGACAGATGAAAACTTCCTGCAAAAAGTTGCGCTCATGCAGGAAAGAGTGGATGTGGTCAGGAACTGCGATCAAACGATAATAGCTGCTTGACAAAGGAGAGAAGGCGAGGTGATAACTGCGAGCAGGCGAAGAGACATCATCGATAAAGCAAGAGAACCACAGTCACTCCTGTGGTACCCTGATGCAGCTAAACATAGAATAGAGGCAACAGGCTGGACCCTGCAGTCAGAAGATCCCGGTGGTTAGGCTATTGTGGCAAGAACTCTGGCGAGCAGACATTGACAGGAGACAACGAGCAGCAAGATCGGGGAGGCGGTCTTGCGGGAAGAAATTCCTGATCACTAGCGACCATGCGATCAGGAGTGGCGAGCTGAGTGCTTGATGGGCAAAGAAATCACACGGCCAGACGCTCGCAGGAAAGAACACCCAAAAGAGTTCGGCGAGAAGGCACAACCGGCAGAGCTCGCGCAAGTACGAGAAGAGGCAAAGCGAGAATCATCGACGATCAGAGGAAGCTCGACAGTGGAGGAAGAAACAGTCGGGCGGTAAGGCTAGGAGACTGCCGATGAGACAAAATCGATGGGACCAGGGCGGCAGAGAGATGCAAGCTATAAAAGGGTAGGCGGAGGGGGAAAGAAGAAAAGAGAGGGAGAAAGCCAAGCGAGTGGTTAGAAAGAAGGCTAACCACCCAATCTGCGAGAAGTAGAGTTGTGGTCAGAAAGGGGGCTAACCGCCCAGACCAGCCGGAGGCGTAATTTCGTAAAACAAATTAGGAACCTAGCTCTGATAACATGTAGAAAAACACGAAAAATATAGAGAAATAGAATATGATTTTATTAATTTCTCAATTGTTGAATAAATACATGTATTTGTACATTAATGTAGGAAAGGGGAAAGGAGAAGAAATCCCAATCTAAGAGGTAGGATTAAAACCTAAAGAGGAAGAGAGCCCAAGATGGGCCTTACATTGGGCCTTTACATATCTTTCTTTCAACAATTGAAAATTATGTTGTAGAAGGTTCTTGTAAATTTGTTGATGCTGCTGAAAATATCAATTCCTATTCTTTTCTGGTCCATTTTCATTGAACTTGAAGAATTAAAACTCGTTGATCTACTTTCCTATGCTGAATTATAATTTACTTTTGGCTCCACCTTTTAATTAATATAAAGTAATACTTTCTGCTGAGAGAAAAAAAGAAACTTGTATATATGTTTACTTGTATCAAATACAAAGAATGAGTACATATTTATAGGATGGAGAAAGAGAGAAGGTCCTATACATGATGTGAGACTAAAGAGAAAAGAGAAATAACAATAAAAATACATAATGGCCCTTTTTCAAATGAGCTTCTCTAACACTCCCCCGCAAGCTGGAGTGTACAAGTCATATGCACCCAGCTTGGACAAACACTGGTAAAATACGGTACTTGATAAAGCCTTCGTGAGAATGTCAACAACTTGATCAGTGCCCGGAATATGCTTTGATTCAAGTTTCTTCATTTGAACTTTCTCCCGAATAAAATAACAGTCTACCTCGATATGTTTTGTGCGCTCGTGAAATACCAGATACTTTGCAATGTGTATGGCCGCTTGACTGTCACAAAATAGAACAGCAGATGAAGGAAGTTTTACCCCCAGGTCAGCAAGGAGGCTTTCGAGCCATGTGAGTTCTGAGACAACTGATGCCATCGATCGGTATTCAGCTTCTGCGGACGATCGATCAATCACGGCTTGTTTCTTATTTTTCCATGTAATGAGATGACCGCCAAAATATGTACAGAACCCACTGGTTGACAGCCGATCGTCCAGGGAGCCAGCATAATCGGCATCTGAATATGCAACTAATGCTGGAGTAGAGTTGGAGGTTTTGTAAACCAGCCCTTGACCCGGAGCTGCCTTAAGATATCAGAGAATCCGTTCAACCGCCTGAAGATGAGAAACTCGGGGAGCATGCATGAACCGACTGACAATCCCAACAGTGAACGATATATCAGGTCTCGTGACCGTTAGGTAGATCAATTTTCTCACAAGGCGTCGATAGTATTCCGGGTTCTGGAGAGGCAGATCATCATCAAAGGCATGAACACAAAGCTTGTGATTTGCCTCCATCGGAGTAGCTGACTTGCAACCAGACTGACCAGCATCTTTGAGGAGATCAAGACAATACTTCCGTTGGGAGAGGACAAGCCCATCCGAACATCGTGCGACCTCAAGACCGAGGAAGTAGCGAAGATGCCCCAGGTCTTTAGTCTGAAACACAGTGCTAAGATGCTGTTTGACTGCGTGAATCCCCTTTGAATCATCCCCAGTGAGCAGGATGTCATCAACATAAACCAGTAGAAGGACCATTCCTGTTACCCGTTGTCGAGTGAATAGGGAAAAGTCTGCGGAACTTCGAGTGAAGCCCATGTCTCGAACAAACTTGCTGAACTTGTCAAACCACGCCTGAGGGGATTGTTTGAGACCATAAATGGATTTCTTCAGAAGACAAACACGAGACTCCCCCGTGGTCTCATACCCGGGCAGTTGGCGCATGTAGACGGTTTCCTGAAGATCACCATTCAAGAACGCATTGTTGATATCCAGCTGATGAAGGGGCCAGTGACAATGCACAGCCACGGAGAGCAGGACACGAACGGTGTTGAGCTTGACCACCAGAGAGAAGGTTTCCTCATAATCAAGGCTCTGCTGTTGAGTGAAGCCACGGGCCACCAGGCGGGCCTTCAGACGGTCAACAGTGCCATCAAGAGCATGTTTGATGACGAAAACCCATTTACACCCAACATGTTGCTGACCGGGAGGTAAAGGGACAAGGACCCAGGTCTGGTTGGCCCAAAGGGCCGTCATTTCTTTGTGCATGCCAGCCCGCCAACCTGGATGCTGAAGCGCCTCCTGCACAGAGTTTGAGACAGAAACAAAGGATAATGATGTGACAAAGTGAAGAAGTGGTGGTGAAAGGCGATGAAGAGAGACATAATTTGCCATAGGATGAGCGGTGGAGGCTGGAGCCGAAGCAGCAGATTGCGGAGCGTCAGAGGTCGAAGTCGACTGTAGTGGGGCAACGAGACTAGGAGAGCGACGAGAATAAATCCAGATGATAGGTGGCTGGGGAATGACCGGAGGCTGGGCAGGAAGGGGTGGAGGTGGAGACCGGGGAACAGAGATGATAGGGCGCACGACGGGCTCCGGAAGAGGAGCGAGATGCAGAACAGAGAAGAAGAGAAGATCTTCCCGGAAAGTGACATCCGCAAAAACGGTCACCTTGCGGGTAGTAGGCGAATAACACACATAGCCCTTTTGAGTGCGTGAGTAGCCCACAAAGACACATTTGGCCGCACGGGGATCCAACTTATCGTTATATGGGCCGAGGTGGTGAACGTAGCATGTACACCCAAAAATGCGGGGAGTAAGAGGGAAGGACGGAGGGGAGAGAAATAGGAGGCTGAAGGGAGTAGCATTCTGGAGGACGGAGGACGGTAGACGGTTGTTAAGAAAACAGGCCGTGGAGTGTGCAAAGTTCCAGTATGGTTTTGGAACCCGCATTTGAAGCATAAGAGAGCAAACCACATCAAGGAGGTGACGATTCTTGCGTTCGGCGACACCATTATGCTGTGGGGTATATACACAAGACGTTTGGTGAATAATCCCAAACTCGGAGCAGAGGGTCGCGAAGTCATGGCCAGTGTACTCGCGCGCATTATCAGTGCGAATAGTTTCAATGTGCACAAAGAATTGAGTGCGAGTCTCAAGAATGAAGGCCCGAAATACGCGGGGAAACTCAGAACGATCACAAAGGAGATACAACTATGTCATGCGAGAATAATCATCGATAAATGAAAGAAAATAACGGTAGCCAGAAATATTAGTAATCTTGTACGGACCCCATATATCGGAGTGTACCAAAACAAAAGGAGCAGAGCTCCGAGTACAATGAGAAAGAAAAGATGAACGTGGCTGTTTGCCAAAAATACAGGTTTCACACTGAAAAACAGGAAAAGATATATCCGGGAGAGCCTTCTGGAGGACGGGAAAAGGAGCATGACCAAGACGCCGATGCCAATCCGAAGAGGAGACAAATGCGAGGAGAGTAGGAGAGTCATCAATAAGGTAGAGCCCGTTCTGCAGTCGCCCCCTATCAATGATAGTCCGCGTCTGCTAATCCTGTATCAGGAAAGAAGAAGAAGTAAAAGTCACGGAGCAATTTCAGTCAGTAGTAATGCGACCAACAAAAAGTAAATTGAAAGGAGAGCCCGAAACATGAAGAGCCGAGCGCAAGAGAAGGGAGGAGGCGAGAGGAATATCAACACAGCCAGAGACAGGGACAGCTGCCCCATTGGCCACAGTAATGTACTTCGGGTGAGGAGAAGACAAGTACTGAGGCGGTCGAACAACAGTGATGTAATGAGTGGCACCAGAATCGAGGATCCATCGCGTGCCAGCGGAGAGGCATACGATACCTTCTTTGGAGATGGAGGCAGCAGAGACAACTGAGTCCGGCGGGCGGCTGAGCAGGCCATGAAGATGCTGGAGCTGAAGGCGAACCTCGTCGAGGTTAGTACGAGTGAGATAGGAGTCAGTGGCACCAACAGAGGCTTGCAGACGAGGAGGACGACCATGCTTGCGATAGCACGTGGCTTCAAGACGCGCGTCTTTGCCGCAAAAAGAGCACTTAGGCCGCAGCCGACCACCCCGACCACGTCCCCGAGAATCAGAACGGCCCCCACGAGCTGAAGAAGGGAGAGACAGTAAAGGTGCAGGGGCCTGCTGGACAAGGGCTGGAG
The DNA here is from genome assembly GCA_039583875.1 of Platanthera guangdongensis. Lineage (NCBI taxonomy): Eukaryota > Viridiplantae > Streptophyta > Magnoliopsida > Asparagales > Orchidaceae > Platanthera > Platanthera guangdongensis. The sequence continues at coordinate 100,621,750 of CM077166.1, read as the reverse complement.
AAGGAGCTCCAGAAAAATCCGGAGGCGGGGAGACCTTGAGAAGCATCGAACACACATCCGAGATGGACGGGGTAACTGTAGAGGAGAGGATCTGAGCCCGCACACTGTGAAGGTGATGCGGGACCCCGATCTATCATCATGGCGATACCAACAACTTCCTTCTGGGCACGTTGGGCAGCAAGGTCAACAGTAGGAGGCTGATGTTGGATCCAAGCTTTGACCAGAGACCGAGCCTGTGCAACAAAGAAGGTCAGATCGGTCGCCCCACCACTATCAAGGGCCTGAAGTGCAGTGATAATGTCATACAAATGGTGGAGACTATCTTTGCCGGAGTAGAGGGTATGGTGCTCGTCCCACATACCCTTGGCCGTCTCGTGGTACATGGCCATGCGATAAGACTTGCAATCAAGAGAGTTAAGGATCCACGTCTGCACACGACCATCGTTGCGTAATCAGTCGTCAGTAGGAGTACCTGTAACGACCTGGGTCAAGTGATGAAGAAACCCCTTCGATTGCAGGATCCCGACGAACAAAGTGCGCCCATTTCACAAAATTCTTCTTACCGGTCAGAGAGAGTTGTAATCCGGAGCTCATCACGGACTTCCGGAAGAGAGGCCGGGCGGTCTGCAGGAGAAACCGCCGTTCCGGTAGAGTCAGCAGAAGAGGCCATGAAGACGAACTGCGGCTAGGAGAAAAGAGCTTCAACAGAGGAGGCCGCACTGGTAGGGAGGTCGCGTGACTAGAGGGGAGACCGCCCGGTCACGGTGTGAAGACACTAGCGGCTTGGAGGAGGCCGCGACCAAAGGCGGAGCCCGGAAGAAAGATAAGGCAGCGGGCAGAGACAACCTGCTCGAGAAGACCGCAGCGGATAGAGACCGACCACGCGGACATGAAAGAGGAGACCACAACGAGAAGAGCCGAAAACCACGCACGACAGGGAGGGAAGGAGAAGATCGCGACCTAAATGCGGGAAGGCAACAGTCCGCACGGTCTGGCTGAGCACATCAACGGTCAGAGCAAAGGAGGCTGCAAGAGGAAGGCGAGCGGACAGGGAGAAGAAACCGCGAGTAAAAAAGGCTCAAGCGGAAAGAGAAGGCAGCGAGATGGAGAAGCAGATCGCGACGAGCTGAAACAGGCCACGACGAGTAAGATGTCGCGAGTAGGACTCCAGCGACAAGACAACGGATAGCAGGGCGCGGCGGACAAGAATAGCCCGTAGTGGATAAGAGGAGCCCGCAACGGGCTGAGCGAGAACAGTGGGGAGAAGAGGGCCGCGGCGGACTGTAGCAGTCCACAAGAGGGAAAACGCAGCGACCGTGAACAGTCCGCGAGCAGGGAGCCCACAACGGATATTAACAGCCCGCAGGGAGAAGAGAGCGGACTGAAAGAAAGGCCGCAAGGAGAAGAGCAGGAGGTCGCAGCGGACTGCAGAGAGGCAGCAGACTGAATGAGAACTATATGGAGAAGTGGGCCCCACGAGACAGGGAGAGAAGTGGCTATAAGAAGCCTGAGGGGGGGGGGGGGGTGGAACCACAGTGAAGAAGAGGAAGCGGATGCAGAAGAGGAGACCGCTGAACACACTGAGGTCACAGCAGGCCGCAGCGGGCAGACGAGCAGGCCACAACGGGCAGACGAGCAGGCCACAAGAGATCAAAAGAAGCGGACAGAGTTCGGGAGTCTGTCAACCTCCCTCTGATAGCATGTTGAGAGAAAAAAAGGAACCTTGTATGTATGTTCACTTGTATCAAATACAAAGAATGAGTACATATTTATAGGATGGAGAAAGAGAGAAGAAGGTCCTATACATGATGTGGGACTAAAGAGAAAAGAGAAATAACAATAAAAAATACATAATGGGCCTTTGTAACACTTTCTAATTTTAAAATATTGATAGGAATGCAGAGTTCATCACATGTAACTATTTAATTTTTTCCTTTTTTCTTTCTGGTGCCAGTCCTATCCGGTCTCTCATTGAGTCAGATTTTAGGTCAAATAAATGGAAGGATGTGAGACTGTATTATGGTGCTAGAAATCTTCAGAGAATGGCATATCAGGTTTGGAGTAAGCTCTTACTCTTTATAATTTTTCCTTCATAAGTCTGTTTATTTATAGTGAAGTGGATTGAGTTCTTCTCCATCAGGATAGATTTAAGAGTTGGGAATTTTCCGGTGTCAAAATTATCCCTGTTTTGTCCCGGCCAGATGATAGTTGGAAAGGTGAAAAGGGTTATGTGCAGGTAATATCTTGCAGCGAGATATAGACTACATTTAGAAGATATCTCTCTTCCTATCAATTAATTACCCTAAAACTTATGTAGGCTATTTTCTCAAGAGCCAAACAAATATTAGATGCTTCATCAACCGCAGCAGTTATCTGTGGGCACAAAGCCATGGCTGAGGTTTGCCATGTTTCAATTATTATCATGTGATAGTTTTAACTTGTTTTCATACCGTACCATTATCTAAGCAGCATTGTTCCACGCAAGCATTTGCATTATGTTTGATTCCAACTATGGTGCTTGAATAACTATGGTTGTAAAACAAGCCAGTACTCTCAGTGAATAGCTTAGTGGCCGTTTGACTAATACTCATATTTCACTCATTTAGTGATCTTCTTTAGTAGAGTTGATGGTTTATTCTTCCTCGCACTTGAATACTTGAATATTAGGGGTTTGGTTATTTATATTACCCTGTACCTATATATGCACATAAATGTCTAGCACTCCCCCCATAAGTTGATGAGCATATTTCATAGAAATCCGAGTTGTTACATATATATTTCATAGAGCCCAAGTTGTTATATATATATATGTCTAATCCTTTTACTTCAATATTTTTCTCGAACTAACAATTGATGTGACAATCTATTTACTTAAATCGGTTTGTCAGACGAAGTGGCCTAGCTCAGTAGAAGCTGCTTTAGCCATATCATTCACATGTAGTTACTTCCATCACTCTATATTTAGCCTCAACACTTGATCTCATCACAATTGGTTGTTTCTTTATTATAAAATAAAATTTCCTTCAAGCAAGATACAATATCTCAATATAAATCGTTTGTTTGAAGGAGAGTCTACCCAATCTGCAGAGAATATCCAATGTTCTGTTGATGGACAATTTTGAAATGAAAATTTTGGCCTCCTTCAAACATTGTATGCTCCAAATTGCAACCTCACAGTGCTCTTTATGTTGTGAGTTGAGCAACTGACTAATTTACCATAAAAGAAATGCTTGGATGTATGATTGTAGGGTAATTCTTCTTATCCACAAGGCATCAATATCGACATGTATTCATATTACTACCGCTGTCCATGTATGAGTTTGTGTATCGTTTTCTTGGGTGTTTCGAGATGTTTGAACCAAACATGTCAGGTTCCTCCAAAGCATCCAGAAGATACACCCTTTGACCAGCGAAAATATTTTCTTTGCTGCAGACACTTTGATACCTAGCAAATACTTCAGTAATCCCAAATATTTAATTTCAAAATGATGGCGTAGATGACCTTTCTGTGGATACCACTTTCGCCATTGCCAGCAATAATAATGTTCTTCACATATATGATGAAATGTGTTTCCCTAACTTAGATGTGATAAAAAATAGAGCTGTTGAAACTACTCACTATGTCAAAATTGTTAGAAAATGTTAGAAAACAATCTTGTAAAGGCCCATTTAGTGGCCCATTATAGTCATTCTTCTTCCTCATGTAATAGTTCCCACATCTTTAAAATGAGATTACTCTCTCTCTCTTCTCCCTATATATTTGTACTGATACTTGTATTTTTGAATTCAAGAAGTATATACAAGGTTTACACTATTCTTCTACATCGTATCAGAGGAAGCCAATCCGCCTAAGCGGTTTGTCCGTTTTTAACCGCCAGGCCTCTGCGGTCTCCTTCATTCGGTGGTCTACTCGCTTGTTGCCCGCATCTCTTGCGGTTTTTATCCGCGGAATACTTCTCGCGCGGACTGCTTTCTCTAGTCCGCAGGTTTCGTGGCGCTGCTTCCCACTGTTGTGGTTGGATTTCCTCCTCCTTTTATAGCTTTGACAGCTGGGTCCCACCGCAAAACCCTCCTGCGGTCTGCCTTATCTGCTACGGTCTGCCATCCTACTCGTGCGGCTTGGTTGCACGATCTTCTTTTGCCCAACTATCCCGCGATCTGCCTTACTGTTGCGGTCTGCCATCCTACTTGCGCAGTTTGGTTGCGCGGTCTGCTTTTGCCCAACCATCCCGCGGTCTGCCTTACCCGCCGTGGTCTGCCATCCTACTCGCCCGGTTTGGTTGCGCGGTCTTCTTTTGCCCACAACCTTTGCCTAGTTCGGCGTGGTCTGTTCGCCCACCTTCTTTGCAGCGGTTTCCTGCCTGAGTGGTGCGGCTTGGTTCCTAGTTCTTGCAATTGTGGTTGATATCTCCTTGCCGTGTTTCTGCTCCTCTCTCTCTCTCTTCGCGACTTCTCTCATTGTGGCCTTCTCAAGCCGCTACTGGTCTTCTTTGCTGTCCGCTACCGGTCTTCTCTGTTGGTCTGTCCTTCTTTAGCGGCTACCAGCCGTGCCTTGATTATTCGCCGGTTTCTCCTTCTCTAAGCCGTTGCTGGACTTTCCTTGCTATCCGCCGGCCTCTTCTGCTCTAAGCCGCTACCGGCCTCTTCTAGTCGTTGTCGGCTTCTTCTACCTGTTCGCCAACTTCTTTGCCAGGCCGCCTTCTCTCGTGCCACCTTGCTTTGCTGTTCGCTTGCCCTTATTTGTCGGCCTCTTCTCTTCTAGCCGCTGCCCTTTCTAGTCGCTGTCTTCTTCTTCTCTTCTAGTCGATGTGAGTTCTCAGACCGCCTTCTCTCTTGCCTCCATAGACTTGGACTCAACAGTTGCATCTTCTCTTCCCGCTCGTGCCGCTGTTCCTTCTCCTGAAGTTCACGATGAACTTCGGATCATTACTATCTCCCTCAGCGGGAAACATAATTTTGTGGAATGTTTGCATTCTGTTCGTTGCGTACTCCAGACCAAATGTCTTCATCATCATCTTACTCGGGATGCTCCCACTGTTCCCACTGATGAGTGGCTCCGTGATGACGGCTGAGTCCAATCCTGGATCCTCAATTCCATGGATACCAAGCCATATAACATGGCCATGTATCATGAGACTGCTAAGGCGATGTTGGAGGAACTTCACTCTCTCTACTCTAGTAAAGACAGCTTGCTACATCTGTTTGATATCATCTCTGCTCCTACTCCTACTAGTGCTCCTCCACAGGATTCTGATTCTTATACCCGACAAGATATCAACGCTCTCTGCACCCAGCTTCAACAGCTCCAAGGCGTTATCAGTCGCTTGTCTGGCTCGGTTACGACAACACTCTGGTCTCTGGCGCGGTTGATCTTTTGTTAACCCCCACTCTCCCTCTATCCTCGGTTCTTCATGTGTCAGGACCCCCTTTCAATCTGCTATCAGTTAGTCGTCTTACTTAGGAACTTGACTACTGTATAACATTTTCTCCTTCCTATTTTGTTGTGCACGATCGCCGCACGCGGAGTACAATTGGTAAAGGTCGGCTGTCGAATGAGTTGTATCTCTTGGACGTTCCACCCACCATTCTCTTTGTTGTCTCCACTTGTGATTGACATCGCCGCCTTGGCAATGTGTTGTGTGCTCGGGATTGCGAGCGTGTGCGATGGGGAAGAGGAGGGAAGTCCTCAAGAGAGGAGGAGAGAGAGCTCCGGTGAGCTATGGCGGCAGGAAGGTGTGCGGTGTCGATTCGGGGGAGTGGCGAAGCGCGGATCACGCGATACGCGTCCGGGAGCGGCGACTAGGGCAACCCTGGTTCAAACCGCGGATTTCGGGAAGAATTAGAGAGAGAGAGAACTAGAGAGAGGAAATAGGGAAAATTAAAGATAAATTACTTCTTGCTTACTTGTCTTGACTACACACACATATATAGTTCATAAAAAGTGCCCCCTCCTTGGGTTTAGACATGGAGGATCGATTACGCCTACAAAATATAAAGTCGACTAGATAAATAGTTGGTGACATGCGCGGCCATGGCGGGATCATAACATCCCCACCCTGCCCGACGACAAGCTTGCCCTCAAGCTTGGTCTGTAGTGACGGTGGGCGTCGGATCTCCCGTGTCAGTGTCAGCATACTGTTCAGAAGTTGAGTCGTCGACCTCCAACCAGAAGAGGCGCTTGCAGCGATGTCCACGAAAAAATGGCTCGTCGTAGTTGTAACAGAGGTCCTTGGCACGGCGGTCATTCATTTCCTGTGGCGATAGTCGTCGAATGGTAGTTGGGTGGTCAGCGTCGTGGTCTGGGGCGATGAGACTGGCTGTGGTCGATGACATAGGCCGTGGAGGACGCTTGGACCCCCCAGCGTCCTGGTGATGTAGATGAGGGCTGTCCAAAGCATACGCTTCTCGCAAATGCGAGCCAAACTCATTGTCGTGGTCAGATCTGCGGGTGCCTGAAATTCTATGTTCATGCGGAGGCGCTCATGGAGTCTCGCCGTGAAGTTGGACACCTTCTGTGTCGGAAGAACGATGGTAGTGCGGGCCAGGACTTGAAACTGTTCAAGATACTCGTCGATCGGACCAGTCTGCCGGTTGGAAATGAGATCCCCCAAGGGATTGCTGTGGAGTGGTGGCCCGAAGCGGAGGGTGCAGTTCACCTTGAAATCTTCTCAAGAAAGGAGTGGTTTCTCCCATTGTAGTTGAGAAAACCAAAGTTGCGCGAGGCCCATCAGGTGAAAGGCAGCAATGCCGAGCCACTCGTCCCAAGGAGTGCGCTGGTGGACGAAGAACTACTCACAACGAGAGAGCCAAGCTAAGGGGTATTCGTGGACGTCGAATATTGGAAAATCCAGTCGCAAGTATCGTGGCACCTCGTTGTCGTCATGCTGCAGGGGACAAAACTCTGGTAGGGTTGGCAGAATTGGCGCTTCACTGTAGGAACCCGTGGCCGGTTGGGCCGGTCGGTTAGCCACTAGTTGGGTGATGACGACGACAATGAGTGCGTTGTTGTTGTCCGTGAGGAGCTTGGCGAGAGACTCGAAAATCTGCGAAAGGGAGGGCTGATCGGCCATTGCGTGAGGCGGAGGTGGTGGGTTAGCAACGCCGGAGGGAATGAAGGTAAAAGGTGCCGATGGAGGAAGTAGTCCGGTAGAGGCGGCGAGCAATGGGCCCCCGTCGAGGGAGGAGTTGAGAAGGATGCGCGGGGAAGAGGGGCCGACAGTGAGCAGCCGATGCGAAGCCGTGTGGTGAGGGTTGGACTGCGTGGAGGGGTCGTGTGGGCCGGAGAAGGTCGGGGAGGGGCTGGACGGGCCGGAGGAGGTCGAGGCGGCGTTGTGCGGGCCGAAGTTGGGCGGGGCGAAGTTGTACGGTGCGGGGTTGGCCGGAGCGGCGTTGTGCGGGCCGAAGCTGGGCGGGGCGGAGCTGTATGGGTTGAGGTTGGCCGGAGTGGCTTTGTGCGGGCCGAAGCTGGTCAAGGCGGAGCTCCGGTGGGGAAGATCTAGCGTGTGGGCTGCGGGAAGGAGCGTTCCCTCAAATACCAAGTTGTTGTGTGCCCGGGTTTGCGAGCGTGTGCGCCAGGGAAGAGGAGGGAAGTCCTCAAGAGAGTAGGAGAGAGAGCTCCGGTGAGCTATGACGACGGGAAGGTGTGCGGTGTCGATTCGACGTAGAGGCGGAGCGCGGATCGCGCGATATGCGTCCTAGAGCGGCGGCTAGGGCAACCCTGGTTCGAACCGTGGATATCAGGAAGAATTAGAGAGAGAGAGAACTAGAGAGAGGAAATAGGGAAAATTAAAGATAAATTACTTCTTGCTTACTTGTCTTGACCACACGCACACATATATAGTTCATAAAAAGTGCTCTCTCCTTGGTCTTAGACATGAAGGATCGATTACGCCTACAAAATATAAAGCCGACTAGATAAATAGTTCGTGACATGCGCGACCAAGGCGGGACCACGGCGGGATTGTAACAGCATGCTCCCCTCCCGATTCTCAAGAAGGCTCTTCCTAATGTCTTATTGCGAGAGTTTTCTTGTGAATCATGTATATACGACAGACATCATCGTTTTTTTTCTTTTTATATGTACTCGGAGTGATACTCCGTTCTCTTTAGTTGATTCTGATGTCTGGGGTCCGTACAAAGTCTCCAGTATTTTTGGATATCGATATTTTGTCACTTTTATTGATGATTACTCACGTTTCACTTGGTTATATCTACTTCGTGTTCGCACTGAACTGACATCTATTTTTTGTACTTTTCTTACTGAGACCTGTACGCAGTTCTCCACTACGTTAAAAATCATTTGCACTGACAATGCTCGTGAATATACCGGTCGCACCTTCTCAAATTTATGCACCGAGTTAGGCATCATACATCAAACCTCATGTGCTTATACCCCCAGCAAAACGGTGTGACCGAGCGGAAAAATCATCACCTCCTCGATGTCACCCATTCACTTCAGATGGAGGTGTCCACCGAATATTGGAGCTTTACGGTTTCTACTTTCTGTCATCTTATCAACCGCATGCCTTCATCTGTACTCGATTTTGCCTCTTCATTTAGTCTCCTCTTTCCTTCCAAGTCTCCTTTCTCTCTCACACCCCGTGTTTTCGGCTGTGTGTGTTATGTTCACTTTCTTGGTCCACCTACTGACAAGCTCGCTGTTCGCGCCACTAAATGTATGTTCGTTGACTACTCCCGCACTCAGAAAGGTTATGTCTGTTACTCTCCTTTTAACAGCAAGTTAATTGTTTCGGCTGATGTAACCTTTTTGAAGGATCAACCATTCCACTCCTCTCCTTCCACCCCGTCTCCACCTTCCACTGCAGCTCGTCCTGCCGCCCCGGTCACGACTCCGTCTCTCCCACCTCTTCCCTCCTCACTACCGGTGTCTTCTTTACCTCTACCACCTCTCTGTGTCTATACTCGTCGTAAGTCCAAGAATACTTCCATGCAACAACTCCCTTCTACCGATGGCATCCCACGACTTGCTGATCCAGCATCCACCTCTACGGCTCATCCCTTAGCAAATTATATGTATCTACATCGCCTCTCTCCGCCACTCCAATTTGCCGTTTCTCTTTCCTCCATTTTTATCCCTAATTTTGTGCAGGAAGCGCTTCAGCACTCGGGGTGGCGGGCGACCATGGATGATGAAATGACTGCTCTCTGGGCTATCCAGACCTGTGATCTAATTCCTCTTCCTCCCAGCCAGTCTCGTGTCAGCTGCAAGTGGGTATTTGTTATCAAACATACTGCAGATCGAACTGTTGACCGCCTAAAAGCTCGTGGCCCGGGTTTCACTCTGTAGCAAGGCCTTGATTATGATGAAACTTTCTCCCCGGTTGCCAAGTTGGATACCGTTCGGGTCCTGATCTCCTTAGCTGTCCATCGTCAGTGGCCCCTACATCAGTTCGATATTAAAAACGCCTTCCACAATGACGATCTGCAAGAAGCTGTTTACATGCACCAACCTCCCGGGTTTGAGACCACGTGGGAGTCTTGTATGTCATCTCCGAAAATCTATATATGGTCTCAAACAGTCCCCGCGTGCTTGGTTTGATAAATTCAGTAAAGTGGTTTGCGATGTTGGTTTTACACGAAGCTCGGCTGACTTCTCCCTCTTTACCCATTATCAGCCAACATGCGCTGTGATTCATCTCGTGCATATTGATAATATCCTAATTACAGGCGACGACTATACAAGGATACAACAAATCAAGCAACATTTGAACTCAACATTTCAGACGAAAGATCTGAGAAATTTTCGATAGTTCCTTGGGCTTGAAGTTGCAAGATGACCTGATGGTGTCGTCTTATTCCAACGGAAGTACTGTATTGACCTCCTACAAGATGTTGGCTACTCAGGGTGTAAACCTGCGGACACCCATATGGATGTAAATCACAAGCTTTCTGCACATGGTTCTGATTCCGTCCAACTGCTTACAAATCCAGAATACCATCGACACTTGGTGGGGAAGCTGATTTATCTTACAGTTACTCGACCTGATATCTCATTTGTTGTGGGGGTTGTGAGTCGTTTTATGCATGCTCCTCTAACATCTCATCTCCAAGCCGTTGAGCGCATTCTCAGATATCTAAAGGCTTCTCTGAGACAAGGACTCGTTTACAAACCATCTACCTCTCTATCTCTTGTTGCGTATTCTGATGCTGACTACTCATGTTTTCTTGATGATAGACATTCCACAACTGGTTTTTGTACATACTTCGGTGGACACCTTATTACCTGGCATAGCAAGAAGCAGACAGTTGTTGCTCGCTCGTCTGCTGAGGCCGAGTACTGGGCTATGCCTGCGGTTGTATCGGAGTTAACCTAGCTTGAAAATCTTCTTAATGATTTGAGACACAAATTCTCATCTCCGACGACCTTATTTTTTGAGACAGTCAAGCAGCGATACATATTTCCAAGAATCTCGTCTTCCATGAACGAATAAAACATATTGAAGTTGACTGTCACTTCATTCGAGAAAAAGTTCAATCAAAGAAGATAGAATTTGAGCATGTTCCCGCTATAAGACAAGTTGCTGATATTCTGACTAAAGCCCTCTCTCGACCGTTATACTATCAGTTCTTATCCAAGCTTGGTGCCTACGACTTGTATGATCCAGCTTGCGGGGGAGTGTTAGAAAATGTTAGAAAACAATCTTGTAAAGGCCCATTATAGACATTCTTCTTCCTCATGTAATAGTCACACATCTTGAAAATGAGATTACTCTCTCTCTCTCTCTCTCTCTCTCTCTCTCTTTTTCCCTATATATTTGTACTCATACTTGTATTTTTGAATTCAAGAAGTATATACAAGATTTACATCATTCTTCTACAAAAATGTTGAAATGTGATCTGAATCTCCTGAGGATTGTTTCAGACCAAGTACGATCTTCTTTAATTTGCTAGCCAACCTAAGGCTCTCCATGAACGGAGAAATCAGGGGTTGTTGAACCCGTTTCTTCCCGGCTTCTCATCGCAAAAAAATAAATATGATCTAAAATACAAATCTCTGTTCACATGAAGTTAAGAAGTGAATAATGACAAATGATGGTGAAGTAAAGTTTATCTTTTGCAGATTATGTTACCTACTTACCATACCTGAGTAAATAACATCTCTGTTCACATGAAGTTAAGAAGTGATGATGACAAATGATGGTGAAGTAAAGTTTATCTTTTGCAGATTATGTTACCTACTTACCATACCTGAGTAAGTAACATCAAACTACATATATATATATATATATATATATATATATATATATATATATATATATATATATATATATATATATATATATACTAGCATCTTCGAACGGGCTTCTCCTGTTCTCGATGCGTCGCTGCGGGCTTCGCCCGCTTGGCATTCAAGCGGACTTAGCCCGCCCCCCGGCAAAATTTAAAAGTATTTAAAGCAATTATTTAAAATTTTATAATTTAAAAGTATTTGAATTTTTTTAAATAGAAATTTTAATAATTGTATAAATTATAAACAAATTATTATTTTTAAACCAAGTCATATTATTATATAAACAAATTATAAAATAAAAAAAACCAAATTATATAATTACTTATTATTTTTTAAAATAAAAAATGAAATAAAAAAAATGAAAACTCCTGTTTCAAACCGCCCCCCCCCCCCCCCCCCCCGCTTCCGCCTGCTCACGCAACACCTTTCTTTGCTGCCGGCGGCCTGCCCGACACGCACCGGCGGGGAGCGGGCAGGGCCATCGCCGGCGGTGGCCCTGCCCGCTCGCCGCCGGACAACCCCCGGCGGGTTCGCTGGAGGCCGGCGTGGGCACCGGGCAGGCCGCCGGCGGCAGAGAAGGGCGTTGGACTGGTTTGGCGGAAGGGGGGGGGGTATCGTGTTTTCAGGAGAGATGAACAGTAATTTTTTTTAGATTTGGCAAATTGCAGGCCTATCTTTATAGATCCAACGGTCAGATGAGATTTCCTGGAGATCGGACGGTCCACATGAATTTCATGGTGTGCTTCCAAATATCACTTTTGTTTTATATAATAAAGATATATATATATATATATATATATATATATATATATATATATATATATATATATATATATATATATATATCTATATAATCTTACATGGCAACGCCTAAGTATGAAATTTTAATTAAGTTACCCACTAAATAATGAAGTTAAAAAAAAATTCTTGGCCCCAATTAGTTCATTGACCCAAATGTAGTGTTCCTGCTTCATAACCCTATGTCGTGGAGCAGTAAAGTTCAATAATAATAATAAAAAAACTAAACATGTATTGCTATGTGCCTATGATGCTATCTCACGCAGAATAACCAAAATTTTAATGTAATCAACTTCCCCAAATTTGGGCTCTGCATCTCCATCCGCACAGCTGCATAAAGAAAAGTATCTTCATCTATATAACTATATAAGTTTGCTAAACAAATTCGTTGTACTTTTATTGTTCAAAATTTAAATCTTTACAATTCATTATTTTATGACTCTTGGTCTGTTTCATAGTCCTCTAAACCTGTAACTACAGGTGTAGTTTCTCCTCCGAGAAGCTCTTGCCTTCATCGTCTCTGTCCAACATCTCTGTTATAGTTTGATTTCAATTTGAACTTTCAATGTGATCGCTTTAACGATGTCCCAACGCTTCTTCTTGGATCGAAGTCATCATGCATTATGGCACCAAGTTTTGCCAAGTCCATCCTTCTCTAGGAAACATTTCCTTACTCATCATGGTCATCACCTTTAATCGGACCCACGAGCCACTCTGCAAACTTTCCTTCGTCCACTTCTTGTTGCAATTAGTGGGTCTCGAGAGCTATCTGTGAATGTATCGAAATCTACCCCGCTTTTTTGCTGCCACCTGTTTTCATTGAAAAAGTGTTAAAAGGATTTAATTTTGCTATTAAGTGTAACCTCCATCCATTTCTTTCTTTAATTAATGTATCCTGCTCCTTCAATTTTATATACATATATCTGTGGGGATGCCGTTTCTTTTGAATTAAGCTAATATAAAAACCTCTTATCCTGATCTTGTGAGAGTGCTCTTCATTCCTGAAAAATCAAAGTAAAACACAAATCATCTGTGTGAGATTAAAACCATCAGTGGTATCAGAGCCATACTGATATCTGTCTGATTAATTTTTTTCTCATTCTCATTCCAATGGTGGTGGAGACCAGCTCATATCAGGTCGACACAAAAGTGACCAACGCCGCATCCGTCTGGGCCTCTATCGGCCATGAGTTTTGCATATTTTGTTTGTGTCATTTTTGCATTTTTAATAGTTTGCAATTCATGTAATTTTGTAATTTTCTGTTTGGAAATATATATATATATATATATATATATATATATATATATATATATATAAATTCATTTGATTAAAAACCTACAAAGCCGGTTCAATTCACCTCCAAAAGCCGGCCCAACACAGTTTTCTTGCCGATCAGCCAGAGGAAAATCCCACTGATTATGGTTTTCAGCCCCATGACCCGCAACTACCGGATTTGTGCACGCCTCCCTTGCGGCCCTCAGCCCCACGACGCCCCGCACACGCACGACGTCGAAGCCTCTGACCACATCGACCACGTCCGCTACCTCAACTTCGGCGGTTTCTGTATCTGCCCACACCAACCACGATGAAGCTCCGCTCCACACGAAGACGCTTATTTTTTTAACTTTTAGTCTAGCCCTATTAGAGCTGTCACAGTTCCGGTTTTGCTAAAACCAGTAAAAACCGGAAATAAACCATTAAGGTAACAATTCTTCAAATTAAAACCAAAATCTTATTTGGTTTCACCGGTTCCGGTTCCAGCTTAATTTTTGGAACCATCGTTTCAACGGTTCCGGTTACGGTTCAACAAGAACTAAAACCAAACCGACCACTAACGGTTCGGTCCGGTTCTAATCGGTTCTAACTAAAAATAAAATCAAACTTAGCGGAATGAAATAAAAGCGGACTGCAAATAATAAAACTCAAAACAAGATCAAAATAAAAATAATTATGATGCGCACTTCTCGATGGTCTTTTCCACGATCGGTGGGATAATATTCATCGCCTTCCTACGCGTATCGACTTGCCACGACATCTAGTTGGTTTGCACACGTCTTGTCGCCATGCTCAATCGTAACAATCGGCTACAATTAGTTATATATCTTCTATATTTTAAAATAAAATATTTCAACCGTAACAATCGGCTACAATTAGTTATAAATAGTAGTTATATATCTTCTATATTTTTAAAATAAAATATATAATTAAATTGAAAATATATTATATAACTATATATAAAAAATGCTCTGCAGAAATTGACTCCAAACCGCACCAATGTCAAACTATATCACACAGTTTTTATAAAGTGAAGTTTTGTTCGTTCCAAAATCGACCCCCTTTAATGCGATTGCTGTTTGGGTTCAAACTGCACCAGATTCACTCGTGATTGTAAGTATAAATATTATAGATAAATTATAAATAAGAATAATAATATAATAATAATAATAAACAGGTTGCGGTTCGGTTCTACTTCGGTCCGGTTCGGATCGGGTCTAAAAATCTTGAAACCGCTTGAGATTTGTATGTTGCGGTTCCGGTTCCGGTCCGGATAATAAAATGTAAGAACCACACCCTGACCAATGTTGTTCGCGGTTCCAAAATTCAAACCGGAACCCAAAAAATTTGCGAACGTTTCGGTTCTGTTTTTTGCGGTTCCGATTCGGTTCCGGTTCGGTTTGCGGTTTTCGGTTTTAAGTGACAACTCTAAGGCTCTATTTGTTTGGGCGTTTCGCAACTTCGTTTTGGGCAAACGCCGCCGGAAGGAGGGTAAACAAATGAACCTCCGGCGGCGTTTGCTCCGTTTCCACCCGCCCGCCTTGAGAAACGCCCCAAAAAGCTCCGTTTGGAGCAGCCACCTCCCCCCTCCGGTTCGAACTCTCCGTTTCCACCCGCCGGATCGACCCGCAACCGCTAAAATAAATGAAGCCTAAGATTGAGGGTAGATATTGTTGGGTACATTGGAATAAATGTACCTGATTTGAAAAAGCCTCACCCTACTCAATGATATACATCAAAATGTATTTGATGTATTTTGAGTTACCTTATGCAGGTTAAGTAATTGCAGAGAAAGCATGAAAAGTTTCTAAGTTCATGTGTCGACACCTAGAAGAAAAGTGTCGACACTTAAGAAGACTTGTGTCGACACCCAGAGAAGCAGTGTCGACACTTGGAGTAATTGTGTCGACACCAGGAATGCAGAGTCGAAACCAGAGGAAAATTGTCGACACATACAGGCTGTGTCGACACACAATGAAGAAATGTCTAGAGAAGCTGTGTCGACACTTAAAAGCAGTGTCGACACCTACAGGAACTTTGTCGACATCAAAAGTGTCGACACTAGGAGGCTGTGTCGACACTCAACAAAAGTTCAACAAAGTTCAAGTACAAGTGTCGACACTAGGAGGCTGTGTCGACACTCAACAAACTTCAACAGAGTTTAAGTACAAGTGTCGACATAATGAAGAATGTGTCGACACACAGCAAAAGTCTCAACACATGAAGAAAGTGTCGACACTAGGAGCCTGTGTCGACACTCAGCAAATTTCAACAAATTCTAAGTACAAGTGTCGACACAAAGGAGATATGTCGACACTCAGCAAAAGAATCAAAGAAGAAGGACTAGTGTCGACACAAAGGAGATGTGTCGACACTCAGCAAAAGAATCAAAGAAGAAGGACTTGTGTCGACACCAAGAAGATGTGTCGACACTCAGCAAGTATCAACACAAGAAGATGTGTCGACACAAAGGTGTTGTGTCGACACTTACAAGAAATCAACCAAGCATCAAAGAAGAAGGACTTGTGTCGACACACAGGATCAGTGTCGACACATGTTGAAGAAGTAGTGTCGAGAAGCAAATTCTACAACACAAAGAGTTGTGTCGACACCATGAAGGCTAGTGTCGACACTTAGTCTACTTGTGTCGACACTTGGTCTATAAGTGTCGACACTTAAAGACTGACTGTCTCGACACTTTCAGACAGTTACAGAAAATTCAAGAAGTGACTGGATGACTTGACAGCTGCCATTCCAGCCAGTCTACTGCAACTGTCAGAGTTGTCAGAAAGTCGTTAGAAATCGGATCAGCCGGTCACCATGAAGAAGGCCTATATAAAGGCTTATTCTGTCAACAGAAGAAGTGTTGGAAATCAACAAAGTGAAGAACAATACAACTAGAAGAAGACCTTCAAGTGAAGATCTAAGAAGTTGGAGAGAGAGATCTCCTTCCAAGAAGAACAACTGTGGAACCAGGCTGTGAAGACAAGTTTCAGATTGAGATCTGATTCTTAAGTTAGCAGTGATTGAAGATCAGCTGCATAGAGACTCCACCCTATTGTGTTCTAAATTCAAGAAGCTTTGAAGGAAGCCAAGGAAGGTTGATCTCAGCAAAGTTCTTCCAAGAACTCATCAAGAAACCTGTCAACTCTTCTCTCTCATTCTGAGTTGTGGGTATATACTTTGTAATTTTAATTGCTTGTAGGATCCTTAGGGATCTGAGTTGTAAGCCTGAAATTATAAATGCTGAGTGGTAGGGCCTGTGTGCCTGAGTGTAGCAGATCCATTTCTCTGAGTGTAGGCCTTGTTGAGGGCTGAGTGTAGGCCTTGTTGAAGGCTGAGTGTAGGTCTTTGTGAAGACTGAGTGGTAGGGCTTTGAGTCTGAGTTGTAGGAACCTGCTTGGGGTTCTCAGTGTAAGATCTGAGGATCTGAGGAATAGTGGAGGAGTTTGGCCGAATCTAGTACACTACTAGATAGGCGAAGGGGGAAAGTGGATGTACCCAAACCTTGGGGAACCACTATAAAACTGTGTGTATTCTGTGTGTGTCTGATTCTGTGATTGCTGTGCTGTATTGTTGTGAAGAATCGTTTATAATTCTGTGATTCTGCCTAAAAATTGAAAAAGATTAAGGTCACCTATTCACCCCCCTCTAGGTGATTAGGTACAATTTCTTTCAAGTGGTATCAAAGTCAGGTTACTCAAAAAGGACATAACAGTCTGAGTAAAAATCCTGTTGGCAGAATCAGTGGTAATCAAGATACTCAAGAAAATTGGTTCAACAGAGAATCACAAAGAACTAGGATCCATGAAGTTGTCAATCTGTAGAAAGGAGATTTTTGGCATCTGGAAAGAAAGGGTTAGACTATTTATGAAAGCCTCTGACCCTAGAATCTATATCACAGTCAAAGAAGGGCCATATGTGCCTATTAAAGTATCAGTCCTGGATGCAAATCAGAGAACTCCTAAGGACTTTTCAGAGATGAGTAAAGATGAGATTATTCTGGCCACCATGGACAAGAGGGCTCAGAATATAATTGTAAGTGCAATAGATGATGCCACATTTCAGAATTTGATTCACTGTAAAACATCAAAGGAAATGTGGGACACACTGATAGTGTACATGGAGGGCTCTGAAGAAGTTAGACAGAACAGAAAGTCATTATTAAACCAAGAGTATGAGAGCTTCAGAGAAGGAATGTCTGATAGCATAACTGAGTGCTACAAGAAATTCTATAGGATAGTTAATGAGTTAATGTCCTATGGAAGAGAATTCAGCAATTATGAGCTGAATGATAAGTTTTTGAGATCTCTAACTAAAGACTGAGATACTAAGATTTGTGCCATAAGGGAAATTGCCAAATTAGCAGATATTTCTCCTCCAACATTGTTTGGAAAACTGTTATCATATGAGATGCAGTTAATGGTAAGGAAGGAGGAGGAGAAGACTACAATAGTTAAGCACAAAGAAAGAGCTGTGACTTTCAAGACAGAAGCCACTAGGAAATATAAAAGTAAGTATTCATCTCCACCTCCAAAAGTTGCTGAAACTGAGACAGATGAGTCAGAAAGCAAGAATTCTGAAAGCAGTGAGAGTGATGAGGACTTTGCAGCTTTCGCAAGACATTTTCAGAAGTTCCTAAAGAAGAAACAGTGGAGGTCTAAGCCATCCACTTCACAGAAGTCATCAAAGAATGACAGGAGAAAACCCAAGTCAAGTAGAACTACATCTTCAAAGATAGTTTATTATTGTTGTAACAAACATGGACATGTTGTTGCTGACTGTCCAGAGAAAAAGGAAAGAGTCAACTGATAAGAAGAAGACTCAAATCAAGGGCAAAAAGGAAAGGTCCTTTGTTGCTAAAAATGACAAAAGTCTGTCTGATATGTCATCTTCAGAAACTGATTCAGAAGCTGAAGCTTACATTGGATTGTTTGCTGAAGAAGAGGAAGAGAAGTTCATCCAGTTAATGAACTCTATATGTGAGCATGAGGACAATCAGTGCCAGAGACTGATGACCTTATCAGAAGGAGACAAAATCCAGGAGCAGCCTGAACCTAGTCAGGTACAAAATTGTTCTTCAAGTTCAGTTTCTAGTGCTGGTTCAGAATCAGATTCATCAGCATCAAGTGATGAGAGTGGATCTGAATCTGAAGGAGACATTCATCAATTAATTGATGAATATAGAGTAGTGTTGCAGGCTTTGAAGAAAAGCAAATCCTTGGCCAAGAGTCTGGCTAAGGAGATTACTAATCTCAAAGTGCCTGCAACAGATTTTGATAAGTTGCTTGATCAGAAACTAAATGAAATAGCCAGACTGAAGAACATTACTGTTATTCAGATGAGGACTATTACATTCAAGAATGATCAAATCAGAAATCTGGAGATTAGTCTTCAGAAGGAGAGAGATATAGTAGCAAAGTTTTCTAAACCAAAGTCTGTTCTACCTTTGATAGATGAGTTCATTTCTCAGAAAGGTAAAATTGGATTGGGGTTTACTAAACCTGCCAGGACTGTTCAGTTCAAGTCTAAGGGCAAAGCCCCAGTACTCAACAAGAAACCTGCTGTAGATAAAACAGCCAGGGTTGTACCTAAGCAAAGGTACAACAGATCTGAGTGCTGGTGTTGTGGCAAGATATGCCATTTTGCCATAGACTGTTGGCACAATTCAAGTGCCAAGGTGAGTAGCAATCTGCCTGCTAGAAAAGCTACAGGTAGTTTTGTTAAGTGGCAAACTAACCAGCATCAAGGACCCAAGAATTCTTTGGGTTCTAAGGTTAACTAATCTGTTTTGCAGGAGAGTCCAAGAATTAACTAAGGTTAACTCTTGGACTGTTCAGTTCAAGTGTAAGTGCAAAGCCCCAGTACTCAACAAGAAACCTGCTATAGATAAAACAGTCAGGGTTGTACCTAAGCAAAGGTACAACAGATTTGAGTGCTGGTGTTGTGGCAAGATATGCCACTTTGCCATAGACTGTTGGCACAATTCAAGTGCCAAGGTGAGTAGCAATCTGCCTGCTAGAAAAGCTACGGGTAGTTTTGTTAAGTGGCAAACTAACCAGCACCAATGACCCAAGAATTTTTTGGGTTCTAAGGTTAACTAATCTGTTTTGCAGGAGAGTCCAAGAGGCCATGCCCCAATATGGTACTTGGACAGTGGATGTTCCAGGCACATGACTGGAACTAGGGGATTGCTAAAGGACTATACACCAATCAAGGATGGTCCTAAAGTCACCTTTGATGGTTCTGAAAAAGGAATCATCAAAGGCTATGGTAACATTTCTAGCAACCTTAGTACTATTACTCAAGTGACTTATGTTAAAAGTTTGAAACACAACCTCATTAGTATAAGTCAGTTGAGCGATCTAGGATATGACATCTCATTTGTCAAAGATGGTTGTCATATCAGGAGGTCAAATGATCAAAAGATCATTCTGACAGGTTATAGAAAGAGAAATGTTTATTGTCTAGACATTATTGTGAGAACAATGGTTCTCCTATGTGTCTTGTAGCTGATGAGAAAGTCTCTCATTGTGTCAAATGGCACAAGAGGCTAGCCCATCTTAACTACAAGACAATTGACCAACTCTATAGCAAAAAGTTAGTGAGAAATGGTTCTCAGGTTAAGTGTATTAAAGATGAGATATGCTCAGCTTGTCAAAAGGGCAAACAGACCAAATCCACCTTTAATAGCATTAAAAACAAAGATGCTGTGAGGTGCTTATACCTCTTGCATATGGATCTATTTGGTCCTATGCCAGTTCACAGTCTAGGTAGGAAGGTCTACACTTTTGTGGTTGTAGATGACTACTCAAGATTTTCCTGGGTGCTCTTCCATAGATAAAAATCTGAAACACCTAGTATCTTCTATAGTTTTGTCAAACAAATTCAGAATGAGTTAGACAGTACAGTGGTCAAAATAAGAAGTGACCATGGTACTGAATTCCAGTCTGACAGTATGACAAAACTATGTGAAGAATTTGAGATATTTCAGGAATTTTCTTCATCAAGAATACCTCAGCAAAATGACATTGCTGAAATGAAAAATAGAACCTTGATTGAGCCTGGTAGAACCCTATTAAGTGACACATCTCTCCCTGAATATTTCTGGGCTGAGGCAGTAAACACTGCATGCCATGTAATTAATAGGGCTACTATCACCAAGAGCCACAATAAGACCCCCTATGAGATTGTGAAAGACAGAAAACCAAATTTATCCTATTTCAGGATCTTTAGTTGTAAATGCTATATACTTAATAATGGAAAGTCTTACTTAACCAAGTTTGTTGCCAAATCTCAAGAGGGGATCTTTGTTGGGTACAGCAACAACAGTAAGGCTCATAGGGTCTACAACTTGACTACTCAAGTTGTAGAAGAGTCAGTACATGTAGTGTTTGATGAAGCTATACTTATTAACAATGAATTGTTTAGAAGTATTTGCAGCTCCACAGGTGTGACTGAGAAGATGGACAAGCTCACTATTGAAGAAGGTTCTACTGCAAGACAGCAAGTAGATGATAGTGACTGTTGTCCAGGGGTAGTACTAGATACACCTGATGCAGAAGAAGACCAAGGAGTGCAGCAAGTTGAAGAAGCTGAAGGAGTACAACCTGAAGACAGGCTGCCTCCAGCAAATAGACATCTAAAAGATCATCCAGCCAATCAAATTATTGGTGATCTCAGACAAGGAGTACAAACAAGGAGCAGAAATCTAAGTTCAGTACTCTACTCCAGTTTTCTATCCCAGGTAGAGCCAAGGAAATTTGAAGAAGCCATCCTAGATCCTCATTGGATTGAGGCTATGCAAGAGGAACTGAACCAGTTCAAAAGATGCAATGTCTGGGAGCTAGTTCCTAAACCCAAGGACCACAACATTATATGAACTAAGTGGATCTTTAGGAACAAGATTGATGAACATGGAGTTATTGTGAAGAACAAAGCTAGACTGGTTGCTAAGAGATATATGCAGGAAGAAGGTATTGACTTTGATCAGACCTTTGCTCCAGTACCCAGACTGTAGGCCATAAGGATGTTCCTGACCTATGCAACCTATCAAGGGTTTAAAGTATACCAAATGGATGTCAAGTCAGCTTTTCTGAATGGAAATCTGAAGGAAGAAGTGTATGTGGAACAGCCATCAGGTTTTGTTGATTCAACTAAATCTAATTATGTTTATAGACTTAGGAAGGATTTGTATGAGTTAAAACAAGCCCCTAGGGCTTGGTATGAAACCCTGTCTAGTTTCCTCATTGAGAATAAATTCACAAGGGGGAAAATAGACAAGACTCTATTCCTTAGGGAATCCAGAGGCAAGATCATTCTAGTCCAAATATATGTAGATGCCATCATATTTGGGTCTACTGAAAGTAGTATTTGCAAAAAGTTTGCAAAAGTAATGCAAGAATAATTTGAAATGAGCAGTATGTGGGAACTTAAGTTCTTCTTGGGTCTCCAAGTTAGACAGACTGAGGATGGTTTATCCATATGACAGTCTAAGTTCACCCTAGAATTGATAAGGAAGTATGGTATGAAATCATCCAGTACCATGAAAACTCCTATGTGGTCAAGTATGTCTCTTAGCAAAGATGATGCAGAGAAACCTGTAGATGAGACTTTGTATAGAGGGATAGTTGGCTCCCTACTATATTTGACTGCAAGTAGACCAGATATCATGTATGCTACATGTGTCTGTGCTAGGTACCCAACTTGCCCTAAAGAATCTCATTTGACAGCAGTCAAAAGAATTTTGAGATATCTTAAGGGTACTCCTTATCTAGGCCTTTGGTACCCTAGGAATGAAGACTTTGAACTGACAGTTTATTCAGATGCAGATTTTGCAGGCTGCAAGGAAGATAAGAAAAGTACAACTGGAACCTGTCAATTTCTAGGTGGAAGACTGATATCATGGAGTAGCAAGAAACAAACAAATGTGACTATCTGCACAGCAGAATCAGAATATGTTGCTGCAGGAAGTTGCTGTGCTCAACTTCTATGGATTCAACATCAGCTAGAAGACTATGATATACAAGTAAGTAGAACACCTCTATTTTGTGATTCTACTAGTGCTATTTCTATTGCAAACAATCCTGTCTGCCATAGTAGGACTAAGCACATAGAAATAAAATACCATTTTCTAAGAGAACATGTGGAAAAAGAGATATTTCACTAGAATATATAAATACAGATAATCGACTAGCTGACATATATACTAAGCCCTTAGATGAAACCAAATTCAATAAATTTAAAATTGAATTAGGTATGATAAACTTAGAATAAGTTTTCAAAATTGGCTAAGTAAAAAGGTGTCGACACAGAAAAGTGGTGTCGACATTTCAGAGAAATGGTGTCGACACATCTAGGAAGTCAGTGTCGACACTTCAGAGATTTAGTGTCGACACATGCAGTGTAGGTGTTGACACATCCAGAGTGGTGTCGATACTTAGGCTTTACTTAGAATTAGTCTAGTAAAGTCTCGACTAAGTGTCGAGCAAAGCGGTGTCGACACATAAACAAGTGTCGACACATGTATTCTGTCGACTATACTTGTGTCGACACATAGTTGTCGAGACATTATAAGTAAGTGTCGACACTTTTCAACAGTGTCGACACAATTTAAGTATTTTGACGCGCCCTTTCATCTTCGATTCTAGAAAGGTATAAATAGGTTTTCGCCATTGTCTGTCGACACGCTCACCAAAGTTTTGAGACCAAACTTGTGTGTCGACATCTCTCTTCTCTAAATTCAAATTTCTTCAAACCCTAATGGCGCCCATGCTTGAAGAGAATGTGAATGAAGGATATGAACTCGTGCGACACGCATTTGATGACGCGGAACCCGATATCAAAGGCGTGATAACCCTAATAGTTGAGACTGGGTTAGAATTTTTTGTTTCAGAGCCGATCAAGATCTGGAAGAAGGAGGTCCTGGAGTTTCTGAATGCAGCAACACTAGATGAATCAAGACTTAAGATTAAGTCAAGAGTTCATGGGGAAAAGGTGAAGGTCTCTCCTAAGAGTCTGAGAAAAGTTCTTCAGCTACCAAGAACTAAGGAAGAAGAAGATGTTTCTGCTTCTAAGACTAGAGAAACATTAACATGGTGTGGACTGGACTCCAAAATGAAAATAGGATCTGTTTTCAACAGAAAGGGAATGAACATGCAAGACAAATTCTTATATGAAATTGTTGGCAAGGTTATCTTGAGCAAGCCTGGAGGGTATGACAGAATATCAGCTCATATGTTTAGTCTAATGACAAGAATTATTTTCAAACTAGAAACTGATTGGTCTGCAGTTGTGTTTGAGAAGATAAAAGAGAGTATGAAGAAACCCAATTTGGGTACAATTCTGAGTCTTTACCTAGCTGGTAGTATACCAGAGGTGATGAGTCAAGCAGCTGGAACTAAGATTAACCACATGAGGAGAATGGATTTGAGAATCTTCTCTAGGTGGGATAGAGTGTTAACCAAAGAAATGCCAACTCCTGAGAAGGTAACACCACAAAGGAAGAAGAAAAAGACAGCCCCTGTAGCTCAAGAATCATCAAGCAGCTCTGAAGAGCATGTAGTGTTCACTCCAGATGAGGAAGACACTGGAAATGCTGGACAATCTCCAGCAAGACAAGAAGATGCAGAGAGGCAGGGGGAGCTACCCTTAACAAGTCCAATTCACCTGGATCCAATCCAGGGGGAGCCTCTACTTGTGGAAGAGCCAACTCCACTAGAGAGTGAACAAGCTACTCACACAATACTTGAGGTAATAACTGAAATTAATGAATTAGATTTCCATATTGAGGATGATGTTTTGTCTGATTCATTACCTAATGTTAATTAGCAAACACAGACACATAGCCAACCCCAAGATGTTGTCATGAAAGACACATCTGTTGCTGATCAAGTGGTTGATGATATAAGAGAATCTCCACCCCATCCTCAACAAGAATTTACATTGGAAGAGCTGTTCCCAGACCTTCTACAAACTGATTTTGAGAAAGAGAAAGCAGCTGCTGAGGGGGAGAAGACCCATGTTGAGGGGGAGCATGTGGATATTGTTGAGGAAACTGCAAGGAAGGAGACTGAGGTGCCAAAAGATGCTGAAGGGCTACAAAGGACTGAGAAGGAGTTACCTCCAAGTCCTAAGGACAGAGTGAATATTGATAGCACATCTGCATCAGAAGATGAAGAGACTGCTAGAGCCAAGAAGAGAAAGTTCCAAGTCTTCAAAAGAAGAAGCCAGACTTACAAAAAGGCTTACAAACAATTGCACCACAGCCAGCCCCATCTACAGATTACAGTTCATTGATGGTGACTTTACAAATTAAGCTTGATGAGCAAAGGCAAGCTCTGAAAAATATGTGGATGAAGGACATAAGTCATTGCAATTTGATCTGGCCCAAGACATCAAGTCAATCAGATTTGAAATGAATCTGAACAAGAAAGAGATGACTGACTGCTTTCATAAGGGAGGAAATGCAGTAGTCTATCTGGCCACTCATCAGGAGAAGATCAAAACACAAGTAGATGATATTGCAGTGAAGCAAGGCTATGTCCTGGAGAACCATCTGAGAATGAATGATAATCTCACTGCTTCACACAATGCAATAGTAACAGAAATGAAGAATATAGCTACTGGTCAGACTACAGCAAGTGCTACAGCTAAGGCAGAATTTGATAAAGCATTACAAGAAGGTATCACTGCTGTTACTTCTGCACTTCAGGATTCCCAGAAGTTAATCACTGAAAAGCTCCAAAGGTTGAAACCTTTCTACAAAAATGGAGTAAATTACCTAAATGCACAAATCAGATTTCAGAAAGATGATCTGAGGGATCACATTGAAAGAGAAGTCATAAAGGGGGAGAGGGTGTTAGTCAAAGCAGGCTCTGATCATGCAAAGTGGATTTCAAATTCCATCAGAGCCACCCTTGGATATCCTCCATTATGTGATGATGACAATGTTGCAGAGTCTGGAATTAATCCTGCATATCTTGGAGGAGAGCAAGCTGAAGTAGCTCAAGTGATCTATCCTCCTCCAGACTTTGATATGATACATCAAGAGATACAGTCAATGTATAATCCTCCTGAAGGAAATCAAAATGTCATCATAGAAAAAGTAGTTCAGCCTATGCCAGAGGCAATACTGAAAGAACAAGAAGCTTTGCTAAAAGAACAAGAGACTCAATTGTCTAAGAAGAGATTCAGAGAGCAAGCTGAACTTAGGCCTGATTTTGAATAATGGAGCTCCACTTACAGGAATATCATCTTGACTGCATAGAAGGCTGCCAAGGACAATATCCAGGATAGAAACAAGTGGTATTCTGAACTGGAGTGGAGGAAGCATGAGAACAGGCAAGAGGCCATTGTGCAATATAGAAGAAATGCTAAGATGGGAAAGCTACCTCCTACTGCACAGGAGCCTAGCAAGTACTTTCCTAAGTCTTATCATTACTTTGAAAGACAAAAGATCAAGGCTGAAGAATTGAAAAAGAAGGATCTTAAAGGAAAGAAGTCTGCTGCTGATGATACTGAAGCCCCAGTCCAAGCAAAGATACAATCAGGAAAGGACATTGTGATCAAGGAGCCTGAGCAGCAATATGATAGAAATTTTTCTTAAGTTTACTATGTGTAATCACTTGTATTAAAACTTTCTGTAAACTTTTGAATAATGAAATGTTGAAGTTCTTAGAACAATGTGAAATGTGTTAAATTTTTTACATTATTGTTCTGAGATATTTGTGTATATATGTTTGTTTATACATGTTTATGT
This sequence comes from Platanthera guangdongensis, assembly GCA_039583875.1. Classification (NCBI taxonomy): domain Eukaryota; kingdom Viridiplantae; phylum Streptophyta; class Magnoliopsida; order Asparagales; family Orchidaceae; genus Platanthera; species Platanthera guangdongensis. The sequence continues at coordinate 100,595,665 of CM077166.1, read as the reverse complement.
ACTTACCCTGTTATATAATCCTGTTTTACATCATACTGTGAATTTGTTATGTATGATGTATATCATTGACTAAGAGTTATGACTTCTACAAATAGGGGGAGATTGTTGGGTACATTGGAATAAATGTACCTGATTTGAAGAATCCTCACCCTACTCAATAATATACATCAAAATGTATTTGATGTATTTTGAGTTACCTTGTGCAGGTTAAGTAATTGCAGAGAAAGCATGAAAAGTTTCTAATTTCATGTGTCGACACCTAGAAGAAAAGTGTCGACACTTAAGAAGGCTTGTGTCGACACCCAGTGAAGCAGTGTCGACACTTGCAGTAATTGTGTCGACACCAGGAATGCAGAGTCGACACCAGAGGAAAAATGTCGACACATACAGGCTGTGTCGACACACAATGAATAAATGTCCAGAGAAGTTGTGTCGACACTTAAAAGCAGTGTCGACACCTAGAGGAACTTTGTCGACATCAAAAATATCGACACTAGGAGACTGTGTCGACACTCACAAAAGTTCAACAAAGTTCAAGTACAAGTGTCGACACTAGGAGGCTGTGTCGACACTCAGCAAACTTCAACAGAGTTTAAGTACAAATGTCGACATAATGAAGAATGTGTCGACACACAGCAAAAGTCTCAACACATGAAGAAAGTGTCGACACTAGGAGCCTGTGTCGACACTCAGCAAATTTCAACAAATTCTAAGTACAAGTGTCGACACAAAGGAGATGTGTCGACACTCAGCAAAAGAATCAAAGAAGGACTAATGTCGACACAAAGGAGATGTGTCGACACTCAGCAAAAGAATCAAAGAAGAAGAACTTGTGTCGACACCAAGAAGATGTGTCGACACTCAGCAAGTATCAACACAAGAAGATGTGTCGACACAAAGGTGTTGTGTCGACACTTACAAGAAATCAACCAAGTATCAAAGAAGAAGGACTTGTGTCGACACACATGATCAGTGTCGACACATGTTGAAGAAGTAGTGTCGAGAAGCAAATTCTACAACACAAAGAGTTGTGTCGACACCATGAAGGCTAGTGTCGACACTTAGTCTACTTGTGTCGACACTTGGTCTATAAGTGTCGACACTTAAAGACTGACTGTCTCGACACTTTCAGACAGTTACAGAAAATTCAAGAAGTGACTGGATGACTTGACAACTGTCATTCCAGCCGGTCTACTGCAACTGTCAGAGTTGTCAGAAAGTCGTTAGAAACCGGATCAGCCGGTCACCATGAAGAAGGCCTATATAAAGGATTATTCTGTCAACAGAAAAAGTGTTGGAAATCAACAAAGTGAAGAACAATACAACTAGAAAAGACCTTCAAGTGAAGATCTAAGAAGTTGGAGAGAGAGAGCTCCTTCCAAGAAGAACAGCTGTGGAACCAGGCTGTGAAGACAAGTTTCAGATTGAGATCTGATTCTTAAGTTAGCAGTGATTGAAGATCAGCTGCATATAGACTCAACCCTATTGTGTTCTAAATTTAAGAAGCTTTGAATGAAGCCAAGGAAGGTTGATCTCAGCAAAGTTCTTCCAATAACTCATCAAGAAACCTGTCAACTCTTCTCTCTCATTCTGAGTTGTGGGTATATACTTTGTAATTTTAATTGCTTGTAGGATCCTTAGGGATCTGAGTTGTAAGCCTGAAATTATAAAGGCTGAGTGGTAGGGCCTGTGTGCCTGAGTGTAGGAGATCCATTTCTCTGAGTGTAGGCCTTGTTGAGGGCTGAGTGTAGGCCTTGTTGAAGGCTGAGTGTAGGTCTTTGTGAAAACTGAGTGGTATGGCTTTGAGCCTGAGTTGTAAGAACCTGTTTGGGGTTCTGAGTGTAAGATCTGAGGATCTGAGGAATAGTGGAGGAGTTTGGCCGAATCTAGTACACTACTAGATAGGCGAAGGGGGAAAGTGGATGTACCCAAACCTTGGGGAACCACTATAAAACTGTGTGTATTCTGTGTGTCTGATTCTGTGATTGCTGTGCTGTATTGCTGTGAAGAATTATTTATAATTCTGTGATTCTGCCTAAAGTTTAAAAAGATTAAGGTCACCTATTCACCCCCCCTCTAGGTGATTAGGTACAATTTCTTTCAGATATATTTTAGAGAGAGAAAGAGGGGAGAGAGAAATAGAGAGGAGAGAGGGCTGACTGGAGTAATTTTAGATATATAAATAGGAGAGAGAGAAAGAGGGGGAGAGAGAAAGAAAGAGAGAGGACATGAGATAAATTAATATTTTTACTTAAAATCATACATTTTTTACAAAATAAAAATTATAATCTTGATTTAAATTTTTTACGATCATTTTGAGTACTCATATGTATATCTTGCGGGCGAAACCCACTTTGATGCGGGCGCAGCCCGCAGCCTCACGGGCGTAGCCTGCCGGGGCCGGCAAAATCCACCGTCGCTGGTCGGGTACTGTCGCGCTTGGCCATAAGGGCGGAGCCCCGTGTCAGGCACTCGTGTATACATATATGTATACATATATATGTATGGTTATAGTTAGAGCTGTCACGGTTCCGATTCGGTTCCGGTTCTATTAAAATCATGAACTGAATCACTAAAGTAACAGTTCTTCAAATTAGAACCAAAATCTTATTTGGTTTGACCGGTTCCGGTTCTGGTTTCAGCTTAATTTTTGTAATCGTCGTGTCAACGGTTCCGGTTACAGTTCAACAAGAACCAAAATCAAACCGACCACTATCGGTTCGGTCCAGTTCCATGCGGTTCGGTCCGGTTCCAACTAAAACCAAAATCAAACATGTCGGAATGAAATAAAAGCGGGTTGCAAATAGTCAAACTCAAAACAACATTGAAATTTGAAGCCCATCACATCAAGGGCAAACATAATTTTCTCCCGGATTTCTTATCTCGAACTCAGCGGACGATCTCTATGGTGTTCCCAGTCATCTACTCTTTTCAGCCGACAGACCTTCCAGTTCACGTTAGGCTCAAGATACTGCATTTCGTCCTTCATAAAAGATCTCTACATTCTCTGCTTATTTTTCAGAAAATATATATCAGGAAATATGGCCTGAATGACGGTCCTCTAGCCAGTTTTCCCTTACATCCCCGTTTTCCTTTTCTAACCATCCTTGAATGTAGGGAAGATTTTTATTACAATTTTCCTAAGGAAGCCTATATGGTTTTATGGTACTTTCTCGAAACCTGCCCATTCGGCCTCATATTCGACAAAGGGCGGCTCCTTCAGTATATCGCCCAAGTTGATATCCACCCATGCCACCAAAGGCATAAACAACTTCTGAAATGGCTTCACTTATTTGGCAACACCAGCTTTTGGCACAAGAACCTACGACCTGCGGGAAATAGTCTTAATGGAATCCGCGAACAGAAGCATATCCTTATCCATTTCCAATGCCACCAGATTTTGACTACTCCAGATACTCATCTCCGCATTCACAAACAATATTCTTATGCTTTTTGGCATGATCCCGAATACAGCAGTCCCGCTCCAACTCTTGCCCACAAAGCGCTCCTCTGTACTATCAATGGTGTACCCATCACTGATGTCCCACTAAATTTGCCTCAGGCTTACTGGCGCAATCCCTTGCTCCTTCCTCTCCAGTATATTGAAGACATCCAACACTGCAACCACTGGTTTGAAGGTTCCAGACCATCCAGATTCCAGGCTCCACCAACCGCTCGCACTAGCAGCAGTAAACATCCCGTGGAGCCATCACCTTTTTTCCCCCGGGGGAAAGGATGAACGAATCTTTCTTCCCAAAAGAATCTTATCACTTAAGATAAGATATAATATAATATAAAGTTATTCTAGCGTGTCGTATAAGTTAAGAAAAGGTTATTCCGGTGTACCGTAGAAGTCAAGAAAGGAATAACTTGGTTTGTAAGGAAGGAAAATGAATAACTTGGTTTGTAAGTTATCCCCCTATGGGACAGCTATAAATAAGGGTCATTGTAATGGTTTAGATATCTCAGTCTGTACCAATATCTCTAAGCAATAAAATCTGAAGTGTTCTTCGAGTGTTCTAATACTTTCTCTTTGAGTGTTCTAATATATCTTCTTGTATCCCTCCTGTGTGGTTGTACCTCTCTTCGTGAGTTGTAAATTTGGTATCAGAGCCATGGAAGCTTAAAAAACTTCTCCTTATTTCTCTTGATGATCTAGAGGTGTTCATGATCTGTTCATGATGGTATTGGCATGATTTGTTCATGCTGGCTTGCATTTGGTTGAGGTTAGTATGCTCTGTGGTTGCCCTTCTTTAGGGATCCTCCACATCAGAAATCTTATACCAGAACCAGTGGCATAATTCTTTGTGAAAATAACGGAGTTGTGGCCTTTAAAGCTGCTGGGTGTGCGGCTATGGGTATATGCTCAGGTTTTCACGAGAATTAAGCGACATTTGTATCATTTCGTATGATAGCAAGCCACCTTAACACCAAAGGAGATTCCTAAGAAATAAGGCCTCTTACATCTATGACAAGTTCACAGTCCGTTCCCCGTTCATCTTCCTTTTCTTCCCCCCGAAATTCCTACAGTTCATCTTCCACCTCAGCAAATTCTGATTTACTCTATAAAGTCGACTATTTTACTGAAGACAGTCGTATTCCCGTAACAGACCTCCCCTTGCTAAATCCATATAAAGCCTTCACCAAAAAACATCATCCAGTTTCTCGAGCCTTCCGTCAGGCTCTCACCTCCAATAAGACACTCGCTGCGAAAGAACTCGTTCTGGCCTCGAGGCTTGAACAAGTACCTATTCCTGCCACTGAAGCAGAGCAAATATTTCCTATACGATTAGATGAGGCGCTGCTTGGACATGGAAGGCCCATGGTTATTCCCACATACATTTCGGAGCTGTAAGAATGGCTCTTACTTTGCACGCAAGGAAAGGACTCCCGTGGTAGCAAGATTAGCTCTCCTGGACACAAGGTTTCAACAATATAGTCATGCATGCATCGCAACTGTCCAGACTACCTTAAATGCTGGCACTGTATTTATAACACTATTTCCAAACTTCAACTTGAGGCTTGATGATCCTCATATCTACAATAACCTTAACGTTCAGCTTCAGATTATTGGAGCACCTCAAGTCGCGGGAACATATGCCGCAACGCTGCACTACCAGATGGCTTATCGGGTCCAAAATCATTCGTTCGACTTAAGTCTTCCTCAAGACACTGATGAAGCTCTTTATTTGGAAATTGATGCTCGCTCAGGCTCCTCATGCGTGCACATCCCAAAGCAGCTTCCAAAAGATGAGCTTATTAAACTTCTCCCTGAATCCTGGATCACGCACTATGAAAAAATAAGAAGCAATAACCAGCCGATCCACTCCGTCAAATCCTCATTTATCAGAAAGAAAGATGGCGCAGTAGAAATTGTGTTCAACGGCGACGACCCCTCTTCTAGCAAGAATCTCATCTTCACCTCGGAGATAAACATGATTGAAGAAGAAGAAATCGGGCTTGATGCGCCCATCCTTTCCTTCAGGTCAGATGGATTGCCTATATATCAATTTCAAGACGAAGATGGCCATAAATATTTTGATGTCTGCTCGTGTGCTGAATGCAAAGAAGATGACTCTGATACGGATGACCATCCCAGACGGAGAAAAACAAACGGAAGTCAACACAGCAATTGCTTAAAGAACGATACGAAAGGGGAGATCCAACAGTTGGATTGCTAGGAGAACCGTCTGGAAAATTTGACTATTATGTTCTTTATCCTAAAGCACCAAAAATCAACATGTTCCAACCAACCTCTTATCAAGATGATTTCCCTCCTATGGAGTTCGATGAAGATAGAATTTCCCATACTTGGAAGATTAAAAATCCAACTACTAAAAATCCTGATGGAACAACAAAGCATGTATCTCCTGCCGAAGCTACGTTAAATTGGCAGTCTGAAAATGCCATGGCACAAAACAGAGTTTTAAAACAAATAGCGGCAAGCCAACAAACCATGGAGAAAAGACTCGACTTCGGATTTTCGACACTTACCAAAGTCACAATGCAACTCCAAGATAAGATAACGGCGGTACATCATGAACTACTCCAATTGGTTAGTACCGTCTCTTTCAATTCACCGCTTCTGGCCCAAAAGGAGGCAGAGTTAAAAGGCCTAAAAGCCCAACTGCATTCTCTTCAAACCCAAAAACAATATCACTCCACAGGATATTATGAAACCCCATCTTACTCATCTTATTTACCTCCACTACCATCATATTCCCAACCATTATCCACTCTCTCCCCGTTTGATCCCAATCCTTTCAATAGTGCAGCTTTCCTCCCGCAAATGCACTATGAAACATCACAGTCTTCAAAACGAAAACCAGAAAAATATCTATCCAAAGAATCTTCACCACGAGAGTTGCCTGCAACTCAACCATCTTCTCAGCTTATGGTTGACAATCCTATCTCCTCCTTATTAAAACAAATAGCTACACAACCGCAAATACCACCTGTACAAGAGAAGTATTCTGAAGATTCAGAGGACATGTCCCTCAACATTTTAATGGCAGATCTACCTACCGAAGACCCTACTGTTGAAGATGAAGAAACACATGATCCAGGCCAAGCACCCCATCAAGGACCAGAACAATCTGGCCAATTCCAAAATGATCCATCAAGTGGCTTTTCATTTGATAACATCCCACCATCAAAATGGCGAGACAGGATCTATGAAATGCATGCTTGGTGCACTGCCGAGCTACTACAACCTGGAGTGACAATGCCTGCTGTCGCAGACAGATTTGTATCAAAGTTTCATGGAAGACTGAGGCAATGGTGGATTGCCCTCGGCGCATACAGACAACAAATGGTCAAACAAAGCCCAAATGTGGATGCCCTGATCATGCATGTCCACAATGAATTCTTAGGAGCATGGGATCACTATACAACTCAAGCTAGAGAGGAATACTTGAGCATGAGGTGTTGCTCATATAAAAGAAAAGACCTAGAAGACCATTATGAGAAGATGTCAAAAAGATTTTATGCGATCAATGGGATTGACGACGTCAATTTGAAACAAACTTTCCTAAATTCGCTGCCCGAACCTCTCGGGAATGAAACATCTCGGCTTCTCCAGGTAAAAAACATCCCTATAAGTCATACATCTATTGGAGAACTCTACCAGAATGTGTTACTATCACTTGAAAAGTTATGCAACCAAAAGAGGTTCCTCAAGCAAATCGAGGACCAAAGTAAAAACCTTGGCTCGGCCTGTGAACGACATGACCTTCAGATCAAGTGTGGAAAAGACAAATCTTGTACGTGCAACAACAGAAAAAAGAACAGACCTTTTACACGTAAACGAGATGGAGGAAAAGATTATTTCTCTAAAAAGAACCAGAAGAAATGGAAATTTCTCAGAAAAAAGAAAGGAACACAAAGTCTTCAAGATGTTATATATGCAGAAAGAAAGGGCATTTTGCCAAGGAATGTCCTGACAAAGAGAAAAGTTCACGACTCATTGCGAAACTCTCTCAAGTTGAGGATGTAGACAATGACGACATTGAGTCACTCTTTTCTCTAGAAGATGAAGCTGGCCCAGACACAATTCTCGCTTTGGGTGCAGATCTATCAGACTCCTCTGTTGAATCAGACGAAGATATCGTTCTTTTTGATAATATTTATACCACCACGCCAGCGAGAGTTTTCTTTGTCAACCAACCCCTTCTGCAAAGATCCACATTTTCACGGGAAAATGGATAAACCTATTCCGGTGATAGCATTTTTTGATACTGGAGCCGCATCCTCCATCATGAAGCCCAACATCCTGCCAAAAGAATGCTGGAATTCCTGCTACAGATCATTTCGAGCAGCAAATGACGATCTATTCACAATCACTCTAATCAGTAAACCCATCAGTATCCAACTCTTCCCGGGTATGTTATTAAACATCAAGTTTATGGATCAGAACTTCCTGCCAAGATCTGCTTATCGGGTTTGACATCTTGCACTTGCTAAAACGAATTACCTGGAACAAAGAAGGATTACGATATAAAAATCATTTACTGCCATGGACAAAAACTCTACATCTTTATCCAATTGAAGTCCTAAGCCCCATCAGGGATAACATTGTCCGCACCTCCTGTGCTGAATCACATACAGAATTCCTACAAAAGTGCGATCACCCTCTTTGGAAGAATCCGCAATTCTTTGTCTCTCTGCCGTTTAAGAAGAATGAAGACATTAATCCTACAAAGGCCAGTCACAAAGGTATGAATCCAGACCATTATGCACTTGCTATAAAAGAAGTCGACCAGCTACAAAATGAAGGGTTAATCGAGCCCACAAAATCACAATGGGCATGTGAAGCCTTTTATGTAAACAAAAGGACAGAGCAGGCTAGAGGAAAGATGAGACTGGTAATTAACTACCAGCCACTCAACCATTTTCTAGAGGATGATAAGTTTCCTCTACCAAAGAGAGAAGTTTTATTTCAAAAACTCCCACAGGCAAAAATCTTTTCCAAGTTCGATCTTAAAACCGGTTTTTGGCAGCTAGGAATTCACCCCAATGATAGACAAAAGACTGGTTTCTGCATTCCTGAAAGACACTACCATTGGACCGTTGTAGCTTTCGGACTAAAACCGGCCCCTTCTTTATTCCAGAAGGCAATGACAAAAATTTTCCAGCCCATCATGGAAAATGCTTTGGTTTATGACATCTTACTGTTCTCTTCAGATATTGACTCTCATCATTCCCTTCTCTCACAATTTCATGATCTGGTCCAATTATATGACATTGACATTGACTTGGGTATGCATATATCAGCTAGTCAATACCAGCTCCAACCACACATAGCAACCCAATTAGATCATTTTCCGGATGAGAACCTGACATTCAAACAGGTACAACAGTTCTTGGGGATTGTGAATTATATGGCTGAATTTATTCATGACCTGGCCAAACTCAGAACTCCTCTCACTAATCTACTCAAGAACGAAGCGCCTCCATGGAACGAGGAGTGTACCAAAGTAGTTAAGAAGTTAAAATCGCTAACAAAACACCTTCCCCCACTCCAAATTCCATCATCAGGCAAGCGAATCCTTCAAACTGATGCTAGCGATAAATTTTGGGGCGCCATACTACTTGAAGAATTAAATGGAAAACGTCAAATCTGCGGATACAAGAGCGGGGCCTTCAAGAATGGCGAACTAATTATGTTGCGCCCTTCTCGATGGTTTTTCCCACGATCGCTGAGATGGTATCAATTGCCTTCCTATGCGTGTAGACTTGCCAAAAATTCTAGTTGGCTTGCGCATGTCTCGTCGGCATGCTCATCCGTAACAACCGTCTACAATTAATTGTCTTTCATGATTACTAATAAATATTAGTTGTATATCTTCTATATTTTTTAAATAAAATATTTCAAAATAATATATAAGTAAAATTAAAAATATATTATATAACTGTATAAAAAAAATACACTGCAAAAATTGACTCCAAACCGCACCAATGTCAAACCATACCATACAGTTTTTATGCGTTGAAGTTTTATTCGATTCAAAATCGTCCCCATTTAGTGCGATTGCGGTTTGGGTTCAAACTGCACCAACTTTACTCGTGATAGTAAGTATAAATATTATAGATAAATTATAAAATAATAACAATATAATAATAATAATAAACTTGATTGCGGTTCGGTTCTACTTCGGTTCGATTCGGATCGGGTCTAAAAATCATGAAATCGCTTGACACTTGTATGTTGTGGTTCCGGTTCCGTTTTTGGGCCGGATAATAAAATGTAGAAACCACACCCGGATCAATGTTGTTCACAGTTCCAAAATTCAAACCGGGACCCGAATAATTTGCGAACGGTTCACAAACGAAGGTTCGACGATCTCCGTTTGACGAAAAATAGACAGTTCGTCGACTACAGACAAAAATCAAATTAAAACTTCTCAATTAATCATACTTAGCTTATTTAGGAATATCAGATGTTTCTTTTCATCTAAGAGTTTGGTGAAAATACCTGCTCTTTGTAAATCAGTAGAGATGAAAACAATATTAATTTTATTTTTATCCATACAATATCTAATGAAATGATGTCTTATCTTTATATGCTTGGTTCTACTATGATGCACTGGATTTTGTGCAATAGAAATTGCACTGGTATTATCACAAACGATAGTTGAATTATTTAAGTTGAAATCATAATCTAGGAGTTGATTTTGAATCCACAGAATTTATGAACAATAATTGTCTGCTGCTATGTATTCAGCTTCAGCAGTTGATGTGGACACAAAAGTTTGTTTTTTGCAAAACCAGGACACAAGCCTATCACCAAGGAACTGACAAGTTCCTGATGTGCTTTTCTTGTTTACTGTACATTCAGCAAAGTCAGCATCTGAGAATCCAGATAATTCAAATCCTGACTCAATAGGATACTAGAGTACTAGATTAGGACAACCATTTATATATTTTAAAATCCTTTTTAATAAAATAAGGTGAGATTTTTTAGGACTGACTTGAAATCTAGCACAAATGTAAGTAACAAACATAATATCATGCCTACTAGCTGTAAGTTACAATAAGGACCCAACAATAACACTATATGTTTTCTGATCAACTGGTTTGCCCTGTTCATCAGAATCAACTACAACATTGGAGAGCATGAGTGTTTTCTTGGCTGAGTCATCTGACATCCCAAATCTTTTAAGTAGCTTTTTAACATATTTAGACTGGGATATAAAGATACAATCAGGGGTTTGCTTCACTTGAAGATCAAAGAAGTAAGATATCATCTATACTACTCATTTCAAACTTTGAATGCATCAGGTCAGAATTTTTTTGCAAAGTTTGGAATCAGTAGAGTCAATTATTATATCATCTACATATATTTGGACTAGCAAAATTTTTTATTTATGATGTCTAATAAATAAAGTCCTATCTACAATGTCTCTAATGAACTTATGCTCTAAAAAAAACTAGCTAAGGTCTCATACCAAGCTTTTGGAGCTTGCTTTAGACCATAGAGAGCTTTATGAAGCTTAAAAACATAAGAAAGATGAGTTGAAGAGATAAAACCTGCTGATTGTTCAACATATACTTGCTCTTTTAGTTCTCCATTTAGAAATGTACTTTTGACATTCATTTGATAGACTTTGAAATTCTGATAGGCAGCATAAGTAAGAAAGATCCTGATAGCTTCAAGTCTTGCAACAGGAGCAAATGTTTGATCATAATCAATGCCTTCATCTTGTGACTATCCTTGGGCTACCAATCTTGCTTTGTTCCTTACAATTAATCTTTGAGCATCTAATTTGTTCCTAAAGACACATTTAGTTCCAATGACTGAGTAGTTTTTGGGTCTTGAAACTAAATCCCAAACTCTACACCTCTCAAATTGATTGATCTTCTCTTGCAATGCAATAATTCAGTGGAGATCTTGCTCTGCATCTTTTATGGATTGAGCCTCAATTTGAGAAATGAAGCAAGCAGCCTCAGATCTTGGTTGAGTTGATGACTTGTTTGCACACCAGCTGATATGTCTCCAATCACTTGAGATATGAGATGATCTATAAGTGTGACAAGATCAACATGTGGAGTTGGTTCATCAACAGCTTGTGGATTTAATTCCTCTTGTGGAATTATATTTGCTGTTGTGGGTTCAGCTGCTTCAACAATTTTTTCTTCACTGTCTTCACCAATCTGTGGAGAAAGATGCAGTGTAATCTCTTGAGTAAGGTTTAAATCATCCAACTTCTCACACAGATAAGATACCTGCAATGAGTCTATGGTAAAAAAAATCTTTCTCCTTGTAAAACATGTTAGTCTCATCAAAAGATACATGTACAGATTCTTCCATTTTTAATGTTGATTTGTTAAATACCATATAAAATTTGCTGACTTGGGAATATCCAAAAACAATTCCCTCTGCAGCTTTGACTTCAAATTTTTTTAAGTGTTTCTTGTTATTATTATGAATATAACATTTACAGCCAAATACTTTAAAATAATCTAGTTTATGTTTCTTTCCCTTAAGTATTTCATAGAGAGTCTTACCCTTTAGCTTATGAATTAGATATCTATTCAGAACATAATTTACTGTGATTACTGTCTCTGCCCAAAAATATAGGGGCAAGTGAGCATCTGCAAGTAACGTCCCATCAGATTCAATTAGGGTTCTATTTTTCCTTTCAGCTACCCCAGTTTGTTGAGAAGTTCTAGGAGTAGAAAAATAATGTCTGATATCTTTCTTCTCACAGAATTCTTGCATCAGAAGAGATTCAAATTCGGTGTCATGATCACTTCTGATCATTGCAATCAAAGTAGAGTACTCAATCTTGATGCTCTTAAGAAAATCTGTAAGAAGTTTAAAATTATCTGACTTGTTTTTCAGAAAAAACACCTAAGTGAATATAGAGAAGTCATCAACAATAACTAGAGTGTATGACTTTCCTCACAAACTTTGTACAACTATAGGGTCAAAAAAGTACATATGTAGCAAGTACAAAATCCTGGGTGAATCACTTTTATTAATGAATTTGAAACTATTTTTAGTTTGCTTGATTAATTGACAAATCCTGTAGAGTCTTTTCTTCTTGTAAGAATCAGAAGGCAGTCCTCTAACAAGTTTGTCCCTAGAAGACAGCCCTGTAGAGTCTCTTATGTCATAAATCATTAGTGTTACTGATTTGGTTAAATAAACAAATTTCTGAATTAGCAGATTTGAAATTAATTACATATATGTTTTCTTGTCTAATTTCAATTAGAACAGTTTTGTTTTTAACAGAAGTAATAATACAAGAAGACTGATTGAATGATAATTGATAACCTTCATCACATAATTACTTATGGATATTAGGTTATGCTTGAGACCACTTAAGGTAACTACTCCAATCTTGACATTTCCATATCCTTCTGTCTGTCCACAGTTGAAGTCTCAAAATATCACTTTTTGGTCCAAACTTTGCTTCGAAATCAGTTAGGTTGTCTTTACTTCCTGTCATGTGTTTTGAACAACCACTATCCAGATACCACTGTTCCTCTGTGGTAGGATAGTTCTTTACCTGTAGAAAAAAAATTAGTTGTTCTTGACACAGGTAACCTTGAGTTCTTGATTTCTTTCATATTTATACCTAGAGATATAAGAAAATTCAGGTTGGTCCTTATAACCTAGTGAATGATATCTCATAGGCAGAATAATCCACTGAGTAAAAGGTTCTGTTATAAGAAACTGAGTTCGAGGAATTGTAATAAGTTCGCCAATCTGCGTTCGACGAATAGGGATAAGTTCGTCGAACTCCGTTCACAGAATGAAAGTATTCATTTTCTGCGCCCCACGTTTGTCGTCGCGGTTCGACGAACCATATTGAGTTCGTCGAGCATAGTTAGACGAATAATTATACTGAAAGTCTGTGTTCATAATTCGTCGATCTGAGTTTGACGAATCATATTCATTTCGTCGAGCTTGGTTCGACGAAACATGTTGAACATAATTTTTATTAATTTTTTTTTTCTTTTGTTTAGTCTTATATAAAACTTCTGTTTCTTTATTAGTGTCTTCTACCTTTTTTTTTCCAGAAACAAACTTTATAGGAGTAAATAATATATTTTTCTATAATAATGGAGACTGACTAGATGAAGCTTTTAAGACCAGTTTGCTATTTAGTCTGACATTCACTGTGCTTGTGATATCCATCAATTTGATACTTCTCCCATTAAGGGATTCTTCAAACAGCTTGGCCTCTTTTAATTTATTTTCTAAAGAAAGTATTTGATCATTAACAGTTTTTAAATATTCTTTAAGCTTTATGTTTTTAGAAAATAAATTATCATATTCAATTAATTTTTCTCTGAGAAATTTGATTTCGTTCTCAGATTTGATTAAATCAGTGCATAATAGTTTGAATTCAGTTTTAAATTGATCTAAAGTAAAATTAAAAGAAGAAATTACCGGATCTTCTTTTGATACAAATTCATCTTCTGAGTTGTCAGCTTCTGAATTAACAGCTTCAGAGTTGCTGCAAGATGCATTGATTGCCATCAAGCAGATCTCTCTTGCCTTGACTTCTTCTTCATCCTCACTGGAGCTGGATGAAGACTCTTCCTCTGAGTCACTCCAGATTTCAGCAACAAATTCTCTCTCATTCTTTTTGTATTTGCTGGAGGAGGGCTTGCTGGAATGTTTCTTGGAGTTTTTCTCCTTTCTTTTGTCTTTCTTCTGAGTTTGTGGACACTCTGGTAATATATGTCCAGGTTTCCTGCATGCATAACAAACTATTTCTTTAGTTGGAGTCTTGTCATACCTTGACTTATCTTCTTTTTTGGAAGATCTTCTCCTGAAATCCTTCCTTGTCATCTTATACAATCTCTTAGCCAAGAGACTCAATAGATATTCATTGTCTGGAATGAATTCTGCTTCTTCACTTGCTTTGAAAGCAATGCTTTGCTCTTTCCTTCCTGATGATGAAGTCTTTTGCTCAGCTTCTCTGGTCTTGATGAGCTGCTCATAAGATTTGAGCTTGCCCAACAAAGTTTCAGTAGAGATTTCATTTATGCTTCTAGCTTAATTGATTGGCCAGATCCTAGAGTCCCATGTGCTAGGGAAGCACATAAGGATCTTGTCATTTATCTCTGTCAATGAGATGTTCTTGTCCAGAGTTTTCAACTCATTTATTATGAGACTGAGTCTGTTATACATATCTGCAACTGATTTTGATTCTTACTTCTTGAAATTCTCATACTGAGAGATCAAGTGTGATCTCCTATCTTTCCTTTCATCAGCAGATCCTGCTACCATAGCATTTAGGGAGTCCCAAATGGCCTTTGCTGAAGTGCATTTAACAACCTTCTGGAATATGTCATCAGACATGGTTTGGGACAGAATGTTCATTGCTTTAACATCAGCAATCTTGACCTTCTTCTGTGCTTCAGTCCACTCAGGTGGTGGCACTGCACTGGTACTTGTAGTGACCACTTGTAGTGGGGACCTGTCAAAATGAAATTATATATATCTTCATCAATGGAATTCATGTAAAGCCTAATTCTTGCCTTCCAAAATACAAACTTATTAAGATTGCACACTGCAGGTCTGATGTTTGAATATTCCTTATTTTGTGCTATGATATAAAAGACAAACTAGAGTAGTTAAAATCTATTAAAGATCTTTTGGTTCAGGTGTCAGCCTGTGAAACCAAAGATCCAGCCCTCTGATACCAATTGAAGGGACATGACACAACCAACTCTCCCAAAAGGCCGGACTGTTTGAGGACGACGCTACCACTCTTTTATGGAGCTGACTACCCTAGGCAGGATCCACGGGGCGGCCAGTTAGGCCCAGGGGACACCCTTCTGTTGGACTAGTGTGTGCCATAGCGCCTCATGCCGTACCTCCCAACACCGGGGGCATTGCTGGACCCCAACAATCCCCCCCAGAAACGACCCCGGGGTTTCGAACCCGTGACCCCCTCTGATACCACTTGTAGGGAGATGGACTTTTTGAGCGAGTTGATTGCGCCATCTCCCTACAAGTGGTATCAGAGGAGGTCACCGGTTCGAAACCTCGGGGTCGTTTCGGGGGGGGGGGGATTGTTGGGGTCCAGCAATGCCCACGGTGTTGGGAGGTACGACGTGAGTGTTGAAATTTTCTCAGCGTGGTCAGCAAGGTAGCACAAACACCAAATTAATATCTTCGGCACTACCCAGTTCTCACGTTGAACCAGCGGAAAACCAAGGAACAAGGCTAATCCCAACAAACAATGGAAGCACAAGCAGATCTTTTATTCATTCACTTCTTTACAACACGAGGCATGCATAGCGAGACATGATTTCGCTAGTATAACAGCTGTAAATAGAAAGCACCAAAACCCAACCCGGGCGGACAGCACCGGAGTCCGCCGAGACCGCCGAGACCGCCGAGGTCGTCGAGTCCGCTGAGATCGCCCGAGCTAAGCTGCAATCCGCCGAATAGCCACGGAGTCCGCCGAAGCCGCGAGGCCGCGCGAACACACTGTTATTCGTCTCCTGCTGAAGCTGAACTGAGGAACACCCCCTACCCGCCTGAAGCCGGCGGACAGGTGATTGAAGCTGGCAAAGTTGAAACAGAGTTGACAAGCCGCAGAGCGACCTCCTGCTGAATCCGCAGAGACCGCACAACTTCCAAGTACTTGACCGAAGTCAAAGCCAAACTCCTGGCTCCTTGAAGCTACCCGCGCGACCTGCACACAGCAAACCGTCAGCCCTGAATCAATCCGCGCGGACAGAAAAACTGAGACCGCAGCTACTCTCCCAACCCAACTTACTGTTCACTCAAGTTACTGTAGACCTGCCAGGGGGGTCCTATTTATAGGCAAGGTGAGGAGTGTGGTCACCGCCCTAGAGATAGCGACACCACCCTAGCCCGCGCGATAGCAAAACACCGTCCGCCGAGTCCGCAAGGACTTAGCGGGATACCAAGGAAAACAACAAGGAGCAAGGCAACATTGGCGAACCCACTTCAGTCCGCCTATGTTATGCGGACAAGGCATCATCCCGCAAAGCCTCCGACCACTGCAGGACAGCAATCCCCCTTCAATGGCTGTCCGCACAAACCCGAGGTAGTCCGCAAGACTCAAGGCTCAATCCGCCACAAGTCCACGACCAAAGGCAGAAAGCAAGTCCGCCCGGTCAACAATGGACTTGGCGGATACTGCAGACACCATGGTCTTGGCACAGAGTGTGACCAAGTCCAAAACCATCAAGGCCAATGCGAGCATGACAGACATAAACTCCCGTCCGCCAAACACCCTAGCACAGACCGCCAGCAGTCCGCGAGCTTCCCGCGGATATGAGCCAAACCGCCAAACAGCACAAGCTTGCACCACGGCCACTGAGCAATGCACCAGTCCGCAAGCCTCTATCCGCTCAGGCCGCTCCTTGGCTAAACCAATCAGCCAACGCCCTATCCGCAGATACCAGCCGCACAGTCCGCGGACTACTTGCATATAACCCGCTCAGAACAGTCGGCTTTCCACTAGACCTTCCACCAGGCTGCTTATCGCAGTCCGCCCAGTCCGCC
The DNA here is from genome assembly GCA_039583875.1 of Platanthera guangdongensis. Lineage (NCBI taxonomy): Eukaryota > Viridiplantae > Streptophyta > Magnoliopsida > Asparagales > Orchidaceae > Platanthera > Platanthera guangdongensis. Next base: position 100,578,663 of record CM077166.1, on the reverse strand, counting down.
TAGTCCGCCAAAGCTGTCCGCCCAGGCCGCCCGGCCTGTCCCGTCAACCACTTCCACTTCACAAATTTCAACAGTGAGGAGTTATGACCCACACTAGTCGAACAGAAGGGCGTGTCCCCTTAGCCTAACTGGGCGCCCCGTGGATCCTGCCTAGGGTAGCCAGCTCCATAAAGGAGTGGTAGCACCGTCCTCAAACAGTTCGGGCTTTTGGGCGAGTTGGTTGCGCCATCTCCCTACAGAAATTAACTTTTAGAGAATTAACTTTTGAAAATACAGAGCTTCATCTTCTTCCTCTCGACCTAGTTGCAGAGCTTGAAGTTGTTCATTTTGTTGATGTGAAAGTTCAAGAAAGTTTGTTGCTGACCTACACAACTTCAACAACATGTTCAGAGAGCCTTCTCTCTGAGGTAGAAGAAGGAACAAAGCAAGCCCTAGCTGCAGTGACTTTATAGCTCAAGCAGAACTAAACTTGAAGATCCATTCTTGGAGCTGTGAAGAAGATAGTACTGAATCATTTCAGTTTAGGAAAAGACAAACTCAGAGATTGTTTCTCTGCAGTCATTCATCAACACCAACCAACCTTTCAATTGTAGGATCAGTACTGATCTGAGTGTAAGCCTGATCTATATAGGCTGAGGTAGGATCTTTCTATAGATCTGAGCTGTAGGACATTTGTGCCTGAGTTGTAGGATTCTAGTTGGGAATCTGAGTTGTAGGATCCTTCTGTGGATTTGAGATAGGGCTATCCTCCTAGCCTGAGTGTAGGACTTTGAGGTAAAGTCTGAGGTAGGGCCTGTGTGCCCGAGTGGTAGAAGAATATTTTCTGAGTGTATGACTTGGAGGAGTCTGAGAAATCCCGAGGGATTTGTGTTGTAAGCTTTTTGATCCCAGTTTGGAGAAGTTTGCTTTGTCTAACAATCTGTTAGAAAGGTGGGAGAGACAGTAGATGTATCCATACTCTGGAGAACCACTATAAAATACTTGTGTGCTGGTTGTGTTCTTGAAAGCTAACCATATATTACACCTCACAACACAGTAAATCAGGAAAGTTAAAAAGAAATAATAAACAGACTAAAAACCTATTGACCCCCCCTTAGGTGTTTAGCTACTCTTGAAACTAAAGACTTTCAAGTGATAACAAAGGGAAGTTGCTCAAAAAAGACTTAACAGTCTGAGCTGATCTCCAGGAGTAGCTTAAGTATATTCTTTATGGGTTCAAGAGAGAACCATAAAGAGTTGGGCTCAATGAAGCTTCCGATATGCAGGAAGGAGAGCTTTGAGATTTGGAAAAAAGAGTCAGGTTGTTCATGGAAGCATCTGACCCCAGGATCTTCATAAGAGTACAAGAAGGACCTTTCATCCCTATGAAGGTCTCAGCTTTGAATGCCAACATCCAGACACCTAAGAAGTATTCTGAGATGACCAAGGATGAGGTCATCCTGGCTACAATGGACAAAACGACACATAACATCATAGTGAGTGACATTGATGATTCAACATTCCAGAACCTTGTTCACTGCAGAACTTCCAAGAAAATGTGAGACACATTGATTGTCTATATGGAGGGAACTGAAAAAGTTAGAGATGATAAAAAATCTCTTCTCAATCAAGAATATGAAGCATTCAGGCAGTGCAAGAAGGACAACATAGCTGAGTGCTATGAAAAGTTCTTCTGAGTGGTGAATGAGCTGAGGATCTATGAGAAGACCTTTAGCAATTCTGAGCTGAATGACAAGTTTCTCAGATCTTTAAATAGAGACCGTGACACCAAGATATGTGTTATCAGAGAGGTGACCAAGCTGGCTAAAACTCCTTCACACAAATTGTTTGGAAAGCTGCTCTCCTATGAGATGCAGCTATCTGCCAGGAAGGAGGAGACCACCAGCAGATCTCAAGGCAAGGAGAAGACAATGACCTTCAAGGCTAAGATCTCTAAGTAGAGCAAGGAGAGGATTGTCTCTCCCCCAAGAAGGCCTGCTGATTCAGACAACTCTGAGTCAAGCTCATCTGACAGCAACATATGAGATGGGGAGTTTGCTGTATTCTTTAGGCAGTTCAAGAAGATGATAAAGAGGAGGTAGTGGAAGAACAAACCATCCTCCTCTTCACACAATAAGAGGGATCACCATCAGTCTGGTAAAAAGTTCTCCAAGGGAGACGGGTATAATTCAAAACCCAGTAAACAGTTTTCCTCTAATGTTGTTTGCTATTGCCTATTGTTGTAGCAAGCCTGGACATGTCATTGCTGATTGCCCAGTCAAGAGGAAAGAGCAGAAGAAATCAGATGAGAAGAAGCACCACCAACACAAGGGCAAGAAGGAAAAGAACTTCATTGCCAAGAATGAGAAAAGTTGGGGTCAAAGTGTCTTAGCTTCTTCAGATTCTGAAGAAGCGGAAGCCTACATAGGGCTGTTTGCTACTACTACTGAAGAGGATGAAAACTATCATGTTGCTAGGATAGGAATCAAGGCCCCTCTATCACTCTCAGACAGTGATACTGAGGTGGATGAATATGTCAGTGACTGCTATGGGCTAATGGCCATGTTAGATGATGAATCCAGCCAGGATCAACCTGGTCCAGATAAGGTACATTCTCTGTCCAGCACCTCCTCTGAATCTCACTATGAGACTAGTCACAATTTTGATGCATCTTCTTCCTGTGATGAAGACAGGTCAGAATCTGAGGAAGATGCCAATCAACTGATTGACGAGTATGGTGCCCTTCTGGATGCTTTGAAAAAGAGCAAGAAGTTGACCAAAAAACAAGTTTAGGAGATTATCTCCCTGCAGCTAGCTGCTTCCCTGCAGTCTAAGTCAGCATCCTTGTTGGATCAGATGAGGAGGGAAATCAGCCAACTGAAAATCATCTCAATCATCCAGATTGAAACCATCAGCCATAAGAACAAGATCATTATGGATCTTGAAGAAAAGCTCCTCAAAGAGAGGAAGCTAGTGACTCAGTACTCCAAACCTAAATCAGTGTTGCCACTCATTGATACCTTCACCTCCCAAACAAATAAGAAGGGACTGGGGTACATTGACAGGAATACTGAAAGAAGGAATAGGAGGAAGGATAAGGCCCCTATTCAGCCTGCTATCTCCTTTGAGAAAATTGTGCTGTCATCCAACAGGTATGACCAAGAAAGCTTCTATGGTCACTGGTTGAATGGAAGATCCACTAGTGTGAACAAAAATGTTCACAACTATAGTGAAAGGAAGGGTATGAGTTTGAGTGCCCTTAAGGATCCCCATGAGGAAATTTAGATGACCCATCATGGACCATTTATTTTTGGTACACCAGCCCCCACTCTCAAGAATAAGGCAGTGGCCGATAGTCAAGCTCCTCCAGCAAAAAATCAGACCAAAAGCAAGTCAATCAGTAAGCCTGACTTGGCTGTCTCTGATGCAATCAACAGTCCTCTGCAAAGAAAACTGTTGTTAGTGACATTCACAGTAAGCCAAGTTCATCTACTGAAAGACTCACTTTCTGTCAGATCCTTGCGGAAGACCTTTTGATTTGGCAATCATCCTTGTGCAATACAATGACATATTCAAGATCACATAGTTGTCTTATGCTAATCAGGTTATGTTGGAATCCTTCCACATAAGCCACTTTTGTGATTGCGATTATGTCATTGGTGATCATACCATAGCCCTTGGTGACTCTTTTGTTTGAGCCACCAAAGATCACTTTTGGTTTATTCTTTACTGGACTGTATTCCTTTAAAAGACTTCTTGTTCCAATCATGTGTCTGGAACACTCACTGTCCAAGTACCATATTGGATAGGTACTTGGACTAACCTGCAACCACAATTCAGTTTACCTTATGAACCCAAAAGAGTTTGGGTCCTAGGTTCTTGTTAGTCTTAAAATTATCTTGTCTGCTTGCAACATTTCTAACAGGTAGACTTGCCCTTGCACTAGGCACATTGGGGTTGTGCCAACAATCTATGACAAAATATCCCACTTTGTCACAGCACAAACACTTATGAATATTATATCTCCTTTTCTGAACAGCTCTTGTAGACAAGCTGAAACCAGCTGACTGTTCAGAGGGGAGAGCAGTAGCAGTGACCAAGTGGTCATTTTGACAGACACTAGTAGTGAGAATATTTATTGTTTAAATTTTTTATGTTTAAGTTCTGACACCTCTGTGTGTCTAGTTGCTAATGAGAAAATCTCATATTGTGTGCAATGACACATGGGACTAGCTTACTTGAACTACAAGTCCGTTAACAAGCTCTTTAGTGGAGAGCTAGTCAGTAATGGTCCCCACATAAGATGCACCAAGGATTGCATATGCTCTGCTTGTCTAAAAGGCAAGCAGACCAAAACATCTTTCAAGAGCATTGGTTTCAAGGACTCTGTGGGGTGCTTATACCTCCTGCATATGAACTTGTTTGGTTATATGCCAGTTTATAGTCTAGGTAGGAAAGTCTACACACTTGTGATTGTTAATGACTTCTCCAGGTTTGCTTGAGTGTTCTTCTTGAAGAAAAAGTCAGAAAACCTTGACACTTTTATGACCTTTGTCAGGCAAATTCAGAATGAAAAAGATAGTTTTGTGGTCAAAATTAGAAGTGACCATGATACTGAATTTCAGTCTAAAGACATGACAAAGTTCTATGAATATCAAAAGATTCATCAGGAATTTTCTTCACCAAGAATTCTCCAGCAAAATGGGATAGCTGAGAGGAAAAATAGAACTCTCATATAGGCTGGTAAGACCCTTTTCACTGACACCTCTCTCCCAGAATATTTCTGGGCTGAGGCAGTGAACATTGCATGTCATGTCCTAAAAAAGGCCTCTATCAACAAGTACCACAAGAAGACTCCCTATGAGATTATGAAGGACAGAAAACCAAATATAGCCTATCTCAGGATCTTTGGTAGTAAATGTTTTGTGCTCAATAATGAGAAGTCCCATTTAACTAAGTTTGTTGTCAAATACTATGAAGAAATATTTGTTGGATACATCAACCATAGCAAGACATATAAGGTATACAACTTGAAAAATCAAGTTGTAGAAGAATCTGTTAATGTAGTTTTTGATGAGTCATCAATGATTAGCAGTGAGCTGTCAAGCTACACTAGATCTGCAGGTATAGAGTTGAAGATGGACAAACTAACCATCAATGACAATCCTCCAACTACCCTAGTAGAAGATGATGGAGCATGCATTCTAGAAAAAGATCATAGTGCACCTGACATGGATGAAGATCAACAAGATCCAGCCAATGAAGTTCTTGATGCTGAAGTAATAATGCCTCCAAGAGTCAGGCACTTGAGGAATCATCCCAGAGATCAGATAATTGGAGATGCTAGCCAAAGAGTTACAACAAGAAACATAAGACAGAACATTGCAATGTACTCCAGCTTCCTGTCTCAGGTAGAACCCAAAAGTTTGAAGATGCCAACATTGATCCATTTTGGATTGTGGCTATGCAAGAGGAACTGAACCAGTTCAAGAGATGCAAGGTTTACAAGCTGGTTCCCAGACCACAAGATCATAACATCATTGGAACCAAGTGGATCTACAAAAATAAGCTTGATGAAAATTGTGTTATAGTTAAGAACAAAGGTAGACTAGTAGTCAAAAGATATAAACAAGAAGAAGATATTGATTTTGATTAAACCTTTGCTCCAGTGGCTACACTACAAGCCAGAAGACTATTCCTTACATATGTTGCACACAAGAGATTCAAGGTCTACCAGATGGATGTGAAGTCAACTTTTCTTAATGGTGACCTAAGAGAAGAGGTATATGTTGAGCAACCCTCGTGTTTTGTCAATTCGAACTCACCTGATTATGTTTATAAGTTTAGGAAAACATTGTATGAGTTGAAACAAGCCCCTAGGGCATGATATGAGACCCTGTCTAGCTTTTTCATTGAGAATAAATTCTCAAAGGGAAAGATAAACAAGACACTATTCCTAAGAGAAGTCAATGGTAAGATCATCCTAGTCCAGATTTATGTAGATGACATAATCTTTGTGTCTACTGATGATGACCTCTGCAGAAAGTTTGCTAAACTTATGCATGAGAAATTTGAGATGAGCAGTATGAGTGACCTCAAGTACTTCTTGGGCTTCCAAGTAAGACAGTCTGAGAATGGATTATCCATTTCACAGTTTAAGTTCACCAGGAAGTTAATTAAAAAGTTTGGAATGAAGAGTGTCTCCAACATGAAAACTCTCATGTGGTCAAATGTGTCACTGAATAATGATGAGATATGAAAACCTGTTGATGAATCCTTGTATATAGGCATAATTGGCTTCCTCTATCTTACTACTAGTAGGCCAGACATCATATATGCTACATGTGTTTATGCTAGATACCAGACTTGCCCTAAGAAGTCTCATTATTCTGCGGTAAAAAGAATTATGAGATATCTTAAGAGCACACCAGATCTTGACCTATAGTACCCTAGGAATAGTGATTTTGAGCTAACTGAGTATTCAGATGCAGAGTTTGCAAGTTATAGAGAAGACAGAAAAATCATATCTGGCTCCTACCAATTCTTAGGAGGAAGACTTGTATCTTGGAGCAGCAAAAAGCAGACTAGTGTTGTCATATCAACAAGTGAGTCAGAATATATATCAGTAGAGAGTTGTTGTGCTCAACTGCTGTGGATCCAACACCAGCTCCAGGACTACAACCTAAAACTAAGTAACACTCCAATATATTGTGATTCCACTAGTGCAATCTCTATTGATACGAATCCTATCTCTCACAGCAGGACTAAGATCATAGAGATTAGATATCACTTTATTAGAGAGCATGTGGAATGTGAAGACATCAATCTTGAATTTGTCCCTACAGACAAACAAGTAGCTGACATCTTTACTAAGTCACCAGATGAAGTCAGGTTCAACACCTTCAAATTTGAACTGGGTATGTTGAGCTTAGTCCAGCTTCAGTAGCTCTTTATATATATATTTTTTGTTGTTGTAGGTAGTGTTAATCTCTGCAGGATAATCAAGAAGAAATGGATTAAGTATCCAGGCATCGAGTGCGCTGAGACAAATCAGACGTGGAGCGCGCTGAGTCTAAGTGCTTAGGCGTCAAGTGCGTTGAGACAAGAAGCGTCGAGTGCGTCGAGTCCACTCAATGCATGCTCCCAGTGACGTCAATATACAACTAAGTATCGAGATTTAATCTCAGCCGTGATTTACATCTTGATTTTAACAAGGTACGTGTCACGATCCGTCAGATAACATTTATCAGAGTGCTCTACGGGCAAGTTGTGATGCCGCAGACATGGACAAAAGTAACTTCTATGTCTGCTAGGCAGTAGCTGGAAATATGATAGTAGTTTTAAAATGGTTATTTTGTAAAAAAGAAAGTTTAATTGTTTATATATATATATGTGCGGGAGCATTTTAAACATGTCAATGGAGGGTTGATGCTCATGCATTTTAAACAATACAATAAAAGTCACACACAGTGCTGATGAAAAATGTAAATGTAATAGACAACAGTAGTAAACATGTCATAAATAAAATGATGTAGTACATCAATGAAAATGCTAACAGTTGTCCACGATACAAGATAAAATGACTGACAATAACTAGTACACGATAAAAGATCTAACGGTAAAAGAAAAAAATACATAGAATCTGATGTAACAACTACAAAAGAGTAAACCTCCGAGCAAGCGATAGCTGAACGAAGAGCAGTTCAGGGAGCAGACGGCACTGTCACGAATCCTAAGACAAAGTCCAAACAGAAGGAAAATGTCTCAGTACATGAAAAATAAAAAAAATAAGCATATAATATTCTGATGTTTATGTAGAGGAAACAAGAGAAAGAAAAACAACTAACTGATGCTTAGCTGTACTCTAGCCTATTCCGGAGTTAGCTTAAATTCCATTCACGCAATGACATAAGCGGTACAATGAAAAGAGTATGCGTCTCAATTTGATGTACATGATTCTAATATAAGTTTAATTGCAAGACTTATCAGCGCGGTTCTTGCAATGACCATTTATTGGTTTCCGTTACCAGTTTGGCGGGAGCTCGATTCAAAGCGTCACATCAAATCGACACCTCCTTTCAGTGTTTGCCAATGACGAATAGTGAATTGAGGATTCATGTCTTGGAGATTTCTAACACAGCCAAACAGGTCATAAACACACGACCCCGATTTATAAGAGTATACATTTCATAATATAAGAGTAATTATAATTAAATTTCACGTTTGCAAGCGAGAGAGATTTCTTTAATTGCTTTCAGGTGAAGCTGAACGGAAGGCGGCGGCTAGACGGTGCTAGCAAAAACTTAGGAGTCTTAGATCGACCTGCTTAAGATCACGCAACCAAGATGACATACAAATTTTTCTACGCTTGCACAGACATTATAAAAATTGCAGAGATGCACATAAGAGTTTGCTTAGAAATTTACCTCCCTCTAGAGCAAAGGAGAGGAGTTACCGCGAAGGATCAGGGACTCGGTGGCGCTCGGATGACAGAAACCCTAAATCAGATATGGCTTCTTCAGGAACCGCCAATTATAGCGACGAACGGTACCAAAAAAACACAATCACGGCAAGGGTTAGTTGATTGAACGGCAAACACGAGTTGCTCGACACCAAAAAATTTGTTGGGAAACGATCACTAACAACCAGAAAAAATAAATTCTGAAAAGAGCGAGAAAGAGAGATTTCTTATCCCAAGAGATCGAAAACGGACTCAAAAATCCGAGGAGAGGAGAGTCCGAGCAAGACCCTAGGAGATCCCCTTACAAATCACCGGCCACAACGTAGTGGGAGGATGGAAGGCTGCCTTCATTAGGAGGGGAAGGAGGAAGCACTGCTGCGGTTGGCTCCAGGAGGAGGAAAAAATGTCGTCCCTTAAGGAGGCGGTTGCCGACTCCAAGGAGAAGCAGGCGGGCAAGACGGGGCTGCAGAAGCAAGAGGAAGGGGCGCCGACACTAGAGAAGGAGGTTTCCGGCCACGGGGAGAAGGATCGGGATACCTGGAGGCGAGATCGGGAGCGGCGAGTCGAGGGTTTGGCAGAGACGGGCTGCGACTGCGGGAGAAGATGGACCGGGAGAAGAAGCGGGGTATCGGTGCTCACGGGTTTAAGAGGGAAGGAATAAGGTTTCGTTTTTTCATTATTATTATAGTTATTATTATTATTATTATTATGAGTTGTTACATTCTCGCCTACTTAAAAAGTTTCGTCACGAAACTTTCCTGAGAATTCTCTGAACGAGGCCAAAATGACGAAGATTCAGACGACATATACTCTAAGCATAAACTTGTAATTCAACGCATGAGAGCTAACTATGGAAAAAAACTGAAATAACAAGGAAGTCGGGTGCGGAGACTTACCAAAAATCAAGAAAAGAGTTGCGGATACTTGCTGCGCATGTCAGATTCGAGTTCCCAAGTGTACTCCTCAGACTTGCCATGCACCCGAAGTACCTTCACCATAGGAATAATTCTCTTGCGAAGTTTGCGTTTTTGATACTCGACGATCTTAGTGGGCTCAACCGGATAGGAAAGATTGACTTCAGAAATCACTGAAAGTTCTTCAATGACTCGGGTAGGATCACAAATGTACTTCTAAAGCTGGCTAACATGGAAGCCATTGTGAACACCAGCCAAAGATGCGGGCAACTCCATACGATAAGCAGATCCTCCAACATGCTCTGAAATAGCATACGGTCCCACGAACCTCAGGATAAGCTTGAGATGGCGGCCAAGCCGCTTCACCACAGGGGAAGGGGAAACCTTCAGGAATACTTGATCACCCACAACAAATTCTAACGCACGGCGACGCTGATTTGCATACTTCCTCTGTCTTTCGATGACACGACTAAGCTGAAGACGAGTCTTCCTCGTGGTTTCTCTTCCATTTCCTGAAGCAACTCAGACCCCAAAACAACTTTCTCACCAACTTCTGACTAATAGAGCGGGGTCCTACAACGACGCCCGTATAAGGCTTCGAAGGGGGCCATCTTGAGGCTCTCCTGATATCTGTTGTTGTAGGCGAATTCAATTAAGGGTAGATGCTCATCCCAAGCTCCTTTGTAGTCCAGAATATAACACCGAAACATGTCTTCAAGAATCTGATTAACCCTTTTGGTCTGTCCATCAGTTGTTGGATGATAAGCAGTGCCCAGGTTGAGCTCGGTGCCCAAAGCTTGCTGAAAGCCCTTCCAGAAGTGCGATAAAAATCTCGAGTCGCGATCAGATACAATCCGCAGAGAAATTCCATGGTCTAACAATCTATGAAACATAAATCCGAGCCATCTTCTCGGTAGGGTGACCTTCCTTATATGGAATGAAGTGCGCCACATTAGTCATGCGATTCACTATGACCCAAATCGCGTCATGCCCCCTCGAAGTGCGGGGCAAACCCTTGATGAAGTGCGTAAAGATATTTTTCCACTTCCATTTAGGGATAGACAGAAACTGCAGAAGGCCATCAGGGCGTTGACGCTGAGCTTTCATCTTTTGACACGTCAGACAACGAGAGACGAAACAAGCTATGTAATTCTTTATACCCTGCCACCACACGATCTGATTCATGTAATGATACATCTTATTGTTTCCTGGATGGCCGGATGTGCGGGATTCTCGAGCTTCTCGACAAATACTATCTAACAATTCAGGAACATCGGGAATGCAGAGACGACTTCGAAAACGCAAAACATCATCAGAGATGGAGAAATCTTGGAGAGTTCCAAGTTCAGCCCTTTGCGGAAGCATTGGAGTGCGGGATCAGATGGCTGCAAATCTTTCACCTGCTCTGCGCATAACAGACTCGAAACCTCTTCGTGACCCTCTGGTGCGATGGATATGCCCATCCGATCGAGGTCATCAATCAAGGCTGCAAGACTACCTGACATGGGCGCACAAGCGGCAATAAAAGCATGTCGGCTCAACGCATCTGCCACTGAGTTGGCTTTACCAGGAACATACGTGAGCTGCAAATCATAATTAGCTATGAATTCTAGTCAACGCTTCTGACGAAGATTGAGATCCTTATAAATAAAAATGTACTTCAAACTCTGATGGTCAGTGAAGAAGTGACATTTCACGTCATAGAGATAATGACCCCAAAGCTTCAAGGCAAACACCACCGCAGCGAACTCCAGATCATGAGTGGGGTAGTTGCATTTATGAATCTTCAACTGCCTCGACCCATAAGCGATAACACGATCCTCTTGCATCAGGACAACCCAAGCCAGCTCCAGAAGCATCAGTATAAACTGAAAAGTTTAACCCCTCTGACAGAAGAGCTAAAACTGTCACTGAACACAAACGTTGCTTCAATTCATAAAAGGCCTGCTCACACTGATCTGACCACTCGAACTTGACATGCTTTTGAGTTAGCTTTGTCAGAGGAGCATCAATTGAGGAGAAATCCTTGACAAAGCGCCGGTAATAGCCAGCCAAACCAAGGAAGCTGCGGATCTCAGTAGGGGTAGAAGGTCGCTTCCAGTCCATAACTGCGAAAATTTTGGCAGGATCAACGGAAAGTCCACCTGAAATGACGTGGCCCAAGAAAGCAACACGATCCAACCTGAACTCACATTTCGCCAGCTTGGCATATAGTTGATGCTGACGAAGGGTGGAGAGAGTGAGTCTAAGATGGGTCGCATGCTCCTCACGAGTCTTGGAAAAGACCAAAATATCATCAATGAACACGATGATGAACTTATCCAGATACTCACGGAAGACACGGTTCATCATATCCATGAAAGCAGAAGGGGTGTTAGTCAAACTAAAGGACATCACCAAAAATTCAAAATGTCCATACCGAGTCTGAGAGGCTGTCCTGGGAATGTCGGACTCCTTGATCTTCAACTGATGGTAACCTGATCTGAGATCTATCTTGGAAAAGACGGTACTGCCTTTAAGCTGATCAAATAGGTCATCCACGCGCGGGAGGGGATACTTATTCCTGACAGTTACCTTATTCAGATCCCCATAGTCTATGCACAGTCTCATAGATCCATCGTTCTTTTTAACAAAGAGAACGGGGGCTCCCCAAGGAGAAGAGCTGGGGCGAATGTACCCATGCTCAATCAATTCATCCAATTGCGATCTAAGCTCCTCCAGTTCTTGCGGTACCATGCGGTATGGAGCTTTAGATATGGGGCGCGTTCCGTGCTCTACGTCAATAGAGAACTCTACATCTCGGTCAGGAGGCATCCCAGGCAATTCGGCGGGGAACACGTCAAGAAACTCAGCAGCGACCGGGATAGACTCGAGTTGAGGGGAGACAACATCCGAGAGTGACGCATAAACAAGACAAGCAGAACAACCCTGAGCTAGCAGTCGGGTGACACGTACAACAAAAATTACCTTCAGGTGGCTGCGGGTCTGAACATGAACGCTGCAGTACTTGCCATCAATGCTGAGATTGACCCGCTTTGCAACACAGTCTAACTTTGCTCTGTATGCGACCAACCAATTCATGCCCAAAATTATATCAAACTCTGACATTTCCAGAACTATGAGGTCGGCGAAGACTTGCAATCCACCAAGCAGGATCAGACAATTGCGAATACCCCTGTTAGAATGGTGCACATGACCGGACACAGAGATCTCATACGGGACCGCAAGTGGCGAAATAGACCAACAATGAAGGTCTACAATATGACGAGCGATGAAAGAGTGAGATGCGCCAGAATCAAATAAAATCTGCATCCACTTATTCTTGACCCTAAATCTCCCTAAAAAAGAAAATCATAGACGCATACCAAGATTACTCATTACTAAGGCAGATAGATTAACAAATACAAAAAATTAAGAGCAACGCATACATACCAGAGATAACGTCAGTAGACGCGAGTGACTCGCCCTGAGAGATGACGTTCAGCACCGCTTTACCCTTATCTTGAGCTCCAGGGACAACTTGCAGAGGCTGAGCTGAAATCAGGCTTTCCTTCATGGGGCAGTCTAGTATGAGGTGTCCAACTTGTCCATATCTATAGCAGACTTTCTGCTTGCGACGACACTCCTTCAACATGTGTCCTGGCTTTTTGCAGTACACACAGATGATGGAGGCAGAGGTGAGCGTCATCTGGGGATGTTGAGCTGGGACGTTCATCTTCTGCTTCTTCAGGAGGGAACGACAGACCTGGGCGACGTGACCCACCCTGTGGCAGAAAGCACAATCCTCCCTGGACCTGAGGCCTTGCTCCTGAGGTGGAGTACCCTTGCGCTTGTGGTCAGAGGTTGCGGCGTTGCTAGACCCATGCTGAATTTTCTTAGCAGAACGATCAAGCTCAATAGCTTCCACTTGCAAAGCAGCACCCACAGTCTCAGCATAGGTGGTGGCACCATGAGCCACCACCATCTGGCGAAAGTCTTGCCGAAGCCGCTTCACGAAATGACTGATCTTCTTAGACTCATCTGACACGAACTCTGCGGCCAGGAGGGATAGGCGAGAGAACTCCTCGTACTCTGTCACTGTCCTGCCTGGCTGCTGAAGGGACAAGAACCTCTCAGCTAGCTTGTCCCGCTCCACCGACGAGTGGAACTTCTCCATAAGGGCATCCTTGAATTGCCCCCAGGTCAAGGTGGCAGAGTTGGGAAGACTGCGGCGCTGAAGCCACCAAGTGTACGCGTCCTCGGTCAGTTGATAAGCCGCAAGGGGAATCTTCTGAGCTTCAGGAACCCCAGTATACTCGAAATGCTTTTCCATCTGAGAGAGTCATTCATAGATGACAAAATAGTCACGGTCGCCGCTGAAGTGTGGCACCTTCAGCCTTTTAAATTCCAGAGTGTCTGCCATTGTCAAGGGAGGGAGAGTCGAATTTTTCACGAGCGGGGGCACCGGGGTGCCCGCAGGCAAGCCAATTCCAGAACCTGTTGCAAGAGCGGTGGCGATAGGAGCTCCAGCTGTCCCCGCGCTGCCGGAACCAAGGCCTGGATCAGGATTTTGGCGGTCCTCTTCCAGACGAGTGAGACGTTCGAGAATCTGCCTCAACAGCTGGGTAGTGGCGTCTCCCGAAACTTCCCCGACAGAAGGGGTAGCCTTCTTGCTCTGCGATCGCTTAGGAACCATCTGGATGGAGACATAAGAGAACCGAGTAAGAAATTGGTCAAGCTAATCAAAGAACATCAAAAAACAAAAAGTTCTAGTATGTTAGTACCGTCGAATACGTAAATCATATAATAGTTACAACATTTTCATTGGACAACTCTAGGTAATGCTCATGCTAATGCAACAATGAATCACATGCAATGCCAAAACAATTTGTAAATTCATGTGTGTACAATCACCATCTGTTGTTCTTAGCTTAACACTTGTGCATGAAGTTATGTTATGCATGTAATGTCATCATGCCTAAATTGCATTCCTAAAAATGTTCATGAACGGATACACATATCATGTTAAACACCCATATCGCTTAACGTGTCATGCATATTATGATTCTAATGCCAGCGCATTTGAAAATATTAAACCGCCCATACAATTTAATATTCACAAGCGGTGTATATTTCAGAGGAAATTCATATGCACAAAAATGTTAAGTTTGCCCATAACCCCTTAACATTCATGTGCATACTACTCATGCTTATGAGTGTGTGCGTGTTTCGGCCGCAGAAAACAGATACTGACAAGTGAGTGAAGAAATGATGCATGCATATTTATTTTTATAATAAAGTTCAAAATATTTGATAATTAAAAAAAATACTTTATCTATAGATGCACAACCTGCCTCTGATACCAACTGTCACGACCCGTCGGATAACATTTATCAGAGTGCTCTACGAGCGGGTCGTGATGCCGCAGGCAGGGACAAAAGTAACTTCCATGTCTGCTAGACAGGAGCTGGAAATATGATATTAGTTTTAAAATGATTATTTTGGAAAAAAAAAGGTTAATTATTTATATATGTATATATGTGCAGAAGCATTTTAAACATGTCACTGGAGGGTTGATGCGCATGCATTTTAAACAATACAATCAAAGTCACACACAGTGCTGCGGAAAAATGTAAATGTAATAGACAGCAATAATAAACATGTCATAAAGAAAATGTTCTAATACATCAATGAAAATCCTAGCAGTCGTCCACGATACAAGAGAAAATGGCTACACGATGACAGATCTGACGGTAAAAAAAATAAATACATAGAACATGATATAACAACTACAAAAAGTAAACCTCCGAGCAAGCGGTAGTTGAACGAAAAGCAGCTCAGGGACCAGGCAGTGCTGTCACGAACCCTAAGACAAAGTTCAAACAAAAGGAAAATGCCTCAGAACATGAAAACTAAAAAAAATAAGTATATAATATTCTGATGTTTAAGTAGAAGAAACAAAAGAAAGAAAAACAACTAACTGATGTTTAACTGCACTCTAGCCTACTCCGGAGTTAGCCTAAATTCCATTCACGCAATGACATAAGCGGTACAATGAGAAAAATACGCTTCTCAATTTGATGTACATGATTCTAATATAAGTTTAATTGCAAGACTTATCAGCGCGGTGATTGCAATGATCATTTACTGGTTTCCGTTACCAGTTTCGCGGGAGCACGATTCAAAGCGTCACATCAAATCGACACCTCCTTTCAGTGTTTGCCTATGACGAATAGTGAATTGAAGATTCATGTCTTGGAGATTTCTAGCACAGCCAAACAGGTCATGAACACACGACCCCGATCTATAAGAGTATACATTTCATAATATAAGAGTAATTATAATTAAATTTCACGTTTGCAAGCGAGAGAAATTTCTCTACTTGCTTCAGGTGAAGCTGAACGGAAGGCGGCGGCTAGACGGTGCTAGCAAAAACTTCGGAGCCTTAGATCGACCTGCTTAAGATCATGCAATCTAGATGACATGCAAATTTTTCTACGCTTGTACAGACATTATAAAAATTGCAGAGATGCACATAAGAGTTTGCTTAGAAATTTACCTCCCTCGATAGCAAGGGGAGAGGATTTACCGCGAAGGATCGGGGACTCGGTGGCGCTCGGATGACGGAAATCCTAAATCGGAGAGGGCTTCTTCACGAACCGCCAACTAGAGCAACGAACGGTACCAGAAAAACACAATCACGACAAGGGTTAATCGATTGCACGGCGAGCACGAGTTGCTCGACACCAAAAATTTTGTTGGAAAACGATCACTAACAACCACAAAAAATAAATTCTGAAAAGAGGGAGAGAGAGATTTCTTACCCCAAGAGATAAAAAACGGACTCAAAAATCCGAGGAGAGGAGAGTCCGAGCAAAACCCTAGGAGATCCCCTTGCAAATCACCTGCCACAACGCAGTGGGAGTTGGATGGAATGTTGCCTTCACTAGGAGGGGAAGAAGTAAGAACTGCTGCGGTCGGCTCCAGGAGGAGGAAAAACTGCCGGCCCTTAAGGAGGCGGTTGCCGGCTCCAAGGAGAAGCGCGAGGGCAAGAAGGGGAGGCAGAAGCAAGAGAAAGGGGCGCCGACACTAGAGAAGGAGGTTTCCGGCCGCGGGGAGAGGGATCGGGACACCTGGAGGCAGGATCAGGAGTGGCGAGTCGAGGGTTTGGCGGAGACGGGCTGCGGCTGCCGGAGAAAATGGACCGGGAGAAGAAGCGGGGTATCGGGGCTTACGAGTTTAAGAGGGAAGGAATAGAGTTTCTTTTTTTTTTCATTATTATTTTAATTTTAATAATAATAATAATTATTAATATGAGTTGTTACAGTACACGCCTCTCCACATTCCTTACTTAGAGGCAAGTATAAATAGACCTAAGTGTGCTTAGAATAAGAAACACTATTCCTGGCTCTTCCGAATTGCTATCTCCCTGCGATGAAAACTCCGAAAATCTACAATAACTCAGAAGAAATTGCGCCAAAGAGATTGGATTTCCTGTTCGAGGGTTCGGAGTTGGTTAGAAATGTATTCAATGATGCGCCTGAGGAAGTTCAGGTAGTTCTCCATCTGCTGCAGGTCGCTGACCTGGAATATGTTCTCTCAGAGCCCAGCCTGCTTTGGAAAATAGAAGTTCTTGAGTTATACTCAACTGCTAAGGTCAACTCGTCATCCATTGAACTCAGGTCCTTCATTAGTGGAAATAAGGTTAAGGTTTCCCCCAAAAGACTGAGCAAGACACTGCAACTGCCCAAATTCAGATTGTCAGATGAACAAGATGAATTGGATCAAACCAATATCAAATCTGCACTAAAGCGGTGTGGTCTCTCAAAGCACACCACTGGTTCGATTCTGAGGAAATAACTGAACCTGAAAGGAAAATTTCTTGCAGATGTCGTTGGGAAGGCACTGCTGTGCAAGTCTGGCTCCCATGACAAAATATCCAAGAAGATGTTCGAGTTAATGACAAGAATAATTCTTTCTAAAAAGATAGGTTGGGGTAGAGTACTCTTTGACAGAATTGTAGAGTGTATTCCAGAGCCAAACCTGGGTAGAATTCTGTCTCTGTTTCTGCACAACAGTGTTCCAGGGATCCTTAACATAAGATTAGGAACAAGAATCCATCACATGAGAAGGATGGACTCAAAAATGCTTGATAGATGGGAAATAGTTCTGTAACCTCACCAACATTCAGCTGAGAAGAAAAAGAAAAAAGCAGTTCTTGTTCCAGAAGACAACATAGAGAGCAACTCATCTGAGAATAGTGGATAAGAGCCTCATGACCCAAATCTCTCCGAGTCTACTGAGGAAACATGGAGAGACATGAGTGCCCAAGTCTCAATGTCTTTTGAACCTACTGCAATGGTCCAGTTGACTAGACCTCAATCTGAAGAGAATCAAGCAGAAGCCATGGTCACACAGGAAGGCATACAAGTGGGAAATACCTGTGTTGATGTTCAGTGGGAGACATCTCCAATGGGTGCTGCAGTTCAAGAGGAGATTCACCAGATTCCTGCTCAAACTGAGGGGGAGACCATCCAGTCTGTTCAAGATGAATTGGACAACTTCATTGAGAATCTGGAGAAGAGGATTGTTGGAACTTCATAGGGTCCTGAAGTTGTGCTTTTCTGCACTCAAGCTGAGGGGGAGCAACTTCTTGATAAAGTTATGGAAGATGTTCTTGCTGAGGGAGAGCACAATCAGCTCATGAAGGAGAGTAACCAAATTCCTGCTGAGGAGGTTCCACCTGCTGAAGCAATGGAAGAAGAACATCCAATCAACACTGCTGAAGATCTGAATGTTCCTGTGGACATTGCAGAGGTTGAGGGGGAGATTCACACTGAACTCCCTGCTACTGAGAATGTTTATACTATATACTCTTCTGAATCAGAGATGGGAAATGCTGCTGATAAAAATGCAACTCAACACTCTTCTGTGTATAAGATGGTTGATTCTGAAGCTAGAGAAGGAGAAAGGCCAGTGCAACAAAATGTCTGTGATGAAGGTACATCACACCAAGCTGAACAGATATCATCCACCTTCCCGACACAACTTAAGGGTCAGCTGGATGACCAAAGAAGGCAACTGAAACACTTTGTGGATGATTCCATAAAGGAAGTGAGAAAAGAACTTTCTACTGAGATCAAATATATAAAATTTGAGGTTAATCTGCTGAGAGCCAACACTGTATCATTCTTCAAGAGGGCTGCTCATGTAGTAACTTTGACATAAAGCAAACTGACAGAACTGGGTCAGATTCAAAATAGAATAATAGAGAATCAGAATATTTTTTCTGGAAACATGCTGGCAGTCCACAATGCACAGAAGGAATTTTTGGAAAAACACACGATTATTCTTGAAAGAAGAATGGATGCATGTGCCCAAGTTCTAGATGATCACTTGCTCAAGCTCAAGGGTCATGTCACCATTGGTGTTAACTATCTGGATGATCAGTTAACAAGGGCCAGCACCTCCCTGACAAAGATGTCTCTGAAGAAGTCAAAAAGGGGAAGAAGGAAGTGATAAAGGCCAATCCTGAAAATGCAGTGGAGTACAAATGTTATAAGAGGCTCAATGGGACTTGAGCAACTCATATATGACACCATACCTGCTGTTTCTGAACATGTACAAGAAGCACTGCATGATGGATTGCTGGGCCAATACAATGATCAGTATGCAGAGCAATATGATTCTCAGCAATATGACATTTAAGAAGGTACTCGGTGAGCTGAACCTGCAATTGATGTTGAAATTCCCTCCTTCAACCCCACTATTGAGCAGATTGTCGGGGACAAAAGAAAATCTGTTGCTGAAGAAGAAGAAGGGGTCTGGCTCAACAAGAAGAGGTACAAAGAAGAAATGGAGTACTAGCCAGACTTTGAGCAATGAAGTTCTCAATCTAGGACTATAATTTTGTCTGCCTAGGACCAAGTTAAGTCCAACAAAACTGAGATGGAAAAGCTTTACAGCTCCCTAGAATGGGCAAAACTAGAGAGGAAAGAAGAAGGTAGGAGGAAGTACAGAAGGGACAAGAAGTCAGGTGTTCTGCCACCAGATGCTTTACAGCCAAACAAATACTTCCCCAAGCCTTACAACTATTTTGAGAGAAAGAAGGAAAAGAGAGAAGTTGAAACAAAGTCTGCAAAGAAGCCCAACATGGGGATAATAATTAAGGAACCAGAAACATGAGATGTTTTGTATTTTCCTTGAGGGTTTTTTTGGAATGTGAACAATATTATAAGCACACTGGTTAAATATAACTTTTTTCCTTTATGTATATTATTGTGTTTGTGTGCGTGCTTCAATTTCTGTTCTAGATATTCTGTGTATGCTTTATCTTCTGTATGTGTTAGTGTATATCACTGTCTAATATTTTGTCTTCTTCAAATATGGGAGATTGTTTGGTCCATTGATCATAATATTCCAGATTTGAAGAAGCCCTATAAGATAATGACATACACAGTATTGTATTTGTGCATGTTTTAAGTTCTATGTATGCAGATTGCTCTTTGTTCACTGTTCAAACAGGTTGTCAAAGCACAAATGACAGGTGGACACAAGATAGGATGCTGACATGTCAGAAATCATTCTAAGTCCAGAAGTGTTGAGTGAAGACAGTTTACTCAATGCCAGATGGCTTTAAGCATTGAGTAAAGTCTAGGCAGTCAAAGCCTCAGCATTGCCAAAGCAGAAATCTGGTTAGTCCAGAAGCATTGAGTGAAAACTGTTCACTCAACGCCTAGAAGCCAGAAGCGTTGAGTAAAGCTCAAACAGTCAAAGACAGAAAAGCTGACAAGAATTCTGGCTAATTCCAGAAGCGTTGAGTGAAGACAGTTCACTCAACGCCTAGAAGCCAGAAGCGTTGAGTAGAGCTCAAACAGTCAAAGCCAGAGAAAAGCTGATAAGAATTCTGGCTAAGTACAGAAGCGTTGAGTGAAAGCAGTTCACTCAACGCCCTGAAGAGAAAGCGTTGACAGAACACAGTTCAGTCAGAGCCGCAGTGTTGTTTAACTTGGAAATCTGTCTAAGGACACATGCGTTGAGTGAAGACAACTCACTCAACGTCTATTCAACAGAAAATTTGTCTAAGGACAGAAGCGTTGAGTGATGACAATTCACTCAACACATACTCAATAAAACAGGCAAATACAGAATGCGTTGAATGAAGACAACTCACTCAACGCCTTAATATAAAGAAAATCGACTAAGTGCAAAAGCGTTGAGTGATGAAGGCTCACTCAACGCCTAGTCAGTCAGACTACAATTGTTGATAATCGTTGAGTGATGAATGATCATTCAACGCCTGGTGGTGCAGAATTCTGGCCAAATGTTTTGGCGTTGAGTGACAAGTCTTCACTCAACGCCTATGCAGAATTGTTCGAATTTGGCTAAGTTCACAGGTGTTGAGTCATGATGACGTCAGCATGAATTCAAATGTTGCGGGGACGGAACAGTAGGCGACAAATGACGCCGCTTGCCTGTTGTACAACAATTGATGCAAAAGAGAAGTTGCAGCTACCAACTCCAGGTGGTCCCACTGCCCAAGAACCGTTGGACAGCGGGATACAAAAGCAATATTCAAAGGGAGAGGAAATTAACTTTTAGAGAATTAACTTTTGAAAATACAGAGCTTCATCTTCTTCCTCTCGACCTAGTTGCAGAGCTTGAAGTTGTTCATTCTATTGATCTAAAAGTTCAAGAAAGTTGGTTGTTGATCTACACAACTTCAACAGTAAGTTCAGAGAGCCTTCTCTCTGAGGTAGAAGAAGGAACAAAGCAAGCCCTAGATGCAGTGACTTCACAGCTCAAGCAGAATTTATCTTGAAGATTCATTCTTGGAGCTGTGAAGAAGATAGGACTGAATCATTTCAACTCAGGAAAAGGCAAACTCAGAGATTGTTTCTCTGCAGTCATTCATCAACACCAATCAACCTTTCAATTGTAGGATCAGTACTGATCTGAGTGTAAGCCTGATCTATACAAGCTGAGGTAGGATCTTTCTATAGATCTGAGCTGTAGGGCCTTTGTGCATGAGTTGTAGGATTCTATTTGGGAATCTGAGCTGTAGGATCCTTCTGTGGATCTGAGGTAGGGCTGTCTTCCTCGCCTGAGTGTAGACTTTGAGGTAAAGTCTGAGGTAGGGCCTGTGTGCCTGAGTGGTAGGAGAATATTTCTCTTAGTGTAGGGCCTTGGGCCTGAGTGTAGGACTTGGAGGAGTCTAAGAAATCCTGAGGAATTTTTGTTGTAAGCTCTTTGAGCCGAGTTTGGAGAAGTTGACCTTGTCTAACAATCAGTTAGAAATGTGGGAGGGACGGCAGATGTACCCATACTCTGGTGAACCACTATAAAATACTTGTGTGCTGGTTGTGTTCTTGAAAGCTAACAATATATTACACCTCACAACACATTAAATCAGGAAAGTTAAAAAGAAATAATAAACAGACTAAAAATCCTATTCACCCCCCTCTCTAGGTGTTTAGCTACTCTTGAAACTAAAGACTTTCGATGATTATTTCATTAAAAATATCCAACAATAAAGAAAGTAAAATGCATAGTAGCTGACACGACTAGAATATAAACTTCTAAAAGTAGGAGCTTGACGTAGATTGGGCTCGAGAAACAGGCGGCCCTTGCATGCACTCTAAACCAAATTCCAAAATAAAAAGGAAAAAATCTCAGAACATTGAAACAAAAAGAAGTGAGCAAAGTAAAATAAAGTACGAGCAGGAGAATCAAAAATATTTGTGTACCAGTTTTCATGAAGCAAAACTAACAAGACATGAAATAAAAAAAGCCAGCAGAAATAACTAGAATTATTAGCCTACTCCGGAGTATAACACAGATTCGATCACGTAATGACATAAGCTGTAATCAGCGAAAGATGTAAGTGTTTTTATTTGATACACATGATTCTGGTATAAGCTTAGATGCAAGACTTATTAGAAAATTTGTGATTGCTATGACCATTCATTAGTTTTCGTTACAAGTCAAGTGAAAACTCGAGTCAAAGTGTCACATCAATTCAACACTATATTTCAATGATTGCTTATGACATTAATGATTTAGTGGTTCCTATCATATCAAAAGATGTTACTAATTTATCGATTAAGATATACAAGAGTAGAGTTCATAAACATGAAAATGAGGAACAAATCATGGAACAATATTTACCCAAGTCTTGCAACAAAACATACATAAGAAGCAAAAAAGATCTGATCACACCAAAAATTAGAAAGTGAGCTTTATACTTTGCGGGATCAAGAATTTGCGAGTGGTAAGATTTCTATGCATTGTTTTTGAGATGACAAATACTCATCTACATTTAACAATTTTAATGCATGATTATCTTCCAAGTGAATATTTGTACGATCTGAATATCATATAAAAAACACAAATCATTCAATTGCTAAAAGAAATCTTAATAATTATCATTATGACATTTTTTGCTCATGCCCAAAAATCTACCATTCTTCCAATTAAACATCAAATGAGAAAAGATCATTCGTCTAAGTGAATATCCAAATAATAATTATAACAATCACATTAGGCATTCAAGATTAAACCCTAAACTAATAACTTGTCAGGTTATGAATTCAAGATTTAAATTCATTCAAAAGATCAAAATATTCAAGAGTGAAGTCATGTAATCATAGGAACGAAATCATTAATTTAAACTCAATGTTTGCAAGAGAGAGAGATCTTTACTTGCCTTAAGGTGAGGCTGAAAATGACGGCGGCTAAGCGACACAAGCAAAATCAGGAAACTTATTTAAACCTGCTCAAGCACAAACATAGATGACATTTGACAGATCAATATATTCATATGCTACCACAGACATTGATTCATCGTACAACTTGATCAAGAGCGAGTTTAAAGATTTACCTCCCTCAAAGGTGAGAGGAGAGGAGATTATCACGCAGAAACAGAGACTTGGTGGCGTTTGACTAGGAGAAACTCTAAATCAGAGAGGGTTTTGAGCGATATCCTACCAAAAGAATCAAGGAGTGGAGCCGGAAAACACAAATAAACAATGATTAGACGATTACAAGGGGGCTCACAAATTTGGATCACAAAAATTATGCAACTTGGAGCGAAAAATTTGGAAAGGATACAAAAAAATTTGAATAAGGGGAAGAGAGGAGATCTTACCCAAGGAAGCCAAATCCGATCTCAAGGAGGAGAGGGGAGGAAACCCTAGGCGTCCCTCTCGCAAAACGTCAGCCCAATCGGAGAGGAAGTGGGTTACCAGAGGAAGGGAAGGCGGCCACCGGTCTTTGGAGAGGAGGGAAGGTGGCAGCCAGACCCTTTTGGAGGAAGAGAAAAGGGAGAAGAAGGGGTTGCTGCCTTGAGAAAGGAGGGCTTGTTGTCAACGGCTCGGAAGAAGGAGAAATCGCTGGCTAAAAGGGGAGGGGGCAGTGTCCGGGAGAGGTGAAGTCGGAGCTTGGAGCGCACGAGATCGGGAGACGGGTAGCGTGCGTGGGGAGACGAGATGCCCCGGGCCGAGTGATTTTAGAGATCGGGTGAAGGGGGCGCGACAGCTAGGTTTAAGAAATAGATTCATTTCTAGGTTTTCGTCCGTATTTTGTCAGCAAACGTTACGTCAAAAACTACAGACGGAAACATATTTAGAGTTCACGATTTTCGTTTTTGCTACAACCAGGTGAACAAAACAAACGTTGCAAAACTTTCTTCCTCGGATTTTGAATTGAAGCATTTTTCAAAAATATTCATTTGAAATCAAAATAGTTACTTTGTATTTTACATAAATCAAAATTGCATAATTTCTTAAAGTGTGTGCAACGCTCACTCAAATTTCTTTTTTTTTTTGCAAAAATCCATTATTCATTGCACGCATTTAAGGTTTCCTAGAAAAAGTCGACAAACGTGCAAACCCTACACACCGTCCTGCATCAATTTGGTATCAAAGATAGGTTCTGACATTTTTCTAAATTTTGAAATCCGCCCTGTGTAGAATAAGAACCCGCATAATATTTTTTATTTTAAAAAATGATTTTTTTAAAATACATAATCATACATTTGCATTTTCTTGTCTTTTTGCATGCATCTGCGTAGTGGCAGGTTAGTAAGTATGAGTTCACCACATCACAATCCACCACTTAAACACCCTCAAGAGGTAAATTCGGAGATGCGTCGAGTTGAACATGACCAAGCGAGTCGTGTGAACGAAGGGAATGAACTACCCCCGTGGTTTCTACCTTTCGTCCACCAAATGACAGTGTTAACCGAGAGCATCCACCAAGTGCGAAATGATTCAAAAACCTTAGTGTTAGGGTGAATAGTTTAAAAGTACCCCCTCGAGTTTCAATGCCACCTTCAATTCGAGATGAGCATTCCGTTCGTCCCCATCACGAAGTCTCACCTAACTATGTTGAAAGATCTACATTTCGGAGAAATCTTCTTTTTAAGGAAGAGGTTAAAAACCCCTTAGATATGTTTGACTATGAACACGATCGGGGTAGAAATTCCCCTAGGAATTTTCCTGATCCACAACGGGAGCAGGCATGCGAGATAATTTTCAGGAGAGACCATACTATGGCATGGCGAGAGAAGAGCGTCCTCGAGACCGGCTATGCATCGTGATGATCAACCTAGAGATTGGCATCGACCGCTACCCCCACGGCGTTAAGATAATCGTGATCCTTACAATGACGATTATGACTATCCTCCCTGGGATAGGCGACCGAATCTCACACGTGTAGTGAAACTTGATCCGCCTCTTTATGATTGTTCTATGGATCCCAAAGTCTTTTCTGACTGGGTTATAGACATAAAGACCTATTTTAAGTGGCATCGTATGACAGATGACCAAAAGGTTCAGTTCGCCAAAATGAGATTGACTGGGCAAGCAAAAATCTTTTTGAGCGGTGAAGAGCAAAGTCTAGAGAGGAATGGCCGCCCTCCCATTACCCATTGGCCTCACATGAAAGCCATATTGGAGGAGCAGTTCATTCCACAGCACTATCAGACCCGTCTACGAGACGAGTTGACGTCTCTACGTCTTGGATCCAAATCAGTATCTGACTATCTTGCTGAGATGAATGATCTTATGATTAGGTGCAACGTAGTAGAACACCCACAAGATACTTTATCTAACTTTAGGTGTGGATACGACCTGAGATCTGAGATGAGTTTATTCAATATGACCATTATTCCCTAGCAGAGACCATATCAATCGCCATTGATATTGAGGAGCATCAAAAGAGAACCTCCCGTTTCAAATCTCAGACCAAAACGAATACCCCTTATAAGAAAGAAGAACTGAATAGTAAGGATAGTTGATCGAAGTGTACTTTGAATTGCACGAGAGATTAGAAAGGGAAATCCCCATGGGAACTGTGACCCCTTCACAAATTTGATATTATGAGTGCCAGCAG
Organism: Platanthera guangdongensis; assembly: GCA_039583875.1. Taxonomy (NCBI): domain Eukaryota; kingdom Viridiplantae; phylum Streptophyta; class Magnoliopsida; order Asparagales; family Orchidaceae; genus Platanthera; species Platanthera guangdongensis. Next base: position 100,552,938 of record CM077166.1, on the reverse strand, counting down.
ATGAGCCATATATCTAAGGATTGTCCAAAGAGGAAAGACACGCTAGTTATTCATCAGGTGATTGAGGAGGATGAGCATGAAGAAGAGACTATAATTGAGGACTCTCGTGTTTTAAATGACGAAGTGTATGGTACGCCTAGTGATGAGGAGATAGATCTCGACATTCTAGTGGTGAGATGCATGTTATCTACACCACAAGAATCCACCGATTATTGACAGACAAACATCTTCCAGGCCTACTTTAAGGCTGGGGAGAAAGTGTGTCGTTTAGTAGTGGATAACATGAGTTGTTTAAATATGATTGCTGAGATAGCATTAACCTGCATGAGACTCACTGCTGAGGCACACTCATCCCCATTTCAGGTAGCTTGGGTCACCAAGACTACATTATTGGTGACTATGAGATGTTTAATGTCAATCACTATCAGTACGTACTCTGATATGATGTGGTGCGATGTTATGCTTATGGATGTGTGTCTCGTATTACTTAGGCGACCTTGGTTATACGACCAAGATGTCACCATATATGGCAGGTCCAACACTTGCTCCTTTTTACTGGATGGAAATATAGTAGTGTTGACTCCAGTGCGACCCAAAGCACTAACATCTCGTACGAGCAATAGTGCGAAAGAGTCTATTCCTCCTACCAAAAGGAAGAAATCTCTTAGCATCATACGGGGCGCAGAGTTCCATCGAGAGAGTTTCGATGACGGATTTTATTATGCCTTAGTGGTCTTGCAGGCGCCTAACTTATCAAAGTGGTATGAGTCTATTTCTTTACATACTAGGAGACTCTTAGAGGAGTTTCAGGATATACACCCTGATGAGCTTCCGACTGAGTTACCTCCCATGAGGTCTATTCAGCATGTGATAGATCTTATACCCAGAGCTTCCCTTCCTCATCTACCGCATTATTGATTGAATCTTGTCGCCCGCGAGAAGCTGCAGAAGCAAATCGGAGAGCTATTAGATAGTGGTCTTGCATCTCGTACGAGCAATAGTGTGAAAGAGTCTATTCCTCCTACCGAAAGGAAGAAATCTCTTAGCATCATACGGGGCGCAGAGTTCCATCGAGAGAGTTTCGATGACGGATTTTATTATGCCTTAGTGGTCTTGCAGGCGCCTGACTTATCAAAGTGGTATGAGTCTATTTCTTTACATACTAGGAGACTCTTAGAGGAGTTTCATGATATACACCCTGATGAGCTTTCGACTGAGTTACCTCCCATGAGGTCTATTCAGCATGTGATAGATCTTATACCCAGAGTTTCCCTTCCTCATCTACCGCATTATTGATTGAATCTTGTCGCCCGCGAGAAGCTGCAGAAGCAAATCAGAGAGCTATTAGATAGTGGTTTTATTCGTCATAGCCTTAATCCATGTGCGGTGTCTTCCCTCCTTGCCCCAGAAAAGGATAGTAATTGGCGAATGTGTGTTGACACTCGCGCAGTCATTATGATTACAGTGAAATATCGATTCCCGATAACCCGACTGGATGATATGTTGGATATGTTGACTGGAGCCACGATCTTCTCAAAGATTGACCTTCGTAGTGGATATCATCAGATACGATTCCGCAATGGTGACGAGTGGAAGATTGCCTTCAAGTCGAAGGATGGACTTTATGAGGGGCTTGTGATGTCATTTGGGTTATCCAATGTCCCTAGTTCTTTCGCTCGGATGATCACCCAAGTCTTCAGTCCTTATATTGGGAAGTTTGTAGTCGTCTATTTCGACAACATTTTGATATATAGTCAGACTGATAGTGAGCACTTGACTCACTCACGTACTATTGTTGAACTCCTGCGAGCTGAGCGACTATACATCAATTTGAAGAAATGTGTTTTTATAGCCGAGTCTGTTATCTTTCTTGGTTATATAATGAGCTCCGCTGACATCATTATGTATCCCGAGAAAGTTCGAGCGATTCGTGAGTGGCCTACACCCCAGAACATTCACGATGTTCGCAGGTTTCATGAACTTGCCACCTTTTATCGTCGATTCATTAAAAAATTCAGTACGATTATGACACCAGTCACTGAGTGTACGAAGAAGAGAAGTTTTCATTGGACGTCATCAACAACTAGAGTCTTTGAGATTATCAAGGATAAGATGTCCACTGCACCTGTTCTGAGACTCCCTGATTTTAATCTTGTGTTCGAGGTATCCTGTGGTGCATCTGGGGTAGGGATATGAGGTGTAGTTAGTCAAGAGGGTCACCCCGTTCAATTTTTCAGTGAAAACCTCTGACCAGAGGCTGAATTATTGCAATTACGAGCGCGAATTCTATGCGATTGTATAGACGCTGCGTTATTGGAGACATTATTTGTTGCCCGAAGAGTTTGTCGTCCACTCCGATCATCTGGCGCTACGTTACATCAATTCGCAAAAAAAAATTGAACCCTCGACAAGTTAAATGAGTAACATTTTTACAGGCGTTACGTTTCATTCTCAAGCACTGTAAGGGAGAGGAGAATAGGGTTGTCGACGCCCTTAGTCGAGTTACCCTCGTACTATCTCAAATGAGTACTCAGGTGATAGGATTTGAGCGTATCAAAGATGACTATTCCAGTTGTCCTGATTTTAGTGACATTTATGATGTGATACGTTCTGATCCCTTTTACGGTAAGACCGATTATATCATTAAAGACGGATATTTGTTTCGTGAGACCCGTTTATGTATTCCCCGCACCTCGTTGCGAAACTTTATCGAATGGAAATTACACGACAGAGGCTTAGGTGGACATTTTGGGCGAGATAAGACGATAGCCTTAGTAGAGGAGCGATTCTATTGCCCCGAGATGAAACGGGTTATCACATAGATTGTCAGTAGTTGCCGCACTTGTCAGGTAGAGAGGGGCAGTAAATAGCCCGCTGGATTATACACACCTTTACCGATGCCCAATATTCCTTGGGATGATGTTAGCATGGATTCTGTGCTTAGGTTGGCGCCCACTTTTAGGATGCACGATTCCATTCTTATGGTGGTCGATCAGTTTTCTAAAATGACGTATTTCATCCCCTCCAACAAAACAGATGACGCTTCTCATATTGTCTGTATTTATTATAAACAGGTTGTCGCACATCAAAGGAAAACCTAAGACTATCGTTACCGATCGAAACGACAAGTTCACCAGCTATTTCTGGAAGTCACTCTGGAGACTGTTAGATACTAAACTTTTATTTTCAACCGCCTATCATCCGCAGAATGACAGTTAAACTGAGGTTGTGAATATGATTTTAGGAAATTTATTGCGTTATTTGGTAGGAGATGACTAGGGAAATTGGGATCAAATTCTTTCGCACTCTCAATTATCATATAATAATTCGAAGAACAGATCTACGTGTTTATCTTCTAATGAGATTTTTCATGGTTACACTGCACGAGTGCCATTAGATTAACACCACTGCCACCCACTTTTAGGAGTAGCTAGTTTGCACATGACTATGCATTGCATTTGCATGATTTACATAAAACAATTGAGCAGAAATTGCATAGTACTTATGACTTATATGTAACTCAAGCTAACAAACATAGAAGAGCTACACGTTTCTGTTGGGTACATTGGAAACAATGTATTTGATTTGAAGAAGCCCTTTCAACTCAATGATATACATAAGTATGTATTCGATGTATGTTTCAGTTCATGCATGCAGGTTGCCTATGTCACATTGATTGGACATGTGGTCCAAGTTATATTGACAGGTGGACTCAAAGAAGCTGACTGGAAAGACAGAAAATTACCTAAGTCCAAAAGCGTCGAGTGAAGCAAGTTCACTCAACTCCATACAGCTAAAAGTGCTGAGTGAAGTCAGCACAGTCAACACTAGTAAGTTGCAGTGCAAAAAAAAGGCTAAGTACAAAAGTGTCGACACACTTCAACTATGTCGACACCTTTGCAGGAGCAGTGTCGAGACAAGTCAGTTTACTCGACACATTGAAGATCAAGTCAGCTGTGTCGAGACAAGTCAGCTAACTCGACACATTGAAGATCAAGTCAGCTGTGTCGAGACAAGTTAACTAACTGGACACTTTGAAGATCAAGACACCTGTGTCGAGAGTAGTTAGATATCTCGTCACCTTAACACAGTTGTGTCGAGACAATATAACTGTCTCGACACAATGAAGACTGAAGTATAGATTTAATGCAATTATAAAAGTGTCGACACTCGGCAGACTAAAGTGTCGAGACAATTCAACTGTCTCGACACAATGAAGATTTAAAGCAAGGATAAAAGTGTCGAGACCCGGCAGACAGTTGTGTCGAGACAATTCAACTGTATCGACGCAATGCGAATTTAAAAATGTCGGCACAGATGACAGTTGTGTCGAGACAAGTCAACTGTCTCGACACTTTCAAGTTCAGACAAAATTCTACTAAGTAATATAGTGTCGAGACACTTTGGACTTCTCGACACTTTTGATCCTGAAGTTGAACAAAGTCAACACGGAAGTGTCAAGACAAGTCAGAAATGTCACATCAGTTACAGTAACGTGATATCCCAACAGAAATAGTTTAAAGGAGAATTTGAAGTATGATGTCACATGCTGAGGTCATCAATCAGAAATCAACAATCCATGAAGTATATATATAGAGGGGTTGTCTTCACAGAATAAATAAATCAGACAGATCAGAAATTCTCTCATTCTAATTTCTTGCAAGTCAGGGAAGGACGACAACTCCAAGGAGAAGAAGGAAGACGAAGGTCTTCAAGAAAATCTTCAGATCCTTTCATCAAGTTGATCAGAAGATTAAAGTGGATCTCTTCTACAAATTCTTCAAGGAAATCAAGCCGATCATCAAAAAAATTGCAGATCCAGAGAAGTATCTTTTCAGCCCAGTCTATTCATCAAGAATTAATTCTTTGCTGCTGAAGTTGAAGAATCTGAATTCTCAGATAATTCAGATCACATATTTCTTGTTTTCTGATTTTATTTACTTCTTAATTTTGTAAGATCTCTTTGAGATATGAGTGAGTAGAATCTCTGAATTGTAAGCTTGATTTATAAAGGCTAAGGTAGGGTTCTTTAGGGACCTGAGGTAGGTGATTTGGGTGAGATCACTGAGGTGTAAGCCTGTGTTATAAATGCTGAGGTAGGGTTCTTGAGGGACCTGAGGTAGGAGATTGGGTGAATCTCTGAGGTAGGACCTGTTGGTCTGAGTGTAGATTTCTTAACATAAACTGAGCCTGTAAGATCTTTTGATCTGAGTTGAAGAGGAGCAGATATAACCTTATCTAGCACATTGCTAGTGAGGAAGGAGGAAAGTGGATGTACCCTAGATAGGAGAACCACTATAAAATTTCTGTGTACTGTAGATTGATTGTGTTGTGCTGTGTGAATTGTTTGAGCTGTGATCTTGTGAAGTTTATTTTTCAAGTATTTGCTAAACATATGCTATAAGTGACAGATAATTTTAAAGACACCTTATTCACCCCCCTCTAGGTGATTAACTACCCATAGGTTTATCTTTTAGTTTCAAAGTGGATGACTTGGTGATGGTTTGGCTAAGTTCAGAACGGTTACTTTCTGGTACCATAAAGAAATTAGTTGATCGTAGAACTGGACCCTTTAAAGTGTTAAAAGGAGATTGAGCAAAATGCGTATGAACTTGAGATGCCTTCCATTTGAGGAGCAAATCCGGTTTTTAACATAGCCGATCTAACTTTATTCCTTGATTATCCACATGAGTCTAGATTTTCCCTTGTCTTCTCCTCTATTTGATTCTTCTGGGTTGGTGAGTGATAATGAGAAGCCACAATCAGGACACACCGACACTCATTCAGTTACCGACACACCACCGACAGCTCTTTCGTTTTCCACTGACAGTTTTCAGGCCGAGCATGAGACACCAAGTGATTCTTTCATACCCGTTCCCAGAGCCGCTGATAGACTTCCGCGACAGATCTTGGTTCCCGAGCAGATATTGGATGACGAGACTGTGACCACTACTGATGGTGGTTTTTAGAGATACTTTGTCCGTTGACATGACAAACTAGAGACCAAGACCGGTTGAGTCTTGGCCGATGAGTTATAGCGTATAGATGTTGATCTTCTACAACACTACCGATCGGAGCACTCACCAGAGATGAACGATTTCGAGAGGGGAGAGTTGGTGGAGATCAACCTAGATCAGGTCGACGCAAAAGTGTCTGACGCACCACCCGTCCGGACTCCTATCGGCCAATTTATTTGTCTTTTTTTTGCATTTTTAATATTTTGCAATTCATATAATTTTGTAAGTTTTTGTTTGGAAAAAAAAAATATATATAAACATATATATATATATATATATATATATATATATGTATATTTTTTGATTTGATTAAAACCCTACAAAGCTAGTTCAATTCAGCTCCAAAAGCCTGCCCAACACAGTTTTCTTCCCGATCGGCGAGAGGAAAATCCCGATGATTAGGGTTTTCAGCCCCACGACCCGCAACTACCGGATTTGTGCACGCCTCCCTTCCGGCTCTCAGCCCCGCGACGCCCCGCACGCCCACGACGTCGAAGGCTCCGACCACATCGACCACGACCGCTACCTCAACTTTGGCGGTTTCTACATTTGCCCACACCGGCCACAATGAAGCTCCGTCATGGTCGTTCCTTCACACGCAGAGATTTATTTTTTAACTTTTGTCTTGCCCTATATAAAGGGATGTTTTGTAATACTTGGGGGTCTGATGAAAAAATTTCGATTACTGTTGTTTGATTTTTCATTGAGAGTTGTAATGGTTGTTTATGAACCTGTGTTGATTTGTGGATAGAGTTTCCTGTTTTGAGCTTTGTTTCTATTGACCCGTGTTATTGATGTCGAGGAGTGAATTTTCTATTGTTGTTTGCGTTAATTCCTGTTGATGAGACTAGTAGATTGCTGTTTCGTTTCGTTTGTGTCCCGTTGTTAGTTGAGGGAGAAGTGATTCTTTTCTTTTCTGCTGTTGTGAGCTTGTGAGAAAATGTTGATGAATTGTATTCCAAACGAGACTGTGTGAGGCGGTTCCCTTGGGTACCCAAATACTTCGTGTTGGCTTTTGGGAGGCACGGATGAATTAGTCATTTCACTATAACGCAGTGCGCCATTCTTATTAATGAGTATTCATTCATACTTTGGTTGAATATTCGTTTTATACGTCAAAAATTTTGAGTCTTCTTATAGTAATCTTTTTTGAAACACCGTGCGTGGAAGATTTAGCTGATGAATTGGTTTTCCAATTTCGATTTACGTTGTTTAACATATAGACTCATTGCATAGTGATTTTTAGAAGAAAATTTTCGTTCATTTGATTTTTAAATGAGAGTGATTTGATTTTGTTCATTTGATTTTTAAATGAGAGTGATTTGATTTTGCAAATGAAGATGATTTTTATGTTTTGGAATTTCATTTGCACGCCCTTGATGTATTTCACTACTTTTGTTTGGCTTAGTTATTATATGAAAATTTATATTCAACTTGTTTTTGAGTTTTGCTTGGAATTTTGGAGTTACGGTTTGAGAGTTTTTAATCATAATTTTCTTAAACATATTGATTTTTGTTTCCAATTCTTTATTTTTAATTTTAAGATTAAGTTTAGCTTTATTGTACGCGATTGTACTATTTTTAAGAATGGAAACTATAGATTCAATATGAGTTTCATACTTACTCCCGAATTCATCAAAAGTCTCATTCATCTACTTAATTTCAGTTTTATATTTATTACACATAACACAGTTCATTCTCAATGATGAATTTTCTAAATATAATTTCTCATTTTGTTCTTTCGCAAGAAGAAGCTCTTTATCAAGACCCTTGTTTTTTTTCTTCTGACACAATACAATGAGTACATGGTGAAGATTTTACAACTAAGGTGCTTGCACGTGAACTAGATACATTATAGTTAGATTCTACGTTAAATCGAGCTTTTAATTTTTTATTTTCTAGTCGCAAATTTGAGTTAACACTTTTCAATTTCTTAATTCTGCGATTAACAGTTTCTAGCACACACAATGTAGATATAGAATTAAAATTAAAAAAAGTGACCTCAATTTCCTTACAGTGTTTTTGGATGAGGCAAAATTGAAACATAGAGTTTCTTTGACTTCATGAGATTCTTCATCCATAGTTGAGATTTCATCTTCCCTTTTCTTAGATGTGGTTGTCATGTCTTCCTCCAAGAATAAGTCTTCATTTGATTTTTCGCTTGGATCCATAAGAAATCGCTCAGATTCATTATCTGCAGAAGAAAAATTATAAGTAATATCGATAAATTTCCATATATCGTAGGCAGTAGGTAGAGTGTAGATGAGTTTGAAAATCTCATGTCCAAGCACACAAAATAAACTATTCATAGCTTTAGCATTTAAATAACATTCATTCCTATTTAAATTATGTGGGGGTTTGACAATAGTCATATTCCACACTTCTACGTCTAATGAAATAAGTAATTTTTTCATTAAATTTTTTCACTCATTATAATTCACACCTGTAAACAAAGGTGGTGCTAGTGATTTTCAGTGTACAAAGTTCCATCCCCACTTGTCGATTCGAGATCAGGGTTGGCCATTATTCTCAGTGGTGAAACCTTTTTGGAATAACCTGGTTCTGATATCACTTGTTGGATCTGGTGGCCAACCTTAGAGGGGGGGGTGGGGTGGGGTGGGGTGGGGTGAATAAGGTTTTCAATTTAAAGTACAGATTTAAAAAGAATTTCACCTGGGGCATCCTGTTCTGGATGCTACCGCGGGGCGGCAGGATACTACCACGCGGCGGCAGGATACTACCGCGCGGCAGCAGGTCACGGAGAACAAATTTCCCTGCAAAATGTTGTTTTCTAATTTACACAGCCCTCAAAACCCTAGCAATTTGCAACCACGAATTCACGATAAAATAAAAGAATAATTTTATTCAAAACTCAATAGAGGTTTACAATAACAAAACTGGATCTCCGTGACGTCGGAGATCGGAGGCGATGAATACAACCTTGTTTTGGTTTTTATACTGACCCTCTCAGGACCGGTTGACTCTATCTCTTCTTTCCAAGAAGATTGACGAGCCGACTCTTCTCTTTCCTCCCAGGAGGGGTCTGAAAGTTCCACTAGATCTCCCAGATCTAGACGTCCTCCCAGGACGATTTCCCGTAGTTTCCTCCCAGGAATCCGACGGCTTCCCCGGCCGATTTCTCACAAACTCAGACTGAGTAGAAATTTGAAAATACAAATAACAATAAAAGAGTTTGAAATTATTGCTCCCTCAAAAAGATGATTTTTTTTGTTGAACGGTGCGCGATCGATGCTTTTGAATGTTGTTCTTTGTGCACTCGGTCAGGCGTTGGTGGTCGTTGGAGACTTCGCTATTCGGAGTTCTTCGATCACGAAATGGAGGGAGAAATTTCGCTTTTTCTTGTTTGGAGATGGTGGTTCGTACCAACAGAAGCGGTAGCCGAACCTTAGACGTGAAATCCTCCTTCTCGTTGTCAGAAAAAGAAATGCACGCTTTTATACTCGTCTTTAAAAAAGCTATCGCCGGCGATAGAGCTAGCGTCCGACGGTAGGTCTTCTCACGCGGTGTCGCCAGCTGTCCATTAAATTAGGAAAAATATCCTTAAAATATTCGCGCCACTTTTGGATACCGCGGCGCGGTAAGGCTAGCGCCTGGCGGTAGTGGTTCCTCCTCGATGCAGTCGATTCAACGGGATAGCGCCTGGCGGTAGGGTTAGCGCCTGACAGTAGCGATGCAGTCGAATTGGCTAGCGCCCGACGTTAGGGCTAACGCCCGGCGGTAGCGGCTTCTCCTCGATGCAGTCGAATTAGCTAGCGCCCGACGGTAGGTCACAGAGAAGACTCTTTGCGCTCTCAACATTAATTGCTAGCGTCAGCGGTAGTGCTAGCGCCCGGCGGTAGGTCACGGACCTTGAAACTGTCGTTCTTCATACCTGTAAACCTGCACACTATACCCAACACATGTATGATCAAATACAACTTGAGATTTGATATTGTCAAACCAAAGAGATGCTGGTCATGGGTTCCAACAGAATGTTTTAAATATCTTGGATGATAGTTCTAAAAGACAGAAGTATTGATAAAGATGTAACACATAGAATCCAAGCGGGTTGGTTGAAGTGGTGAGGCGCGTCAGGGATCATGTGTGATCGTAAAGTACCATTAAAACTTATGGGCAAGCTGTACCATACCGCGGCACGGTAAGGCTAGCGATGCTTCTATGGTTCTGAGTGTTAGGCAGTGAATTGTGTACATGAGCAAAAAATGGGAGTTGCGGAAATGAGAATGCTTGGGTTGATGTGTGGACACACTAGACTGGATAAAATTAGGAATGAATGTATCAGCGATAAGATAGGAGTAGCTCCAATTGCAGAGAATATGCGAGAAGCTCGACTAAGATGGTTTGGACACATACAAATGAGAGCATCAGAGGCACCTGCTAGGCGCTGTGAGAGTCTAGTCACTTGGCATGTTAAACGATGGAGGGATAGACCAATAAAGACTGGATTGAAACTCTAAGGAATACATGTACTTAGGCATTAGTGAGATTATGACACAAGATAGGGCACAATGGCGACAAAGGATCCATATAGCCTACCCCACTATAGTGGGATAAAGGCTTGAGAGTTGTTGTAATGCTAATTAATAGTCATTAATTCATATATTTAATTAATATTTACCAATTAATTAACACTAATTAATTGTCAAATCATGGTAGTCTCCATATACGATCTCCGGTGGTGAGGGTAACATAATCTATGGTGATCTCTACAAGGAGTAGCCGCTCCGGCGAATGCGTGAGGGTAACAACTATCTTTTGAATATTTGTGTTTGATTCAGTGCTATTGTTTCAATTTAGCCAATCTAAGATCTATCGGTTTGCAATTTATACAATATCAGTGATATCAGCTGACATCTAGTTCTCTATATCAGGAGGCACATGCTATTTAGCAAAATGTTGTTTAAAAATGCCATCAAACCAAATTGTCAACATCGTTATGTAACTTGCTGTTAGACGAGTGGCTTATTGGTTGGGACCAGTGTGATTGCGCTGGATTCTTCGCGCGCTGTATCGCTCGGCGCTCGGGTACCTGGGGCCATGTGTCGTCTCCTTTCGTGGCTGAGACATATGCAGCTCGCTTGGCCATGGACGTGGCAGTCGAATTCCGTTGGCCTTCCATTCAAATGGATGGAGATTGTGTTACCCTGATCGGGCATTTGGTGAAGGGGGTGGCTCCTTTTTCTTTGGATCGGCCACTTATTGTTGGTACTCAGGTGATGGCTTGTTCTCTTCCTCAGGTTGACTTTCTCTACTCTAGCCGTGTTTGTATCCATGTTGCTCACGCGATTGCGGCGTACTCGTTTTGCTTGCCTTCTGCTCTTCCATCCAATGTACTGGAATTGGTCAATTTGGAACAGCCTAGTGAATAAAATCTTCATTTTTCTCAAAAAAAAAAAAGAAAAACATTGTTATGTAACATGACTCCATTACATTTTAATCCATGTGAACCAATCCCTTAAAAATAACTCCAAAGCGTGCTTTCAAGTTTTTTTAATACAATTTATGTTGTTTCCGAGAAACAAAACACTTGCCAAACATGTCCGATTTTGAAAACAAGACCCTATAAACATGAACTTGGTGTCATTTTAACCATGAGGTTGGAAATTCAAGAATGGAAACCTGACACAGTATCCCAATGAGTAGTTCTGCCACATGTTTATTGGAAACAAAAGCCAAAAAACATGAAATGTAATATGAGAGAGCTGATTGACGCATATATATGTAAAATGGACTGTGCCGGGTGAGGATTCTCTGCTTCTTGAGCTCAATGTTTCTCTTGTAAAATTAATGTCGCCATCTTTGCAATTGCAGGAAGTGACATCAGTGCTCGTGGCTGATGGTGTACCACAAGATAAAATTTTGAAGAACTTTTAATCCTTTCAAGTTTTGGTTTCCATTATGTGGTGCAAATTCTTCTTCGAGCCTACAGTAGAATAAAGGTTCAGCACCACTTTTTGCACTCTTAATCTATTCTTTGCGTGTTGTATAAGTTACAGCTTTCATAGTGTATTATGTACTACCTAACATTAGTAAAATGATTGAAATGTGGTCCATGCTGCTCATTTGCAACTTATTTCAATTACCATAATAATCAACAAAAACATGCTTCCTTACAGAAAGCAATCAACACTGTTCTCTTATGGCTCAAATTGAAATTCTAGGTTGGAAGAAGGTTCAAGGTAAGGAATTAGATCAAATTTATGTTCTTCCACTATTGCGTGTTGCTTTCGGAAATTGTAAAATATGCTCAAAATGAAATTCTTGGGCGGGCGAAGGTTAACTGTAAGGAATTAGATGAAATTCATGTTCTATCACCATCACTCATTGCTCTCGGAAATTTTAAAATATGCTTCCAGAGGAAACCTTTGTACCGGCCGATCTTTGTATCAGCTAACATTAATGGGGATTCATAATTATCATGGATTAAATATCTGGGGAGTGCTCCAGCTTACTTTTTTAAATTACAAAATTCTTTTCTCTGAATTTCCAACATTGTGAGACACCCTCTCCCAGTTAACATACATCCAATTCACTAGTACACCCCTAATAGAGGGAGATTTATTATACTAAAATTTAACATTGTAAACTAGGAGATGAGTATTTTTGTAATTTTAGAAAGTTGGGGGGAGGTCTATGTAATTATGCAAAATCTGCTGGCACCGTCAGATTATTAAGGCCAACTGCTCGACGGGTGGGTCTTACGGTCAAGCTCCTTTATGCCCTTGCACTCAAGAAGTCATTAATTATATCTGCTTATTTAATTTGTGATTTTCTATTCTTCATGTAGATATTGAAATCATGTAGATATTCAAATCATTAAAGCCTTTTCTTTGTTATTCCACTTAAAGCCCTGTTTGATTGTTGCTCTCGCATTCCCAGTTAGCGGCTAGGCTGACCGCCTACGAGAAGAAAAAGTTCCAGTGTTGATGAAATCACATGAAGGAAATGAAAAAAATCAGGGGGATTCCTCAGCTTGAAGAGGGAAGAACTCTCATATATTTTATCCATTTTTTAGTGATTATCATTCAATATGTATAATAGATTGTACAACCTTGGGCTTGCGCGAGGTGGCCCAACGAGCGAGAAGGGGAGGCTGGCGAGATGATAGGTGAGTAAGACCAGGTGGACCCACCTGCAGGAGGCGGGATGGGAGATTCTCTGAGCTTGGCGAGATGGCTCTGGTAGGCGAGATGACCTATATTGCGAGATGCCAGCGAGACGGACAGAGGGTCGTCTCGCCCGTCAGTCTCTTCCCCACTCGCCACATGAGAGAGTAGATGTCTTTACCTTTTTACCCCCAAGGGGGATTTTACTTTGTGCCCCAGGTAGTTTTACATTTCTACTCCTGAAGGTCTGCGTATAGCTCTCCAGAACAGCTGAGTTTGGCTGATGGTAGACCCTGCCCAGGGTGTTTTGGTCTTTTCAGGTTAGTTCGGAAGTGATATTTGCAGATCAGATTCAGAGGCCTATAAATAGACCGATAAGGTGCCTGAGATGGTTGTTGAACCTTTCCACTATCTTCCTCACAGGCACCTAGCTCAGCATTGACTAGGGAGGGGAAGATCTTTAGTTCTTCCGGGAAAGAGGTGGGACCTCCGAGCTGAGACCCCTCGGTCTGTTTTCAGGTCTCCGACTCGTCAGGAGGATAGCTCAGGGAGAGTACGTGTGGGCTACATCATGTTTCGAACTTTAGGAGGAATCAGAAAGCTGGTTCCAACATAAATCATGCAGCTAAAGTTTATTTATATTATTAGTAATTAAATTGATTGACTTTGCAGCTTCTCTTCTTGTGAATTAATTATGTTAATCTTAGTTGATTGAACCCTGCGACCTGGACTGCTTCTGGTTCTGGAAGTTGATGTGATTAATGATCTTCACACGCAGTGCAGTTTAATGGTTGTGAAAGTGAGTCTTCGGCCTAAATGCATTGATGCAACATATTTTATAGGAATGCAAGAGAAATTGGTGCTCTTTTCTAGATTCAAAACCAGACAATGAGATAGAGAACCTCGGGCTGCGGTGGATGGAGTGTTTGATCAAATTCTATTGGGAAGGATGTCACAACCCGCATTTCCTCAACGAGCACGTCGTATCAGAGCAAGAGGAAAAACAGGTTATGATGCCACGTCGTGCAGGGGATAACTGCACACGCTCAGACAAACCTTTACACTTACTAGAGTAGAGTAAAATCATCAGTTATATGCAAGAAAACCGTTGAGTTTGATGACCGTATCCCTCGGCCTAGTAGAGCAAAATGTGGTTGTACGCGGTGGAAAATAATTTACGTTAGTTGTGATTTTTCCTATATTCACTCTAGATTTATTATATCATAGGAAATCGTCTGTTTTTACGTGGTTTGGAAATACGTCTTAATTTACAAAAACATGTATGTATGACATAGAATAGTAGGTTTGGTTTAACTTTAAAATATCTAATGTAATCTAGCATAAATCCTTCCCAAGAGCAAGTAGACATCATCTCATCCAAATGATTCATATTAGCAGTCTAGCATTCATATGTAGCAAGAAAAACCACCAATGGGCGCCAACAAGCTGACACGAACCCATTGAGGCGTATGTATGTCTGTACAATAAAGTAAAGTACTACCTCGCCCAACAAGCTCGGTAAGCTCCAAGTAAATTTCACCAAACTCTAGCCGCTCAACCGGCTACAACCTGCACCTGAGGCATTCAAGAAAGAACACCTCAACAATCATCAAGGCTACAACATAGAGCATTAAGTTCATAAAATATGATGAATGGGCTTACCGAACCCATATCAATTTTCATATAAAACGAGTGGAAAGAACAGGGTGGAAACTAAGTGTCAAACACTGCCAACCCAATGAGTAAAACACACCAAGAGCCTATAACAACCCTCATGCCCTGCCCAAACCTGCAGTAGCAACAAGACGACATATGCCAACACCATAACCGTATAACCTCACACGTCGAACACGTGCACTTGTGGTAGTGGTAAGTCATCAGTACTCAAGGGCTCAACGGTGGTAGCCCAGAAGTGCAACGCACCGGGCCAGATCGGGCCAAAACAGGTGCAACACACCACAAAGCACAACCCCCCTCTGGGGCAATAAACGGTGGACATCAAGGCATTACCACACCGCCCCTCATAGAGCCAGCAAATGACACCACACACCAAACGCACGACGCGAGCTCAAAACTCTTCATAATCCAACCTCAACACACTCACTACATCGTTCCAAACATGACCACAAATCACCCAAGTTATATTAACTTGATAGAGTTTGAGTATCTACTTCACCATAAGCGAACTCCACAAGTAACAACACCGACCAAACCAACAAGCTTATCATAACATGACTATGACATGAACAAGAAGAAATCACATGAACAAGCAAAAAGTATATGAATGAGAAAGATAAAGCTACATGAATAAAATTAAGAGTTACAGACATAAGAAAGAATTGAGTCTAGGGAAATTAGATAATTAGGCGGTAAGCATATAATACTTGAAGGAACAAGAGGATTTATACTTGTGAGTACTAAACAAAAGTAAGAGTAACAAGAGTAACATATTTCGACAAAAGTGAGGTGCAAAACAAGAAGAACAAGTTAGTAAAATTGAAAGGGGAAAGCTAGCTAAACTTGCACAATCAAAGAACAAGAAAACAAGATTGACAAGGGTGAAGAACACCGCTTGCCTGAACCGAGATGACACCGCGACGGCTGCTCCTCTCTTTCCTTCCCTTGCCTTAGCTTTTCTCCCTTGCTTTCTCTTTGAGAATGAAGAAGAAGGTGAAGAAAGGGATAAGTGAGGAGGAAGAATCTCTTTCTCGATCTTATATCTTCCAGAACAGTGCTGGACCGTTTGATCCAGAATCAGAGAAATGAACGGCACAAAAAGACTGAAAAAATTGATTTTCGGCCCTGACACGCCCTGTGACACGCCCGTGTCACAGGCCGTGTCACTTAAGCGGTGGGCAACCGCCTCACCTCCAAACAGTACACGGACTGTGACACGCCCGTGTCACAGGCCGTGTCACTGAACACGCCTATCTACACGGCCGTGTCACACGGCCGTGACACAATCCACAACACCCGCCAAACAACCCAAGAAGGACACAGCCTGGGGACACGCCCGTGTCCCAAGCTGTGTCACCCCTACTCAACACTCGTCGAGCGAACTTCGTCGAGCGAAGTCGTCGACCGCGGTACACGCCCTGTGACACGCCCGTGTCACAGGCCGTGTACCCCTTCTCTCGACACTCGACACTCGACACTCGACACTCGACACTCGTCGAGTGAATTTCGTCGAGCAAAGTTCGTCGAGAGCGGGACACGCCCTGTGACACGCCCGTGTCACAGGCCGTGTACCCCTTCTCTCGACACTCGACACTCGACACTCGTCGAGTGAACTTTGTCACCGAAATTCGTCGAACACCCGGACACGCCCTGTGACACACCCGTGTCACGGGCAGTGTACCCCGACACGCCCTGGGACACGGCCGTGTCCCAGGCCGTGTCACCCAAGTGCGCTCCAGGTCTTTGACCTCTTACACCTCTCCCCTGATACAAGAAACTGCAGCCATAATGTGTCCCAGGGCGTGTCACCCAAATGCGCTCCAGGTCTTTGACCTCTTACACCTCTCCCCTGCTACAAGAAACTGCAGCCATAATTTTGGCACCTGAGGGGGTAAAAACCAGCAAACATGCTTTTATCTACTAACTCCACATCTTCCATACAAAATTCCATACAATCAACCCGTTTTGAGAAACACGACTCAGGCTCGAGAAAGTGCATGCATTCCCTAAGAGGCCTCACCGAGTCCCCAAAAATAGACTCCGGCTTGCTGGGGAACCGTGCAACTAGGCTACCAAAACAGCCACTCGAAAGCCTGCGTGAAAACCATGCTCAAACAACGGTCAGAGCCAACGCAATGACCCATCAAGCATATGCAATCATTCAACGAAAAAAAAAATCCGGGGCGTTACAGTCACTCCCCCTAACAAAAAGTTTCGCCTCGAAATTTTTTAATACTTCGTATATCAATTCAAGAAGTAATCAAACAAAAACACCAATTCACATACCAGCTTAATTTATGGGAACAAATGAGGGTGAGCCGCCCTCATCGTTGACTCGAGCTCCCACGTCGCGCTTTCCACATTCTGATTTTTCCATAGCACCTTGACCATAGGAATCTTCTTTTTCCGCAACACGCGATCTTGGGAGTCCAAAATACGGATGGGCATCTCCACATAAGAAAGGTTCGGCGTCAACTGCGGCACAAAGTCCAAAACTTGCTTGTCATTCCGCACACACTTTCGAAGTTGGCTGACATGAAACACGTCGTGAACACCAGGAAAGTTCACGGGTAACTCGACTTTGTAAGCGGATGCACCAACCCGCGCAAGAATCTTGAAGGGACCCACAAATCTTGGGTCTAATTTGCACTCTTTTCCAAACCTTTTAATTCCAACCATTGGGGAGACTTTCAGGAAAACGAAATCCCCCACAACAAACTCTAACTCCGACCTTCGCCGGTTGACGTACTTTTCATATCGCTCTTGGGCGATCCGGAGCTTCTCCTGAATAAGTCGTACGACAACTTGCCATGTCCTCGAGCGCCTCTGGGCCCAACAAAGGCCGCTCGCCAACCTCAGCCCAAAATAGGGGAGTCCGACATCGTCGCCCATATAAAGCTTCAAACGGAGCTATTTGCAAGCTTTCTTGATAGCTATTATTATATGCGAATTCCATAAGGCACAAACGTTTATCCCATGCTCCGCCATACTCAAGAATGTAGCATCGAATCATATCTTCCACGATTTATCTTCCACGATTTGGTTTACTCGTTCCGTTTGGCCATTCGTCTGAGGGTGGTAAGCAGTGGAATACCTCAAATCCGTCCCCAAACCCTCTTGTAGACTCTTCCAGAAACGAGAAGTAAATCGGGAATCCCGGTCTGAAATGATATTGACTGGCACACCATGCAGTCAGATGATCTCGTTCAAATATAGCTCCGCTATTGTCTTCATCGAGTAGTTGATCTTAAATGGTATGAAGTGAGCACACTTGGTCAACCTATCCACGATCACCCATACGGAGTCATGCCCTCGTGGAGATCTTGGTAAGCCTGTAATAAAATCCATTGAAATGCTTTCCCACTTGCATGTTGGAATCTCCAAGGGCGTCAACTTGCCACCAGGCCTCCCATGATCAGCTTTCACCCGCTTGCAGGTATGACATTCAGATACAAATTGCGCTATATCTCTTTTCATTCCATACCACCAGACAATTTGTTTCAAATCACAATACATTTTAGTTGAGCCTGGATGGTAGGCCATACTTGAGCCATGTGCTTCCCTACACACCATATCGCGAATGTCTCCAACTGCGGGGATACAAAATCGACCGCGATATTTTAACGTGCCTGCGCCTTCAATAGCAAAATCTAGTAATTCACCTTTTTCAGTCCGAAGAAATAAATGTAAAAGATCAGGATCCTCCTTTTGATGTTGTCTTGCAAGCACCATCCATGAAGGTTCTTCTACTGCCAAATGACTTTGCGGTTCATATCTTCCCACGGAAATATCCATCAAAAGAAATTCCTCCACTAGACGGTCGGCCGAAAGATTAAATAATTTACCTGTCTTCCGACTCAAAGCATCAGCCACAACATTAGCTTTCCCGGGATGATACTGAATCTCCACATCATAATCAGCTACATATTCAAGCCATCGCCGTTGGCGCAGATTAAGTTCCTTTTGTGTGAAGACGTACTTCAAACTTTTATGATCCATAAAGATTTTACACTGTGCGTCGTAAAGTAAGTGTCTCCACAACTTCAATGCAAATATCACCGCTGCGAACTCCAAATCATGCGTCGGGTAGTTCTTTTCATGACTTTTCAACTGCCAAGACCCATACGCAATCACCTTTTTATCTTGCATTAAAACACATCCAAGTCCAACGTGCGACGCATCCACAAAAACCTTATAATCTATCCCTTCTGTCGGTAATATCAACACATGAGCGGTACATAACTTGTTCTTGAGTTCAAGGAATGATGCATCACACTTGTCATTCCAATCAAATGCCACATTATTCTCAGTTAAGCGAGTCAAATGTGCAGCTAAGGTAGCAAACCCTTCTACAAATCGGCGATAATAGCCGGCCAATCACAAGAAGCTCCGAATCTCCTTGGGTGTCTCCGGTCTCCTCCACTCCATGACTGCAGCAATCTTTTCGGGATCCACTGAAATTTCATGTTGATTAATAACATGACCCAGAAATGCAACCTGAAGGCAACCAAAACTCGCATTTGCTTAGCTTGGCGAATAACTTTTGGTCTCGCAAAGTGGCCAATACCAATCGCAGATGCTGTTCATGCTCCTCAGCACTGCGGGAGTAGACAAGAACGCCGTCAATAAAAACCACCACAAACCTATCCAAAAAGTCCTTGAACACCCGGTTCATCATATCCATGAAGGCTGATGGTGCGTTGGTCAAACCAAACGACATCACAAGAAATTCAAAATGGCCATGCCTCGATCGAAACGCAGTCCGCGGAATATCAGACTCCCGGACCTTTAGCTGATGATAGCCTGAGCGGAGATCAATCTTCGAAAATACTGAACTGCCACGCAGTTGATCAAACAATCATCAATTCTTGGCAGTGGGTACTTGTTCTTAATCGTCACCTTGTTCAATTCCCGGTAATCGATGCAAAGCCGCATCGACCCATCTTTCTTCTTCACGAACTTGGCCTGATAAACCCCTTTGCCAATAAGTCATCCAGCTGGGTACGCAACTCTGCTAGCTCACACGGGGCCATTTTATACGGCGCTTTCGCAATAGGCCGCGTACCCGACTCCAAATCAATGACAAACTCGACATCACGATCAGGTGGAAGACCAGGAAGATCAGTAGGAAAAACATCTGGAAATTCACGCACAACAGGAATCTCCTCCAAACGCGACAAAACAACACTAGTCCCCACAACTGAGGCTAGACAAACAAAACAGTCGGAAACAAACAATGTCCGAACACATACCGCCGAAATCCCTGGAGAATCCTGACATGAATCACCATAAACACTTCCCGGCTGACCATTGTCCTTGATAAAATCCAAGCGCTTTCCTTTGCACTGGATGACGACGTCATAGCGGGATAACCAGTCCATGCCCAAGATAACGTCAAAATCTTCCAAATCGATCACCTTCAAATCAGCCTTCGCTAAGAAATCCCCCAATAAAATGGGACAATCAAGAAGACCCCAGTCTGCAACCACAGAAGCACCGGAAGGAAACCTCACCAAAAAGGCATTCCCCACTCGATCTGGTGTCAAACGATACCGATCCACAAAGGTTCGAGCCACAAATGAATGGGTTGCGCCAGAATCGAAGAGAACACGCGCCCAACGGTTCTTTACCTTAAATTTTCCTATAAGGGTACATATGTATCTAAGAACTACGCTTAAGCGTCATAAACAAAACGTGAACCAGAGGAAGGAATCGAACCTGAGATAACCTGAGGTGACATCTGAGCTTCCTCTGAAGAGATCACATTTAACTTCCCCTTTCCTTTGTCCACCGGCTGCGGTGGAGGCAAGGCCTGGAGTGGTACAGGGTGCAAAACAGGTTGGATCTGCGGGCACCTTGCTCTGAGATGTCCTTGTCTGCCACACTGATAACAAGATTTCTCTTTGGCCCAGCAACGGGCCACTGATACCAACTGTCACAACCCGCATTTCCTCAACGAGCACGTCGTATCAGAGCAAGAGGAAAAACGGGTTATGATGCCACGTCGTGCATGGGATAACTGCAAACGCTCAGACAAACCTTTACACTTACTAGACTAGAGTAAAATCACTAGTTATATGCAAGAAAACCGTTGAGTTCGATGGCCGTATCCCTCGGCCTAGTAGAGCAAAATGTGGTTGTACGCGGCGGAAAATAATTTACGTTAGTTGTGATTTTTCCTATATGCACTCTAGATTTATTATACCATATGAAATCGTCTGTTTTTACGTGGTTTGGAAATACGTCTTAGTTTACCAAAACATGTATGCATGACATATAATAGTAGGTTTGGTTTAACTTTAAAATATCTAATGCAACCTAGCATAAATCCTTCCCAAGAGCAAGTAGACATCATCTCATCCAAATGATTCATATTAGCAGTCTAGCATTCATATGTAGCAAGTAAGGAAAACCACCAATGAGCGCCAACAAGCTGCCACGAACCCATTGGGGCATATGCATGTCTGTACAATAAAGTAAAGTACTACCTCGCCCAACAAGCTCGGTAAGCTCCAAGTAAATTTCACCAAACTCTAGCCGCTCAACCGGCTACAACCTGCACCTGAGGCATTCAAGAAAGAACACCTCAGCAATCATCAAGGCTACAACATAGAGCATTAAGTTCATAAAATATGACGAAGGGCCTTACCGACCCCATAGCAATTTTCATATAAAACGAGTGGAAAGAACAGGGTGGAAACTAAGTGTCAAACACTGCCAACCCAACGAGTAAAACACACCAAGAGCGTATAACAACCCTCATGCCCTGCCCAAACCTGCAGTAGCAACAAAACGACATATGCCAACACCATAACCGTATAACCTCACACGTCGAACACGTGCACTTGTGGTAGTGGTAAGTCATCAGTACTCAAGGGCTCAACGGTGGTAGCCCAGAAGTGCAACGCACCGGGCCAGATCGGGCCAAAACAGGTGCAACACACCACAAAGCACAACCCCCCTCTGGGGCAATAAACGGTGGACATCAAGGCATTACCACACCGCCCCTCACAGAGCCAGCAAATGACACCACACACCAAACGCACGACGCGAGCTAAAAACTCTTCATAATCCAACCTCATCACACTTCACCATAAGCGAACTCCACAAGTAACAACGCCGACCAAACCAAAAAGCTTATCATAATATGACTATGACATGAACAAGAAGAAATCACATGAACAAGCAAAATGTACATGAATGAGAAAGGTAAAGCTACATGAATAAAGTTAAGAGTTACATGCATAAGAAAGAATTGAGCCTATGGAAATTAGATAATTAGGCGGTAAGCATATAATACTTGAAGGAACAAGATGATTTATGCTTGTGAGTACTAAACAAAAGTAAGAGTAACAAAACTAACATATTTCGACAAAAGTGAGGTGCAAAACAAAAAGAACAAGCTAGTAAAATTGAAAGGGGAAAACTAGCTAAACTTGCACAATCAAAGAACAAGAAAACAAGATTGGCAAGGGTGAAGAACACCGCTTGCCTGAACCGAGATGACACCGCGACGGCTGCTCCTCTCTTTCCTTCCTTGCCTTAGCTTTTCTCCCTTGTTTTCTCTTTGAGAATGAAGAAGAAGGTGAAGAAAGGGATAAGTGAGGAGGAAGAATCTCTTTCTCGGTCTTATATCTTCCAGAACAGTGCTGGATCGTTTGATCCAGAATCAGAGAAATGAACGGCACAAAAAACTGAAAAAAAATTGATTTTCGGCCCTAACACGCCCCGTGACACGCCCGTGTCACTTAAGCGGTGGGCAACCACCTCACCTCCAAACAGTACATGTCCTGTGACACGCCCGTGTCACAGGCCGTGTCACTGAACACACTTATCTACACGGCCGTGTCACACAGCCGTGACACAGCCCACAACACCCTCCAAACAACCCGAGAAGGACACGGCCTGGTGACACGCCCGTGTCCCAAGCCGTGTCACCCCTACTCAACACTCGTCGAGCGAACTTCGTCGAGCGAAGTCGTCGACCGCGGGACACGCCCTGTGACACGCCCGTGTCACAGGCCGTGTACCCCTTCTCTCGACACTCGACACTCGTCGAGTGAATTTCGTCGAGCAAAGTTCGTAGAGAGAGGGACACGCCCTGTGACACGCCCGTGTCACAGGCCGTGTACCCCTTCTCTCGACACTCGACACTCGTCGAGTGAACTTTGTCACCGAAATATGTCGAACACCCGGGACACGCCCTGTGACACGCCCGTGTCACAGGCCGTGTACCCCGACACGCCCTGAGACACGGCCGTGTCACCCAAATGCGCTCCAGGTCTTTGACCTCTTACACCTCTCCCCTGCTACAAGAAACTGCAGCCATAATTTTGGCACCTGAGGGGGTAAAAACCAGCAAACATGCTTTTATCTACTAACTCCACATCTTCCATACAAAATTCCATACAATCAACCCGTTTTGAGCAACACGACTCAGGCTCGAGAAAGTGCATGCATTCCCTAAGAGGCCTCACCGAGTCCCCAAAAATAGAATCCGGCTTGCTGGGGAACCGTGCAACTAGGCTACCAAAACAGCCACTCGAAAGCCTGCGTGAAAACCATGCTCACACAAGGGTCAGAGCCAACACAACGTCCATCAAGCGTATGCAATCATTCAACGAAAAAAAATCCGGGGCGTTACAAAGGACCATTTGGCTTATTAGGGTTTAGGGTTGGTTATATATTTAGAGTTCATTTGGTTTGGGATGTGGACTACGGTTGCCGGCTATGGAATAGGCTGTCGACGCCGGATATTTGATTGAAGTCGAAGGCGACGGAGGACGGACGGTACAACTCTAGAACAATGTCCTAGCGCAACAAGAATGCGTTCCTAAAGAACGTCGAATGTGATTGCAATCAAGGTTGCTTGTCGTCTCTCACGGGAGAAGAGGCGGAATCGTTTGCAGGAAGAAAGTCCGTCGAGGTCGCCCATCATGGCTCGCGGGAGGAGTCAGGGTTGCATTTAACTCTAACTCACATCACCAACTGATTCCATCAGAGGTCAGTGTCTTCTTTCAATTTGGCTAATAACTTCCATTTGCACTAACTTCTGATTAACACGTGGGAGTTTAGAAAATTTCTTCCCTCTGTATAGGGGATGCACAAAGCGGGAAAAAATTGGTGACACATTGAGATTTCTGAAAATACTCTTTTAATCTAATTGATATTCATATTTAAAATTAATGAAGCAGGGCTATTTTTTGACAGTATAAAAAATTTAAAACAGTATAAAAAATTTAACTTGTCAAAATCAAGCCATTAAGTGCAATTTGTTAAAATCATTTTGACAAAAGCCAACTGTTAAAATCAGAATGTTAAAAGCAACATGTTAAAATCAAGTTGCTGAAAACACTTTAATAGTAAGCCTACAAAAAATTGTCTTGACGGGAGATCTCATCCTATCTAAACTTCTTACTCTTCAATAACGCACATATGCACACACGCACATCTATCAACACACATTGATTTGATCGGACATCTCATCATATCTAAACTTCTTGCTCTGCAATCACTTACACATGCACAAAGTCACACATGCACCCGCACCCACGCACCCGCACCCACGTACCCGCACGCGCGCACACACATATGCGCACGTGCACCCTATAATATATTGTCTAAGTGAGAAAAATTAGTGTGCAGTATGTGTGCACATACTAAAATATACTTATGATATAGATGAAATCGTACCCCGGTCGGCTAGTGTGTTTTGTGCACATCCACCTATAATAACCAATGGAGTTGTTAAAGTACACCTATGATTTAGTCATGAAGTCATTAACTTGTCTATCCAAACCAAACTACAATCAAATTTGAAAAGTCGAACACTTTCTCATATCAACGAAAATATGCATAAAACCAATCTATAAATATAAAAAAATTCAAATAATTGATGCACGTACCTCTTTCTGATTTGGTTTGAACAATTTAGGATCTTTGAACCGAGGATCTTGGATTTCGTCGCTTTGAACCGAGGATCTTGGATTTCGTCGCGCACACACATCGTTATCCAATATTTTCCCTTTCACATGCATAATCTTCTCTACATTCTCAGAATTATCTGTGTAGTGTAGAGCTGATATCGCGTTGAGTTCTAGCGATTTTGACTTGACTTGAAATCAAAATTTTCGACTCGAACTCGGCAAATCAAGTCGGCTCAACTCAAAGTGGCTTGATTCCGAGTTGACTCGAAATCGAATCGAGCCGACTCGAAATTGAGCACTTTTTTCTTTATTTCTAGTTTATTCAAAATTAAATTAGGCAATCTATAAATTTAGCAAATGAAACACTTAAAGCTTTCATTTTTTATTTAGGTTTTAATTTTATTATTTTTTATTTAAAATAAGAATATGTTAATAAATACACAATATTTTTAATTAATTCGATCTTATTCGAATCATATTTCGAGCGATTCAGGACAGTCTCAAAACTAGATTCAAGTCAAATTGAATCGGCTCAAATTGAGTCGAATCAATTTTAACCGATTCTGATAGGACACAATATTCGAGTGATTTTCGACCGACTATCGAGTTTCGAATAATATGCTCAGCCCTACTATAATGTTGAAAGTTGCTTAACTGAAGCTTAGCTAATCACCTAGAGGGGGGGGGGGGGGGGGGGTTAATACATTTTTGAAGTTTTATTACTTCTTTTGTTGATTTCAAGTTATTCTAACTAGAGCTTGTCCTTAAGTCCTGCAATAAAAAAACAAGCACACAATGATTTATAGTGGTTCCCCAATTAGGTACATCCACTTTCCCTCCCACCTATCCAACTGATTTGTTGGACTAGGCACAAACTCCACCAAAATGCTTCTCAGAGCTTACACCTCAGGCACTCAGCCTTTCACACAGGTTCACTTCTGAACCCAAGCTCAGAACCACACGGGTTCCTACCTCAGATCTCTGCAGAGCTCCTACAGCTCAGTGATCCACTGATCACCTACCTCAGCCTTATTTCTAAGGCCTACAACTCAGGCTCTTCAGCCCTACAACTTCAGACACAGAACCCTACTCTCAGAGTGCTGCAACACTCCTACACTCAGTACCCTTGCAGGTACCTACAGCTCAGCCTCCTCCAAGGCCTACAACTCAGTGGTCAGCAGACCAGCTACAGCTCAGTGACTCTTCAGTCACCTACCTCAGGCACAAGGCCCTACACTCAGGCTGGGAGGACAACCCTACCTCAGATCCACACTTGGATCCTACCTCAAAGAGTAACACTCTTCTACCTCAAGCAATTAAGCCATACAGCTCAGATCCACACTTGGATCCTACCTCAGTATCCCAACAGGGCACCTACCTCAGTGACAAATTTGTCACCAACCTCAGGCACAATGTGCCGTGCACTCAAATTCAGATATACTGAATCCTACAGGAAAAATACAGAATGATTTAAGAAAATAAAACAACTGACTCAGAGAATAATCTCTGAGTCTACCTTGCTGGACTGAGCAGATATCAGTCCAGCTCACTTGCTGTATAAGGATTTAGTCATCTTCTACAACTATCTTCTTTTCTGTTGCACAGATGAAAAGCTAACACCTTGCTGACTGGAAGAATCAACTTCTTTGTTCTCGAAAGGACTATCTTGCTGAGCTTGAAGTGCTACATCTATCTTCCTTTTTCTTTAGGGCTATCTCTGCCGGACTTGAGCTTTCAAGCTTGATGGATATAAAATGTCCAGCCGCCTCTGGTTTCCTTCTTGGATTTTCTGCGTTTGTTTCACTTGTTCTTTTTTCGTTGGTTGGTTGCCCTAGTCCTTTTACTTTTCCTTTTTATATGCATTGATTTGAATCAACGACACAAATGTATGTTGGCCCAACCAGGGATTGGTGAATGCCACCTCCATCAGAAAAGGACAGAGTAGCTTTCTGCGTCACTGCAGCTTTCCCGCAACGACTACATGTAAGTTAACTTTGATGACATTAGCAATGGTCATCACCATCTGGACTTAGAAAATAATCCAGAACTTCATGAAGCGTTGAGTGATGTTGAGTCACTCAACGCCATCTATTGGGTACATTGGTCTAAATGTACCTGATTTGAAGAAGCCTCACCCAACTCAATGATATACATCAAAATGTATTTGATGTATTTTGAGTTACCTTGTGCAGGTTAAGTATTTGCAGGAAATGATGAAAAAGTTTCTAAGTCCATGTGTCGACACCCAGAGGGAAGTGTCGACACTTAAGAAGACTTGTGTCGACACCCAGGCAAGCAGTGTCGACACTTGGAGTCATTGTGTCGACACCAGGGATGCTGAGTCGACACCAGACAGAAAGTGTCGACACAAGGAGCTGTGTCGACACTCAATGAAGAAAAGCCAATAAAGCTGTGTCGACACTTAACAGTTGTGTCGACACCCAGTGAAGCTGTGTCTACATCAGAAAGTGTCGACACTTGGAGCTGTGTCGACACTCAGCAAAAGACAGCAGAGACTAAGTACAAGTGTCGACACTCAGAACAATGTGTCGACACTTAGCAGAAGAGTCAACACTGGAAGTAAGTGTCGACACCCAGAACAATGTGTCGACACTTAACTGAAGACTCAACACTTGAAGAAAGTGTCGACACAAGGAGCTGTGTCGACACTTAGCAAAGAACAGCAAAGTTCAAGAATATTCTAAGTACAAGTGTCGACACTAAGGGAATGTGTCGACACTCAGCCAGAGTCTCGACTGAAGATGTAAGTGTCGACACCCAAAGCAATGTGTTGACACTCAACAAGTATCAACAATAAAGACATGTGTCGACACCAAAAAGCAGTGTCGACACTTGATAGATACAACACATAAAGATGTGTCGACACAAAGGTGTTGTGTCGACACTTAGAAGAATTCAGCAAAATTCTGAAGAACAAGTACTTGTGTCGACACTCAATTTCAGTGTCGACACATGAAGGAGAAGTAGTGTCGAGATAGAGAATCAACAACACAAGGAGTTGTGTCGACACCTTGTAGACTAGTGTCGACACTTAGACAACATGTGTCGACACTTGGTCTATAAGTGTCGACACTTAAAGACAGAAAGTCTCGACACTTACAGACAGTTACAGTTATTTCAAGAACTGACTGGATGACTTGACAGCTGCCATTCCAGCCGGTCTACAGCACCTGTCAGAGTTGTCAGAATTCAGTTATGAACCGGGCCAGCCGGTTACCATGAAGAAGGTCTATAAATAGGCCTATACTGTCTAAAGAAGAGATTGATCAACAAGTTGTTGAAGAGATTGAACACAAGTCCAAGTTCAGATTTAAAGAAGATCTAGCTATCAAGTGAAGATCTAAGAAGTTGGAGAGAGAGAGCTCCATCCAAGAAATCAGCTGTTGGAACCCAGCTGAGAAGAAGGATTCAGATTAGTCTGAATCTTAAGAAGCAGAGATCAAGGATCAACTGCAGAAGGAGTCAATCTTATTGAGTTCTACTTTCAAGAAGCTTTGAAGAAAGCTAAGTCAGATTGAGTCCAGCTGAGTTCTTCCAAGAACTCATCAAGAATCTCACAACTTATCTCTCTTTCATCTAAGTTGTTGAGTTTATACTTTTTGTATTCATTATAACTTGTAGGATCCTTAGGGATCTGAGATTGTAAGCCTGCAATTATAAAGGCTGAGGGTAGGAGAGTTAAATCTCTGAGTGTAGGCCTTGGTGGCTGAGTGTAGGCCTTGGTGGCTGAGTGTAGGCCTTGGTGGCTGAGTGTAGGCCTTTGTGGCTGAGTGTAGGCTTTGTGGAAAAGCTGAGTTGTAGGGGCTTGGGCCTGAGGAGTAGGAACCAGTTTGGGTTCTGAGATAGTGAAGGAGTTTGGCCGAATCTAGTACACTGCTAGATAGGCGAAGGGGGAAAGTGGATGTACCCAAAGCTTGGGGAACCACTATAAAACTCTGTGTCTACTGTGTTTGCTGAGTTGCTGTGATTGCTGAATATGTGCTGTGTTAAATTAGATATAATTCTGTGCTATTATCTATATGCTGCCATAAAAGTTAAAAAGATTCAAGTCACCTATTCACCCCCCCTCTAGGTGATTAGGTACTATATCTTTCAAGTGGTATCAGAGCCAGGTTCCTCAAAAAGGACTAACAGTCTGAGGAGATCCTGATTGGCAGTTTCAGTCTAAGTCAAATTACAGATTCAAGAAAATCAAGAACCATGAGTTCCACAGATAATCACAAGGAATTGGGATCCATGAAATTACCTATATGTAGGAAAGAGATTTTTGGGATCTGGAAGGAAAGGGTAAGGCTTTTTATGGAAGCCTCAAACCCTAGAATTTACATCACAGTAAAGGAAGGGCCTTATGTGCCCATGAAGATATCATTTCTAGATGCAAATCAGAGAACCCCAAAGGATTTCTCTGAAATGACAAAGAATGAGATTGTCCTAGCCACCATGGACAAAAGGGCTCAAAACATTATAGTGAGTGCCATAGATGATGCAACTTTTCAGAATCTAATACACTGTAAGACAGCCAAAGAGATGTGGGATACCCTTATTGTGTATATGGAAGGATCTGAAGAAGTTAGGCAAGACAGAAAATCCTTGCTAAATCAAGAGTATGAAAGTTTTAGGTAAGGAAAGGGTGATAGCATAACTGAGTGCTATAAGAAGTTCTATATGATAGTGAATGAACTCATGTCTTATGGAAGAGAGTTCAGTAATTATGAACTAAATGACAAGTTCCTAAGGTCCCTAACTAAAGATTGGGACACCAAGAACTGTGCCATTAGAGAAATGGCTAAGTTGGGAGAAATTCCTCCACCTACACTGTTTGGCAAATTGCTGTCATATGAAATGCAGTTGACAGTGAGGAAAGAGGAGGAGAAATCAACAAGAAATGAACATAAGGAAAGAACAGTAGCTTTCAAGACAGAAGCCCCCAGAAAGTACAGAGGTAAGTCACCAACTCCACCTCCAAAGGTTGCTGAATCAGAGTCAGATGAGTCTGTCAGCACAAAGTCTGAAAGCAGTGAAAGTGATGAAGACTTTGCTGCCTTCACTAGACATTTTCAGAAGTTTTTGAAGAAGAAACAGTGGAGGACAAGGCCTTCTACTTCACAGGGAAAAGAAGACTTCTATCAGAACAAAAAAGCTTCAAAGAAGGACAGGAAGAGGACTAAATCTAGCAAGGTAACTGTTTCAAAAATAGTGTGCTATTGTTGCAACAGACAAGACCATGTTGTTGCAGATTGTCCAGAAAAGAGAAAGGAGTCTAGTGACAGGAAGAAGACTCATTTTAAAAGAAAGAAAGAAAAGTCATTTGTTGCCAAAAAGGAGAAGACTCTGTCAGATATTTCTTCTTCAGAAACTGACTCAGATGCTGAGGCATACATAGGGCTGTTTGCTGAAGAAGAAGAAGAAGAGTTCATGCAGATTTTGGAGTCTATATATGAACAAGAAGACAGTCAATGACAAGGGCTAATGTCATTGACAAAAAGTGACAGAATCCTGGAGCAGCCAGGACCAAGTAAGGTACAAAGTTCAACTTTTAGTTCAATTTCTTGTGCCAGTACAGAATCAGATTCATCCTCATCAAATGATGAGAGTGCATCTGAATTTGAAGCAGATATTCATCAGTTGATAGATGAATACAAAGTACTGTTGCAAGCTTACAAGAAGAGCAAGTCCCTAGCCAAAAGTCAGGCAAAGGAAATTGCTGATCTCAAAGCTGCTGCAACAGATTCTGAGAAGTTATTTGATCAAAAGCTTAATGAGATAGCCAGACTGAAACACATAACAGTGATTCAGATGGGGACTATCACCTATAAGAATGATCAAATCAAGAGTCTGGAGATCAATCTTCAGAAGGAGAGAGAGCTTGTTGCTAGGTTTTCCAAACATAAGTCAGTGTTACCCATAATTGATGAATTTGTTCATCACAAGGGTAAAGCTGGACTGGGTTTTATTAAACCTGCAAGGACTGTCCAGTCCAAGTCCAAGGGCAAAGCCCCAACATTCAACAAGTCAGCTGTAGATAAGACAGCAAAGACAGTACCTAAGCAAATGTACAATAAGTTTGAATGTTGGTGCTGTGGCAAGGTTGGCCATTTTGCAAAGGACTGTTGGCACAATGCTAGTGCCAAAGTGAGTAGCAAACTAGCTGTTGGAAAACCAGCAGGTAGTCTTGTCAGGATGCAAACTAACAAATACCAAGGACCCAAGAATACTTTGGGTTCTAAGGTTCATTAATCTGTTTTGCAGGTGAGTACAAGTTGCCATGCCCCAATATGGTACTTGGACAGTGGATGTTCCAGACATATGACTGGAACAAAGGGATTACTAAGGGACTACATTCCAATCAAAGATGGTCCAAAAGTCACCTTTGGTGGTTCTGAAAAAGGAATCATCAAAGGGTTTGGTAACATTTCTAGTAACTTAGTTACCATTACTCAAGTGGCTTATGTTAAAGGGTTGAAACACAACCTAATAAGTATAAGTCAATTAAGTGATGTAGGGTATGACATCTCATTTGTTAAAAATGGTTGTCATATCAAGAGGTCAACTGATCAAGAGATCATTTTGACTGGCTATAGAAAGAGGAATGTCTACTGCCTAGACATTATGTGTGAGACCAATGGGTCTCAAGTGTGTCTTGTAGCTGATGAGACAGTCTCTCATTGTGTCAAATGGCACAAGAGGCTAGCCCATCTAAACTACAAGACAATTGACAAACTCTTTAGCAAAGAGTTAGTGAGGAATGGTCCTCAAGTTAAGTGTGTTAAAGATGGTATTTGCTCAGCTTGTCAAAAGGGCAAGCAGACTAGATCCATCTTTAGAAGCATAGAAAACAAAGATGCTGTGAGGTGTTTATACCTCTTGCACATGGATCTCTTTGGTCCAATGCCAGTTCACAGCCTAGGTAGGAAGGTCTATACCTTTGTAGTTGTAGATGACTACTCAAGGTTTTCCTGGGTGTTCTTCTTAAGACAGAAATCTGAAACACCTAATGTCTTCTATAGCTTTGTCAAGCAAATTCAGAATGAACTAAATAGTACAGTGGTCAAAATAAGAAGTGATCATGGTACTGAGTTTCAGTCTGAAAGCATGACAAAACTATGTGAAGACTTTGGGATATTTCAAGAGTTTTCTTCACCAAGAACACCTCAGCAAAATGACATTGCTGAGAGGAAGAATAGAACTTTGATTGAGGCTGGTAGGACCCTATTAAGTGATACATCACTACCAGAATATTTCTGGGCTGAAGCAGTTAACACTGCATGCCATGTTATAAATAGGGCTACCATCACTAAAAGCCTCAACAAGACCCCCTATGAGGTTGTGAAAGGCAGGAAACCAAACCTATCCTACTTCAGGATCTTTGGTTGCAAATGCTTCATACTTAACAATGGAAAGTCTTACTTGACTAAGTTTGCTGCCAAGTCCCAAGAGGGAATTTTTGTTGGGTACAACAACAATAGTAAGGCTTATAGAGTCTACAACTTGTCTACTCAAGTTGTAGAAGAAACTGTACATGTAGTATTTGATGAGAATAAACTTATTAACAATGAGTTGTCTAGTAGTGTATGCAGCCCCACAGGTTTAACAAAGAAGATGGACAAGCTTACTATAGAAGAAGTACCTACTGCAAGACAGCAAGTAGAAGACAGTGGCTGTTGTCCAGGGGGAGAACTACATGTACCTATTGCTGATGAAGTTCAAGGAGTTCAGCATGATGGAGATGCTGAAGAGGTTCAACCAGAAGTCAGGATGCCTCCAGTCAATAGACATCTTAGAGATCATCCAGTAGAGCAGATTATTGGAGATCCAAGACAAGGAGTACAAACAAGGTGCAGAAACCTGAATGCAGCAGTCTACTCCAGCTTTCTATCCCAAGTTGAACCTAAGAAGTTTGAAGAAGCCATTCTGGATCCACAATGGACTGAAGCAATGCAAGAAGAGCTGAATCAGTTCAAGAGGTGCAAGGTCTGGGAACTTGTTCCTAAACCTAAAGACCACAATATAATTGGAACCAAGTGGATCTACAGGAATAAGTTGGATGAACAAGGTGTCATCATTAAGAATAAAGCAAGATTAGTTGCTAAAGGATATAGGCAGGAAGAAGGTATTGACTTTGATCAAACCTTTGCTCCAGTAGCTAGACTGGAAGTCATAAGGATGTTTCTTGCCTATACAACCTATCAAGGATTCAAAGTTTACCAAATGGATGTCAAGTCAGCATTTCTGAATGGTAATCTTAAAGAAGAAGTCTATGTGGAACAGCCATCAGGTTTTGTTGATTCAACTTTACCTAATCATGTCTATAGACTTAGGAAAGCTTTATATGGGTTAAAGCAAGCCCCTAGGGCTTGGTATGAAACCCTATCTAGTTTCCTCATTGAGAACAAGTTCTCAAGGGGGAAAATAGATAAGACTCTATTCCTTAGGGAATCTAGATGCAAAGTTATACTAGTCCAAATATATGTAGATGACATTATATTTGGGTCTACTGAAAGCAGCCTTTGCAAAAAGTTTGCAAAACTTATGCAAGGTCAATTTGAGATGAGTAGTATGGGAGAGCTGAAGTTTTTCTTGGATCTCCAAGTTAAACAGACTGAGAGTGATTTATCCATTTGTCAGTCTAAGTTCACCCTAGAACTCATAAGGAAGTATGGTATGGATTCATCCAGTACCATGAAGACTCCTATGGGGTCAAGTATGTCTCTTAGCAAGGATGATGCAGGGAAACCTGTAGATGAAACCTTGTATAGAGGGATAGTTGGCTCCCTATTATACTTGACTGCAAGTAGACCAGATATCATGTATGCTACATGTGTCTGTGCAAGGTATCAAGCCTGCCCTAAAGAGTCTCATTTGACAGCAGTCAAAAGAATACTGAGATATCTAAAGGGCACTCCCTATCTAGGCCTCCGGTACCCTAGGAATGGGAATTTTGAACTAACAGGTTATTTAGATGCAGACTTTGCAGAATGCAAAGAAGATAGAAAAAGCACTACTGGAACCTGTCAATTCCTAGGTGGGAGACTAATTTCATGGAGTAGCAAAAAGCAAACAAGTGTGGCTATCTCCACTGCAGAGTCAGAGTATGTGGCTGCAGGAAGTTGTTGTGCTCAACTTCTGTGGATACAACATCAGCTTGAGGATTATGGAATTCAGGTAAGTAGAACTCCACTCTTTTGTGATTCTACTAGTGCTATTTCAATAGCTAATAATCCTGTATCCCATAGTAGAACAAAACATATTGAAATTAAATATCATTTTCTTAGGGAGCATGTAGAAAGAGAAGATATTTTTCTTGAATATGTTAAAACAGATGAACAACTTGCTGATATGTATACTAAGCCCCTAGAAGAAGCTAA
This sequence comes from Platanthera guangdongensis, assembly GCA_039583875.1. Lineage (NCBI taxonomy): Eukaryota > Viridiplantae > Streptophyta > Magnoliopsida > Asparagales > Orchidaceae > Platanthera > Platanthera guangdongensis. The sequence goes on along the minus strand of CM077166.1, from coordinate 100,518,805 downwards.
GTTCAATAGATTTAAAATTGAACTAGGAATGATAAACTTAGAGTAAGTTTACAGAATTGGAAATGACTAAGTAAAAAGGTGTCGACACATAGAGATTTCTGTGTCGACACAGAAAGTAAGTGTCGACACTTCAGGAAAAAGGTGTCGACACATCTAGGAAGTTGGTGTCGACACTTCAGAATATTAGTGTCGACACATGACAAGTAGGTGTCGACACAACCAAGGTGGTGTCGACACTTAGTATTTACTCAGAATTCTCTAAGTAAAGTCTCGACTATGTGTCGAGTTAAGTGGTGTCGACACATAAACAAGTGTCGACACATATAATCTGTTGACTAAACTTGTGTCGACACATATGTGTCGAGACATTATAAGTCAGTGTCGACACTTATTGCCAGTGTCGACACAATTTGAGTTAGCTGTCCCGCCTGTTCATCTTCAAAATTAGAAAGGTATAAATAGGGTTTTGTCTTAGTTTGTCGACACGCTTTCAAAGTTTCGAGACCAAACTTCTGTGTCGACACCTCTCTTCTCTCAAGACAAATTCTTCAACCCTAATGGCGCCAAAGCTAGAGGAGAACGTCAACGAAGGATACGAGCTGGTGCGCGGTGCTTTTGAGGATGCCGATCAAGAAATTAAGGCTGTCGTAACCCTAGTAGTCGATTCAGGATTAGAATATCTTGTTTCTGAACCTACTAAAATCTGGAAGAAAGAGGTACTAGAATTTCTCAGTGGAGCTAAGATAGACGAAACTGGATTCAAAATCAAATCCAGGGTTCATGGTGAGAAGGTGAAGGTGTCACCTAAAAGTCTGAGGAAGATTCTACAGCTACCAAGAATTAAAGAGGAAGATGAGGTTACAGCTACAAAGACCAGGGAAGCTCTAACCTGGTGTGGACTGGATCCTAAGATGAAGCTTGGATCAGTGTTTCTTAGAAAAGGCATGAACAATCAAGGGAAATTCCTCTCTGAGATTGTTGGCAAAGTCATACTCAGCAAGCCAGGAGGGCATGACAGAGTGTCTGCCCATATGTTTAGTATAATGACAAGGATAATCTTCACTCTAAAAACTGACTGGTCTATGGTAGTTTATGAGAAGATTAAAGAAAGCTTGAAGAAGCCCAACCTGGGCAGGATTTTAAGTCTTTACCTTGCTGGTGTAATACCAGAGGTTATGCAACAAGCTGCTGGAAGCAAAATAAATCACATGAGAAAAATGGACATGAGGTTGTTCTCTAGATGGGACAGGGTGTTGACTAAGGAGATGCCAACCCCTGAGAAGATAGTTTCTGAGAAGGAAATTCCACCAAAGAAGAAGAGGAAGACTGCTCCAGTGGCACAAGAGTCCACTAGCAGCTCTGAAAGTGAAGAGCATGTTGTCTTCTCATCTGATGAGAATGTAGAAGAGCCAACAGTAAAATCTCCTGCTCCTCAAGATGATGCTGAGATCCAGGGGGAGCTACCTCAAGCTAGCCCCATCCACAAGGATCAAAGCCAGGGGGAGTTTCCAGTTGTAGATGAACCCACTACACTGGAAAGTGAACAAGCTACCAACATTATCCTAAAGGTAATCACTGAACTCCATACTTTAGATTTTCCTATGGAAGATACTGATTTGTCTGATGTTCATCAGCAAACTCAGCTGGATAATCAAATCACAGATGCTGTCTTGGAAGACACATCTGTTGCAGCTCCATTAGTTCCTGATCCAGTGGTTGAAGAGACCAGAATTTCTCCTGCTCATTCACCACGAGAGTATACCATGGAAGATCTTTTCTTAAATCTGGATCAAACAGATTTTGACCAGGACAATGCTGCTGCTGAAGTAGAGAATGCTCCAGTTGAGGGGGAGCAAGTTGTATTTCTTGAAGAGCCTGCAAGAAAAGAAACTGAGAAGGCACCAGATGTGCAGAGTGAGAGGCCCCCCAGTCCTAAGGAAAGGGTAGATATAGCCAGCTCCTCAGCTTCTGAAGATGAGGAGACAGAAAGAGCTAAGAAAAAGAAACTTTATGTATTCAAGAGAAGGAGCCAAAGTTATAAAAAGGCCTTACAATCTATTGCACCACAGCCTATATCACAGCCAGCTCCAACTGCTGATTATAGTGCTTTAATGGTGGCTATGCAGATTAAACTGGATGAACATAGAAAGGCTATTGAAACTTATGTGGATGAGGGGCATAAATCTTTGCAATTTGATCTGGCCCAGGACATAAAGTCAATAAGATTTGAAATGAATCTTAACAAGAAGGAGATGACAGACTGCTTCCACAAAGGGGGGAATGCAGTAGTGTACTTGGCTACACACCAGGAGAAGATAAAAGCACAAGTGGATGACATAGCTGTGAAGCAAGGATATGTACTTGAAAATCAACTCAGGATGAATGCCAATCTGACAGCATCTCATAATGCAATTGTCACAGAATTAAAGAACATAGCTGCTGGACCTTCTACCTCTACTGCTACTATTAAAGCTGAATTTGACAAAGCATTTCAAGAAGAACTCACTGCTGTTAAGACTGCCATTCAAGACTCCCAGAAGGCCATATCTGAACAACTTAATAAGCTCAAACCTTTCTTTAAAGATGGAGTCAGATACTTGGATAATCAAATCAGATTCCAGAAAGATGATGTCAGAGATCACATGGCTAGAGAAGTCATAAAGGGGGAGAGAGTTTTAGTCAAAGCTAGCTCTGATCATGCCAAATGGATATCTAATTCCATCAGAGCTACACTGGGCTATCCTCCTCTTTGTGATGATGACAATGTAGCAGAATCTGGAATTAACCCTGCCTATCTTGGAGGTGAGCAACCAGAAGTAGCTCAAGTTATCTATCCTCCTCCAGATTTTGAAATGGTGCAAGCTGATATTCATCACATGTATAGCCCAACTGAAGGGAAGTCTAATGTCATTCTAGAAAAAGTGGTTCAGCCTATATCTGAAGCTATGCAAGCAGCTCTTCAGAAAGAAGAAGAAGCTCTACATAAAGAAGAAGAGACTAGATTGTCTAAGAAGAGGTTTAAGGAACAAGCTGAACATAGACCAGACTTTGAGCAGTGGAGCCCTACCTCTAGAAACATTATATTAACTGCCTGGAAAGCTGCCAAAGATAATGTGCATGACAGGAACAAATGGTTTTCTGAGGCTGAATGGAGAAAACATGAGACTAGGCAGGAGGCAATAGTCCAATTTAGAAGGAAGGCCAAGATGGGAAAGCTACCTCCTACAGCTCTGGAGCCTAGCAAGTACTTTTCAAAGCCATACCATTATTTTGAAAGGCAGAAGATTAAAGCAGAAGAGCTTAAGAAGAAAGATCTGAAAGGCAAGAAGTCCTGCTGATGCTGGAATTGCTGATGCTCCTGTTCAAGCTAAAGTTCAAGTTGGAAAAGGAATTGTGATTAAGGAGCCAGAACAGAAATAGAATTAGAATTTTCTTGAAGTTTACTTTGTAATTCTTTTGATATAAAACTTTCTGTAAACTTTAGAATTTTGTATATGACAAAGTATTGGAACAATGTTTTGTGTGATAAATTTGTTGTGTAATAAATTTGTTTCATAAATTGTTCTGTGATGATGTATATGTATACATGTGTGATTGATACATGTTTATGTTTACCCTGCTGTATATAATCCTGCTTTACATCATTTTGTAATTTTATTATGAATGGTGTATATCATTGACTAAGGGTTATGACTTCTCCAAATAGGGGGAGATTGTTGGGTACATTGGTCTAAATGTACCTGATTTGAAGAAGCCTCACCCAACTCAATGATATACATCAAAATGTATTTGATGTATTTTGAGTTACCTTGTGCAGGTTAAGTATTTGCAGGAAATGATGAAAAAGTTTCTAAGTCCATGTGTCGACACCCAAAGGGAAGTGTCGACACTTAAGAAGACTTGTGTCGACACCCAGGCAAGCAGTGTCGACACTTGGAGTCATTGTGTCGACACCAGGGATGCTGAGTCGACACCAGACAAAAAGTGTCGACACAAGGAGCTATGTCGACACTCAATGAAGAAAAGCCAGTAAAGCTGTGTCGACACTTAACAGTTGTGTCGACACCCAGTGAAGCTGTGTCTACATCAGAAAGTGCCGACACTTGGAGCTGTGTCGACACTCAGCAAAAGACATCAGAGATTAAGTACAAGTGTCGACACTCAGAACAATGTGTCGACACTTAGCAGAAGAGTCAACACTGGAAGTAAGTGTCGACACCCAGAACAATGTGTCGACACTTAGCTGAAGACTTAACACTTGAAGAAAGTGTCGACACAAGGAGCTGTGTCGACACTTAGCAAAGAACAACAAAGTTCAAGAATATTCTAAGTACAAGTGTCGACACTAAGGGAATGTGTCGACACTCAGCCAGAGTCTCGACTGAAGATGTAAGTGTCGACACCCAAAGCAATGTGTCGACACTCAACAAGTATCAACAATAAAGACATGTGTCAACACCAAGAAGCAGTGTCGACACTTGACATATACAACACATACAGATGTGTCGACACAAAGGTGTTGTGTCGACACTTAGAAGAATTCAGCAAAATTCTGAAGAACAAGTACTTGTGTCGACACTCAATTTCAGTGTCGACACATGAAGGAGAAGTAGTGTCGAGATAGAGAATCAACAACACAAGGAGTTGTGTCGACACCTTGTAGACTAGTGTCGACACTTAGACAACATGTGTCAACACTTGGTCTATAAGTGTCGACACTTAAAGACAGAAAGTCTCGACACTTACAGACAGTTACAGTTATTTCAAGAACTGACTGGATGACTTAACAGCTGCCATTCCAGCCGGTCTATAGCACATGTCAGAGTTGTCAGAATTCAGTTATGAACCGGGCCAGCCGGTTACCATGAAGAAGGTCTATAAATAGGCCTATACTGTCTAAAGAAGAGATTGATCAACAAGTTGTTGAAGAGATTGAACACAAGTCTAAGTTCAGATTTAAAGAAGATCTAGCTATCAAGTGAAGATCTAAGAAGTTGGAGAGAGAGAGCTCCATCCAAGAAATCAGCTGTTGGAACCCAGCTGAGAAGAAGGATTCAGATTAGTCTGAATCTTAAGAAGCAGAGATCAAGGATCAACTGCAGAAGGAGTCAATCTTATTGAGTTCTACTTTCAAGAAGCTTTGAAGAAAGCTAAGTCAGATTGAGTCCAGCTGAGTTCTTCCAAGAACTCATCAAGAATCTCACAACTTATCTCTCTTTCATCTAAGTTGTTGAGTTTATACTTTTTGTATTCATTATAACTTGTAGGATCCTTAGGGATCTAAGATTGTAAGCCTGCAATTATAAAGGCTGAGGGTAGGAGAGTTAAATCTCTGAGTGTAGGCCTTGGTGGCTGAGTGTAGGCCTTGGTGGCTGAGTGTAGGCCTTGGTGGCTGAGTGTAGGCCTTTGTGGCTGAGTGTAGGCTTTGTGGAAAAGCTGAGTTGTAGGGCCTTGGGCCTGAGGAGTAGGAACCAGTTTGGGTTCTGAGATAGTGAAGGAGTTTGGCCGAATCTAGTACACTGCTAGATAGGCGAAGGGGGAAAGTGGATGTACCCAAAGCTTGGGGAACCACTATAAAACTCTGTGTCTACTGTGTTTGCTGAGTTGCTGTAATTGCTGAATGTGTGCTGTGTTAAATTAGATATAATTCTGTGCTATTATCTGTTTGCTGCCATAAAAGTTAAAAAGATTCAAGTCACCTATTCACCCCCCCTCTAGGTGATTAGGTACTATATCTTTCACCATCTATCTTGGGTCTCAGCGCTTCTGGACTTGTGTATTTTCTCTGAATTCGACTCAGCGGTTCTGTCTCAGCGGTCTCAGCGATTTCTTATTAACCGTTGGGACAAAATTCTGTCTCAGCGCTTTCTTCTTAACAACTGAGACAAGTTTCTGTCTCAGCGGTCTCAGCGGTTTTTTGCTTCTAACTGTCTCAGCGCTTCCTTCTTTATTAGAAGCATTGAGTAAACTTGCTTCACTCAACGCTTCTGGGCTTAGAAAAATCCAGCAAGGTTTTATCTCAGCTGACATATTCTTCTTAGTTGTCTCAGCTATCTCAGCGGTCTCAACGCCCTCTTCTTAGCTGTCTCAGCTATCTCAGCGCTTTTTGCCTTAGTCAGTTTTTCTGGCTTTAGCTGCGTTCGACGATCTGTGGGCTGAGCTCGACGAACTCTGATCTTCTCAGCGGTCTCAGCGCTTTTTGCCTTAGATTATTTTTTTGGCTTTTAGCTTGACAAGTGTTGATCTGAGTTTGACGATCTCTAAACTGAGCTCGACGAACTTTGATCTTCTCAGCGGTCTCAGCGCTTTTTGCCTTAGATTATTTTTCTGGCTTTTAGCTTGACAAGTGTTAAGCTGAGTTCGACAATCTCTAAACTGAGCTCAACGAATTTCATGCTGAGCTCGACGAACTTTAAATCCTGAGCGCTTGAGCTTATTCCAAGGAATGTTGACCTGAGCTCGACGACTAGTGAGCTGAGCTCGACGAACTGTGAGCTGAGCTCGACGAACTTTGAATCCTGAGCACTTAACTTTAGCTCTTGAGGAATGTCAACCTGAGCTCGACGATCTGCGAGCTGAGCTCGACGAACTACGAGCTGAGCTCGATGAAATCTGAGTTTACTACTTAACTCATTTCTTCACCTGTCCAATCATGGACTACCTGCATGCAAGAACTAAGACACACATCAAATACATTATGTGTGTATGTCATTGATCCGTTTGATTTCTTACAAATCTGGGATATTGAGATCAATAAACCCAACAAATGTTGTGGAGCTTATTGTGTGTATTTGAGAATTTTGTTTATATAAAATTGAAAGAAAAGTTATCGAGAGTTTTAGGTTTTCTAGTTCGAAAAACTTATGAGAAATTGCATATCGATCACTTTACTTTGAGTTTATTTTCAAATGATTTCTTTAATTTTCATTTGCTTTAAATAACTCTCGTAATTTTTCATTTTCATTTACTTTAAATAGGTCTCTTAACTTTATAATTTATATCAAATAAATTTTTAAATTAACACCGTCAACTAATTCACAACCTTAGATGATTAGACGCTAGACGCTGATGAGCCATTGGCGTGACATTTACGAATTGCATATATCACAATATAACAATATTTGATAATTATTTAATAAAAATAATAAAGAATTTCTAAATTATAATTATAATTTCATTTTCTTAATTTCTTCCATTTTTTGATATTTCAATTGCATACTAACTTTTATAAATTTTAAAAAATAATAATTATTTTTATTAGATAATTACAAAAGATTATTTTATTGCACATAAAATAATGCATATATTATCGTGCATGTCAAATTAACTTTAATAAAATTGATGAATTTAATGATAACTTCTCGAAAATATTGATGACATGTCTAATGACAGTCTTTGAAAGAGAATTGATATTCCTACCCTAACTTTGCCTATTTGTACCTATATTTTTTTTAAAATAGTACTCATATTTCTAACCCTAAAACTGAATATTTCTACCCATCCCCTCATTCATTCGCTCACGCCCCAGCCGCCTCTCCCCTCCCGATTGTTTTGCCCGAAGGTGCGCCCGTCTGCCCGCAAAGCTTCCCCGGAGCCGATTTCCGGCCGCCCAATCCTTTTTTGGTTTTGTAGTTTTTTTCCCAAAATTATGTTAGGTTATTGATGTTTTTTTTGCTTTTTAGATTAAAAATGAATTCAGATGATGTTAAATTGTTGACAAACAATGAATCTTCTCAAAAAATGGCTTATGTTGGACATTTTTTTACACAAGTTTGACTTTTTCGAGCAAAGAAGAATTAATTGATTGGGCCAAATCGATTGCAAAAAATCTTGGTTTTATTTTTATTATTTTGAGGGCAGATAACCTCACGGTAAGAGCAAAACCTAAGGTAATTCTAGGTTGTGACCGCACCGTATCCTATATTGTGTTCAAACTAAGAAAGATTTTGTAAAAAAAATATTAGAAAGTCAAGTTCGAAACATTGTGGATGCAAGTTTGAAATGAAAGGTTGTAGAGAAGCTAACAATGAGTGGAAGATTGAAGCTAAATATGGTTTTCATAACCATGAATTTGTTCATCTAGAAACACGCCCATACATTGGTAGGTTAGATGACAATGAGCAGAAGATAATTACAGAAATGTTAAATGCCGGTTTTAAGCCACGTAAAATCTTATCATCATTGAAGAAAAGTAATCTAGAAAATACAACCACTATTAGAACTATTTATAATGAGAAGACCAAGTTGTATCAAAACCAATTAGATAGTGGGACTCCAATTCAGTACTTGTTTAAATGCATCAGTAATGGGTACATCAACTTTAATCAAGTACATCTAGGAACTAATCATTTGGACAATATTTTCTTTGCACATCCTACTTCTGTTCGATTAAGGAATATGTTCTCAAATATATTCCTGATAGATTGCACCTACAAGACCAATCATTATCGTTTACATTACTTTGCATAGTTGGTGCGACATCCACTAATCAGTCGTTTCTGTTGGAACCCTAGTTCTAATTTGGGCAAGGAACACTATTAGGAATATTAGATTGACCCACCATGTATAGTCATGGGTCATAGGACCTCTTTCCAGGACAGGTCATTCAGAAGAACTCTCCAGCATTGCAGAAAAGAAGTCCAAGAAATGCAGTTAAGACAAAGGCAGAAAATCAGATCGACGATCGTCGAACGCAGTTCGACGAACGGCGATCTCCGGTCGACGAATTCTGAGTTGCTTCTCTGAACTCAGGTCGACGATCTCTAGACTCAAGCAAGGCTGTGTCGACACCATCACAGCAACTGTGTCGACACTCAACAGTTCTCTCAGCTCGGCGAACACAGAAACTGAGCTCGACGAACTACAAGCTCCAGTCGAAGAACGCAGGCAAGATATTCAGCTCGACGAATCTAGCTGAGTTCGACGGATGTCGAACTCAGGTCGACGATTGATGAACTCGACGAAAGTTCAGGTCGACGATTTCTGAGCAATCAGTAACAGTTGGCAGAAGTAATTGAGGAATAATTACAGTCAATATTCTCAGTGAAAATAGCCGTTCAAACGGACAGTTACAGTTGGATTAATTATAGATCAATTCCCAATGCATCTCCACTCTCGGGAATGTTTCTCTTCCGTCATCAAGGCCAAGTATTTTGAATGTCTGAATATATACAGAGAAAGAGAACAAGAACAAAAAACAACAGAGACAACAATACACAACAAGTGAAGAACACACATAGGGCAATATCACTGAAGCAACTAGCAGCCCTAGACCAGAGAAGACAACAATAAAAAGAAGAAGAAGAACATCCAATCACTATCAAGAGTCTTCTTCTTCTCTATTCTCATGATAAATTCAAGGACAACAAATAATTTATCAGTCAGAAGTTCCTGAAGATTTCTCTGATCCAGGCCTGAAGATTGAAGGCCTATCACCCTGTAGCAGAGCTCCAGCTTTTCCTGATACATCCTACATCTCAGGGGGAGCAAATCTGCTAACATCAACATCCACAAGTCTTCTCAGTTGCTTTGAGAAAGAGAAGACCAAATCACTCTCTCACCCCCTCCTGTATAAAGGGTTGTCATCTCCCTTCAAAAGTGATTCCTGGTTGCAAGTCTCCTTCCAAAAGACTTGAGTTGGTTTTTGGGGACCTGATCAAAACCCATTGGTGTCAGGCACCTGATCAAAAACCTGAGTGGATTACTACCAGGGTGGTAGAAGAGTGGACTACCCAGATTTGGGGAACCACTATAAATTCCTTGTGTCTTCTGGTTGCTTGATTTTCTTTCTTTATTCTGTGCTGTGATTTTACTCTAATTAGTTCCTATTTAAGCTATCTATCTCTTTCAGTTTCTCTCTTTCTTTGCATTTATGCCCAATTAAACAAAAGCAAGTTATTTGTGTGCTTTACAATAATTCAAATTTATGTTTGATGAAAATGTTATGCCTAATATATTTGTTACAAATCGAGAGATTGCATTGATGAATGCGATTAAAGTTGTGTTCCCCCATGCTAAAAATGTGTTATGTAATGTCCATAAAAACCGAAATATTTTGGCACATTGCAAAAAATATTTCAAACATAGTAAAGAATGCGACAAGTACTTGGGTGCATGACAAAATCTAGTAAATTCACCTGCTGAAATTGAATTTCATCTCCGGTACAATGAAATGTTAAATGCTTATGGAATAGAATATCAAAATGTTCTTTATTATGTCACAACAATATGGATTAAGTCTTACAAGGAATTGTTTGTTTCAGGCTGGGTAGACAAATATTTGCATTTGGGAAACACATCGACAAACCGTGTAGATGGAGGACATAACCAACTTAAAAAGTTCCTTGAAGTTTATATTGGAAACCTTACCACAGTATGGACAACGTTTGATCAAATGTTAAATTTGCAACATACAGAAATTAAAAGAATGTTTGGTCAAAGTAGGATTCATGTATACACGGGGTTTAAAGGTGCTCTTTATGCTGATCTTATTAGGAGTGTTTTTATTGCGGCCTTGGAGATAATTAAGAAGGAAGAAGAAAAATTTAAAAGTCGGTGTTTGGATGTCGAACAATGCGTACATAAATGTAGATATACGATGGAGCTATAATGTGCATATGAGTTGGAGCCGTATGCTAAAAATGGTAACTCTGCCATTATGGATAGTACACAAGCAATGGAAAATGATGTGTCGATTTTTGACAAACAACTCGACTTCAATGTCAAGGTAGAGTCAGAAGAGTAAAATGACTGAGAAAATGATGTGTCGATTTTTGATATTTTTTGGAACAATTGTATTTTTGAGGAAAGATGTGTCGAATTTGCTCATAAACTAATCTAGATTAAAATATTTATGTTGTACACTTAATATATATGCTTAGTTTTATCTATAAAATCAATTTATAAAATTTTTCTTTTGAATACGAATAGCGTAGTTTGGTACAAATATAATTTTGTGTACTATGAAAAAAAAGGGTTAAAATAGCCAATTTTGGTGTCGGAATATCAATTCCCTTAATGAAAATAGCACTGACACACCTAATGACAATTTTCCTCGAAAACCCTACTGTCATGCCTAACGACAACCTACAATAATAGGTATAGGAGCTCTACTAAATTTTTTTGATAGGTATAGAAGCTTTATTAAAAACAATAATTATAGTTTGCTCCCTCTCACAGGAAAACTCATCATGACCACGATTATTCCAGCAAATTGATCTTGTTCTCAATTTATTTATATTTGATGGGGTCTCCCCTGAAATTTCTAAGTCAAACCGTCAAGACGCAGACCAAGTGCGCATGGCCTCGACCAGACCAATTACGCGCATCAAAGCCACCAGCTCTGGGAGCCAGAAGAGAAGAAGTCGAACCCGACACGCGCATGACAGGGCCGCCCACGCACACCTGACCTGTGTGCAGGCGTGCACTGCCGCACCCCATGCTGCTTGCGCGCGTGGCGCGCACAAGGCAAGCTCGTGCGGCCACGCTCCGCGCGACCGCGCCCCCACGCGACCGCAATCCCCGCGGCCGCGCTGCGTGGCCTCACGCTGCGTGGCCGCGCCCTATGCGACTCCAGCTATAGCCACCGTCGCCGCTGGTGTCCCCCTCCGTCTCCGGCTACCTCCTCCACCATCGGCCGCCTCCGGTCGCCGCCGCCCTAGGGTACCTTAGCCGAGCCGCCCGAACTGCCCGAGGGGCACTCCTGTCATTTCAGCAAAAATGGTGATCCTGGTGATCGAAATGGAGTGGTGCCATTCGCCAACACAAATCACTCCCCAACGTAATTACCAATATAACCCTCCAGAAAACTTTAAATAGGCTCCATGCCTTCATTTAAAGACAAGCAACTCCAGAGGCAAGAGAGAGCTCTGAGGTTTTCTGGCGAGATCGTGGACTTAGTCAAATTCTCCGCTCAGGAATTCACTCTGTTCTTCTCCTTGCACTATGAATTCAAAAAGCTGCAAGTCTCGTCAACCTCCTCTGCGAGAGCACTCCCATCAAGGCTCCACATCAATGAGAGCACTGTTGGATCGGGTGGACAACTTTAGAGGGGGGTGAATAAGGTTTGCAGATTAATTAAAAAAATTTAAATTATTTTTATCAAGGAAAATTGGTTCGGATGCTACCGCGGGGCACTAGCTTGCTAGCGCGTGACAGTAGATCACAATACTAATTTTCTTGGATAAATTTCGCCTTGGATACCCACACACCCTTCAGAGATCTATCAACATACAACCACAAAATTACAATAAGAATGAAAAACGAATAATAATTTTATTCAACAATAATGAAAGTGGTTTACAATTATAAACAACTACATCTCCATGACGCCAGAGATTGGAGGTGGTGAAATACAAACTCCTTTTCATTTTCTATACTGACCCACTACCCGGACTGGTTGACTCTCTCCCATTCCCTCCCCGGAAAGGTCATCAAGCCAGCTCTTTACCTTCCTTCCCGGAAGTGTCTTAGATCCCCACTAAATCCCACGATCTAGATATCCCTTCTCCTGGACGATTTCTCACGGAATCCTTCCCGGATTCCGATGACCTACACTGGTTGATTTTCCTCACCCACAAAAACAGTTAAAATGGAGAAAAATACAATAAGAGATTAGAGAAGATTTAAAGTGATTCTCCCTCAAGATAATTCCTCCATTGAGCCGTGCGTGATCGGTGCTAAAGATCTTCGTTCTACTACACCCGATCAACTCATCTTGGTCGTTGTAGTCCTTTGCTCGCCGAAGATCTTCGTGCGCTAACGGGAGGGAGATAGCTTTCTCTTCCTTCGACGGAGATGGTGGAACATTGCTCTCTGAGGCGGCACACGAACCCTAGAATCAAAGTATGTCTCTCTTTTTATCTCCAGGAAAAGAGGCGTGCTTTTATACGTCTTGAGAAAATAAGCTACCATCAACGGTAGAGTTAGCGCCCTTTGGTAGGTCAATGCGCGTTGATGTGACAGTTGTCCAACAGATTTGGAAAAATATCCGAAAACAATATTTGTTCGCTTTTTCGAGCTATTGTGGCACGGTATGTAGTTATCGCCTGACAGTAGCATGCTGACTCAACATTAATTAAGAGAGCTAGTGCACTGCGGTAAGGCTAGCGCCAGGTGGTAGGTCACAGTGCGCCCATCCTGAATTAATTCTAAAGCTAGCGCTGGTTGTAGAGCTGGCGCTCGGCAGTAGGTTCCAGAACTTGATTTCCCGTTCTTTGTACCTGTAAACCTGCACAATGTACCCAAATCTCGTATGATCAAATATAACATGAGATTGATATTATCAAACTAAAGAGATGTGAACCATAGGATCCAACAAACTCCCCCTTTTGATAATATCAAATTCCGTTCATGAGATACAACAAATAACATGGTATAGTGTAATCCAATCAATAATTGTGAAATATAGCAAGTTGAAATAATCAATATAAAACTAATCAGAACGGCTCCCCTTATAGATGTGCTCCCCCTTTGTGTGTGCTCCCCCTACACAAGATCTTCCCCTGGATGACTAGCCCTCGCACGAAGCTAGCATAAGATATACTCATGAACACTCACTTACTCAGCTAGCTTAGGATATACTCATGAACACTCACTTCTCCCCCTTTTGATATTATTGAAAGGGGACGGGGGTTAACGAACTTGTCTCATGAACACTCACCTCTCTCCCTATGTCATGAGATACGAAAGAGATGAGATAACGGGCGCACATGCACACAAAAAAATCATGAGTGGAGGACAGACCCACCCAATACAAAAATCAGTTGATTTGACGAGTTTTTCAGAGTAAAAGAAATTTGGATAGCACAAGTAAAACTAAATACACAACGATTTGGAGTATAATGCTAAATGATTCATAGAGTTACTACAGTATAACATTGTAAGTGTCAGAACTAGAAATCATGTACCAGTACATATGTGATATAGATATACAATGCAGTGGAAGTCCAATTCTTATGCATGGAAGCGTTAGATAGAAGAATGACATGTGTACGTGTATCATCAAAAGAAAAACATCAAGTAGAAATAACCTTTAGTACATATTTTTATCTCAATAATTCAATATGCTAGAACAAAAGAAATAAAGTGAAAAATCATGTCACTTTGCTATCTATGTCATACCAACATTCGAACAAGGGGCACTAACTTAAATTTTAGTCTTTGCACAAGATCAAAACGATTCTTTTGACCAAGATACTCATCCTCACAATGCTTATGAATACTTATCAGGAGGAGTGAGTAGTGATTGGGGGTATCCTTGACATATGATTTGATAGCATATGATGTACTCATTTTTTCATTCAATTTTTTCACTATAATTTTATACCTTTTTGTGAGTTCAAGGACCCTGAATCAATCAAAATCTACCCACATAAATAGATACACTTTAACTTGTATACAAAAGACTTATGCACTAGAATTTTGGCACAAAGTTTTAACTGTATATAAAAATAGGAACATCTTGACATTGATTGTTCAGGTTATTTCTATCATGTTAGACACAATATCACGAGTTATAACATGTACGCATGAATTTCTACATGAGTGCATTGTCCAGGGATGTGTGAACAGTATAATGTCATTACTCTACCTAAATCCTCCCACATACCTAGAGGCATATCAACATGCACTATCATGTCTAGTCGCACTCAGTAGCTAAGTACCTATAGATTAGACACATCATGACAAAATCAGACAATGTTAACAGGGATTAATAATCCTAAATCAAATATTCCACGTAATTGTTATGCTCTAGGTTCTAGTCATGCGTGTCCTAGAATGATCGTTCCATTTTTCTAGTTTACGCTTTTAGAATTTTTTGTTTTAATAAATAAAAAATTAAACAAATCAAACTAATAAGTTGAAAAGGAAAAAATAAAGACATGTTTTTTGTATTTTGGTGTTATTTTATTTTTGTTTTAATAAAAGATTAAATAACGCAAACGAAGTAAACAAAAAACGTGTTTTTGGAGTTTTGTTATTTTTTATTTTTTTATTTTCGATTATAAGATAAATGAAACAGACAAAACAAAAGAAAACAAAAGCAAAAACGCATAAAACAAACCAAAAAAACATGCTGCCGACTTACTGCCAGCGCTAGGGCTACCGCGCGACGGTAACTCACAGAAATTGAAAACATGAGAAATGCCCCAATATCGGTAGATGATGCAGCACGATCAAGCAGTGAGATCCAAAAAGCCCAGTTCTAGTCGAAGTAAAGAAAAATGAGCATCTTGGAGGGGTTTGGTAAAGATATCAGCAAATTGATCGTCAGTCCCAATGATGCTCACTTTCACGTTCTCTTTCTTAATGTGATCCCGGATAAAGTGATGACAAACGTCAATATGTTTGGAGCGAGTGTGGTGTACTGGATTATTTGTCAAGTCTATGACACTCTTGTTATCGTACCTAAGGTCAACGTTCTTAAATTTCAGGCCGAAGTCCTCCAATGTCTGTGATATCCAAAGTGCTTGTGCGCAACAACTTCCTAGAGCTATATACTCGGCCTTAGCAGTAGAGAGGGAAATCGAGTTTTGTTTCATGCTAGTCCATGACATTAGAGCCGGACTTATGAAGTGACAAGTACCACTCGTGCTCTTACAATCGAGTGAACATCCAACGTAATCAGAGCCAGAATATCCATGGAGCGTGAAGTCGGTGGTGTGAGGGTACCAAATACCAAGATTTTTGGTGCCTATAAGATACCTAAAGATGTGTTTAACAACTTTGAAATGAGATTCTTTAGGATTGGCTTAATATCTAGCACAAAGACACACCACGAATGTAATATCAGGTCTAGAAGCACTTAAATAAACAAGTGATTTGATCATTCCTTTAATATAAGTTTGGTCCACCGAAATACCACTCTCATCCTTTTGTAATTTTAGAGATGGAGATGTCATCGAATTTTCACTCGGGGATTGGAAGAGGCTTTAGGAACCCGCCCGGCTTCTAACACTCGGCCTTCACCAAGGCACAAGTTTAGCATCGACTCACGTACAAAGCTACGTCCCGCTTCAGTCCAGGCCACCAAGAGGATTTATTCATATCCAGGTACATCTTTGTACTACCAGTGTGAATGGAGTACTTTGTGAAGTGTGCCTCGAACATCAACTCCTCACGGAGCTTGCCGAACTGCGGTACACAGATCCTTCCGTCCTTCCCCCGAATCCCATCAACTATCTCCCAGGCGCCACTCTCGCCCGCTTGAGCTTCCGCCACAAAAGGCTGAAACTCCACATCCAAACGAGTCGCTTCCCGAATACGATCAGACAAATCATTCTACATTTCAATCCAGTTCAACCGAGCTATGCTAGACTCGCCCCTTGCTACGCACTCCAAGCCGAGGGACTCCCAGTCCAGCACCAACCGCTCATCATGAGCTTCGATCCAATTACCTTGCCCAGAGTATTTTCTACAAAAGACATCTGCCACCACATTGGCTTTGCCTGGCGTATACTGAATCGCCATCTCATAGTCTCCAAGAAACTCGACCCACCTACGCTGCCGCATATTCAAGTCCTTTTGATCTAGGAGATACTTCAGGTTTTTGTGATTCGTGAAGATCTCCACCTTCACACCATAAACATAGTGCCGCCAAAATTTTAACCCAAAAATTACCGCCTCCAATTCCAAATCATGGACGGGGTAATTCCTCTCATAAGGCTTCAGCTGTCTAGACCCAAAGGCTATCACACTGCCATGTTGCACCAAAACGCAACCCAAACCGCATCCCAATGCGTCACTGAAAATTTGAAATCTTTCGGTCCCTTTTGGTAGACTTAGGATTGGAGCTGTCATCAGCCTTTCCTTCAGCGTCTCAAACGCCTGATTGCACTCCTGAGTCCACACAAACTTCTGATCCTTACAAGTTAGTGATGTGAGGGGTATAGCTATCCATGAAAAGTTTTCTACGAATATTCTATAGTACCCGGCTAGTTCAAGAAAACTTCGGACTTCTGCCACGGTTCTCAAAATCGGCCAATCTCTGATGGCTTCCACTTTTGTTGGATCTACCGCCACCCCATCCCAACTAATCACGTGGCCCAAAAATGCCACCTTCTCAAGACAGAACTCGCACTTCGAGAACTTTACATAAAGCTGGTTCTCTCTCAACACTTGCAAGACTACTGTCAAGTCAGTCTCATGCTCCACCTCCGATTTGGAGTACACCAGAATGTCATCAATAAAGCCAACTGCAAAAGATTCCAAGTATTCCCGAAATACTCGATTCATCAAATCCATGAATACGGATGATGAGTTCGTCAACCCGAACAGTATCACCGAGAACTCAAAGTGACCATACCTCGTACCAAACACTGTCTTGGGTATGTCCTCGTCTTGAATTCGCAACTGATAGTATCCTGACTTCAAGTCCAACCTTGAATACACCACCGACCCCACCAACTGGTCGAACAGGTCGTCTATCCGAGGAATCAGATACTTATTCTTGACAGTCAATTTATTCAACTCTCGGTAGTCTATGCACAACCGCATACTGCCGTATTTCTTCTTCACAAACAACACAGGTGCGCTCCACGGTGAAGAACTTGGTCTGATATACCCCTGCTCCAACAGTTCCTGCAACTGTACCTTGATTTCAGCCAACTCTTTTGGTGCCATCCTAAACGGAGGACGTGACACCGGCCTAGCCTCTAGCACTAACTCAATCGAGAAATCAATCTCCCGGCGAGGAGGTGCTCCAGGAAGCTCATCAGGAAACACATCCTCGAACTCTGCCACTACGGGCACTTCCCCATGTGATAACTTGGAAAGACGAACCTCCAATAATGCTACAAGAGCTACTCCCACCTGGTTAACTGCCCGCACCAACTGCATGGCAGTAATCAGGGAACAAGCCACTCCATTAAGGCCCTCAAACTTGACTTCTGCCTACCCTTCTCTTCTCAGGGTCACCACCTTGGATAGGCAGTCAATACTGGCATGTTGCTCTGCTAGCTAGTCCATTCCCAAAATCATATCAAACTCAACCAACGGTAGGACTGTTGCTATCAACACGAAGTCAACTCCGCCTAGCTTCCAAAAATGTGCCCTTTTGACCCGGTGGTCATGGACGACCCATTGGGCATGCGTACCTTCAGCTCTGCATCCGCCGAGAATGACTCAACTCTAATTCTCCGGATGAAGCTTTCCGCAAGAAAAGAGTGCGACGCTCCCGTATCAAACAATACCCTAGCGGGGTAGCCGGAAACTAACACAAAGCCTAAAACATAGACATCAAATATAATAGTCTGAAAGTATGAAGTACAAGGTTAAACTTAAACTTCCTCATACCTGTCACCACATCGGGTTGGCGGATCGCTTCCTGCTGTCCAAGGTTGTAAGCCCTTGGTTGCATCGATTGGAACCTAGAAGAGCTAGACTCAGCCATCTTCCCTTTCTCTGCGGCACTAGGGCCGGAGCGCACAGTCTGCTCCTGCCTTGGCTCCTGCTCCGCACTTCCTTGAGTACACAAACGAGCTATGTGCCCACCTTACCACAATTGAAGCACGTCGGTGGTCACTTAGATTGAGACCCTCCAGGCATCCATTTGCTTTTCTCACCAGACTTGAATGGGTGAGGCTTTTTCCTCCACCTATTCCCTTCAGACTTTCCTTGGGATTGGGAAGGCTTCCCTTCCCCAAGCTTGGGCGCGAAACCCTTATGACGTTGGCTTCACTCCAGATCACTCTCCAACGTCCTGGCAGCCTCAACCAACTCATTGAAATCAGCTCTCTTCATGGATATGAGGGGTTGCCTTAGATTCTCCCTCAGCCCCTGGTAGAAGAGGTTATCCCTCTCCTCATCGTCTGCCATTGTCGTTCTTGCATAACGACCCAACCAAGTGAACTCCTGTACATACTCGTCCACCATCTTATCCCGCTGCACCAAGTGCAGAAACTGTCTCTAGAGGGCCAACCTTGTCGAAACAGGAATGCACTTCTTTAGGAAAGCATTCCCAAACTCTTCCCTGGACGGGGTGCGTCCAGGAAACTGGCGGCCGCTATTGCTCTCCCACCACAACTTTGCGTCTCCCTCCAACATGAAGGCCGCAAACTCAGATTGATTCTCCTCTGACGTCTCTGCCGCCCTCAGAAGCTCTTGCATCTGTGTCCACCAATCCTCTACATCAGTCGGCGTACCGACTTCCTTGAACGTTGGAGGATGGAAGCTCAGAAAATACTTCATCTGCCGGTCTCCATGCCCGACAACCACCCTTTCGGTCAACGACTCTGCTCGCCTGGCTTCTCCGCCCGGCACGGCCGTCGCCATATCCGGGGTAGCAGGAGTTGCTACCTGAGCAACAAGGGTTGCTACTTGAGCTGTCGCTGCAGCTTGGGCTGCCACCATCTCTTCTGCAAGCATGCGACAAAAATCGGCCGGGTTTACACCCATGCCCAAAGGACCCTGAGCAGTAGCGTTGCTCGCTGAAAGCTCTTCTCTAGGTCTTGACGCACCCGCCTCGTTGCTTGCACTCTTAACAAAAGTAAGAAAATAAGGAATCAGTCTCGAATCACAAGACTCAAACATAAGGACACTCATGGTCCTGCATTACTCCTATGTGGATGACTTCTATACGCACTGACCTTGGACGTAACCTGGCTCTGATACCAAATTGTAACACCTCCCCTGTAATGACCATATAATATGGGTCCGGCCGGGGCCCCACAACATACAGATGCCACAGCTTTAACATTAAAAGATGATATGAACTACCCAAACTCAAAACTCAAAACCAAACAACAGCGGAAATAGTAAACAAGACCAGAAGCTATCCACATATAAGAGTATAGAAACCGCCTTAGGGCCTTACAACAAAAGAGAGTCCAACTCAAAAGGTAACATCCACCAACAATGTGCATAAGCATTCCTAGACTACCTCGGCATGCAAGCCGGAAACAAGAGCATCAAACATACAATACCACAAAATAGAGCTAGTACGAAACTTGAAACACTTCGTGAGGCTTAGGCCTTTTTGGCCGGCGAGCTAGCTCCTGCTTGCGATCCTTGCCCTGTAAAAATTGGTTGTAACGTGGGTCAGCAAAAGCTGACCTCAAACTGTGTAACAAACACATCTCCTCCCGGCCGCCCCTAACGGACCCCGGGGTACCCATTCAACCTGCAAGTCAGCACTTCGTATACCATATACATAAACAAGTAAAGCTCTAAAAGAACAGGTTTGGATGTCTCAAACAACAAACACGTTTTCTATATTGAACATAAAATAAAAAAGGGCCTACTATGCAACATGTATGCAAAACCCGGGCTTCACCCAAGGCACCATATTACATATGCAACTAGCACATCATCATAACATCTGGGTACTTCCAATTTCCCCATTGGCGTTAAGCCACAAACAAAAGGGTACTGTCATTCCCCTAACGGTATACGAGCCGCCACACAGAACTCTTGCCAAGGCCCCACCCGATCATGGTTCTTAGACCCGGGCTTGCCTGTAAGCTCTGACTTCTTGCGTCAGGATTCCGTCTCACACACTGACCGATTCTAAGAACCCTTACTGTACCCCACCCACTCATGACCTCATTGCCCGGGCTTGCCCCATGTTTGACGTTATCGTCAGTCTCACAGAAGGGGACTAGTCTCGCCGGGACACTCTCCCCATATGACTTGCACGTCACGGGATATCCAGCCGACCACGGAGACAAAGCCACGCCTTAACACATCACAATCCATAGACATTCCCACCCTAATCCATCATTTGTACTGCAACCTCCCCGCGCACCAAGGAAACCATCTACCGCCAATGCAGAGCTAACCTTGTCCACGAAGGAAACCATCTACCGCCATTGCGGAGCTAACCTTGTTCGGTTCCGGCTACACGTACTCACTCGAGAAAAGGGGGAAAACACAAACATCACCAACGACATCTTGCCGCAACGGATTTCTACAAAATCCTTAAGGCTCGTTATGCAACATCACCGAGTCGGACTAATGATCGCGACCACGGCTTCACCCACCATGACTAATCCACTAACAGAGCGGATCTCTAATGCAAAAACATGCCGGGGACGGACTCAATTGACCCAGAGGTTCCTCTTGAACCATGGCGACCCAAACCCCTCTCATTTGAGAGATTTGGTGCCCAAAAGCTTGAAAGAAAAGATGCTAAACACGCATCCTAAAACCAAGAGGAGAAGTGTCGTTACCTTACAACCCCTCTTCCTAGCCATAGGAACTTAGCCAGATGAAAACCACCGCAACAGACTTGCCTCCGCGGATCTGGACTCGGCTCGCGATTTGGGGCTCCGAAGCTTCTCCGGCAGCCGAATCTCTCTTTCACCTTCTTCATTGCTCTCCCTTCTCTCTAAAACCTTAGAAAGAGAAAATTGAAAAAGAAATGAGGGTTTCAAATCCTATTCCCGGACATAACTCAGCCAGGACAGCCATGAACCATCAGATCCTAAAAGAAGGAAACGAACGGTCACGATTCGCACTTAAAACCAAAACTCCTGGGCCGAACACGGCTTGAGACACGCCCGTGTCCAAGGACGTGTGCCTAAATCAACGCCTAAACCGTCGTACCCAGAACAGGACACGGGCTCTGAACACACCCGTGTCAGAGTTGACACGCCCGTGTCACTCAGTACACGCCCGTGTTCCTAGGCATGTTCCTCCATCGACGCAGGACCAAACACAACCCGAGAAGAACACAAGTACTCAATACGCCCGTGTCACATTTGACACACCCGTCTCACATTTGACACACCCGTGTCAAACACGAACACGCCTGGGCTCCAGGCCGTGTTTATCCCCTCACACAGCCTAGCTAAAAACCCAAGCAGGACACAGCCTGAGACCCGCCCATGTCTTGGGCCGTGTTCGTACTCTCGACGATCGTCGAGTGTGTTTTCGTCGACCACGTGAAAAATCGTCATACCTGAACACGACACGGCTATGGACACGCCCGTGTCTTAGGTCGTGTTCACTGTCTCGACACTTCGTCGAGCACAGTTCGGCGACCACCCGAGTTCTCCATCGAACCCGAGCACGACACGACCATGAACATGCCCGTGTCCTAGGCCGTGTGACCCCTTACCAAGACCCAAACTTGGCTCTGGACGCTGTCCGTCCCTCTTTCGAATTTTGGGGTGTTACAGATAAAAGATCAAAAAACATCATAGTAAATGTTATTTATGATTCCACTTTCCAGAACTTGGTGCACTATGAGACAGCCAAGGAGATGTGGGATACCCTGATTGTGTACATGGCAGGCACTGAAGAAGTTAGAGATGATAGGAAATCTGTACTTAATCAGAAATATGAGGCCTTCAGACAAAACAACAAGGACAACATAACTGAGTGTTAGGAAAGATTTTTCAGAGTGGTTAATAAGCCGAGGACCAATGGGAGGGTCTTTAGAAATTATGAGTTGAATGATAAGTTCCTAAGATATCTAACTAGAGATTGATACACAAAGATTTGTGCTATCAGGGAAGTAGCCAAGCTTGCTGAAACTCCTCACACTTTGTTTGGAAAGATTCTTTCCTATGAGATGCAGTTATTTGCCAGGAAGGAGGAGGACACCACCATCAGGTCCCATGCCAAGGAGAGGACTGTGGCTCTCAAGGTTAAGAGCTCTAAGAAGAGCAAGGAGAGAATTTCCTCTCCCCCAAGAAGGCCAACAAATTCAGAAAGCTCTAAGTCCAGATTATCTGACAACAACATGTCAGATGAGGAGTTTGCTGGCTTCTCATGGTAATTCTAGAAGATGACGAAGAGGAAATTGTGGAAGAACAAATTTTCTCCTCCTCACATTACAAGAAGGATCACATCAAATCTGGGAAGATGTTCTCCAAAGGAGACATGTATGATGCTAAACCCAGTAAACATATTTCTTGTAACATAATATGTTATTATTGTAGCAAGCATGGGCATATCATTGTTGAATGCCTAGTCAACAGTAAAGATACAGGTGAAAAGAAAGGTGAGAAGAAGCACCACCACCACAAGGGAAAGAAGGAAAAGACCTTCATTGCCAAGAATGAGAAGAGCTAGAGTCAAACTAACTCAACATTTTCTTATTCTAAAGAAGAAGATGAAACCTATATAGGGTTGTTTGTTGCTGTTGTTGCTGAAGAGGATGAGGACTATCCAGGTGCAAGGATAGGAATCAGGGCCCCTCTATTACACTCAGATAATGACAATGAGGTGGATGAAGATTTCAGTGGCTGTTATGGACTTATGACCATGACAGAAGGAGAATCCAGCCAGGATCAGTTTGATCCGGTTGAGGTATTAATTCATTCCATCTCCTCCTTTGAATCTGATTATGAAACAATTTCTGATTATGAAGCACCTTCATCTTGTGATAAAGATGGCTCAGAATTTGAGGAAGATGTTTATCAATTGATTGACAATTATGGTTTAATCTTGAAAGATCTGAAGAAGACCAAGTTGCTTGTCAAAAGACAAACAATGGAGATTGTCTCCTTAAGAAAAGATATCTCCTTGCACACTGAGTCAGCCTCACAGCTGAGTCAAATAAGCAAAGAGATATCCCAACTTAAAACAATCACCATTATCCAAGTTAAACCATAAACAATACGAATTCTTTAATTAAAGAATTGAAAGATAAGCTCCTCAAAGAGAGGATGCTAGTGGCTCAATACTCCAAACCCAAATCAGTATTGCCACTCATTGATACCTTCACCTCCCAAACTAATAAGAAGGGGCTGGGGTACAAAGAGAGGAATACTAGAAGAAGGAATAAGAGTAAGGGCAAGACTCCAATCCAGCCTGCTATCTCTTTTGGGAAAGTTCTGTTGTCATCCAACAAGTATGACCAAGTGAGTATGTATGGTCATTGGTTGAATGAAAGATCCAATAGTGCGAACAAAAATATTCACAGCTATAGTGGAAGGAAGGGCATGGGCTTGAGTGCCTTTAAGTCCCCATATGAGCAAATACAGATGACCCATCCTGGACCATTTATATTTGGTACCTCAGCCCCTACACTCAAGGATAAGGGAGCAACAACTTCCAAGTCCCTACCAGCTAAACAGATGGATGTTGTCCAACCTATAGCTCAATCTCACAGGGCAATCTCTGAAGCCATCAACTTGTGCTCAGCCTCCAAGCTCAGTCTTGCTGATACCCATCAGATATTGCCTGCTAAGACTGACTATAGGAAGGCAAAATGCCAAATTATTGCTGAGAGGAACATGAAGAATGTTTTCGCTTTCCTTTATGAAAAGAAATCTGAAGCATCTACTTCAAGAGTTGTTCAAAAAAGAAGATACAACATCCATGAGTGTTGGTGATGTTGGAAAGTGGGTCACTTTGTCATAGACTATTGACCCAATCCCAATGTGCCTAATGCAAAGAAAGGCATTCAGCCTAAACAAGGTTTTGTTAGAAATTCTTATGTTGTTAACATGCACCAAGGACCCAAAATTAATTGGGCTCCTAAGGTTAAGTAAATTATATTTTGTAGGTTAGTCCAAGTATCTTTCTAGATCAAATTTGGTACTTGGACAGTGGGTATTCCAAGCATATGACTGGGACAAGGAGCTTATTTAAAAACTATATTCATGTAAAGAATGGACCTAAAGTTATCTTTGGTGGCTCTGACAAGGGCATCACCAGATGCTATGGTATGATTACCAATGACATAGTCTCAATAACAAGGGTAGCTTATGTGGAAGGGTTGCAACACAACCTTGTAAGCATAATTCAACTATATGACTTTGGCTATGTCATTGAATTCCACAATGACAAGTGCTTGATCAAGAAGTCGGTTGACTTAGAGGTCATCCTCTCAGGCACTAGGAGTGGAAATGTATATTGCTTAGATTTTATTTGCAATAATTCTTCATCTTTTGTGTGTCTTGTAGCTAATGAGAGAGAGTCTTTTTGCGTTCAATGGCATAAGAAACTTGCCCACATTAACTACAAGACAATGAACAAATTGTTTTCAAAAAATTTGATTAGAAATAGCCCAAATTTAAAATGTATTAAAAGTGGTCCATGTCATGCATGCCAAATGGGCAAGCAAACAAGGTCCACCTTTAAAAGTATTGGCTCCAAAGATACTGAAAAATGCCTCTATCTGTTACAAATGGACTTATTTGTTCCTTTGCCCATTCAAAGCCTAGGTGGAAAGTTGTATACCTTTTGATTATAGATGATCACTCTAGGTATACATGAGTATTCTTCCTTAAGAAGAAGTCAGATACCTTAGGTGTCTTTATGAACCATGTCAAGGCTATCTATAATAAATTATAATGTACACTGGTCAAAACTAGAACTGACCATGGTACAAAGTTTCAATCTGGGTCCGTGACAAAGTTCTGTCAATACTTTAGTATCACCCAAGAATTTTCCTCTCTCAGAACCTTAATAGAGTGGCTGAGAGAAGAAATAGGACCTTAATAGAGGCTGACAAAACAATACTTAGTGACTCCTCTCTACCTTAATAGAGGCTGACAAAACAATACTTAGTGACTCCTCTCTACCATAATACTTCTACTCTGAGGCAGTCAATACAGCTTGTTATGTTCTAAATAGAACCTCCATTAATAAGGCCCATGAGAAAATCTCCTATGAAATTCTGAAAGGCAAATAATCAATTATTTTGTATTTTAGAATCTTTGGTTGCAAATGTTATATGTTGGGTATTGCATCCACAATAACCCAGATTTGTATGAAGTCACCCTTGAACTAAGATGAATTAAGTTTGTATTTGATGTTCTTTTTAGTTGAGTGTTTGCAGGATAAAATTGCCAAGTGTAGACCAATGTCAGTCCACAATGAGTCACCAAACACATGACCATACAATGTAATCTCTTATTGTGTGATCCATGGTGTTGACTTATGTGTAGCCTCTCTATTGGACACACTTCTTTTTCAAGTACTAAAGCCATGGGAGAAAGGATGGATGCTCTATATCTTGAAGAAATTAAGTTTACAAATTTTCAGAAAAATTTCTAAGTCTTTTTCTCGAGTAGGAATTTTTGTACTCGAGAAGAACGTAAGTTTATTCTCGAGTGAGACTTGTCATGTATTCGAGTTGCAGAAGCAGTTCTCGAGAAAGCTTAGTGCTGTTCTCGAGAAGGACCTGTGTACTCGAGTACTCCATGACTTTCCTTCTCGAGTTACTTCTTTTCCAGACAAAATATTTTTTAAGTCTTTTTCTTGAGAAGTCATATGTTATTTCTCGATAAGGTTAGTATTTTTTCTCGAGAACTAGAAGTCATTTCTCGAGTAATAGAATAATGTTCTCGAGAACAGAATTTCATTTTTCTCGAGTACTTCTTTTCTTTCTCGAGATAACTAAATTCCACTTTATATTTTTACCAAGTCTTTTTCTCGGGAAGCAAAATATTTTTCTCGAGAAGACAAGGTTTAGTTCTAGAGAAGTAGAAAATTTTTCTCGAGACCCAGAACATTTTTCTCGAGAGCCAGACATCTGTTCTCGAGATAATTCTTTGTTTTCTTGTACCAGAATGATTGTTTTCGAGAACAAAACTTCATTCTTCTCAAGTACTTTCCTTCATTCTCGAAATTTCTGATTTCCACCTCCACATTTTTACTAAGTGTTTTTCTCAAGATCCTCATCATTCTTCTTGAGAAACAGAAAACCGTTTCTTGAGTACTATTATTCTTCTCGAGAAATGTTGTACTGTTTTCTGAATTTTTCTAAGTTTCGTCAGACATGATTTCAAATGTGATTAGCGCGTGATTGGTCCACATGTCAAGCATTTATTGTGATTATGACCGTTAGGCTAGTCCTATAAAAGATCTTATCATAATCGACCAACCCTAAGAAGAAAACCTAAGCATTTTGAATCAGAAATTCTCTTTCCAAAATCGGAAACCGCCGCTATTTATCGTCTTCATCGCCGATCTGCTTTCGATCCAGAGATTCAGAGCAAGTGATTCAACAGTTCAATATCTCCTACATTGACAGATTCTTTTCTTGATCGTGCTGAGTCTAGAATTTTCAGATCCAGAGATTTAGCCGTGTCTTCTTCAATCTATTTCTGACAGAGCTTCAAAGTTCAAGGAAGAAGAAGGACTGAAGTTTTCAGATCTGGAATTAATACTGTTTGTATTTCTTTGTATTCAATTTTAGTCTGGAGGATGACTGGTCCACAGGATGATGTTCTAAGGACAAACCCTAGACTCTAGGACACAACTAATGACCCTGACTATACAAGGTGGGTCAAAGACATCCTAACTCCGTGAACTTAGCCCAAATTCAAACTAGGGATCCAACAATATCCCCCTATTTGGGTGAGGTCACTAAGTGAAGACACAGACTGAAACAAAACAAAGCTGTAAAAGCATATATCTGACAGAGAATTTATAACACATGTAGCAGATATATAAAAGCTTCGTTCAGAAACATAACTAGAGAGTTGTAAAAGCAAAAAAATAGGAAAAGAAAGAAAAACTTAGATCATATCTTGCTCTTCTTGGAATGGTCTTTGTCTTTCTCTTTGCTGCTGCTGCTGCTAGCTCCAAGCTTTGAGAATTTGATCTCTTTGTTTGGATTAGCTGCCTGAGCTATAGTCATTGTCATATCAGCTATACCAAGCATATTCTGAGTAGAGGCTCTGGGAACAATAGCCTCTGGATGGAGCTTCATATAGTCGTCAACATTGAAAAGTTTGTTTGCTTTGTCAAACCTTTTAAGTTCTTCTTTTCTATATTTTGACATAGTTGAGTATCCTGAAATGTCCTTTCCTTCAGCTTTTGCTTTATTAATCAATGAGATGTCAATCAGTTCCTGGAATCTGGCCATTCTAGCAGTGTTAGCTGTTTCAGGATCCTCAAAAGGAATAGGAGGTGAATCTGGCTTGTTGGGACTGTCATCCTTCTGTTCTATAGATACATTTTGTTGTTGCTGCTTAGGTTGTTGTTGTTGAGGTTGTTGTTTGCCTGAAGATTGTTGCCTCTGCTGGTAACCTCCTGAGGACTTGCTCTGATGCCTTTGGTAGGTTTGTACAGGAGCAGGCTTTGAAATTGAGGAACTGGAAGTACCAACAGCTGGAGCAGGAGGAGGAGGATCTCTCCTGTATCTCTGAACTGGTGGTGGAGAATATTTCCTACTTCTTTTCCTCTCCTTTTGCTGATTTTTAGACAGCCACATCCATGCTGGCATTCCTTTATAAGGAGTGATGTTATGCAAGATGTAGTAGGGAGTGTCAGCTGTTGGATTGGGCTTAGGAGCAGGAGGAGAAGGAGCCTTTCTCTTCTTTGACCTGACTCTCTTCTGGGATTCTTTATCTGAATCTTCATCTTCCTCTTCCTCATCTGAGCTAGACCCTTGAGGATTGGCATACAGTGCATCAATCGCTCTTAGGGTAACTGCAGAGATCTGGGGCTTGGCAAGTTGAACTGGAACTAGAGAACTGATTAAAACTGAGCGCTCTTCTAGAGCTTTATTCTCTTCCTCAATGTCTGTCAGAATCAATGCATCCAGGTCAGACATTGGGGAATCATCCATAACAAAAATAGGGGCAGAAATCTCTTCTGGGGGGGGGGGGGAAGAGATGGCTTGCTCTGGAATAGCAAAACTGTCACTAAGTTGCTTACCACTGTAGGACTTATTGGAGAGGTGACATGAATAATAGCCAAGGATGGCTTAGTAGAAGGGATCTGTACATAAATTGTATCAAAATTTCTCAACAAAACAGCCAAATCAACTGTGGGATTCAAATGGAAATCACCAACAGTTTTTATCTGCTCTGGAACTGACTCATCTAATTCAATGTCAGTATCCATGAAATGGATCGAGTTAATCAAATCCGAATCAAATTCTGTCAAAATTGCTGCTTCTGCATATGAAACTGCTGTAGGGGGAACTGCTGCTGCATCTGAAACTGCTGCTATATCTATTGAAACTGTTGCTATATCTGCTGCTGCTTCATCACGGAGCATCTCCCCCTGCCTGGTTTCAGGAGAACCTGGAGCCAGGCCCCTGAATTAAGAGGGGGCAGCAGAAAGAAGAGATACTTGGGCAGATAAAGAATTGATAGAATTTGCAAGAGGTGTAATGGCCTTTGTGATTAGGGATTTGAGCAGGGGAGTGAGCAGGGTTATGATGGTAGATACAGTGGGGGGTCCAAAGATGGAGAAGTAGTTGGTGATGGTAGAGAAGTAGATGAGGTGAGGGGAACAGATGGAGGAGATACAGGTGGAATGGCATCTGTCATGGTGGTGTCTGGTGGAGGTGGAGAAGGGGATGATATATCAAAATGTGGAATGTTTGACAGGTGTGGTGGAGGAGGTGATGCTGGAGGAGACATAGCAGGGGATGCATAAGTTGATGGAGAAACATGAATGGGGGAAGTTGGAGGAATTGGAAGACTGGTTGAAGATGGAAGATGGGTTGCTGGAAGAGGTTGTGGAGATAGGATTACCTTTTCTGCAGGGTGGGGAGTGGCCTGCACGGCCCTTGTGCTCTCAGAAGCTGGGATGGAAGAGGAGGAAGCCTTGGATGGCTTAGAGATCGTCCTCTCCCATCTGCCAAACAAAGCACATGTGAGGCGCTTGTTAGCATTGATGAATATGGTCGGGGCGACCATGAATTCACCAGCTTTTACTTGAAGGAAAATCCCCAGGATCCTTCCAAAGCATACCTCTTTCTTACTGTTTTTCTTCTTTATCAAACCAAAGAAGATCTTGCCCCAATCAACGTGACTCTTGTTGACCACCACACACATGACAAGGAATTGGTATCTTGTTATGTAATCATGCGCGGTGTGCTTGCCCATCAACACTTTTCCCACAACATCCGCCAAGAACTGGTAGGCGGCAGAAAGCTGTTTCTTTAACAACTTGTTAGGGTTACTCCCAGTAAACCCCATCAGATTCAGCATCGAACTATTCTCATCAGAATCTATATCCAAATCTTCTTCTCCATTGACCAACTCAAAAATCTCAAAAATAACGGCGGGGGATAAAGAAACAACATTACCCCTGATATTCCTTGTCAAGGTGTTGTCCTTAGAAGCAGAAGAAGTATACACCCATTCTTTAATCTCTATTGCATGCAGTTTGATTCTCCGGGTCATAAAATCCTTGAGACCCAGTTCTTCTAGAAGTTCCAGAATGTAAAGAAATATAGTATCAGAATGCTGAAATGAATCAAAGTCCATATCAAAGCATGTATCGAATTTCATTGCAGCCAGGGTGCTCGCTAGAACTGCCATTGATTACCTGCAAGAGAGACAAATAGCGATCAAATGCAACAGGAACTGAAAGCGCGGGATGGAGGTCGAAGAAAACCTAGATATAGGGTTTTCCTGAATATGAATCGACAAACTCCGTTCCACGAAAATGAAAACAGTTCTCCGAACTGAGGTCGACGAAATAAATTATAGATAAATAATTCGTCGATCTCATCCAGAAGAAACGAAAACAGTTCGTCGAACTCCGTTCGACGAAATATCTTCTGAAGCAAAGTTCGTCAATCTCAGGTCGACGAAAATTATTTCCACACAGAGAATTCGTCGATCGCCGTTCGACGATCATCTCTCAAACTTTCCCTAATTCATCGAACTTCGTTTGACGAACTCTGGAGAATTCATCGAATGTAGACAGAAACTAATTTAACTCTTCTCCATTGATCATTCCCAGTTGATTTATAAAGAATAGATGATTTTTCTCATCCAAGGGTTTGGTGAAAATGTCTGCTCTCTGTAAATCAGTAGGAATATGGATTAGATTAATTTTCTTTTTGTCTACACTATCTCTAATGAAATGATACCTTATATCAATATGTTTTGTCCTACTATGGTGAACTGGATTCTATGCTATAGCAATAGCACTAGTGTTATCACAAAATAATGTTGAATTATTTAAGTTGACACCATAGTCTAGGAGTTGGTTTTGTATCCATAACATTTGTGAACAGTAGCTGCCAGCAGCCATATATTCTGCTTCTGCAGTTGATGTAGACACAGATGTTTGTTTTTTACAAAACCAAGAAACAAGTCTCATACCCAGGAACTGGCAAGTTCCAGAGGTACTTTTCTTGTCCACTCTACATGCAGCATAGTCAGCCTCTGAGTATCCAGTTAACTCAAACTCTGACTCTATAGGATACCAGAGTCCTAGATTTGGACAACTTTTTATATATCTCAAAATTCTTTTTAAGAAAATAAGATGAGATTCTTTGGGGTTCACTTGGAACCTAGCACAAAGGCATGTGGCAAACATGATATCAGGCCTGCTAGCTGTTAGGTATAATAGGGATCCAACAATTCCCCTATAAAGCTTCTGATCTACAGGTTTCCCTGCTGCATCAGAATCCACAACAGCATTGGTAGCCATAGGTGTTTTCATTCCTGAAGCATCACCCATCCCAAACTTCTTAATAAGCTCTTTAACATACTTAGCTTGGGAGAGGAAGATACCATCAGGGAGCTGCTTCACTTGGAGACCAAGGATGCAGGAAAGTTCACCCATGCTACTCATCTCAAATTTGAAATGCATGAGGTCAGCAAACCTCTTGCATAATTTGGGATCAGTAGACCCAAAGATGATGTCGTCCACATATATTTGTATTAATAAGATTTGGTCCTTATGATGTCTAGTGAAAAGGGTTTTATTTATGGTTCATCTTGTAAATTTATGCTCTAAAAGAAAGCTTGCTAAGGTATCATACCAAACTCTTGGAGCTTGCTTTAAACCATAGAGAGCTTTATGCAATTTAAACACAAAAGAGGGTTGAGTTAGAGAGATAAAACCTGGAGGTTGCTCCACACAAACCTCTTCTTGAAGCACTCCATTCAAAAATGCACTCCTGACATCCATTTGGAAAACTTTGAATCTCTTGTGAGCTGCATATGCAAGGAATATTATTATGGCCTCTAAGCTTGCAACAGGGGCAAAGGTTTGGTCATAGTCAATTCCTTCCTCTTGCCTGTAGCCCTGAGCAACAAGCCTAGCCTTGTTTCTCACAATGTTTCCTTGAGCATCCAGCTTGTTTCTATAGACCCAGTTGGTTCCAATAACTGGGTAGTTATGAGGTCTTGGAACTAAATCCCAAACTCTATATCTCTCAAACTGATTTAGTTCCTCTTGCATTGCAATGATCCAGTGGGGATCTTGCTCAGCTTCATGGATGGAGAGAGGTTCAATCTGAGAGAGAAAACAGGCATGCATCAAGTCTTGGTTGAGCTAATGCCTTCTCTGTACACCTGCTAAAATGTCTCCAATCACTTGAGATCTGGGGTGATCTCTAAGTGTGACAAGATCAGTGGGTGGAGTTTGTTCAGCAACAGCTTCTATAATTAATTCCTCTTGAGGAATGTTATTAGCTATTGAGGGAAGTTCAGCCACTTCCACTTGATTTTCTTCTTCACTATCTTCAGCAACCTGTGGAGAAGGATGGGTTGACACCTCTTGGGTAAGGTTTAGTCCATCCATAGACTCACACAATTGTGGAACCTACAAAGAGCTTTTGGTAGAAATCTCTTTCTCCTTATAAGACATGTTAGCTTCATCAAAAGATACATGGACTGACTCTTCAATTTTAAGAGAGGATTTATTAAAAACCCTATGGGCCTTGCTTACTTGGGAGTATCCTAGAAAAATCCCTTTTTCAGCCTTAGCCTAAAACTTTCTAATGTATCTTTTGTTATTTGTGTGAATATAACATATACAGCCAAAAACTTTAAAATATGTGATTTTAGGTTTCTTTCATTTAAGCAATTCATACGGGGTCTTATTTTTCAGCTTATGTATGAGGCTTCTATTCAGGACATAGTTAGCAGTTTTACAGCTTCTACCCAAAAGGATAGAGGCATGTAAGCATCTGCCAATAATGTACCTGCAGCTTCAATGAGTGTCCTATTTTTCCTTTCAGCTACCCCATTTTGTTGGGGAGTTCTAGGGGCTGAGAAGCACTGACTGATACCTTCCTTCTCATAGAACTCATGCATAAGAAGAGACTCAAACTCTGTGCCATGATCACTTCTGATCAATGCAACATAAGTAGAGAACTCAATCTGTATGGTCCTGAGAAAATCTGTAAGAACCTTGAATGTATCTGACTTAGTTCTCAGAAAGGCTACCCAACTGAATCTGAAGAAGTCATCAACAATTACTAACGTGTAAGACTTTCCTCCTAGGCTTTGTACTACAATGGGTCCAAATAGGTCCACATGAAGCAAATACAAAATCCTATGTGAATCACTCTTATTAATAGATTTGAAACTAGTTTTAGTTTGCTTGCCTAATTGACAAGCCCTGCATAGGTTTTCCTTCTTGTAGGGACCAAAAGGTAAGCCTCTAACAAGGTTGTCTTTAGATAACCTAGCTATATTTTTAAGGTTTACATGACCTAATCTTTTATGCCACAACTCATTTTGGTTACTAGTGATATTGAGTAAACAAACATCATTTTTGGCAGAAATAAAATCTACTAGATATATGTTACCTTGTCTAGTTTCAATTAAAACAGTTTTGTTTTCATTATTAATAATAGAACAGGATGTAGAGTTAAAGTGTACCTGATAACCTTCATCACATAATTGGCTTATGGATATTAGGTTATGTTTGAGTTCTCTTACATATGTTACTCTCTTGAAGGTAACTGTTCCAATCTTTACTGCTCCATATCCTTCAGACTGGCCACTATTTGAATCACCAAAGATCACCTTTGGTCCTAGCTTGGACTTGTAATTAGATAGATTGTCCTTGCTGCCTGTCATATGCTCGGAGCAACCACTGTCCAAGTACCAGGTCTGACTCACCCTTGGACAGCTCTTCACTTGTAATGAAAAACAAAAATTAATTGTTCTTGACCCAGGTTACCTTCGGTCCTTTATTTTGTTGAAATGAAAAGCTGGATATAACTGACAAAGTAGGTTGAGATTTATAACCTAAGGGGTGATATCTCCTAGGTGGAATAACCCAATCAGCTACTGGAGTGAATGGTTTATCAGCTGGCTTAGAATTTCTGTAAGAGAAATGATTTATGTTTGGTCCTTATGGGTTCGACGAGTTTCTGTGAGTTAATCGACCAGAGTTCGACGAATATGGCTGAGATTGTCGATCTCTGCTCAGAGAATGACAATAGTCATTTTCTGCGCCCCATGTTCGTCGACCTCTGCTCGACGAACCATACAAAGTTCGTCGATCACAGTTAGACGAATTGTTATTACTGAAGTTTGCGTTCAGCGTTCGTCGATCTATGTTCGATGAACGGGCCACATTTCGTCAATCTGAGTTCGACGAATGATGCTGAATCTTGTTTTTATTAGTTGTTTTCTGATTTTTATTGCTCTTGTCTATGGGTTTTGGATTATTTTCAGACATTGGTTTGTTTATTATCTTCTCTTTTCCCTTGGCAGAAACAAATTTAATGGGTGTCGGAAGGATATTTTTCTTAATTATGGGGGGCAAACTTGATGATGCACCCAAGCCCAGCTTGCCATTTAATCTGGCATTTACTGTGCTTGTTATGTCCATCAGCTTGAGACTTCTTCCATTGAGAGATTGCTCAAGTTGTTTGGCCTCACATAAATCAGATTTTAATTTAATTATCTGCTTATTTGCTGAAGTTAGTTAATCTTTTAGTTTAAGATTTTCTGAGTTAACAGATTCAAGGTTTTCTAGTTTTTTCTCTAAGGGATTTTATTTCTTTCTCTGAACTAATTAAATCTAAACACATAGTCTTGAATTCAATTTTAAATAAATCAGAATTATAATCAAAACTTGAAAGAACCTGATCTGCCTCTGAGTCTGAGGCTGCCTCATCTTCAGATTCACCTTCTGATTCTAAACTGCTCCTGGAGGCATCAATTGCCATAAGGCAAATCTCCTTGGATCTTGCTTCTTCCTCTTCTTCACTTGAGCTGGAGGAGGATGATTCTTCTTCAGTATCACTCTATGTTTCAGCAACAAAGCCTTTGTCTCTCTTTTTGTACTTGCTGGAGGAGGGTCTGCTGCTGTTGTTTCTTCTGGAGTCTTTTTCTCTGCTTTTCTCCTTCTTCTGGCTTTCTGGACATTCAAAGATGTAATGTCCAGGTTTTCTACATCCAAAGCACACAACCTCCTTGGTTGGTGTCTTGTAATATTTGGGCTTATCATCCTGCCTGGATGATTTTCTTCTGAAGTACTTTCCAGCCATCTTATAAAATCTTTTTGCAAAGAGGCTCATTTGTTCTTCATTGGATGTTGAGGTCTCACTTTCCTCTGATGCCTTGAAAGCTATACTGCGATCTTTTCTCACTGGAGTTGTTGATTTCTGTTCAGCTGCTTCTCTTGATTTAATCAACTGCTCATAAGATTTTAGTTTGCCTAGCAGAGATTTAGTTGATATCTCATTTAGGCTTCTGGCTTCTTTAATAGGCCAGATTCTTGAGTCCCAAGAGCTAGGGAAGCACATCAAGATTTTTTCATTCACCTCTGTAAGGGTGATATCTTTATCCAAGGTTTTAAGCTCATTGATGATTGAGCTCAACCTATTGTACATTTCAGCAACTGATTCAGCCTCATTCTTCTTAAAATTCTCATACAGGGATATGAGATTTGATCTCCTATCTTTCCTTTCATCAGCTGAACCAGCTACCATTTGGTTGAGGGAGTCCCAAATGGCCTTAGCTGAGGTGCACTCAGCCACCTTCTGAAATATATCATCTGACATAGTCTGAGCCAAGATGTTCATTGCTTTTGCATCTGCAATTTTGGCTTTCCTCTGGGCTTCAGTCCACTCAGGTGGTGGCACTGCTGTTGTGCTTGAAGATGTTGCAGAAAATGTGAAGAGTTGGGGGGACCTGTCAAAATAGAATTGTAGATATCTTCATCAATAGAGTTCATATACAATTTGATTCTTGCCTTCCAGATGGCAAATCTGTTAAGATTGCATACTGGAGGTCTGATGCTTGCATAATCTTTGTTTTGAGCCATTCTGTGAAGAAATAAATCTAATAACGGAAACAAAACAATCAGATCTAACAAGAGGGATCTTTATGGTTCAGGTGTTATCCTGTGCAACCAACAATAACCATCCTCGCTTTTGTTGGGTACATTGGTTCAAATGTACCTGATTTGAAGAAGCCTCACCCAACTCAATGATATACATCAAAATGTATTTGATGTGTTTTGAGTTCACCTGTGCAGGTTAAGTATTTACAGGAAAGAAGGAAAAATTTCTAAGTCCATGTGTCGACACCCAGAGGGAAAGTGTCGACACTTAAGAAGACTTGTGTCGACACCCAGGCAAGCAGTGTCGACACTTGGAGTATTTGTGTCGACACCGGGAATGCAGAGTCGACACCAGACAGAAAGTGTCGACACAAGGAGCTCTGTCGACACTCAATGAAGAAAAGTGCAGTGAAGCAGTGTCGACACTTAGCAGTTGTGTCGACACCCAGAGAAACTGTGTCTACATTAGAAAGTGTCGACACTTGCAGGCTGTGTCGACACACAGCAAAAGTCTGCAGAGACTAAGTATAAGTGTCGACACCCAGAACAATATGTCGACACTCAGCAGAAGAGTCAACACTTGAAGAAAGTGTCGACACAAGAAAGTATGTGTCGACACTCAGCTGAAGACTCAACACTTGAAAAAAGTGTCGACACAAGGAGCTATGTCGACACTTAGAAAAGTTCAAGAATATTCTAAGTACAAGTGTCGACACTAAGGAGTTGTGTCGACACTCAGCCAGAGTCTCGACAGAAGAAGAATGTGTCGACACCCAGAGCAATGTGTCGACACTCAGCAAGTATCAACACTGAAGACATGTGTCGACACCAAGAAGAAGTGTCGACACTCAGCGAGTTCAACACATGAAGATGTGTCGACACAAAGGTGTTGTGTCGACACTTAGAAGAATTCAGCAAAATACTAAAGTACAAGGACTTGTGTCAACACACATTATCAGTGTCGACACATGAAGAAGAAGCAGTGTCGAGATATAAAAACTACAACACAAGGAGTTGTGTCGACACCTTGTAGGCTAGTGTCGACACCTTGTAGGCTAGTGTCGACACTTAGACAACTTATGTCGACACTTGGTCTATAAGTGTCGACACTTAAAGACAGACAATCTCGACACTTACAGACAGTTACAGAATTTTCAAGAACTGACTGGATGACTTGACAGCTGTCATTCCAGCCGGTCTACTGCACCTGTCAGAGTTGTCAGAATTCAGTTATGAACCGGACCAGCCGGTTACCATGAAGAAGGCCTATAAATAGGCTTATACAGTCTACAGAAACGGTGGTTGAGGTTGTCTAAGTTCAGATTGAGGATCAACACATCAAGTAATACAAAGAAGATCTTGCTATCAAGTGAAGATCTAAGTAGTTGGAGAGAGAGAGTTCCATCCAAGAAGTCAGCCGTTGGAACCAGGCTGAGAAGAAGGGTTCAGATTTATTCTGAATCTTAAGTAGCAGAGATCAAGGATCAACTGCAGAAGAGGTCAATCTTATTGTGTTCTACATTCAAGAAGCTTTGAAGAAAGCCAAGTCAGATTGATTTCAGCTGAGTTCTTCTAAGAACTCATCAAGAATCTCACAACTCTTCTCTCTTGTCTCTGATTTGTTGAGTTATAATTTTTGTATTCATTTTATCTTGTAGGATCCTTAGGGATCTGAGTCTTGTAAGCCTGTAATTATAAAGGCTGAGTGTAGGGCTTGAGTGCCTGAGTGTAGGAGATTGAAATCTCTGAGTGTAGGCCTGTTGTGGCTGAGTGTAGGCCTTGGTGGCTGAGTGTAGGCCTTGGTGGCTGAGTGTAGGCCTTGGTGGCTGAGTGTAGGCTTTGTAAAGAAGCTGAGTTGTAGGGCCTTGGGCCTGAGCTGTAGGAACCTATTTTGGGGTTCTGAGATAGTGGAGAAGTTAGGCCGAATCTAGTACACTGCTAGATAGGCGAAGGGGGAAAGTGGATGTACCCAAACCTTGGGGAACCACTATAAAACTGTGTGTCTACTGTGTGCTGTGGAATTCTGTGATTGCTGAATGTGTGTTGTGATAAAGTAGCTAGAATTCTGTGATATTATCTGATTGCTTCCTAAAAAGGTAAAAAGATTCAAGTCACCTATTCACCCCCCCTCTAGGTGTTTAGGTACAATATCTTTCAAGTGGTATCAGAGGGAGGTTACTCAAAAAGGGACATAACTGTCTGAGTAGATCCTGTTGGCAGATTCAGTCAAAGTCACATTACAGAATCAAGAAAATCAAGAACCATGGGTTCCACTGAGAATCACAAGGAATTGGGATCCATGAAGCTACCCATATGTAGGAAAGAGATCTTTGGTATTTGGAAGGAAAGGGTGAGGCTGTTTATGCAAGCCTCAGACCCTAGGATTTATATCACAGTGAAAGAAGGGCCATATGTGCCCATGAAGGTGTCAGTCTTAGATGCAAATCAGAGGACACCTAAGGATTTCTCTGAAATGACAAAGGATGAAATAGTTCTAGCCACTATGGATAAGAGGGCTCAAAACATTATTGTGAGTGCCATAGATGTTGCTACTTTTCAGAATTTGATACACTGTAAGACAGCTAAAGAGATGTGGGATACTCTTATTGTGTATATGGAGGGTTCTGAAGAAGTAAGGCAAGACAGAAAATTCTTGCTAAACCAAGAATATGAAAGTTTTAGACAAGGTAAAGCTGATAGCATAACTGAATGCTATAAAAAGTTCTATAGGATTGTGAATGAGCTTATGTCCTATGGCAGAGAGTTCAGTAATTATGAACTCAATGATAAGTTTCTAAGGTCCCTAACAAAAGTTTGGGACACCAAGATCTGTGTCATTAGGGAAATGACAAAGTTGGGAGAAATTCCTCCACCAATACTATTTGGCAAACTGCTGTCCTATGAAATGCAGTTAATGGTGAGGAAAGAAGAGGATAAATTAACAAGAAGTGAACACAAGGAAAGGACAGTGTCCTTCAAAACAGAAGCCCCCAGAAAGTACAGAAGTAAGTCACCAACTCCACCTCCAAAAGCAGCTGAATCTGAGTCAGATGAGTCAGTCAGCAGAAAATCTGAAAGCAGTGAAAGTGATGAGGACTTTGCTGCCTTCACAAGACATTTTCAGAAGTTCTTAAAGAAGAAACAGTGGAGGACCAGGCCATCTACTTCACAGGGAAAAGAAGACTATTATCAGAATAAAAAGTTTTCAAAGAAAGACAGGAAAAAGTCCAAGTCTAGCAAAGAAACACTATCAAAAATTGTATGATATTGCTATAATAGACAAGGACATGTCATTGCAGACTGTCCAGAGAAGAGGAAGGAGTCTAGTGACAAGAAAAGGACTCAATACAAGGGCAAGAAAGAAAAGTCTTTTGTTGCCAAAAAGTACAAGAGCCTGTCAGATTTATCTTCATCAGAAACTGAGTCAGATGCTGAGGCATATATAGGACTGTTTGCTGAGGAAGAAGAAGAAGAGTTCATTCAGATCATGAACTCTATATATGAACAAGAGGATAGTCAGTGCCAAGGGCTAATGGCATTGACAGAAAGTGACAAAATCCTGGAGCAGCCAGGACCTAGTAAGGTACAACATTGTTCTTTTAGTTTAATTTCTTGTGCCAGTACAGAATCAGATTCATCATCATCAAGTGATGAGAGTGCATCTGAGTCTGATGAGGATATTCATCAGTTGATAGATGAATATAAAGTTCTGTTGCAAGCTTATAAGAAGAGCAAGTCCCTAGCCAAGAGTCAGGCAAAGGAAATTGCTAATCTCAAAGCTGCTGCAACTGATTTTGAGAAGTTGTTTGATCAAAAGCTTAATGAGATAGCCAGACTGAAGCACATAACTGTGATTCAGATGGGGACTATATCATTTAAGAATGATCAAATCAAGAGTCTGGAGATTAATCTTCAGAAGGAGAAAGACTTAGTTGCTAGGTTTTCTAAACCAAAGTCTGTTTTACCCATAATTGATGAATTTGTTCATCATAAAGGTAAAGCTGGACCGGGGTTTTCAAAACCTGCTAGGACTGTTCAGTCCAAGTCCAAGTCCAAGGGCAAAGCCCCAACTCTCAACAAGTCTGCTGTAGATAAAATAGCAAAGACAGTACCTAAGCAAAGGTACAATAAGTTTGAGTGTTGGTGCTGTGGCAAGGTAGGCCACTTTGCAATGGACTGTTGGCTCAATGCTAGTGCCAAAGTGAGTAGCAAACTGCCTGTTGGAAAACCTGCAGGTAGCTTTGTTAGGATGCAAACTAACCAGTACCAAGGACCCAAGAATTCTTTGGGTTCTAAGGTTCACTAATCTGTTTTGCAGGTGAGTCTAAGTGGCCATGCCCCAATATGGTACTTGGACAGTGGATGTTCCAGACATATGACTGGAACAAGGGGTTTACTAAAGGACTACACACCTATAAAGGATGGTCCAAAAGTCACCTTTGGTGGATCTGAAAAAGGGATCATCAAGGGTTTTGGTAACATATCTAACTCCTATATTACAATTACTCAAGTGGCCTATGTTAAAGGTTTGAAACATAACCTTATTAGTATAAGTCAATTGAGTGATGTAGGATATGACATCTCATTTGTGAAAAATGGTTGTCATATCAGGAGGTCAAATGATCAAAAGATCATTTTGACTGGTTATAGAAAAAGGAATGTTTATTGCTTAGACATTATGGTTGAGAACAATGGTTCTCCAGTGTGTCTTGTAGCTGATGAGACAGTCTCTCATTGTGTCAAATGGCACAAGAGGCTAGCCCATCTAAACTACAAGACAATTGGCAAACTCTTTAGCAAAGAGTTAGTGAGGAATGGTCCTCAAGTTAAGTGTATTAAAGATGGTATTTGCTCAGCTTGTCAAAAGGGCAAGCAGACTAGATCCACCTTTAGAAGCATTGAAAACAAAGATGCTGTGAGATGTTTATACCTCTTGCATATGGATCTCTTTGGTCCAAAGCCAGTTCTCAGCCTCGGTAGGAAGGTCTATACCTTTGTAGTTGTAGATGACTACTCAAGCTTTTCCTGGGTGTTCTTCCTTAGACAGAAATCTGAAACACCCAATGTCTTCTATAGCTTTGTTAGACAAATTCAGAATGAACTAAATAGTACAGTGGTCAAAATAAGAAGTGACCATGGTACTGAATTTCAGTCTGATAGCATGACAAAACTATGTGAAGACTTTGGGATATTTCAAGAGTTTTCTTCACCAAGAACACCTCAGCAAAATGGTATTGCTGAAAGGAAGAATAAAACTTTGATTGAGGCTGGTAGGACCCTATTAAGTGATACATCACTGCCAGAGTACTTCTGGGCTGAAGCAGTGAATACTGCATGTCATGTTATTAATAGGGCTACCATAACTAAAAGCCTCAACAAGACCCCCTATGAGGTTGTGAAAGGCAGGAAACCAAACCTATCCTACTTCAGGATCTTTGGTTGTAAGTGCTTTATACTTAACAATGGAAAGTCTTATTTGACTAAGTTTGCTGCCAAGTCCCAAGAGGGAATTTTTGTTGGGTACAGCAACAACAGTAAGGCTTATAGAGTCTACAACTTGTCTACACAAGTTGTAGAAGAATCTGTACATGTAGTATTTGATGAAACTAGACTTATTAACAATGAGTTGTCTAGTAGTGTATGCAGCCCCACAGGTTTAACAAAGAAGATGGACAAGCTCACTATAGAACAAGAATCTACTGCAAGGCAGCAAGTAGAAGATAGTGGTTGCTGTCCAGGGGGAGTACTACATGTACCAAATGCAGAAGAAGTACAAGGAGTACAACAAGATGAAGAAGTTGAAGAAGTTCAACCTGAAGTCAGGATGCCTCCAGCCAATAGGCATCTAAGAGATCATCCAGCTGAACAAATCATTGGTGATCCAAGACAAGGGGTACAAACAAGGAGCAAAAATCTGAATGCAGCAATCTACTCCAGTTTTCTATCCCAAGTTGAACCAAAGAAGTTTGAAGAAGCCATCCTAGACCCTCATTAGATTGAGGCAATGCAAGAAGAGCTGAATCAGTTCAAGAGATGCAAGGTCTGGGAGCTTGTTCCTAAACCAAAAGACCACAACATAATTGGAACCAAGTGGATCTTTAGGAACAAAATGGATGAGCATGGAGTCATCATTAAGAACAAAGCAAGATTGGTTGCTAAAGGATATAGGCAGGAAGAAGGTATTGATTTTGATCAAACCTTTGCTCCAGTAGCCAGACTGGAAGCCATAAGGATGTTCTTGGCCTATGCAACCTTTCAAGGATTTAAAGTTTACCAAATGGATGTCAAGTCAGCATTTCTAAATGGTAATCTAAAAGAGGAAGTCTATGTGGAACAGCCATCAGGTTTTGTTGATTCAACTCTACCTAATCATGTCTATAGACTTAGGAAAGCATTATATGGGTTAAAGCAAGCCCCTAGGGCTTGGTATGAAACCCTGTCTAGTTTCCTCATTGAGAATAAGTTCACAAGGGGGAAAATAGACAAGACTCTATTCCTTAGGGAATCTAGAGGCAAAGTAATACTAGTCCAAATATATGTAGATGACATAATATTTGGGTCTACTGAAAGTAGTCTTTGCAAAAAGTTTGCAAAACTAATGCAAGGACAATTTGAGATGAGTAGTATGAGAGAACTTAAGTTCTTCTTGGGTCTCCAAGTAAGACAGACTGAGAATGGATTATCCATATGCCAGTCTAAGTTCACCCTAGAACTCATAAGGAAGTATGGTATGGATTCATCCAGTACCATGAAGACTCCTATGGGGTTAAGTATGTCTCTTAGCAAGGATGATGCAGGGAAACCTGTAGATGAAACCTTGTATAGAGGGATAGTTGGCTCCCTATTATATTTGACTGCAAGTAGACCAGATATCATGTATGCTACATGTGTCTGTGCAAGGTATCAAGCCTATCCTAAAGAGTCTCATTTGACAGCAGTTAAAAGAATATTGAGATATCTAAATGACACTCTTTATCTAGGCCTCAGGTACCCTAGGAATGGGGATTTTGAACTAATAGGTTATTCAGATGCAGACTTTATAGGATGCAAAGAAGAAAGAAAAAGCACAACTGGAACCTGTCAATTCCTAGGTGGAAGACTGATTTCATGGAGTAGCAAAAAGCAAACAAGTGTGGCTATCTCCTCTGCAGAGTCAGAATATGTGGCTGCTGGAAGTTGCTGTGCTCAACTTCTATGGATACAACATCAGCTTAAGGACTATGGAATTCAGGTAAGTAGAACTCCACTCTTTTGTGATTCTACAAGTGCTATATCAATTGCATATAACCCTGTTTCTCATAGTAGAACTAAACATATTGAAATAAAATATCATTTTCTTAGGGAGCATGTAGAGAAAGAAGATATTTTACTGGAATA
Organism: Platanthera guangdongensis; assembly: GCA_039583875.1. Classification (NCBI taxonomy): domain Eukaryota; kingdom Viridiplantae; phylum Streptophyta; class Magnoliopsida; order Asparagales; family Orchidaceae; genus Platanthera; species Platanthera guangdongensis. Next base: position 100,475,524 of record CM077166.1, on the reverse strand, counting down.
TGTTAAAACTGATAATCAATTAGCTGATATGTATACTAAGCCTTTAGAAGAAACTAAGTTCAATAGGTTTAAAATTGAACTAGGAATGATAAACTTAGAATAAGTTTATAAAAATGGCTAAGTCAAAAGGTGTCGACACACAGAGATCTCTATGTCGACACAGAATCGTGGTGTCGACACTTCAGGAAAAAGGTGTCGACACATCTAGGAAGTTAGTGTCGACACTTCAGAATATTAGTGTCGACACATGACAAGTAGGTGTCGACACATCCAAGGTGGTGTCGACACTTAGGTTTTACTCAGAATTATCTAAGTAAAGTCTCGACTAAATGTCGAGTTATGTGGTGTCGACACATAAACAAGTGTCGACACATATATCTGTTGACTAAACTTGTGTCGACACATAGGTGTCGAGACATTATAAGTCAGTGTCGACACTTATCGACAGTGTCGACACAATTTAAGTTAGCTGCCCGCCTTTTCATCTTCAAACCTAGAAAGGTATAAATAGGATTTTGCCTTTGTCTGTCGACACACTTTCAAAAGTTTTGAGACCAAACTTGTGTGTCGACACCTCTCTTCTCTCAGTTCAAATTCTTCAAACCCTAATGGCGCCAAAGCTTGAGGAGAAGTCAATGAAGGATATGAACTGGTGCGCGACGCGTTTGTTGATGCAGACCCGAGATCAAGACTGTAGTAACCCTAGTTGCAGACTCAGGGTTAGAATATCTTGTTTTAGAGCCAACTAAAATCTGGAAGAAAGAAGTCTTGGAATTTCTCAATGGAGCTCAAGTAGACGACTCTGGACTCAAGATCAAGTCAAGGGTCCATGGTGAAAAAGTAAAGGCCTCTCCAAAAAGTCTGAGAAAAGTACTTCAGTTGCCAAGAACTAAGGAAGAAGAAGAGGTAACTACTTCCAGGACCAGAGATGCATTGGCATGGTGTGGTCTGGATTCTAAGATGAAAATTGGCTCAGTTTTCAATAGAAAAGGAATGAACAGTCAGGGGAAATTCCTGTCAGAAATTGTTGGAAAAGTAATCCTAAGTAAGTCAGGAGGGCATGATAGGGTATCAGCCCATATGTTCAGTATTATGACAAGGATAATCTTTACTTTGAAGACAGATTGGTCTGTAGTGATCTTTGAAAAGATCAAGGAGAGTCTGAAAAAGCCCAATTTGGGAAGAATACTAAGTTTATACCTTGCTGGTATTATACCAGAAGTTATGGGTCAAGCTGCTGGAAGTAAAATCAACCATATGAGGAAAATGGACTTGAGGATATTATCCAGATGGGACAGGGTGTTGTCTAAAGAGATGCCAACCCCTGAGAAGATAACTCCTGAGAAAGTAACTCTACAAAAGAAGAAGAAAAAAACTGCTTCAGTGGCACAGGTTTCCTCTAGCAGCTCTGGAAGTGAAGAGCAAGTTGTTTTCTCACCTGATGAGAATGAAGAAGAGACTGTTGAGAAGTCTACAGCTCAATAAGAAGTTGCTGAGAGGCAGGGGGAGCTACCACCAGCTAGCCCCTTACACCAGGAACAAATCCAGGGGGAGCCACTAGTTGTGGAAGAACCCACTCCTCTTGAGAGTGAGCAAGCAACCAACATCATCCTTGAGGTAATCACTGAGCTTAATGCTTTAGATTTCCTTAAAATGGATACTGTTTTATCTGATCCATTGGTTCATGTTAATCAGCAAACTCAGCTTGATAGTCAAGTCCCAGATGTTGTCATGGAAGACACATCTATTGAAGTTCAAGTTGTATCTGATCCAGTGGTAGATGAGCCCAGAGTTTCTCCAGCTCATTCTCCACAAGAGTTTACTATGGAAGATCTCTTCCTCAATCTAGATCAAGCTGATCTTGATAAGGAAACTGCTGCTGCTGAGGGGGAGAATGCTCCAGTTAAGGGGGAGCAAGGAGTACATGTTGAAGAGCCTGCAAGGCAAGAGCCTGAGAAACAACCAGCTGTTGAGGAGGTACCTAAGGAGAGGGTTGACATAGCTAGCACCTCAGCTTCTGAAGATGAGGAGGCTACCAGGGCTAAGAAAAAGAAGTTTCAAGTATTCAAAAGAAGGAGCCAGAGTTATAAGAAGGCATTGCAAACCATAGCTCCACAGCCTACAACACAGCCAGCACCTACTGTTGATTACAGTGCTCTTATGGTTGCTATGCAGATAAAGCTTGATGAGCATAGGCAAGCCATTGAGAAATATGTGGATGAAGGGAAAAAATCATTGCAATTTGATCTGGCCCAAGATATAAAGTCTATAAGATTTGAAATGAATCTTAATAAGAAGGAGATGACAGACTGCTTCCATAAGGGAGGGAATGCAGTGGTGTACTTGGCTACACATCAGGAGAAGATTAAAGCTCAAGTAGATGACATAGCACTGAAGCAGGGGTATGTTCTAGAGAACCAAATCAGAATGAATGACAATTTGACAGAATCTCACAATGCTATTGTCACAGAGATGAAGAACATTGCTGCTGGCCTGACAACTTCTACTGCTACTGCTATGACAGCTTTTGACAAAGCATTTCAAGAGGAAATAACTGCTGTTAAGACTGCCATTCAAGACTCTCAAAAGATCATAACTGAACAACTCCAAAGATTAAAACCTTCCTACAGGGATGGAGTCAATTATCTAAATGCCCAAATCAGATTTCAAAAAGATGATTTAAGGGATCACATAGAAAGAGAAGTCATAAAGGGGGAGAGGGTCTTAGTCAAAGCTGGCTCTGACCATGCAAAATGAGTTTCTAATTCCATCAGAGCCACTCTTGGTTATCCTCCTCTTTGTGATGATGATAATGTTGCAGAATCTGGAATTAACCCTGCATATCTTGGAGGTGAGCAACCTGAAGTAGCTCAAGTGATCTATCCTCCACCAGATTTTGATATGGTTCAAGCTGACATACAGTCCATGTATAGTCCACCTGATGGAAATCAGAAGGTTATTCTTGACAAAGTAGTTCAGCCAGTATCTGAGGCCTTACAGGAAGCTATTTTGAAAGAGCAAGCTGAACAAGAAGCTAGATTGTCTAAGAAGAGGTTCAGGGAGCAAGCTGAACAAAGACCTGACTTTGAGCAGTGGAGCCCCACCTCAAGAAATATTATTTTGACTGCCTGGAAAGCTGCAAAAGATAATGTGCAAGACAGGAACAAGTGGTTTTCTGAATCAGAATGGAGAAAGCATGAGACAAGGCAGGAGGCCATAGTCCAATATAGAAGAAAGGCCAAGATGGGAAAGCTACCTCCTACTGCCCAGGAGCCTAGCAAGTACTTTCCCAAGCCTTATCATTATTTTGAAAGGCAAAAGATCAAATCTGAAGAGCTAAAGAAGAAGGAGCTTAAAGGGAAAAAGCCTGCTGCTGCTGAAGACATTGAAGCCTCAGTACAAGCCAAAGTACAATCTGGGAAGGGCATAGTAATTAAGGAGGCTGAACAAAAGTAGCATAGAAATTTTCTTAAGTTTACTATGTAATATTTTGATGTTAACATTCTGTAAACTTTTGGAAATATGAATATGACAAGCTATTAGAACAATGTCTGTGTGATAAATTTGCTATGTGATAAATTTATTTCATAATTGTTCTGTGATGATATCTGTGTATGCATGTTTGTTTAATACATGTGATGTTTCTTTCCTGATTACATAATCCTGTTTCACATCATTCTGTAATTTTATTATTAATGGTGTATATCATTGACTAAGGGTTATGACTTCTCTAAATAGGGGGAGATTGTTGGGTACATTGGTTCAAATGCACCTGATTTGAAGAAGCCTCACCCAACTCAATGATATACATCAAAATGTATTTGATGTGTTTTGAGTTCACTTGTGCAGGTTAAGTGTTTAAAGGAAAGAAGGAAAAATTTCTAAGTCCATGTGTCGACACCCAGAGGGAAAGTGTCGACACTTAAGAAGACTTGTGTCGACACCCAGGCAAGCAGTGTCGACACTTGGAGTATTTGTGTCGACACCGGGAATGCAGAGTCGACACCAGACAGAAAGTGTCGACACAAGGAGCTGTGTCGACACTCAATGAAGAAAAGTGCAGTGAAGCAGTGTCGACACTTAGCAGTTATGTCGACACCCAGAGAAACTGTGTCTACATTAGAAAGTGTCGACACTTGCAGGCTGTGTCGACACACAGCAAAAGTCTGCAGAGACTAAGTATAAGTGTCGACACCCAGAACAATGTGTCGACACTCAGCAGAAGAGTCAACACTTGAAGAAAGTGTCGACACAAGAAAGTATGTGTCGACACTCAGCTGAAGACTCAACACTTGAAAAAAGTGTCGACACAAGGAGCTGCGTCGACACTTAGCAAAGTTCAAGAATATTCTAAGTACAAGTGTCGACACTAAGGAGTTGTGTCGACACTCAGCCAGAGTCTCGACAGAAGAAGAATGTGTCGACACCCAAAGCAATGTGTCGACACTCAGCAAGTATCAACACTGAAGACATGTGTCGACACCAAGAAGAAGTGTCGACACTCAGCGAGTTCAACACATGAAGATGTGTCGACACAAAGGTGTTGTGTCGACACTTAGAAGAATTCAGCAAAATACTGAAGTACAAGTACTTGTGTCGACACACATTATCAGTGTCGACACATGAAGAAGAAGCAGTGTCGAGATATAAAAACTACAACACAAGAAGTTGTGTCGACACCTTGTAGGCTAGTGTCGACACTTAGACAACTTGTGTCGACACTTGTTCTATAAGTGTCGACACTTAAAGACAGACAGTCTCGACACTTACAGACAGTTACAGAATTTTCAAGAACTGACTGGATGACTTGACAGCTGCCATTCCAGCCGGTCTACTGCACCTGTCAGAGTTGTCAGAATTCAGTTATGAACCGGACCAGCCGGTTACCATGAAGAAGGCCTATAAATAGGCTTATACAGTCTACAGAAACGGTGGTTGAGGTTGTCTAAGTTCAGATTGAGGATCAACACATCAAGTAATACAAAGAAGATCTTGCTATCAAGTGAAGATCTAAGTAGTTGGAGAGAGAGAGCTCCATCCAAGAAGTCAGCCGTTGGAACCAGGCTGAGAAGAAGGGTTCAGATTTATTCTGAATCTTAAGTAGCAGAGATCAAGGATCAACTGCAGAAGAGGTCAATCTTATTGTGTTCTATATTCAAGAAGCTTTGAATAAAGCCAAGTCAGATTGATTTCAGCTGAGTTCTTCCAAGAACTCATCAAGAATCTCACAACTCTTCTCTCTTGTCTCTAAGTTGTTGAGTTATAATTTTTGTATTCATTTTATCTTGTAGGATCCTTAGGGATCTGAGTCTTGTAAGTCTGTAATTATAAAGGCTGAGTGTAGGGCTTGAGTGCCTGAGTGTATGAGATTGAAATCTATGAGTGTAGGCCTGTTGTGGCTGAGTGTAGGCCTTGGTGGCTGAGTGTAGGCCTTGGTGGCTGAGTGTAGGCCTTGGTGGCTGAGTGTAGGCTTTGTAAAGAAGCTGAGTTGTAGGGCCTTGGGCATGAGCTGTAGGAACCTATTTTGGGGTTTTGAGATGGTGGAGAAGTTGGGCCGAATCTAGTACACTGCTAGATAGGCGAAGGGGGAATGTGGATGTACCCAAACCTTGGGGAACCACTATAAAACTGTGTGTCTACTGTGTGCTGTGGAATTCTGTGATTGCTGAATGTGTGCTGTGATAAAGTAGCTAGAATTCTGTGATATTATCTGATTGCTGCCTAAAAAGGTAAAAAGATTCAAGTCACATATTCACCCCCCCTCTAGGTGTTTAGGTACAATATCTTTCAGCTTTGATACCAATTGAAAGTGAAGGTTAGATCTGAAATACTCTAGAGGGGGGTGAATAGAGTATTGTGGTCTCTTACAAAATCTTTACAACTTTTGCTGTAATCCTAGGTGAACAGGTTAGCAAATAAAGTAATAAGCACAACAACCTAACAAATCACAGAACACAGCCAAAAACAAAAGAAAAAGGGCAACCAGATGACACAAGAAATTATAGTGGTTCCCCAACCTGGGTACATCCATTCTTCTACCACCCTGATAGGAATCCACTCAGATTTTTGATCAGGTGCCTGACACCAATGAGCTTTTGTTCAGGTGCTCAAAAACCAAAACCTCAAGTCTTTTGGTAGGAGACTTGCAAGCAGGAATAATTTTGAAGGGGCTTAAAACCCTGTACAGAAGATGAAAAAGGTGATGCTGTCTTCTCTTTCTCAATAACAACTGAGAAGACTAGTGGATTGATTTCAGCAGATTGCTCCCCTGAGATCTTGAATGGATCAGCAAATATGGAGCTCTGCTTCAGGGTGACAGGTCTTCAAAACTTGATTGTCTTGACCAGAGATTGCTTCAGGAACTTCTTTGACAGATAGAGTTTTTGTTGTCCTTATGAAGTTGTCATGTAGGGTTGAAAGAAGAAGACTCTTGATAGAGATTGTATGTTCTTCTTCTTCTTGATGATGATGTTCTCTGGCCTAGGCTGATTGCAGTGTGTGAAACTTTGATTTTTGTAAGACTTATTGAATGTAATGTGTGTCAGCAGGACTGCTTAATCTTTTTTTCTTTTCTGAAAACTTACTGAAAAACAACACATTCGAAATCCTTTATCCTTGAGCAGTAAATGCAGTCGGCCTGAGAAGGAAGCGACAATGAATGAATTCCCTAACTGTCCCAGGGAAAAACGGCATGTAATAATCCATGATCAATGCTCGTTCCAACAGTAACATTTCGAGAAGATTGAGCATTAATTACTTAGGAATCATCGCCAAGAAAAAGGGACGGAAAACTGGAAAAGACCAAGTCTGGAATCATTGAACGAAGAACAGGAATCGTCGAGCTGAGTTCACAGTTCGTCGAGCTGAGCTGATGAGTTCGTCGACCAGATAATAGCAATTAGTCTTCAAGGGAAACTTGTTAATTCTGCTACAATCTTCGTCGAACTAACAATCATCATTCGTCGAACAGAGATCCAAATTCATCGACCAAAGAATGATTATGGACTTAGACAGAATTCGAGAAGTCTCTGGATGAGAAGAGTTCAAATAGTAGACCAAAAATCGTCGACCAAGTAATATGGTTCATTGAGCTGAGATCGACGAACGTCGAACACATTTCCTTGAGCTGAAGATATCTCTAAGTCTTGAGTTTCTCTGGCAGTCTGTAGGATGGCTGGTCTACAGGATGATGTTCTAAGGACAAACCATAGACTCTGGGACACAACCAATGACCCTGACTATACAAGGTGGGTCAAAGACATCCTAACTCAGTGAACCTAGCCCAAATCCAAACTAGGGATCCAACACTCTTCTTTGTTTCAGAGCTTGATCATTCCTTCTGAACAACACCTAGCAAGTTTGCACTCTGGGCTTTATTATTCTGCCTCTTGAAGTAGAGAAAAGGTTTGGGTAAGTATTTGGGAGGCATCTTTCTAGGATTGTTCCTCCTCACCAAATTTTCTTTGAAAATCCTCTCATAAAGAAGTCCTTTCCAGATGCTTGATCCATTCTTCAGAGGAGTACACGTTGTCAATGTTCTGGAGTAGCTGACTCTGGCTCAACCAAGTATTGATAATGATCTTCTCTGAATCATCACTCAGGTATTCATAATCAGGATCATCTGCATTTCCAGCTCTCCTCTTAGCAATGAACTTTTCAGCTAATAGAGTTCCCTCTCTTTTCCACTTGGCTGCAAGTTCTGCATCCTGTGCCACTCTAGCTTGAGCAGGGAAATCCAGATCTTCTGGCCTAGACTTGTCCAGTAAGGTCAGGTGTAGAGCAATTCGTGTGCCTTGAAGTAATTTGAAGGCTTGCTCATCAATGATTTTGGCCATCTTGGCATTTCTTTCCTCCCCCCTTTCTGGCTTCTTCAATAAGCTTGTTATCCAGCATTAGGGAGTTGGCCTCAATCTTGTTGGACAGTGTTTGAAAATTGTTTTCACCATCTGCTAGCAATTCATCTTTGAGCAGAATTGCTTCCACCATTATTTTGATGGCAGTGTTAGTGATATGGGTGTTGACATGATCTGCTGCACCCCTGATAACATCATCAGTTTTACTCACAAAGGTTTTTTACATAGCCAATATCAGCTTCAAAGAATTTTAGGCTTTTGTCTGTGGATCTGAGAATGGGGATTGGGCCTTGACTGTTTGAGCAGCTTTGTCAAACTAGCTGGTCATTTGGCTAATCTGGTGAGCAGTTTCATCCTTGGCATCCTTGATCTCTATCATCAGCTCAGCTTTAACTTTAGAAATGGACTGGTCTATATAAGCCTTCACTGATGTGGTTTGTTCATCTAATAGAGCCTTTATATTTCTGAGGAGGGAGTCATCTGGATTTGTTGAGGGTGGAGTAAGGATCATGTATGAACTTTTCTCTTGGTCCTTTTGACCATCATACTCAGGAAGAGTTGATTTCTCAGCCAATAGGGTGGATGGAATGACCTCCTTCGGAGTAGGGACTTGTGAATGCTCCCCCTCAACTTCAGCATTATATTTTGGAAGAACTTCCTTCTTTTCCAAATCTGCAGCAATATCTGACTCATCATCTTTAACTGAGTCAACGACATCTCCTATAGAGACATTTTCATTATCTGAAACATCCAGTGTATCAGTACTAATCATAGCTGTATCAACATCAATACTTAAGTCAGTAACATTACCTGTAAGAGCAGTGGCATCTGCATCAACCACAATTCTCGTAATCATTTGATCAAAAGCTGGCTCATTTATTAGCCCAAGCTCCCCCTCAGAAGGTGCATTCACTTCTTCTGGTATAGATGATCTAAGTAATCTTCAAGGTCTTGTGCTGGCTCAATGATCTCTTCTTTATCATTTGGCACATCTGGTACAGCACAATCTGTAGGAGTGTTCTCAGACTCAAGAGTAGCATGGATTTCATCAACATTCTCTCTACCAATTTGACTCCTATCTGAGTCTAGAGGAACATATATGCTAGCAGAAGATTGACTGTGGTCAATATCAACCTAAAGTCCAACATCTGCAGGATATAAAGACTCTATCTCATAATCTGAACTGGAAGAACTAATAGATCCAACTATTTACTTTCCTGTGTCCATGGACCTGGCCTTCTCCTCTGAACGTTGACTCATTGGAAGAATTCTTGTAAATCTGTCCAAGGTCTTTATGTCCATCCTGAAAGTCCACCTAGTGTCAACTATGTTCACCTATGGGGGGGGGGAGGTGACGTGCAGCATTTTTGCGGAATTTAAGATTGTACCTGCACAATAAAAATAAACAGCACAACACACAGAATACACAGGCAATTTATAGTGGTTCCCCGACTTGGATACATCCACTTTCCCCCCTTCGACCTATCTCCCAACAAGGGATGACTCGGTCACTTCTCCAACAGGATTGAAATCCAATCCTTGCACTATCGCAAGGAACCCTTCCACACGTAGGAGTCAACACTCCCACAAACCGGGTTGCACCCAACCCTTACAACACGGAACAAACGTTCCTTTACAACAAAAGTAAATCTAGAATGTACACGAGATACAAACTTCGTTTGGAGACTACGGTGTTCCTCTTCGTTCGACGACGTGTTCGTGAAGTCAACGAAGAGTCTACAACCCTAGATCTCTCTTGGAGAGGATCTCCCCGGAACCAGCGGCGGCAATACGAGCGGCGGCTTGGTTCGGGATCGGCGGCAACGACGGTGTGCGGCTGCTGTACTTTGAGATCCAAACTTCGTAGCGAAGCAAGCTAGGTCTACCAACGGTCACACTAGGATCAATCGTCTCGATCGATTCGGATGGGGAAGATTTTCCCGATCTACAAATCGAGAGACAAGAGATCTCCGGTTAGACACGTGAGACGCTGAGCTTAGCTAAGCTTCTATCGACCGGAGATCTGGATGAAACCACGATCAAGATCGGCGATCTACACTCTCGTGCGGCGACGGAGGCGGCGGCGGAAAATCGCGAACTAGGTCAAGTCGCGGCTCAGCTTTGTATATCTTTTTCCGTCTACCTTTACTGTTCAAACATACGCCTGTATATATACTGTAGACACTTTCAATATGACCGTTGTGGGTCCCACAAGTAGAATCCCGAAATCCGGTTCAAAATAGTCCAGCGGCAGAATCCGGTCCAGCAGCTTCCAGAGAAAACGCCAAGTAAAAATCGGCGAGAATCGCAGGTGATTCTCGACGAATCGGCAAGAATCAGTTAGTGATTCTCGACGATTCGTCGAGAATCACTAGTGATTCTCGCCGAATCACTTTTTGATTCTCAACGAATATTACTTGGTATTCATGATCTGCTCAACGATGGGTTCGGCGAGAATCACTAGTGATTCTCGCCGAATCTTACTTGGCCCGGTTTTGAGGCAGTCGGATAGAGTCGTCGAGAATCACTAATGATTCTCGACGATTCGGCGAGAATCACTAGTGATTCTCGCCGAATCGGCGAGAATCACTTGGTGATTCTCGTCGAATTGTACTTAGACGAATTTTCGTCTTTCCACCCATGATGTGCTCCTTGACCTATCCTTGCTCCTTGTCTGCTCTTGCAAGATTACAACCCTGTACTTGAAAGTAAGTGCACTCCAATAGAGAGAGTACACGTAGGCCAACACACTGATCTGCTCAACGAGGGATTACGTCGTGCAGACCCGTGTATATTGACCTACTGCACCCTGACATTGGTGTGCACTTAGCGTGGAATAACTGCAAGCACAACTTAAGAGGTTTCATCAAATACATTGTGAATTCATCTTAGCTTGACAGGTGGCTTCCTCAAATCCAGGTGATTGTGGATACAATACCCAACAATCTCCCCCTATTTGACGAAGCCAAAACCCTACTAGCTAAGATGAATAACACTAATCAAATAATAAAAACAGCATTCAGAATTTAAACATGCAGCACAAGAGAATATAAGCAAACAGATCAAGACTTGAGTCATTCACAAATTCAAATATATATACCAATATATATATACATGTATAATCTCAGAATTGTTCATATAATAACAATAAGCATTAAATGTTCTTGAGAGAGAATGACAAGCTATAAATTGTTGACTATTTTTCCTTAGCTAAGTCATCCTTGAGTTTTTGCGCCAAATACTTCTTCCTTTGCCTCTCCATATACTCTTTAGGCTTCGGATAATATCTGGGAGGAGGAACTTTATCTGCTGCCGTGTTGGTCCTGAAGAAGATGTTTCGTTTCGCCTCATACGTCTTGTGCATTTCCCACTCATACTGGCTGTATACTTCGTTTCGATTGAGTTCTCCTTTTTCCTGTAGCCAGAAGGTGTCCATGATGATATTCTTTGAAACTGGACTCCACTTTTCATTTCTTACTTCCTCCTCACTCAGTCGAATTCTCTTTTCAGCTTGTGTCTCCTTGGAGGTCCCTTCTTGAGCTTTTCTCTTTCCCCTGGCTTTTGCTAGGGCCTCTTGGTCAAACATGCTCATCAGTTTTGCTTTAGAAATAGCCCTAACATCAGCTTCACTCATGGGAACATCTGCAGCACTTACGCCCTCAGCAGCACTTACTCCCGCAGCAGCCATAGAAGTCTCAGGAGCATGAATACCTGCAGGATTTTCAGGCAACACGACGCCTAACGCCTGTTGAAGCATCCACCAGCAGCTGTCATAGACGTCTTTGTTTGACTGTTCGAAGTTTGTGATCATGATTTCTTGAAGCTCGGCCATCTTAGCTATATACTCTTTCTCCCCCTTTTTGGCTTCGACCGCTATGGAGTTTGCATAAGAATGCAGTGACTCATCAATATGCTTTGAAGTCCTGGAGAATTCATTGACTAAGGCTTGCTGATTGGCGTTGAGAGTTACCATATTACCATCAAACTTTTGAATGTTGTTGGCTACAACATGAGCATTCTGATTTACCACGACAAGAGTGTCAGTGTTCTTTTTCAACCCGTCCATAAGAAGAGTGACCGCTTGGCCGGCCGCGGTATACTTTTCTTCAAATTTCTTTTCCATCACGTCAAGTTTATGATTGATCTCCACCATATTCTTGAGCATGAGATTTTCAGATTCCTTAATCCTTTTCAGCATTTTATTTTGAGCTTTTTCAAAAGAGGTCTTAAGCTCATCCACTATGCCCTGAATGATATTCACGGTGTGAGTGGCTATATCATCTCGTAGAGGAATATTCTGAGGCACTTCTTGGCCTTGCTCTTCAGTAGAAGCACCTGTAGATCTAGACACCAGCACAGTCTCTAATGGAGGAATACTTGCAGCATCTGCAGATTTCTCGGACTCCCCCTCCACTTGTGCACCAATGGTCTCAGGAACGCTCTCAGGTGTGTGCTTGTCAGATGGAGGTTCAATGAGATTCTGAGTCTCCAATACTTCTTGTCCCTCATTGCCGTCATCCTCTCCTTCATCATCCATGACATCATCTTCATCAGCATCCTCTTCTAACTCTTGGTCAGCAGTCTCCTGTACATCAGCTTCGGCTCCTTGATCGTTCCGGTTCAGGGCCTCCTCATTCTCCGGCACAGCTTCACTGTCTTCTTGTATATCTGCCACAGCATCTCTGGCTATTTGGGAGATGTCAGCTATGATATCAGTTTGAGTGGGTAGAGGCTCCCCCTCAATTCCTGCAGTCAAAGTATCAGGAATTTCACTGGGGGTTACTGCTGGAGATATGTCCTCTTGTTCTTCCACGGCAGCCGGCCCAATTCGCCTCTCTTATCTGTCAAACACACTTGAGTCCATTTTCTTTAAGTAGTGTATAGGAACACCTTTGCTCATGTCATACTTGTCTCCATTCAGCTGATTGAGATACAGACTTATGATTCGGCCAAAGCTCGGAGATCGCAGGGTATCCTTTATCTTCTCAAACAGCAGCTCCACCCAGTTGAACCTTTTTCTGCAGACAATGGCCACCAGGATCTTGAACATGTCTGCAGAGATATGATCATGAGACCCTGGCTTGCAGATGAGTACTTTTCCGATTATGTCTGATAGAAGCTTCCCTTCTTCATTCATATCCTTGCGCTTTATTGACCGAGTTCCTCGTGGGAGACCACAGAATAAGAGAGTCTTGCTTTTGTCTTCTTCCTGAAGATAGTCCTCGTGCTCCGAGCTAGAGAGCTGCAGGAAGCGGGTCAGCTTGCTGGCAGACATCTTGACCTTCGCCCCAGCCACCTTGCTTTTGATTAGAGAGTCGCCATTCTGGAGTCTTGCGGTAGCGAAGAACTCCAGCACCTCTTTGTCCAAGATTTTGCACGGGTGCTCCAGGACGAATGAGAGCCCAGCCTCTTCCAGCATCAGAATGATGTTTCTGAATTCGTCAGAGGCATGAGAGAACCCTGTGCGAACCAGCTCGCATCCGGTGACTAGCCCAGCGGTTGTCCTTGGAGCCATTGCAGATCTAGGGAGAGAAGCCCTACTCTATGCTTAATGAACAGTCAAAAGGGAAGCGTCACTAGTGATAACGTCCAAGTACGGGTGAGGAAGAGGTTACCTAAAGGCGTAGACGGAAGTGAGTTGGTGAGCTTCCTGCGAGAAATCTTCCTTGAGCGTCCTGCGAGAAGTGGTCGGTGAGCTTCCTGCGAGATGTCAACAGAAACTTTCACGACTCAGAGAGATACCTTTGGGAAGACCTTCGGTGGAGAACTTGCGGGAAACAGCGATGGAGACCTTCGGTGAGTAGGAGAGTTTCCTGCGGAGTTCGGCGGGATTCGACGGAAGCCTGTGCGATTCCTGGTGGGTTACTTACGGGAAGACGATGGAGAACCTTGCGGGATTTGGCGAAGACGGTGCGGGATTCGACGAGAACCTTGCGAGAAGACGATTCAACGAGCTTCCTGCGGGTCGGCGGAAGAAACCTTGCGTGATTCCTAAGGAATGTGAAGAGTCGGCGGGAATTCTTCCTTAAATGTGATTCTTCTTGATCCTTTGGCGAGAATGGGATTCTCCTTAAATGCCAAGCTCGACGAGTTAAATGGGATTCTTACGGTTTCCGTTTGTCTAAGTTAATTTGAAAGTCTTCTAACTATATAGATACTTCTTAAAGCCAAGCTATTAGGGTTTGAGCCGGCTTTTCCATACATTTATTGATGGCAAGGTTTCCAATGATGTATTTTCGTTGCCGAGATTTCCAACGACGTATCTTTGTTAGTTTTCAGTGAATTAATTTACGCCTGTAGATGTTAGTTCTCGAATCTACCAGTGGAATTTCCGATAACTCTTTAATGATGTATCTAAGGTTTATATTCATCGTGTTACCCTATCCTTGGATGTGCATACATACAAGGATATACAAATATATATCTGTATATAAAGATATATATATATGTAACTGTCAATGGAAAACGACTCAAGTCTTGGAACTGATCATAAGTACCTGGGATTTTGAGAGTCATCGTTTAGTCCCTCAGGTAGAACATATTAGGAGCTCAGTGTGAGTATGCTCAAGTAGATATCACATTTGTTATTTCAGACGCTTGTTCCAATTTAGTCATGAGCCACCTACTGTCTAGTTCCCATCATATTCACGGGAACCTAGACTACCCTACAAGAAAGAATTACTTTACCTTAGGAACCCAAATCATATTGGGTCCTAGGTTCCTGTTAGCATAAGCACGCGACTGCCTTCCTTCAGAAAACCTGTCAGGAAGGCTACCTCTGCGCAGAAAATGTGGATAGGCCCTTGCCTTTGGCACAGAGGGGTTGTGCCAGCAGTCGATGGCAAAGTGTCCCACTTTGCCACAGCACCAACATGGGTGAATGTTGTATCGCTGTTTCTGACGTGATCTAATGACTGAGGTAGTCACGGTCCTAGGTCTAAATGGGATAGGACATGATCTTCTCACAAAATGTTCTCTTCCACCGTGACACGTGGAAGGGTGGAAGGAATGCATGTTGCGAGCGTCATGAGGCCGGGGAGGTGGTGCCTTCCTTTCAGGCATCCCCCTTCCGGAGGCCCCATGAAAACTTACACCATGACTTCTAACCTCCCTATCCTGTGTCCTGGGGTGGTGAGAGGTCTTCTGTGAGCTGGGACATGCAGATTCACACTGAGTTGAGGCAATGGCAGTGAATACAAAGGACTCAGAAGGAGCCTTAGGTATTCTCTCATGGGTGGCCACGACGGCCCTTGCACTACGGGTGTCTCCACATGATGACAGATCACCCTTGCAGTGACCACGATTGTTCCTGTGGTCATACCTGAAGGCATGATGAGTTGCCTTCCTGTTTGGAGTGGGGGGTCGGAATACCGTTTCCCCATTTCTCCACGAATTGATAATCCGGGAGATCCACCCATTTTCTTGCTTTCTCTTTATAGCATCAACCTTAGAAAAGTTTGATACTATTCTTTTCTCATTCTCTAGACTACTCTCTAGAGCTGAGATTTTAGAGTCCTTGACCTTGTTGGATGCCAATTGGAGAACCAACAAGATCTTCAGTCGAGCAATCTCTTGAGCTTGCTCCTTAGCAAGTAAGTTGCTTGTCTGAAGGGCTCTCTTCAAGGAATCAGCATTTTCTGAAGGAAGGCGGTTCTTGTCTTCAGAAACTTCAAGAGATACGGGGCAGGATGAAGAAGTTACCTGCTCTTCAGTGATATTGTCATTAGTGCCAGTGACCATTGTGTCATCCTCATCAGAGATGCTTTCCTCACTGGCCTCTTCAGTCTCTGACACGGACACTGGAGCTCTGATGCTGTCCGAGAGATCCTTGCCTTCAACTTCAGAAGCGAGGACCCCCACAGAGGCTTCATCCTCTGATTAACAGCAGATTCCAGCATTCTCTGACCCCCCCATCAGCTCTGAGATCATCATCCACAGAGATTTAGTCATCCTACATTTTTCTAATCTAGAGCGAGAAGCTCCAGACCAAATATCCATGATAATTTGACGAATCCTCTTATCCAAATTAAAGAATGAAAGTTCCATTTCCGACATCTCAGCAATGCACTTGGGCACTTGAATTCCAGAGTCGGAGGTCTTCATAGGAATAAAAGGACCCTCTTCCAGGATGAAATATGCACGAGGATCGATGGCATCCAAGTGATACGACACTCTCATCCTCCAGACGGGATAAAACTCCTTTGTACATGCGGGGAGTCTGAGTGGCGATATCTCATAATCCAGCTCCATGCTTCTGACACTGGTGACAGGATACTACTCAAGGTGTAAACCTTTTTGATGAGCAACCTCCCTCTGATACCACTTGAAAGTCCACCTAGTGTCAACTATGTTCACCTATGGAGGGGGGGAATAGGTGACGTGCAGCGTTTTTGCGGAATTTAAGATTGTACCTGCACAATAAAAATAAACAGCACAGCACACAGAATACACAGGCAATTTATAGTGGTTCCCCGACTTGGGTACATCCACTTTCCCCCCTTCGACCTATCTCCCAACAAGGTACGACTCGGTCACTTCTCCAACAGGATTGAAATCCAATCCTTGCACTATCGGAAGGAACCTTCCACACGTAGGAGTCAACACTCCCACAAACCGGGTTGCACCCAACCCTTACAACACGGAACAAACATTCCTTTACAACAAAAGTAAATCTAGAATGTACACGAGATACAAACTTAGTTTGGAGACTACGGTGTTCCTCTTCGTTCGACGACGTGTTCGTGAAGTCAACGAAGAGTCTACAACCCTAGATCTCTCTTGGAGAGGATCTCCCCGGAACCGGCAGCGGCAATACGAGCGGCGGCTTGGTTCGGGATCGGCGGCAACGACGGTGCGCGGCTGCTGTACTTTGAGATCCAAACTTCGTAGCGAAGCAAGCTAGGTCTACCAACGGTCACACTAGGATCAATCGTCTCGATCGATTCGGATGGGGAGGATTTTCCCGATCTACAAATCGAGAGAGAAGAGATCTCCGGTTAGACACGTGAGACGCTGAGCTTAGCTAAGCTTCTATCGACCGGAGATCTGGATGAAACCACGATCAAGATCGGCGATCTACACTCTCGTGCGGCGACGGAGGCGGCGACGGAAAATCGCGAACTAGGTCAAGTCGCGGCTCAGCTTTGTATATCTTTTTCCGTCTACCTTTACTATTCAAACATACGCCTGTATATATACTGTAGACACTTTCAATATGACCGTTGTGGGTCCCACAAGTAGAATCCCGAAATCCGGTTCAAAATAGTCCAGCGGCAGAATCCGGTCCAGCAGCTTCCAGAGAAAACGCCAAGTAAAAATCGGCGAGAATCGCAGGTGATTCTCGACGAATCGGCGAGAATCAGTTAGTGATTCTCGACGATTCGTCGAGAATCACTAGTGATTCTCGCCGAATCACTTTTTGATTCTCAACGAATATTACTTGTTATTCATGATCTGCTCAACGATGGGTTCGGCGAGAATCACTAGTGATTCTCGTCGAATCTTACTTGGCCCGGTTTTGAGGCAGTCAAGAACCAGATGCTGTTAGAGAAGACACATCTGCTGTACAAGAAGTGGTTCCTGATCCAGTGGTTGAAGAGCAAAGACTGTCTCCAGCTCCTTCACCACAAGAATACACAATGGAAGACTTGTTCCTGAATCTAGACCAACCAGATTTTGACATGGACAAGGATGCTGCTGAAAAAGATAATACTGCTGCTGAGGGGGAGAAGGTACAAGTTCAGGAAGAGCCTGTGAGGCAAGAAAATGAGAAGGCACCTGATGTGCAAGCAGCAAAGCCTCCAAGCCCTAAGGATAGGGTTGACATAGCCAGCTCCTCAGAGTCTGAAGATGAGGAGGCAGTACGGGCAAAACAAAAGAAACTCTATGTATTCAAGAGGAGAAGCCAAAGTTATAAAAAGGCTTTACAATCAATTGCACCACAGCCTATAGTTCAGCAAGCTCCAACTGCTGATTATAGTGCTTTAATGGTTGCACTACAGATAAAGTTAGATGAGCAAAGACAGGCAATAGAAAAGTATGTAGATGAAGGGCAAAAGTCATTACAATTTGATCTGGCCCAAGATATAAAGTCTATAAGGTTTGAGATGAACCTTAACAAGAAAAAAATGACTGAATGCTTCCACAAAGGTGGAAATGCAGTGGTGTACTTGGCAACACACTAGGAGAAGATCAAAGCCCAAGTAGATGATATAGCATTGAAACAAGGATATGTTCTTGAAAATCAACTAAGGATGAATGACAACTTGACTGCTTCTCATAATGCTATAGTCACTGAGTTGAAGAACAAGGCTGCTGATCCTTCTACATCTTCTGCTACTATCAAAGCTGAATTTGACAAAGCCTTTTAAGAAGAAATTACTGCTGTAAAGACTGCTATCCAAGCCTCTCAGAAAGCTATATCTGATCAACTTCAAAAGCTCAAACCATTCTTTAAAGATGGAGTCAGATACTTGGATAGTCAAATCAGATTTGAAAAGGATGATGTCAGAGATCATATGGCTCGAGAAGTCATAAAGGGGGAGAGAGTTTTAGTCAAAGCTAGCTCTGATCATGCCAAATGGATATCTAATTCCATCAGAGCTACACTGGGCTATCCTCCACTCTGTGATGATGACAATGTTGCTGAATCTGGGATTCAAACTGCATATCTTGGAGGTGAGCAACCAGAGGTAGCTCAAGTGATATATCCTCCACCAGATTTTGACATGGTGCAAGCTGACATTCATCATATGTATAGCCCAACTGAAGGGAAGTCTAATGTTATTCTGGATAAAGTGGTTCAACCTATTACTGAAGCCATGCAAGAGGCATTACAGAAGGAGGAAGAGACAAGGTTGTCTAAGAAGAGGTTTAGGGAACAAGCAGAACAAAGGCCAGACTTTGAACAGTGGAGCCCTACCTCTAGGAATATAATATTAACTGCCTGGAAAGCTGCCAAGGACAATACTCATGACAGGAACAAATGGTTTTCTGAAGCTGAATGGAGAAAACATGAGATCAGGCAGGAGGCAATAGTTCAGTATAGAAGGAAGGCAAAGATGGGAAAGCTACCTCCTACTGCAGTGGAGCCTAGCAAGTACTTTCCTAAGCCATACCATTATTTTGAGAGACAGAAGATCAAAGCTGAAGAGCTCAAAAAGAAAGATCTAAAAGGCAAGAAGCCTGCTGATGCTGAAACCGCTGATGCCCCTGTCAAAGCTCAAGTTCAAGCTGGCAAGGGAATAGTTATCAAGGAACCTGAACAGAAATAGTTTAAGAATTTACTTGAAGATTATTTTGTAATCTTTTGAATGTAAAACATTTTTGTAAACTACTGAGAATGTATAAGACAAATGTTAGAACAATATATGATCAATATATTTCATGTTTGTTCTGTGAATGTGTCTATTTCTTATTTGTTCTGAAATGTTGAATTTGTATACATGTGAAATTAATACATGTTTATGTTTACCCTGCTGCATATAACCTGCTTTACATCATTTTGTAATTTTTAATTATAAATGGTGTATATCATTGACTAAGGGTTATGACTTCTCCAAATATGGGGAGATTGTTGGGTACATTGGTTAAATGTACCTGATTTGAAGAAGCCTCACCCAACTCAATGATATGCATCATAATGTATTTGATGTATGTTGAGTTTACTTGTGCAGGTTAAGTAATCACTGGACTGAAGCAAAAAGTTTCTAAGTCCATGTGTCGACACCCAGAGGGAAAGTGTCGACACTTAAGAAGGCTTGTGTCGACACCCAGACAAGCAGTGTCGACACTTGGAGTCATTATGTCGACACCTGGGATGCAGAGTCGACACCAGACAGAAAGTGTCGACACAAGGAGCTGTGTCGACACTCAGTGAAGAAAAGTGCAGACAGAAAGTGTCGACACAAGGAGCTGTGTCGACACCCAGTAAAGCTGTGTCTACATCAGAAAGTGTCGACACTTGGAGCTGTGTCGACACTCAGCAAAAGACAGCAGAGACTAAGTTAAAGTGTCGACACCCAGAACAATGTGTCGACACAACAAGAAGAGTCAGCACTTGAAGAAAGTGTCGACACCAAAAACAAAGTGTCGACACTCAACAGAAGAGTCAACATTTGAAGTAAGTGTCGACACCCAGAACAATGTGTCGACACTCAGCTAAAGACTCTACACTTAAAGTAAGTGTCGACACATGGAGCTGTGTCGACACTTAGCAAAGAACAGAATTATCAACAAAATATTCTAAGTACAAGTGTCGACACTAAGGGAATGTGTCGACACTCAGCTGAAGTCTCAACAGAAGAATCAAGTGTCGACACAAGGAGCTGTGTCGACACTTAGCAAGTATCAACATAGAAGACTATGTGTCGACACCAAGAAGCTGTGTCGACACTTAACAGATTCAACACAAGAAGTTGTGTCGACACAAAGGTGATGTGTCGACACTTAGAAGAATTCAGCTAAAGATAGAAGATCAAGTACTTGTGTCGACACTCAATTTCAGTGTCGACACCTGAAGAAGAATCTGTGTCGAGACATACAAGGAGTTGTGTCGACACCTTGTAGACTTGTGTCGATACTTACACAGCATGTATCGACACTTGAACTATAAGTGTCGACAATTAAAGACAGAAAGTCTCGACACTTTCAGACAGTTAGAGATTTTCAAGAAATGACTGGATGACTTGACAGCTGCCGTTCCAGCCGGTCTACAGCACCTGTCAGAGATGTCAGAAGACAGTTATGAACCGGACCAGCCGGTTACCATGAAGAAGGCCTATAAATAGGCACATACAGTTTACAGAAACTGTTGTTCAGATTGTTGAAAAACAAGTTATTAAAGTGGTACACAGAGTATCAACACAAGAAGATCTTGCAGTCCAAGTGCAGATCTAAGAAGTTGGAGAGAGAGGGCTCCATCCAAGAAATCAGCCTTTGGAACTAGGCTGAGAAGAAGGGTTCAGATTCATTCTGAATTCTAAGTGGCAGAGGTCAAGGATCAACTGCAGAAGGAGACAATCTTATTCAGTTCTAGTTTCAAGAAGCTTTGAAGAAAGCTAAGTCAGATTGTATCCAGCCGAGTTCTTCCAAGAACTCATCAAGAAACTCTCAACTCCCCTCTCTTGTTTCAGAGTTGTTGAGTTATTATTTCTATAATCATTTTTATCTTGTAGGATCCTTTGGATCTGAGTGAATTGTAAGCCTATAATTATAAAGGCTGAGGGTAGGGCCTTTGGCCTGAGTGTAGGAGATTGTTATCTCTGAGTGTAGGCCTTGATTGGCTGAGTGTAGGCCTGGGTGGCTGAGTGTAGGCCTTTGTGGCTGAGTGTAGGCTTTGGGATAAAGCTGAGTTGTAAGGCTTTGGGCCTGAGGTGTAGGAACCAATTTGGGTTCTGAGACAGTGGAGGAGTTTGGCCGAATCTAGTACACTACTAGATAGGCGAAGGGGGAAAGTGGATGTACCCATATCTTGGGGAACCACTATAAACCACTGTGTCTGCTGTGCTGTGTTGTGATTTGCTGTGTATGCTTTGTGTTTTGCTGTGATAAAATAGTTAGTAATCTGTGATATAACTGATTGCTGCCATTAAAGCTTAAAAAGGATTAGGTTACCTATTCACCCCCCCTCTAGGTGTTTAGGTACCATATCTTTCATTAGTGATCCAACTTTGGCATCACTATACTCACACCATTTCAATGCTTTATCTCTGTCCTTGTTGGAGATGACTTCTTCTTCATCACTAGATGTGGAGGGCAGCTGAAGGGCCTTACCCAATTTTCTTGGAGTAATCTTGATCTTCATCCCTCCAATCTTAGATTTTAGTGATGTATTGGAAGGGGAAAGCTTAACATTGGAGAAAAATTCCAAGCACTCATCTCTCAAAATGGGGGAAGGTTCAGAAAGAATATATTCCATACCTAGGGCCTCCAACATTCTAATCACTTCTCTAATAAAGCTACGAAGCCATTCTTCTCATAAACTTCTTGCAGACATTAAAGCATCGAGCAAAGTGTTTTGATAGGAAATAGATTAGGGTTTAATGACTTTCGTTTTATATGTCTTTATATATATACGTGACTTTAAACTTGAAGGGATGACATTATTAAATAAGATAGTTAAACTAAGTTGTTTTAATTATAAATGGCCTATACATTGAGATAATGAAACAAGCTAACACTTAGCTGAGACTTTCTCAGCGGTCTCAGCGGTTCAGTACATGATTTCCAGTGAATAATGTCATTTGACATACATTAATAATTAATTTTGCCATTTTATTAAATTAATTCGGATTAAGGTTGTTACATGTAGGGGTCTTTTAGTAGCTAACTAATTTAGTAGTTCAGGATAAACTAGCTAGTTAAAGTGATTAATAACTATCTTATCTAACATCATAGCAAATTGATATCATTATAAGTAGATCTATAACAGAAACAGCTAATGTACATGAGTCATTCAACATTAAGCATTCCTAACACAATTTTGAAAGAATTGAACTTAGCCTCATCCAATGTTTAGTGAGGATATCAGCAACTTGATTGTCAGTGGGGACAAATTCAAGGCAAATGTCTTCACTTTCTACATGTTCTCTAATAAAGTGATATCTAATTTCTATATGCTTAGTCCTGCTATGTGACACAAGATTCTTAGCAGTAGAATTACACTGGATGAGTCATAATATAAAGGTAAATGACTTACCTTAAGATTGTAGTCCTCTAGATGATATTGTATCCATAAAAGTTGTTCATAGCAGCTCCCTATAGAGATGTACTCCGACTCAGTAGTGGATATAGCCACACTGGTCTGCTCCTTGCTACGCCATGAAATCAACCTTCTCCCTAGAAATTTATAAGTTCCACTTGTGCTTTTCCTACCTTTCTTGCAACCTGCAAAGACTGTATCTATTAGCCAATTAGTTCAAAATAATTGTTTCTAGGATACTAGAGGCCAAGGTGTTGGCTGCCCTTAAGATATCTCAAAATCTTTTTTGCAGCTGAGTAGAGAGATTCCTTAGGGCATGCTTGATGTCTAGCACAAACACATAGTGCATATATAATATCTGGCCTACTAGCAGTTAAATATAACAAGGATCTAATGATACATCTGTACGTGTATTCATCAAAGGGCTTGCCCTTCTTATCCTTGTCCAGGGAAATATTGGACCCCATGGGAGTTCTCATGGTGGAAGCTGATTCCATCCCAAATTTTTTAATAAGCTCCCTGGTGTACTTGGTCTGAAAGATAAAAATCCCTTCATCGGACTATTTCACTTGGAGGTCTAAGAAGTACTTGAGCTCTCCCATACTGCTCATCTCAAACTCCCCCTACATAAGTTTAGCAAACCTTTTGTAAAGGTTGTCATCAGTAGACTCAAATATTATGGCATCCACATAAATTTGGACTAGGAGATACTTGCCCTTTGTTTCCCTAAGAAACAATATGTTATCTATCTTTCCCCTCAAGAAATTGTTCTTGATGAGAAAGGTAGAAAAGGTGTAACAACTCCATCCGTTCACAGGTATATACTAGAAGGTCTGGCCGGGGCCCCACAACATATACCATAAAACAGGTGGAGAAGTCACATAGTGATACCAGAGTTGCGCATCCTAACTCATTACATTCTAGCGGAAGCCTATAACACGAAGCCGAACTCACACACATGAATGCTCACCATATAAAAGCTCCACATTTATATAAACAGGAATTGTAGCAAATACAAAGTCAACTGGCCTTATGGCCTTATAGGGCTTTACACAACAGTGGCCCCTCAAACATTGGCGCGCAGGCCGGCCACGTATAATCAAACATAGTATATTCATTTATCCTTCGAGGGCTAGCAGTAGCAGCAGCAGCAGGAACCTCAGCCTTTATGCGTCCCGCTTGGCTCTCCAGCACCTGCACAGGGACAGCCCACCCAACGGTGGTAAACAGGCAACAGTCAGCATTCAGCTGACCAAATTATAACGACCCCACCCCTTTCCCGGGGCATTGGTATTCCTTCCCTGCAGGCATAGCATTTCACAGGCAAATATGTATATCATACATTGTGCTCTTACGCACATATATGCCATCACAACCGTTAGCCACGCGGCCCGACGATCCGTGCACTCAGGGCACATTCTTGGTGTACCGACAAACCAGGGTCCCACCACCGTATCAGGGTCGCAACCCAACGGTAACTATTGAGCATTTTGCACCATGGCGTGCAGCCGGAGACTTTAGTCTTAATGCACCGGGATTGGCCCGTAGCCCCCCATTGTGTTATGACGCGCAGACCTAAGACTTTGTTATGCGCTCCAACAGATCGCACTTTTAGGTCTCACATCGGACGGACATAGCGCAGGTCGGATCATCCACCACCCGTTGCTCAAGTCGTCTTGCCATCACCGAGTACGACATACTTGCGGCTACATAAAAGGCGCGGGTTGGTTTCACCTTGCCTGTTTCCTTTAGGTGAACTCATCAGTTCCCACATAACCAGCCCATTCTCACAGAACTGGCTTCACATTCATCGGTTACCTAGGAGCCACGCCTCGCATTAGCGACAGAACACACTTTCCATCCATAGGCTTAACCGTACATCACTTGATGGTATTTTCCTGGACTGCCAAGCCAGTACTTCCTGCGACTCCCATTCACAGGCACATCCCACCAAACATTCTAAGCATTGATGAGTCCACTTTATATACCTATTTTCGGACTCATTTGGGCTAGTTTCCGTCGGTTGCACTTCACTTTTAGTTCTATATCGTTCATATTTCATCTTATCTTTATTTCCATAGGAAGTGCACATTTATGCCCGTGGTTGTGTATTTTGTTATTTTTATAGTCTGTTCTCCTTTTTTGTTATTGCCTGGAATGTCTGCACATATCAGTGATTGGTTTTTCCTTTCGGTACAGGGGTCGTGTGCGTATTCCGGGATGGTTGTGAAACAAGAATACTGCGCACGATCATGGGATCTAATGCGCACGACCATTGGTCGTGTGCCCCTGATCGTGCACACTACTCTACGATTTCCAGAATCAGCCTGGGGTAAGCGCACGACCACTGGACATAATGCGCACGACCACCGGTCGTGCGCCACTGATCGTGTCCATTGACTCCTCTTTTCTGGAGTCCTGTCTGGGGTAATCGCATGACCATTGAACTTAGTGCGCACGACCACTGGTCGTGCGCCACTACTCGTGCGCATTATCCCAGTTCTTCTTCCTGATCTTCCATGCCAGTGCGCACGAGCAACGGACATAGTGCGCACGACCACTGGTCGTGCGCCTATGATCGTGCGCATTGTTCATTTCTGCTTTGTATAAATAGTGCAGGTCTCGCCCTAATTCGAGGGGGGATCCGGAGCTCGACATTTCTCCGTCGTTTTTCGCCTTCTCCGCCATTCCCCTTCATCCTCCACCCTAGTGAGGTGCTCCGGGCAAGCTTTCACCGCCAAATCCAAGCCGGAGCTTCCTCTCGGCCTTCTCCATCATCTGTGAGCTTCAAGTAGGGTTTGACGCCATAGCCATCAAGTAAAGGAAAGCTAGAAAACTTCTTCCGCTATCGTGAGATGAAGAAGACGGGCCATTGGAAGGTGGTGACAGCCCTTCTCTACCCCGGACGCAGTTGAGGACCGAGCTTGGACGCGGAATGACAACCCGACGATTCCAACCGTGAATCCTCAGCAAGACTTCAGATTCGGTCGATCTCTTCACTTGTTCTTGCTTTCTTGTTGAATATTGGCATTTAACTTTATTTATATTGATGAAGTATGCTTAGTTTGTAAAATGTTTTTATACAATTATGTCTATGTGATTGTATGTTTTCATTATATTTACTTGAGTTGCGCCATATTCCATCCACCACCATCCACCCTTGCCGCACTAGCAATTGCTAGTGGCGTGCGTTGCGAAGAGGTGCTCACGACCCTCATTCCGCCATTCTCACCACCTCATCTGCAAGCCTACTCGTCCATCCGCCTAGTGATTCGGTGCATAGCGGCTCGACTAGTCTTCCATCCCGCCTGGCGAAGCATCGCATAGCGGCGTTGCATAGGAGTAGTTGATAGTGTTTTATTTTCTTTATCCGCAATATCAAAGCCCCCATCGTTACCGCCGACCCTGAGGACTTCAATCTCAAGTCCTCCTCAAAATTAACTCCACCTTACTGTGTTCCTTATGAGATCGATACTTGGGAAAACCCTCATTTTATATTACTTGTGTGACCGGTTCACTGCCGTGATCTTAAGCATCAAGTTTTTGGCGTCGTTGCCGGGGAACACAGTCGTGTGAGTTTGTGGAGAGAGAGATAGTAGATTGAAGCCCTTTTTCCCTTTGTGCATATCATTTTTTTTATTTGCTTTGGTTTTTAGAATTTTTATATTGCTTATTTATTTTTTCCCTTTTCTGATTTTTGAATTAGATAGCAGATCCGTGCTATTTTTATATTAGTTGTGTAGCACTTTTTCAGCAATTATTTTTATTCGTGATGGATCCTGATGCTGAGTGTCGTATCATTGACACTTTGCGCTGATCCATCGATGCCATTGCTGTTATGAATGCGAGCATTGCATTCGGTGTTTGTTATGTCAAGGTGTGGGCCACATGTTGAAGGATTGCCCTCATTTGTGTAAGCCTTCTCCCTCTGAGGGCGTGTGCACAACAACCTCCCGTTTGCGGAAGACTGTTGTGGACAGGCCTACCAGGGTGTTGTCTGGCCCATACACTGACATAACGCACTTTGCTTATTCTTTACCCGTTGAGATTACGGAAGAATCTCTGGCCGCATACAGCTCTTTCATGGGTCCCTCGATCCCTTTTTACGAGCTTTCCTTGAGTGATGATGATCACACTGGTGTAGCCAACAAAAAGAGGAGCAGGAACTCATGGACGCTCCTGTATGGGACGATGAGATTGTTCCGGTCGTCGACGGGGTGGCGTCAGCGAATGATTTTGCGAGGGGGCCTGCTCATTCAGTGCTTGATTTTGAGAGCAGCCTTGCCCCTCCGTAATTTTTGTCGGATTGTGCTACTCCATTTTTGTGTGAGTCGGTTGATGATGCCGTATTTGTTGATGATTCAGTGCCCGAGGTTGCGCCGAAGTGGGATGATGATTCCTCTATCTCCGACGGAGACGGTGGATCTTCAGAACATTTTTACGCACCCCGGTGGGATGAGGAATACCCTCTTTCCGATGTAGAGGTTTGCACCTCCTTGTTGGATGAGGTCGTTCCTCTTACTACCGTGGACCTCGAGTTCTCGGATTCCCCTCGGTACGACTCGTATGATACAGATGATGATCTCTGCTTGGATCCTGCTGAGAGTGACACCGGGATCACTCTCCCATTTTCTGATTATTTTAGTTCTTCGTCTCCTTTATTTCTTGATCCCCCTTCTCTATCTGAGCCTGTGCAGGCTGAGTCTCCACGGGTATGCTGGGATGATGATGAGCCTGGTGTTCTTACCATTGCCATCACACCATGCACATCTGTGGTTGACAATACCTTGCTAGGCAAGGATTTGTTTTGTGGTGAGATGGGTGAGGACCAGGCCTCCTCCTCCTCCTACTTCCTATTTCCTCTGCCTGCGAGGAGCAAGTATGATTATTTAGGCAGAGGGGTAACTGCTCTATCACCGTATCGGTACCCGTTACCGAAACGGATATTGGGACAGTTACCTGTGCATTTTTCTTTTCATAGGCTCATTATCTAGAACCTTTTCGTAGCCGAATAAGTCGTGCTGGGATGACAATAACCCCAGTACTTATCTTTTATTTTCTGCATTTTCTTTTTCATGTCTATTTGGTTTTAGTCTTTCTTTGTAGTTTGTATATTTTTGTTTTGTTTTTGCGGAGCTCACCCCTGCAGGTATTCTTGACAACATCGCATTGGCGGGGTTGTGATTCTTTGTATGACGAGCCTGCTTCAGATTTCCACGCGCCTTCTGGTATGTTCACTGGCTGAGCATTAGGTAACCTCTTCCCTTAGCTCCTTATGATTTTAATTTCTATATCATCTGCTGTGTAGTTTAGTTTAAGTCTGGGGGAGAGATTTGTTACCTAGTGCACGCACAAATTTCATGTGCATACTAGAACCTTTTATTATTTTATTTTGATTAGTTCATTGCATCACACACCACTGCACCCACCACATGAGCGCGTGCTTAACTGTTAGTGTGCCGCGAGTTAAACTCATTTCTTCGTTAGATTTGGGAAAATTATGGTGCTGACATAGGATTGTGAGACGGAGTAAAATGTTGACCTTGCTGTGCTCCTAGTCGAGTGCTCTCGTCTCGTGTAGAAATTAAAATAGATTTAATTTTTCTGTATGCTTTTAGTTTTATAATTTTTTAATTGCGTAAATACTTTTTATTCAACTCAAAAGTTGGTGAATCCGGTGTGAATCCGACGGTAGCTTAGGGATGTGTGTAGACAGCCGTTACGTTTGTATTGCTCGAGTCGGGAGGATGGATAGTCTTTCTCGTTGGCTAAGAACATGCCCCAAGCTATTCTCGAAGCATGGGTATAGGTTAGTCATGCATGAGCGTGATGTAGGTCATCATTTTGGCCCGGTTGAGCTTTGTAACATTCCTAACATCATATCCTCGCTAGCCCCATTGTGCCTACCCTTCTTTTGATTCAGCTCCACCTTCATTCACCAAAGCCCCATAGCCTATCCTAGTCGCACACCCAAGTCGAGTTTAGTGTTTTATATTTTCATGTTGGGATGTGATGTGGTGATATTATTTGTGAAAATGTAGAAGTGCTCCCAAGTTTATATCTGCTGAATTGTGAAAATAAAATGAAGAAAAATATATATATATATATATTTGAAAAAGAAAAAAAAGTGAAAAGAAAAAGTTTAAATTGAAAATCTGTTTGGAAATGTAATTATATTTGGAGTAGGCGGTACACACACCCATATTTGAAAAATTAAGTCTGGGGTGTGGTGTACCCGCGTGTATTTTGCTTAGTAGAGGGATTCATTTTTTTTTACTAGCTCATTTGGGTTTGGTGCTTAGTCATTCTTATTTATCATTGTTTACCTCACCGAAACCCAAGCCCCATCTCTTCACCTAAAGTCCTATTGATTCGTGTGTGAACCAAACCAGTGCCGTGGAGAGAATGCGAAAGGGCAAGCATATGGTCACCGACATTGGTGGATTCCTTTTGGAGGTTATCCTGAGCCCTGATCTTTGGCAATGCTCGTCTAGCGATTAGTCTACTTTCTCCCTACGCGTGACCGGATGATTCACCGTGATTCCATTTTTGAGTAATAATAAAATTTTGATACACATTGTGAAAAGTATAAACTATTTTGTATACTTAGAAATTTCTTCTATTATATTTTTACGCGCGCGAGCATGCGACTTCGCATGGTACTTCGTATCGCAATTTCTTTGTTAACTAGTATTTATTTTTCCCTATCTGCTTAGATTTTGTTTGCTCGGGATGCACAAACAGTTAAGTCTGGGGGTGTGATGAGTCCACTTTATATACCTATTTTCGGACTCATTTGGGCTAGTTTTTGTCGCTTGCACTTCACTTTTAGTTCTATATCGTTCATATTTCATCTTATCTTTATTTCCATAGTAAGTGCACATTTATGCCTGTGGTATATTTTGTTATTTTTATAGTCTGTTCTCCTTTTTTGTTATTGCCTGGAATGTCTGTACATATCAGTGATTGGTTTTTCCTTTCGGTACAGGGGTCGTGTGCGTGTTCTGGGATGGTTGTGAAACAGGAATACTGCGCACGATCATGGGATCTAATGCGCACGACCACTGGTCGTGCGCCCCTGATCGTGCGCACTACTCTACGATTTCCAGAATCAGCCTGGGGTAAGCGCACGACCACTGGACATAATGCGCACGACCACCGGTCGTGCTCCACTGATCGTGTCCATTTATTCCTCTTTTCTGGAGTCCTGTCTGGGGTAATCGCACGACCATTGAACTTAGTGTGCACGACCACTGGTCGTGCGCCACTATTCGTGCGCATTATCCCAGTTCTTCTTCCTGATCTTCCATGCCAGTGCGCATGAGCAACGGACATAGTGCGTACGACCACTGGTCGTGCACCTGTGATCGTGCGCATTGTTCATTTCTGCTTTGTATAAATAGTGCAGGTCTCGCCCTAATTCGAGGGGGGATCCGGAGCTCGACATTTCTCCGTCGTTTTCCGCCTTCTCCGTCGTTACCCTTCATCATCCACCCTAGTGAGGTGCTCCGGGCAAGCTTTCACCGCCAAATCCAAGCCGGAGCTTCCTCTCGGCCTTCTCCTTCATCCGTAAGCTTCAAGTAGGGTTTGACGCCATAGCCATCAAGCAAAGGAAAGCTAGCAAACTTCGTCCGCTATCGTAAGATGAAGAAGACGGGCCATTGGAAGGTGGTGACAACCCTTCTCTACCCCAGACGCAGTTGAGGACCGAGTTTGGATGCGGAATGACAACCCGACGATTCCAACCGTGAATCCTCAGCAAGACTTCGGATTCAGTCGATCTCTTGACTTGTTCTTGCTTTCTTGTTGAATATTGGCGTTTAACTTTATTTATATTGATGAAGTATGCTTAGTTTGTAAAACGTTTTTATACAATTATGTCTATGTGATTGTATGTTTTCGTTATATTTACTTGAGTTGCGCCATATTCCATCCACCACCATCCACCCTTGCCGCACTAGCAATTGCTAGTGGCGTGCGTTGCGAAGAGGTGCTCACGACCCTCATTCCGCCATTCTCACCACCTCATCTGCAAGCCTACTCGTCCATCCGCCTAGTGATTCAGTGCATAGCGGCCCGACTAGTCTTCCATCCCGCCTGGCGAAGCATCGAATAGCGGCGTTGCATAGGAGTAGTTGATAGTGTTTTATTTTCTTTATCCGCAATATTAAAGCCCCCATCGTTACCGCCGACCCTAAGGACTTTAATCTCAAGTCCTCCCCAAAATTAACTCCACTTTACTGTGTTCCTTGTGAGATCGATACTTGGGAAAACCCCTATTTTATATTACTTGTGCGACCGGTTCACTGTCGTGATCTTAAGCATCAAGCATCATGGGTATTTCCTGGCTTATCATGCCAGTACTTCCTACTACTGCACTTCGCAGGTACAACCCAACAGCACAAGAATTATACGGGTATTTTCCTATACTACCACTCTAGTACTTCCTGCTACTGCCCTTCGCAGGTCTAACCCGTCGACTACTTAAACTACATATTTATCACGGAGTCTTCTCCGGTGCGTATATGCAACATCACCAATCCAGACCAACCTGTCCAGATGGGCTTCACACAACATGCCTATTCTGTACTCCTTTTCTGGATCTATATGCCAAATGATTGGGGATTCCATGAATCAACCCAAGAGACTCTCATAACACGACACCCTCTGGTGGGGGAATCATATGCACATTCCAAAAAGGAAGCCTTCACATGGCTAGGAATAAAAGTCATTATCGTCAAAGACCGCTTTGGCGCCATGAGCTCCTAGCTGGCTGGAAAGAACCGCAACAGCTTTTCCTCCGCAACGCTGGCCTCAGATCGCTTGTCGGAACTTCGCAGCACCACTAGTGGCCAACTCCTCTTCCTCATCCTCCTTCTTCCTCTCTTTCTCTCTCTAGGATTTTAGAAAGATGAAGGCCAAATGACAAATGAGAATTCCCTTCTCATCCACGGCCATAAGGAAGCAGGGAGGCACCTCAGCCTTTGGATCACAGCTGAAGAAATGGACAGCCACGATTTTGCCACAAAATCATATTTTTTGCCTGACACGGCCTGTGACATTCCCGTGTCCCAGGTCGTATACCTCAAGCAGTGCTCAACCGACTTACCCAGACCAGTACACGCCCATGTGACACACCCGTGTCACGGGCCGTGTCACCTGACACGCCTTCAGACATGCCCGTGTCTGTGTCTGTGTACAACAGGCTGTACAAAATCGAGATCAACCTGAGAGGGACACGGCCCGTGACACGCCTGTATCACAGGTCGTGTACCCTAAGACACAGTCATGTCCTGCCCGTGTTCAACTGGCCTTAATGCCTTGGGCACATCCCGAAAAGGACACGACCTGTGACACACCCGTGTCCCAGTCCGTGTGCCCATACACGACACTAGACACGCCCCAGCTCCACTTCGTCGAGCTGAAATTCGTCGACCCGCGAGGACACGCCCTGTGACACGCCCGTGTCACAGGCCGTGTACTCTGCACTCGACAATCGTCGACCGAATTTTGTTGACCACTCATCGACTGCTCACCCGAGAAGGACACGCCCTAGGACACACCCGTGTCCCAGGCTGTATCACCCAATTTTCCCAACTCTGGAATTTAGGGGGTTACAACCCTCCCCTCCTTACAAAAATTTCGTCCCCGAAATTTGCAGAAAGTAAGGACTCAAAAAGAAGGAGTTTATTTCATAAACGTTCATTACAACTCGATATACACTGCATAACAGTTGCACAAAGAGCTTGGGAAACTCAACTCGCATGGTCTGCTCTCACTCCCATGTGAGTTCTTCACGGCCGCAATTGTCCCATTGGACTTTGACCATCCCGATCATCTTGTTCCGCAACTGTTACTCGGCACGATCTTCAATCTGAATGGGCCTAACCTTCATTGTTAGCACATACTCCACCGACACACGATCATTCTCGATCACTTGAGCTGGATCCTTCACGGCTTTCCGCAGCACTGAGATGTGAAACACATCATGTAATCCACTCAAGTCTGCCGACAGAGCTAGCCGATATGCAGCTTCCTCAACTCGCTCCACCACTTCGAATGGACCCAGATACCGCGGGCTCAACTTTTTCAAACGACAAATCCTGGATATGCCTTTGAAGGGTTTGATCTTCAAGTATACCCAATCACCCACCGCAAACTCCACATTCTGGTGTTTGGCATTGTAGTATTTCTCTTGACGATCTTGAGCTATTAATAGCCTTTCTCGAATAGTGCGTATCGTCGCGTTCGCTTCATCGGCTTCATTATGCTTATACAACTTGGAGTCGCTTGTGTTGGATCTCTAGTTGATTTGAGCTAGGTTCACTGACTTAGGATGTGACCCATCATGTATAGCCAGGGTCAAGTTTGTGTCCTAAAGTCTAGGCCAAGTCCTTAGAGTCACCATCAGATGGACAAGCTATCATCAAGACCATCAGAATCTCCAGATTTAGAAGTTTTCAAGACTAAGTAAAGTGAGTTCGACGTTCGTCGAACTCAGCTCGAGGAAAGGTGTTCTGTGCTCGACGATCGTGAGACATTTCTTGGTGCTGAGCTCGACAATCTTAGTTCTCTGTTCGACGAAGACAGAGTTTCTACATCAAGCTAAAGTCAGGACAGCTTCAGATTTTTTCTAAGTCCAACTTCAAGCTTCGGTCGACGAATTAGTTTCTGAGCTCGACGAACTTGGACCTCAAGTTCTCAACTTCTCAGTTTGACGAAGTCAGCTTCTCAGGTCGACGATTGCAGTACTCTACTCGACGAATTCTGGATTCAGAGAATTTATGTCGACACTTAGGGTTTGTGTCGACACCAGACAATTTATGTCGACACCAGGATATCAGTCAACACCAATTCATGTCGACACCAGAAGATTTGAGTCGACACCAAGATCAATCAGTCGACACCAACTTATGTCGATACTGAATATCAGTAAATGTATAATATTTTGACTAAGTCCAGAACTGTTCTTCGCTCGACGAATCTGGATCTCAGCTCAACGAATGAAGATTGTTTGTTCAACGAATGAAGATTGTCTGGTCGACGAACTCTCTCAAGCTCAGCTCGACGAACTCAAACTCAGCTCGACGAATTGTGTTCTTCGTTCGACGATTCCAGACTAGGTCTTCTTCAGTTTCCCGTCCCGTTTCTTGGCGATGATCCCGGAGTTATTTTTTCCAGATCTTCTCGGAATGTTACTGTTAGAACGAGCAATCAATCATGGACTATTACATGCCATTTTTCCATAGGACAGTTGGAGAAATCATTGATTGACGCTTCCTTCCCAGGACGACTGCAATTACTGCTCAACATTCAAATTTCGAATGCTCCTCAGTCAGTAAAAATAGAGAAGAAAAGAAAGGATCAAGAACCATCAGACAGTCATTCAGACAAACAGCAGCAATACAGACAATCAGACACACAAAAAGATTGCACAGAAGAACAATCATACTCAAATCTAAAGTTCTACTGCAATCAGCCTTGACCAGAGAACAACTTCATCAAGAAGAAGAAGAAGAAGAACATTCAAATACTATCAAGAGTCTTCTTCCTTCAACTATACAGGACAACTTCAAAGGACAACAAATTAATCTATCTGTCAAAGAAGTTCCTGAAGCAATTTGTGGTCCAGGCACTCTAGGTCTTTGAATACCTATCACCCTGTAGCAGTGCTCCAGCTTTCCTGATACATTCAAGATCTCAGGAGGAGCAAAATCTGCTAACATCAATCCACACATCTTCTCAAGTTGTTATTGAGAAAGAGAAGACCTCATCACCCTCTTTTTTCCAACTCCTGTACAGGGTTTTAATTCCCTTCAAAATTATTTTGGTTGCAAGTCTCCTTCCAAAAGACTTGAGGTTTTGGTTTTTGAGCACTTGAATAAAAGCTCATTGGTGTCAGGCACCTGATCAAAAACCTGAGTGGATTCCTACCAGGGTGGTAGAAGAGTGGATGTACCCAGGTTGGGGAACCACTATAAAATTTCTTGTGTCATCTGGTTGCCCTTTTCTTTTTGTTTTGGCTGTGATCTGTGATTGTTTAAGTTGATGTGCTTAGTTTATTTTATTTGCTGACTTGTTCACTTAGGCTTACAACAAAAGTTGCAAAAAGTTTGAAGAAAGCACAATACTCTATTCACCCCCCCCCTCTAGAGTATTTCAGATCTAACCTGCACTTTCAGCTTGCTTCTACCCAAGCCAAAGGAGTACGACACTTCCGTCCATACAGAGCTTCATACGGTGTCATACCGATGCTCGTTTGGTAGCTGTTATTGTAGGCAAACTCCACCATGTAGAGATGATCTTCCCATCTCTTCCCAAAATCCAGGGCGCACATGCGGAGCATATCCTCCATCCTTCTGTTAGTTCTCTCAGTCTGGCCATCTGTTTGGGAATGAAAGGCCGTACTGAACACCAACTTCGTGCCCAACAGCTAATGGAGCAGCCTCCAATCATTCGAAGTAAATCTCCCATCTCGATCGCTCACGATGCTCCGAGGAACACCATGTAGTCGTACAATCTGTGCAACATACAGCTTTGTCAAACATTCTACTGAATCGTCCCGCCTATTCGGATGGAAGTGTGCCACTTTTGTCAGCCGGTCCACAATCACCCAGATTGAATTGTTCCCGCGCTTAGATCGCGGCAACCCGTGCACGAAATTCATGGAAATATCGTCGAACTTCCACTCTAGAATTGGCAACGACTTCAAGAAACCGCTAGGTTTCTGGCATTCCGCCTTCACCATAGCACAAGTTTGGCATTTGGCCACATAATGAGCAATATCTTTCTCCAGTCCTGGCCACCAGAAAAGCTTTTTCATGTCTCTGAACATCTTTGTGCTCCCAGGGTGAATTGAGTACTTCGTGTAATGCGCTTCATACATCAGCTCTTCCCTCAATTTGCCCAAACTTGGGACGCACAAACGGCCTTTTTTCCTCAAAATTCCGTCATCCCAGGAGAATTTTCCCTCTGACCCATCCTTGGCATAGTGTTGGAGACTCTCATCTAGCTCCGTTGCTCGTCGAACTCTGTCCGCAAGGTCACACTGCACCTCCGTCCAGTTCAAACATGCATTGGCTGTAGCATTCTTGTCAACACAGGAAATCTCTAACGCTTCCAACTCCTTGATTAGATGTTCATCATGCCTCTGCAACCAGCTTACCCTTGCCGGAGCTCTCCGACTCAAGGAATCCGCGACAACATTTCCCTTTTCGGGCGTATAATAAATCGCAAAGGTGTAGTCCCCAAGGAACTCCAACCACCTTCGTTGTCGCATATTCAGGTCCCTCTGCTCCAGTAAGTACTTTAGGCTCTTGTGGTCTGTATAGATTTCCACTTTCATGCCATAAAGATAGTGTCGCCACAACTTCAGTGCAAAGATCACCGCCGCCAACTCTAAGTTGTGGATGGATAATTTCGCTCGTGCACTTTCAACTGGCGAGAGCAATAAGCAATCACTTTCCCATTTTGCAGAAGAATGCAGCCTAAGCCGCTCCCTAAAGCATCACTATAGATTTCAAATCCATCAGTACCACATGGCGATGTCAATACAAGCGTCGTGGTCAACCGACACTTCAGCTCTTCAAAAGCTCGTGCGCACTCCGGCGTCCAAACGAACTTATGATCCTTTCTCGTCAGTGTGGTTAGAGGCAACGCGATCCACGAGAAGTTTGCAACAAATCTTTGATAGTAGCCTGCTAGTCCAAGGAAGCTCCTGACTTCAGCCACAGAAGACAACACTGGCCAATCCTTATGGCCCTTATCTTTGCCAGATCCACTGCTATGCCCTCTCCGCTTACCACATGGCCCATAAAAGCCACTGACGATTGCCAAAACTCACACTTCGAGAACTTGGCATAGAACTGATTCTTCCTCAACGTCTGCAACACCAATCGCAAGTGGTTTTCATGATCGGCTTCAGATCGAGAGTAGACCAGAATATCATCAATGAATACTATCACAAATAGGTCCAGGTACTCTCGGAACGTTTGGTGCATCAAGTCCATGAATATCGATGGCGCATTGCACAACCCAAACAACATTACTGTGAACTCATAGTACCCGTAACGTGTTCCAAATGCAGTTTTGGGAATGTCACCTTCCCGAATTCTCAACTGGTAGTAACCAGACTTCAAATCCAACTTGGAGTAGACGATTGATCCCACCAGCTGATCGAAAAACTCATCAATCTGTGGGATCGAATACTTATTCTTCTCGGTGAGTTTGTTCAGTTCACGATAGTCAATACATAACCGCAAACCACTGTCTTTCTTTTTCACAAACAGAATAGGCGCGCTCCAAGGTGACATGCTTGGGCGAATATAACCATGCTCCAACAACTCCTTCAGTTGGACTTTCAACTCTGCCATTTCCTTTGGCGCAGTGCGATATGGCGAGCGGGCCACAGGTTTCGCACCTGACACCAACTCGATCGTGAAGTCAATCTCTCGCTGGGGTGGTAGCCCAGGGAGATCCTTGGGAAACACATCGACAAAGTCTGATACTACCGGAACATTGCGCACACTGGCCTTAGGCTTCACAGCCTGAATCAGCGTGAAGTAGCACTCTGAGCCCTTCCTAACAGCCTTGACTACTTGGAGTGCAGACATCAACGTCCCGCCCACTCCTCGCATCCATGCGAACTTAGTCTCCTGCTCGGTATTCTGGCCCAATGTGATCGCTTTGGCATTGCAATCAATCAAGGCATGCTGCTCTGCGAGCCAATCCATACCAAAGATCACGTCGAATTCCGATATCGGCAATACAGATACAGTCAAATAGAAGTCCCGACTTCTTATTTGGATTGCCACATCGCAAGCTCGATCCGCGAGCATCAAACAACCATTCGGCAACACCACCCTGACGCTATCTGTCTTCACACGACTAGGTATCCCAAGCCGTACTATGAACTCTTTAGACAGAAAAGAATGTGAAGCACCCGTATCAAACAGTGCTCACGCCAGCGTGTTCCGAATCATCATAAATCATGTGATAATCGTGTCACGCACACAAGCCGCATACAAATAGGCAATCAACAAAGCATGTGATAAGCAAAGCAATACAATAACTTAACTCATACCTGTGACGACATCACTCTGCTTAATGGCCTCCTGCAGGCCAAGATTGTAGACTCGGGGTTGCGCATGCAAGACAGAGGACTCCACGACTGCCTTTCCTTTCTCCGCATACGATGCTCCCGCCTTCTTCTCATCCTTTGGTGGACCACTCCTGCAGTCACGGGCTATATGCCCTACTTTTCCACATGTAAAGCACGTATGAGTATCCGGCCTTGAAGAGGCCCCCGACGTTGCACCTGATGCAACGGTAGAAGGAGCTTGTCCAGTCAACTTGGAGCTCTTGCCCAAATTCTTCTTATAATATGATTTCCCAGGTCGGGGTGCCTTGAACTCCAGCTTGCTCACAGCCAAGGCCCTCTTCCCTTGCACCTTTTTTATATCCTTTTCCAGCGCGCACGCAGTGTCAAAAAAAGCCTGGAAGCCTTGGTTCACAGAACTAGCGAGCAGGAATCGTAACTCGTCCAGCAGTCCTTCATAGAACCTATTCGTCTTCCTCTGCTCATCAGCAAAGATCGAACCCGCATATCGTCCCAACCTCGTGAACTCATGCAGGTACATGTCAACACTGCCTTCACCTTGCATTAGCCTTTGGAATTCGTTCTCCATGGCAATACACTGTGCCGCTGGGAGGTGCTTTGCCAGGAAGAGTCTCGAGAATTCTTCCATCGACACTTGTGTTAACGGTCGACCCCTAAGTGGTGTAGTTCCATCTCATCCCACCATAAACGAGCCTCTCCTTCCAGCAAGAAGGTGGCTAAGGTGACTTTCCGATGTTCCTCCATTCCAATCGCCATCCGCTTGACGCGGGATAACCAATCCTCAGCCTGCGTAGGGTATCCTAGGCACGTAAACGTAGACGGGTTGAAACTCATGAACTACTTCAACTGCTACTCAGCTGCTTGAGGATCCACAACCGCTACAGGTTCTGGCCTCGCCGCAACCTGTTCTTGTCTCAATGTCTGCTGCGCCTGCCCTTGCGCCTGCCCAATCGGTTGTACTTGGATCATGGCAAACAATTCCTCAACAACTAATCGCACAGTTTCCGCAGAAGGCGGAGGTGTAGGCACCTCAACTAGTGTCGTACTTTCATCAGAACGTTGGGGCTCTGATTGCCCCGCACCACTCTGCGTCACCTATAGGTGAACAAGACACTCACATTAGCGACCACACACAAGCAATAACAACAAAATAGGAACGCGGAGGTTCCTCAAACACATGTATTTGCATTCCTAAGGTGGACATTCACGAGTTCATTTGTGTTAACATGGTTCGCACAGACACGTGCTCGCCACCCCACAAAAGCATTCGACCACGAATTCGAAAGGGAAAGACCGAGACAGTTGATACCAAAAATTTAACGACTCCATCCATTCACAGGTATATACTAGAAGGTCTGGTCGGGGCCCCACAACATATACCATAAAAAAGGCGGGGAAGTCGCGTACTGATACCAGATTTGTGCATCCTAACTCATTGCATTCTAGCGGAAGCCTATAACACGAAGCCGAACTCACACACATGAATGCCCACCATATAAAAGCTCCACATTTATATAAACATGAATCGTAGCAAATACAAAGTCAACTGACCTTATGGCCTTACAGGGATTTACACAATAGTGGCCTCAAACATTTGCGCGTAGGCCGGCCATGTATAATCAAACATCGTATATTCATTTAGCCTTCGAGGGCTAGTAGTAGCAGCAGTAGCATCAGGAACCTCAGCCTTTATGCGTCACGCTTAGCTCTCTAGCACCTGCACAGGGACAACCCACCCAATGGTGGTAAACAGGCAACGGTCAGCATTCAGCTGACCAAATTATAACGACCCCACCCCTTTCCCGGGGCGGTGGTATTCCTTCCCTGCAGGCATAGCATTTCACAGGCAAATATGTATATCATACATTGTGCTCTCACGCACATACATGCTATCACAACCGTCAGCCACGCGGCCCGATGATCCGTGTACTCGGGACACATTCTTGGTGTACCGGCAAACCAGGGTCCCACCACCGTATCAGGGTCGCAACCCAACGGTAAATATTGAGCATTTTTCTCTATGGCGTGCAGCCGGAGACTTTAGTCTTAATGCACCAGGATTGGTCCGTAGCCCCCCATTGTGTCATGGCGCGCAGGCCTAAGACTCTTGTTATGCACTCCAACAGACCGCACTTTCAGGTCTCACACCGGGCGGACATAGCGCAGGTCGGATCATCCACCCCCCGTTGCTCAAGTCACCTTGCCATCACCGAGTACGGCATACTCGCGGCTACATAAAAGGCACGGGTCGGTTTCACCTTGCCTGTTTCCTTTAGGTGAACTCATCAGTTCACACATAACCAGCCCATTCTCACAGAACTGGCTTCATATTCATCGGTTACCTAGGAGCCATGCCTCGCGTTAGCGACAGAACTCACTTTCCATCCCTAGGCTTAACTGTACATCACTTGAGGGTATTTTCCTGGACTGCCAAGCAAGTACTTCCTACTACTCCCATTCACAAGCACAACCCACCAAACATTCCAAGCATCAAGGGTATCTCCTGGCTTATCACGTCAGTACTTCCTGCTACTGCCCTTTGCAGGTACAACCCAACAACACAAGCATTATACGGGTATTTTCCTGGACTACCACTCTAGTACTTCCTGCTACTGCCCTTCGCAGGTCTAACCCGTCGACTCCTTAAACTACACGTTTATCACGGAGTCTTCCCCGGTGCGTATATGCAACATCACCAATCCAGACCAACCTGTCCAGATGGGCTTCACACAACATGCCTATTCCATACTCCTTTTCCGGATCTATATGCCAAATGATTGGGGATTCCATGAATCAACCCAAGAGACTCCCATAACATGTCACCCTTCTGTGGGGGAATCATATGCACTTGCCAAAAAGGAAGCCTTCACATGGCTAGGAAGAAAAGTAGTTACCCTCGAAGACCACTTCGGCACAATGAGCTCCTAGCTGGCTGGAAAGAACCGCAACTGTTTTTCCTCCGAAACGCTGGCCTCGGATCTCTTGTCGGAACTCCGCAGCACCACTAGTGGCACAATTCTCTTCCTCCTCCTCCTTCTTCCTCTCTTTCTCTCTCTAGGATTTTAAAAAGATGAAGGCCAAATGCTAAATGAGAATTCCCTTCTCATCCTCGACCATAAGGAATCAGGGAGGCACCTCAGCCCTTAGATCACAGCTGAAGAAATGGACAGCCACGCTTTTGCCACAAAATCATATTTTTTGCCTGACACAGCCTGTGACACGCCCGTATCCTAGGCCGTGTACCTCAAGCGGTGCTCAACCGACTTACCCAGTCCAGTACACGCCCATGTGACATGCCCGTGTCACGGACCGTGTCACCTAACACGCCTTCAGACACGCCCGTGTCTGTGGTCGTGTACAACAGGCTGTACAAAATCAAGATCAACCCGAGAGGGACACGGCCCATGACACGCCCGTATCACAGGTCGTGTACCCTAAGACATAGCTGTGTCCTGCCCGTGTTCAACAGGCCTCAATGCCTTGGGCACATCCCAAAAAGGACACGGCCTGTGACACGACCGTGTCCCAGGCCGTGTGCCCATACACGGCACAAGACACGCCCCAGCTCAACTTCGTTGAGCTGAAATTCATCGACCCGCGAGGACGTGCCCTGTGATACGCCCGTGTCACAGTCCGTGTACTCTACACTCGACAATCGTCGACCGAATTTTGTCGACCACTCGTCGACTACTCACCCGAGAAGGACACACCCTAGTACACGCCCGTGTCTCAGGCCGTGTCACCCAATTTTCCCAATTCTGGAATTTAGGGTGTTACAAAAGGTTTCATACCAAGCTCTAGGAGCTTGCTTAAACCCATATAAAGTTTTCTTTAATTTGTAAACATGATCTACAAGAGTAGGATGTACAAAACCTGAGGGCTGCTCCACATATACCTCTTCCTTAAGATTGACATTCAAGAATGCTGACTTGATATCTATCTAGTAGACTTTGAATCTCTTGTGTGCAGCATAGGCAAAGAACATCCTTATAGCCTCTAATCTTGCAACTGGGGCAATGGTTTGGTCAAAGTCTATTCCCTCTTCTTGCATATAGCCTTTGGTTATCAGTCTTGCTTTATTTTTGATAATTGTCCCATTCAACAAGCTTGTTCCTGTAAACCCACTTGGTGCCAATAATGTTATGTCCAGGTGGCTTTGGCACCAACTTTCATACCTTGCATCTTTTGAATTATTGTAACTCTTCTTGCATTACATTGGTCCAGAAGTTGTCCTTGCTTGTATCTTCAAACTTCTTGGGCTCATTTTGAGACAAGAAGGTTAGGAACAATGCTTCATTGTGAGTCATGCTCCTTGTGACTACACCTTGATGTTCATCCACAATGATGAGATTTCTTGGGTGATCTCTCAGGAGACTGGTTGCAGTAGGCAACCTATCTTCATCCTGTTGAACATCTCTACAACATCTAATTCTCCTTCAATATAAACACTTAAAACCTCATCTGTGAATGCCCCAACTCCTAAAGTGACTGTGTTTGGGCTGGGTGTGTCCTCAATAGTCAGCTTTTGCAACTGTTGGTCAATACCTGCAATAACAGGAGTGATGGACCAACCCTTATTAAGTAGGCTAGTCTCATCAAAAACTACATGCATTGATTCTTCAACAATATAAGTCTTCTTATTGAATACTTTATAGGCTCTACTATGTGAGGTATATCCAACAAGAACATTCACATTGCATTTTTAAC
Source organism: Platanthera guangdongensis (assembly GCA_039583875.1). Lineage (NCBI taxonomy): Eukaryota > Viridiplantae > Streptophyta > Magnoliopsida > Asparagales > Orchidaceae > Platanthera > Platanthera guangdongensis. The sequence continues at coordinate 100,433,145 of CM077166.1, read as the reverse complement.
AAACTTTGTAAGTTGAGATTTCCCATTATTTAAAATATAGTGAAAATATTTAAGTTGTCTACCTAAATCACCTAGAGTGGGGTGAATAGGTGAGTTCTACATCTTTTTGTGAAATAAAAATTTGAGCGAGCGATGCACAGAAATTAAACAAGCATACACAGACGACACCAAGAGTTCTAGTGGTTCCCCAACCTTGGGTACATCCACTTTCCACCTCACCGATCTAGCAATGTACTAGACTCGGCTACTCCACTATTCTCGAATTGAAAACAATCCTACCACTCAGAATAAAGTTCCTACAACTCGATCCCTCAAAATAGGATCTACACTCGGAAGAGAAACTTCCTACAAATAACTCGGAGAACAAAGCTCCTACACTCGGAGAATAATCTCCTACAATAATAAAATGAAATACAAAGAACTTCAAACAGTATTAATTTCAGATCTGAAAACTTCAGCCCTTCTTCCTCCTTGAACTTTGAAGCTCTATCAGAAATAGATTAAAGAAGACAGCTAAATCTCTGGATCTGAAAATTCTAGACTCAACATGATCAAGAAACGAATCTGTCAATGTAGGAGCTCTTGATCTGTTGAATCACTTGCTCTGAATCTCTGGATTGAAAGCAGATCGGCGATGAAGACAATGAATAGCGGCAACTTCCGATTTTGGAAAGAGATTTCTGATTCAGAATGCTTAGGTTTCTTCTTAGGGTTGGTCGATTATGATAAGACATTTTATAGGACTAGCCTAACGGTCATAATCACAATAAATGCTTGACACATGGACCAATCACGCGTTAATCACATTTGAAATCACGTCTGACGAAACTTAGAAAAATTCAGAAAACAGTACAATATTTATCGAGAAGAATAATAGTACTCGAGAAAAGGTTTTCTGTTTCTCGAGAAGAATGATGAGGATCTCGAGAAAAATACTTAGTAAAAATATGGAGGTGGAAATCAGCAATTTCGAGAATGAAGGAAAGTACTCGAGAATAATGAAGTTTTGTTCTCGAGAACAATCATTCTGGTACTCGAAAACAAAGAAGTATCTCGAGAACAGATGTCTGGCTCTCGAGAAAAATATTTTGGGTCTCGAGAAAAATTTTCTGCTTCTCGAGAACTAAACCTTGTCTTCACGAGAAAATTATTTTGCTTCTTGAGAAAAAGACTTAGAAAAAAATATAAAGGTGGAATTTAGGCATCTCGAGAAAGAAAAGAAGTACTCGATAAAAATGAACTTTTGTTCTCGAGAAGATTATTCTTGTGACAGCCCAAATTTTAGAATGGGAAGAGATTAGGTAACACGGCCTGGGACACGGGCATGTCCCAGGGCGTGTACTACTCGGGTTGAGAAGATGGGCACGTGGTCGACGAAATTCATTCGATGAATTTTTGGGTGGTACACGCCCGTGACACGGGCGTGTTAGGGGGCGAGATCTAGGGTGTGTCCTCCCTGTTGGATCCGGAGGCCAACCTTAGAGGGGGGGGGGGTGAATAAGGTTTTATAAATTTCTCTTGAATAAATGGAATCTTAACGTAAACCACACCACAAGTGAAGATTTTAAACACAAGTATTAAATTCAATAACAATCAATTTCATACAAGTACAAGATGAATGTTTTACAGTACGATCTTCATGACGTCGAAGATCAAAGACGAAGAGAAGAAAACTTTGGGTTTTCTATACCGACCCAAAACCCGGACCGGTTGGCTCTCTCACTTTCTCCCCGAAAGGTCTTAGAGCCGCTCTTCACCTCCACACCCGGAAGGGTCTTAGAGCACCGCTAGATCCCCGATCTAGACGCCCCAAATCCCGGGACGATTTTCCACGGAATCCAACCCGGATCCCGACGACCTTCCCCGGTCGATTTCCCTTACCACTCACAACAATAGAAGAAGAAAAAGATACAAAAAGAGATTACAAAATATATTCGTTAAAGTTTAGGTTCTCCCTCTTGAGAAGTTCTCCGGATAGATCTACGGCCGGTGCTTGTGATCTTCGATGGAAAGCACCCGGTCGCTAGACGTAGACGATGCGAAGCCTTGATCGTCGGAGTTCTTCGATCTCGAACGGGAGGAAGAAGCCTTGCTTTTTCTTTGACGAAGACGAGTAGAACGAACGTAGGAGGACGGCCGAACTTAGTCTTCCTAGAGCACTTCGTCAGTAATCTCTGGAGGCTTAGGTCTTGAGGAAACGGCGCTGCTTTTTATACGTCTTGGAGAAAATAGACTACCGCCTGCGATAACTCTATCGCCAGGCGGTAGGTTCGCGCGTAACGCTTGCCAGCTGTCTCCACACGTCTCCCGAAACGGCAACTATAACTGCTCATTAAGGAAACTGCTGTTTCAAGAGAGCTATCGCCGGGCGGTAATGGTTACCGCGTAACGCCTGCCAGCTGTCTCCACACGTCTCCCGAAACGGCAACTATAGCTGCTCATTAAGGAAACTGCCGTTTCAAGAGAGCTATCGCCGGGCGGTAAAGGTTACCGCGCCCAGTCAGAGCGATAGCGCCATTTCGCCAAATAATTCTACCGCCTGCGATAAGACTATCGCCTGAGCGGTAGGTACCATCGTCGACGATCGTCCCCTCGATGCACGTCGACCGGATACCGCCGGCGGTAGCGTCCTGTCGCCGGGCGGTAGCTTTTGATTGTCGACGATCCTTCCTTAGCTGATAAATGGGCTGTCGACCATCGAACCGATATGCGTCGATCGAGATGGTTACCGCGCTGCGATAAGGTTATCGCCGGGCGGTAGTAACCTTTTGAAGCTCGTCTCCTTTCCTTTCACCTATCAGCCTGCACACTCTATCACACAACCAATCTCATCAAATACAAGCAGGGAGTTGATATTCTCAAACCTAAGGAGTGTGAAACCATGTTCCAACAAACTCCCCCTTTTGATAATATCAATCCCGTTCATGATAAACCAAAATCAAGTAGATAGAGTGCCAGAATAGATGTATGTAGCAGCGTAGAACAGTATAAAGTAGAGTATCAGAGTAAAATGAACGTAGAACAGTATAAAGTAGAGTATCAGAGTAAAATGATATTGAACAAATAAGTAATACACACCTATATCGATCCCGTTCAATCCTGTTCTATCCTACTACATACTCCCCCTATCGGTGGGACGCTCCCCTATCTATGAGCACACACACACCTCAATACGCTCCCCCTATCATGAACACTACCTCCAATACCTTCTCCCCCTTTGATAATATCAAAAGAATGGGCGAGGCCAACCGACCAAGGAGGATGAAAATTGTAGGCGAGAGATAACGTAATATAGACCTACAAAGCACTTGAAATCAGAGAATTGTAAAACAGGGTCAAAATCAGGAGCAAACGCTAATCAGAGTGAAGAAAATGGACTATATGCACGAGACATAGCACACATCAAGTATGACATGAATGTTTGCAGGGTTTAGATAAATAGAGAGAAAAATAGGCAAACACAAATATCGTCATGAGAGAAAAAAAATGTGCCAGTACGTATTGTGCGAAAAGCATCGAATGTAGTTGAGGTCCAATTCTTATGCGCGGAAGATTTAAATAAGATAATGACATGTGCACGTGTAGCACCAAGAGACAAAACATTCAATAGAGATATCAGGCAGACATGTTTTATATCAAGCAAACTAACGATGCTAACACCAAAGAGATATAGTGAAAAATCACGTCACATGACATAGTGCGGCATAAAGAAATTAAATCAAGGGCACAAATCATAAAGTGTAGTCCATGCACAAGATCGAAACGACTTTGTAATCCAAGGTGCTCACCCTCACAACGCTTATGAAGACTTATCAGGAGGGATGAGTAGTGCTTGGGGGGTCTGTAAGCGGGATTTGATGGCCATCATTTTATTTTGGAGTTAGGCCATCAACTTTATACATAATCAAAGCAGAACAAGACCCCAAGTCAATCGAAATCTACCCACATAGGTAGATCCACTTTAACTTGTTTACATTGGACATATGCCTTTCTAGTTTTGGCCCAAAAATTTAATTAGCATAGACACGCGCAATTTGATTTCATGACATTGATTGTTCAAGATATATCAGATATGTTAAAGTTAGTGTCACGATTTATAGCATGTCAGCTTATTATCTCAGGTTGAGTGCATGATCAAGTGGTGTGTGAGAGGTGTAATCATTATCGTAAATAAATCCTCACACATACTTAGAGGCATAGACAACGTACACCCACATTAATTTTCGCACTCAATAGCTAGACAAAAATTTAACTTCGCTCATCATGACAGGATACCAATGTGCCGTACAAATTGACAAAAAGATTAGCAAACATTGTATATACTTGAAAATATACCACGACTCGGTCATATGAGCCCCAAACCAACTAGTCAGTTTTTTTTTTTTGAATTTTTGAAAACAATTTTAGCCACAACCAGGGAACAACCAAAAATAACACGAGCAGGAAAAAAAAACGAACAGTACATATGGTTTTTTTTTTGTTTTTGTTTTTGGTGTTACAACTTTGAACAGAACAAACATGAAACCAAAAAAAACAAAACTACAAACACAAGAAAAAAATATAACAAAAATTAGGACGATAAATCAAGAATCCCAAGTTCGAGTCGTAGAAGCGAAAAACGAGCATCCGGAAGCGGTTTAGTAAGAATGTCCGCGAGTTGATCATCGGTCCCAATAAAGACGACACTCACATTCTCTTTCTTAATGTGGTCGCGAATAAAGTGATGTCGAACGTCTATGTGTTTGGACCGAGAGTGATGCACCGGATTATACGTTAAGTCTATCGCACTCTTGTTGTCGCACCTAAGTGTAATGTTGCGAAAAGAAAGACCAAAGTCTTCTAAAGTTTGCGACATCCAAAGTGCCTGTGCACAGCAACTTCCTAAGGCGATATACTCGGCTTCGGCGGTCGAAAGAGCCACCGAGTTTTGCTTACGACTCGACCACGAGACAAGTGCCGGGCCTAAAAAATGACAAGTACCGCTAGTGCTCTTGCGGTCAAGAGAGCAACCGGCATAATCGGAGTCAGAATATCCATGAAGGGTAAAATCATCCGAGTGAGGGTACCACAACCCGAGGTGTTGCGTGCCACGGAGATAGCGAAAAATATGTTTTACCGCTTTAAAGTGAGACTCCCTAGGGTCAGCTTGAAAACGGGCACACATACCTACCGCAAACGTGATATCGGGCCGTGACGCACTCAAGTATAACAGAGATCCAATCATGCCCCGAAACATTGTTTGATCCACAGAGATTCCACTCTCGTCTTTTCCTAATTTAAGGGACGCACTCATCGGAGTTTTGACTTGTTTTAAAGACTCAAAACCAAAACGTACAAGCATATCTTTTATATATTTGGATTGATTTATGAAAATTCCGTCTGGTCGTTGAGAAATTTGAAATCCTAAAAAATAATTGAGTTCTCCCACAAGGCTCATTTCAAATTCAGATTTCATTAAACTCACAATCTCTTCAACCAACCTCTCATTAGTCGCTCCAAAAATAATATCGTCAACGTAAATTTGGAGGATAACGAGATCCGAATTTTTGGCTTGAACAAAGAGAGTTGTGTCCGCACTACCCATCTTGAACCCATGATCTAAGAGGAACGTAGTTAGCCTATCATACCAAGCACGGGGTGCTTGTTTCAATCCATACAAGGCCTTTACTAATCTGTACACATGATGAGGGTGGGCGGCATTTAGGAAACCGGGTGGTTGCTCGACATACACTTCTTCTTTTATATAACCATTTAAAAATGCGCTCTTAACGTCCATTTGAAACAACTTTATTTTCTTATGGCTTGCGAATGCCAAAAACATTCGAATGGACTCAAGACGAGCAACCGGTGCAAAAGACTCCTCAAAATCCACACCCTCAATTTGTGAATATCCTTGTGCTACCAACCGAGCTTTATTCCTCGTGATCCTAGACTCACCATCAAGTTTATTCTTGAACACCCACTTTAAACCAATCACGGGATGGTTGTCCGGACGATCAACTAGAATCCAAACTTTGCTACGCTCGAATTGGCTCAATTCCTCATTCATGGCAAGGAACCATGATTCATCTTGAAGAGCCTCGGACACGTTTTTGGGCTCAATATCCGATAGAAAGCATAAGTTGGAGAACGCCTCATGAAAAGCAGATCGAGTTCTAACTCCATGGGATGGTTCTCCAATAACTAGATCACGAGGATGTTGTTTCGTAAACGTTAGATCCTTAGGAGGCACATATGCGTGCGACTCACTCTCCTCGTTACTCTCAACCGGAACACTCTCCTCAACCTCTTCTTCGGACAACCTAGGCTCACTAGATGGTGGACTCTCATCAAAATGCACATGAGCCGATTCTTCAACCACTAAGGTTCTCTTATTATAAATCCTATAGGCTCGACTTTTGCTAGAATATCCTAAGAATATGCCTAGATCGGATTTTTCGTCGAATTTTCCTAAGAGATCCTTAGTGTTCAGAATATAGCATGGGCACCCAAAAACTCTAAAGTACGAGACGGAGGGTTTTCTATCAAAGTAGAGCTCGTAAGGGGTTCGCTTAAGAAGTGGGCGAAGCATGACACGGTTCATCACGTAGCTTGCCGTGTTGACCGCTTCGGCCCAAAACGATCGAGGTAAGCTGAACTCCGCGAGCATCGTACGTGCTAGCTCTTGAAGTGTGCGATTCTTTCTTTCTACCACTCCATTCTGTTGAGGCGTGCGAGGAGCGGAGAATTCGTGCTTAATCCCTAAAGTCTCACACAACTTCGAAAAATCCTCATTCTCAAACTCTCCACCGTGATCTGATCTGATACACTTAATGTTTAGTTCTTTCTCATTTTGAATACGCGTGCATAAAGTAGAGAATTCCCTAAACGTGTCAGATTTGTTGGCAAGAAATATTGTCCAACAATAACGAGAAAAGTCGTCTATGATGACGAATGTATATCGCTTTCCTCCTAGGCTACATGTGGAAAGCGGTCCAAACAAATCCATGTGCAAGAGTTCTAACGGTCTAGAGGTGGAAATCTCTGTTTTACTTTTAAACGAGTTTTTGACAAATTTTCCCTTTTGACAAGGCCCACACATAACGTTAAAACTACCGCTTAGAGACGGAATTCCTCTAACAAGTTTCTTTCTAGATAACTTAATAATTAGCTTGCTACCCGAGTGTCCTAATCTCCTATGCCAAAGGTCTAGTTCTTCATTCTTAGTTACTAGGCATTTTAGATTGGACGAAGAGAAATCATCAAAATTAACTGTGTACACATTGCGATTTCTATGGGCTACAAGCAATACATTAGAGGTTTTAGCATCAATGAGTTTGCACGTGTTCGATGATGATTTAAAAATAACATCTATACCTTTATCTCCTAGTTGACTTACAGAAATAAGGTTATGTTTTAAACCATCAACAAACAGCACATTTGAAATAGAGAAAAACTTGTTACCTATTGTGCCGATTCCCAGAATTCTTCCTTTACCATTATCTCCAAACGTGACCACTCCACCTCTCTTCTTTTCCAGGCTAAGGAACTTATCTTTATCACCCGTCATGTGCTTGGAGCAACCAGAGTCCAAGTACCACACGTTCTTTGTGTCCCTTGCCTGCCAACATACCTAAAAAGGAGATGAGAGTAAAGATCTGGTTACCCAAGTTGTTCCACCTATTTTATAGGTAGTAGACTTTGGTAGCCAGACTTGCGCGTTTTGTTTAGCACCTTTCCTCCCGCAAGAGCTTGAAGCATGTCCGAACTTATTACAGTTGGCACATAGAGCATAAGCTGAGGAAATGACTTTCACCACCTCACTCGATCTCTTGCTAGAGGAAGGAGATAATGTATTCAGATTTTTGATCTTATTTGTTGACTTAGGCGTGGACAGAGTGCTATAGTCCCCCAATGGTGATGATGGACTTACATAGCCGATGCCAAACTTTCCTGACCCATGACACTGTGCGCCCAATAGCATGTTTAGAGATTTTTGGCCAACACCAAATTTTTGAACCGCACAGTTGAGATCATGGATCCTCGCTTTTAGAGCGGTGTTCTCAGTTACTAACATCCCACATCGATTAGCAAACTGTTTCTTTCCTTCCTCAACTTTAGCAAGGGAGATATGAAGCTTCTTCTCCAAGACATTCTTCTCATTTTTGAGAGATACTAGTCTCAAGGATGTCTTGGAGAGACTTGCTTTACCCTCCTCGATGGATGCTACCAAGTGAGGACATTCAAGGCATTCCACCTTCTCTTTCCCAATTTTAATTACTTCTTTCTTCAGCTTTTCTAAACTCTTGTTTAGACGTTTATTTTCAGCTCTTAAGGAATTTTTCTTAGATGTTACTTCTTCTAACCTACCAACTACACGATCATAAATCTCAAGTAATTCAGAGTAAGTAGGAGGAGTTACCTCAGTGTCGCTTTGGACACTGGACTCAGCATCAGATTCAGATTCCTCTTGACTTTTTCCCATGAGGCACAGATTTGCTTCGTTGTCACTTCCCGAGTCGGTGCTACTCGAATCTTCCGATCCATCCTCATCCCAGGTCAGAGCCTTCAGTACTTTCTTCTTCCCTTTATACTTGTTGTCCTTTCCTTTCTCTTCCTTCTGGAGTCTTGGACAGTCTCTTTTTAGATGTCCCAGCTTGTGACAATGAAAGCATTCAGGCTGATACTTTTCATCATCGCTATCGGTCTCCTTTACCGACTTGTTCCACTTCCTACCCTCTTCAACTCCCTTCTTCAGAAACCGTTTGAACTTCCCTTGTTTTCTGGGGTTCTTCATGAATTTTTTGAATTCCCTTACATAGAGACTTTCCTCTTCATCTTCTTCAGAGAAATCAGATGTTTTCCCAGCTTTTGAAGCCTTCAAAGCCAATCCCTTTTTCTTCATTTCCTTGGGATATTCCTCGGCTTGTATCTTCAGTTCCACTTCATGAGTCTTCAGGTTTCCGATAAGACTCTCAATCTCCAAGGCGCTGATTTCATGAGATTCAGCGATAGCAGTCACCTTGGGGTTGAAGCGGGGAGGTAGAGATCGCAGTATCTTCCTCACTAGATCACCATTTGGAAAGTTCTTTCCAAGAGATCTTGATGCGTTGACGATCTTGGTGAACCTTGTGTACATGCTGTCAACATCTTCATCGATCTCCATCCGGAACTGTTCATACTCGGATTCAAGCCGAAACAGCTTTGATTCTTTCACCTGCGAGGTACCCTCATGAGTAAGTTCAAGAAGTCGCCAAATATCAAAGGCAGTTTCGCAGTTACATATTCTATTAAATTCCGTCTTATCTAACGCACAGAATAGAGAGTTCATAGCCTTGGCGTTATTAGTACACCTAAGCTTGTCCGCATCGTCCCACTTATCGCGCGGTTTTTCAAAAATGACTTCTCCAACCGTGGTAGTGGGTGTGGTGTACTTAGTCTCTATCATGGCCCATACGTCCATGCTTTGCGTCATCAGAAAGATTTTCATCCTTGTCCTCCAGTGACTATAGTCACTACCCATAAAGAGTGGAGGACGACTCACACCTTGTCCCTCAGTGAAAGCATGCACTGGGTTGGCCATCTTACTTCAGGTGGTTAAGCCTATTCGAAGTAACCTCCCTCTGATACCACTTGTTGGATCCGGAGGCCAACCTTAGAGGGGGGGGGGGGTGAATAAGGTTTTATAAATTTCGCTTGAATAAACGGAATCTTAACGTAAACCACACCACAAGTGAAGATTTTAAACACAAGTATTAAATTCAATAACAATCAATTTCATACAAGTACAAGATGAATGTTTTACAGTACGATCTTCATGACGTCGAAGATCAAAGACGAAGAGAAGAAAACTTTGGGTTTTCTATACCGACCCAAAACCCGGACCGGTTGGCTCTCTCACTTTCTCCCCGAAAGGTCTTAGAGCCGCTCTTCACCTCCACACCCGGAAGGGTCTTAGAGCACCGCTAGATCCCCGATCTAGACGCCCCAAATCCTGGGACGATTTTCCACGGAATCCAACCCGGATCCCGACGACCTTCCCCGGTCGATTTCCCTTACCACTCACAACAATAGAAGAAGAAAAAGATACAAAAAGAGATTACAAATATATTCGTTAAAGTTTAGGTTCTCCCTCTTGAGAAGTTCTCCGGATAGATCTACGGCCGGTGCTTGTGATCTTCGATGGAAAGCACCCGGTCGCTAGACGTAGACGATGCGAAGCCTTGATCGCCGGAGTTCTTCGATCTCGAACGGGAGGAAGAAGCCTTGCTTTTTCTTTGACGAAGACGAGTAGAACGGACGTAGGAGGACGGCCGAACTTAGTCTTCCTAGAGCACTTCGTCAATAATCTCTGGAGGCTTAGGTCTTGAGGAAACGGCGCTGCTTTTTATATGTCTTGGAGAAAATAGACTACCGCCTGCGATAACTCTATCGCCGGGCGGTAGGTTCGCGCGTAACGCCTGCCAGCTGTCTCCACACGTCTCCCGAAACGGCAACTATAACTGCTCATTAAGGAAACTGCCGTTTCAAGAGAGCTATCGCCGGGCGGTAATGGTTACCGCGTAACGCCTGCCAGCTGTCTCCACACGTCTCCCGAAACGGCAACTATAGCTGCTCATTAAGGAAACTGCCGTTTCAAGAGAGCTATCGCCGGGCGGTAAAGGTTACCGCGCCCAGTCAGAGCGATAGCGCCATTTCGCCAAATAATTCTACCGCCTGCGATAAGACTATCGCCTGAGCGGTAGGTACCATCGTCGACGATCGTCCCCTCGATGCACGTCGACCGGATACCGCCGGCGGTAGCGTCCTGTCGCCGGGCGGTAGCTTTTGATTGTCGACGATCCTTCCTTAGCTGATAAATGGGCTGTCGACCATCGAACCGATATGCGTCGATCGAGATGGTTACCGCGCTGCGATAAGGTTGTCGCCGGGCGGTAGTAACCTTTTGAAGCTCGTCTCCTTTCCTTTCACCTATCAGCCTGCACACTCTATCACACAACCAATCTCATCAAATACAAGCAGGGAGTTGATATTCTCAAACCTAAGGAGTGTGAAACCATGTTCCAACAAACTCCCCCTTTTGATAATATCAATCCCGTTCATGATAAACCAAAATCAAGTAGATAGAGTGCCAGAATAGATGTATGTAGCAACGTAGAACAGTATAAAGTAGAGTATCAGAGTAAAATGAACGTAGAACAGTATAAAGTAGAGTATCAGAGTAAAATGATATTGAACAAATAAGCAATACACACCTATATCGATCCCGTTCAATCCTGTTCTATCCTACTACATACTCCCCCTATCGGTGGGACGCTCCCCCTATCTATGAGCACACACACACCTCAATACGCTCCCCCTATCATGAACACTACCTCCAATACCTTCTCCCCCTTTGATAATATCAAAAGAATGGGCGAGGCCAACCGACCAAGGAGGATGAAAATTGTAGGCGAGAGATAACGTAATATAGACCTACAAAGCACTTGAAATCAGAGAATTGTAAAACAGGGTCAAAATCAGGAGCAAACGCTAATCAGAGTGAAGAAAATGGACTATATGCACGAGACATAGCACACATCAAGTATGACATGAATGTTTGCAGGGTTTAGATAAATAGAGAGAAAAATAGGCAAACACAAATATCGTCATGAGAGAAAAAAAATGTGCCAGTACGTATTGTGCGAAAAGCATCGAATGTAGTTGAGGTCCAATTCTTATGCGCGGAAGATTTAAATAAGATAATGACATGTGCACGTGTAGCACCAAGAGACAAAACATTCAATAGAGATATCAGGCAGACATGTTTTATATCAAGCAAACTAACGATGCTAACACCAAAGAGATATAGTGAAAAATCACGTCACATGACATAGTGCGGCATAAAGAAATTAAATCAAGGGCACAAATCATAAAGTGTAGTCCATGCACAAGATCGAAACGACTTTGTAATCCAAGGTGCTCACCCTCACAACGCTTATGAAGACTTATCAGGAGGGATGAGTAGTGCTTGGGGGGTCTGTAAGCGGGATTTGATGGCCATCATTTTATTTTGGAGTTAGGCCATCAACTTTATACATAATCAAAGCAGAACAAGACCCCAAGTCAATCGAAATCTACCCACATAGGTAGATCCACTTTAACTTGTTTACATTGGACATATGCCTTTCTAGTTTTGGCCCAAAAATTTAATTAGCATAGACACGCGCAATTTGATTTCATGACATTGATTGTTCAAGATATATCAGATATGTTAAAGTTAGTGTCACGATTTATAGCATGTCAGCTTATTATCTCAGGTTGAGTGCATGATCAAGTGGTGTGTGAGAGGTGTAATCATTATCGTAAATAAATCCTCACACATACTTAGAGGCATAGACAACGTACACCCACATTAATTTTCGCACTCAATAGCTAGACAAAAATTTAACTTCGCTCATCATGACAGGATACCAATGTGCCGTACAAATTGACAAAAAGATTAGCAAACATTGTATATACTTGAAAATATACCACGACTCGGTCATATGAGCCCCAAACCAACTAGTCAGTTTTTTTTTTGAATTTTTGAAAACAATTTTAGCCACAACCAGGGAACAACCAAAAACAACACGAGCAGGAAAAAAAAACGAACAGTACATATGGTTTTTTTTTTGTTTTTGTTTTTGGTGTTACAACTTTGAACAGAACAAACATGAAACCAAAAAAAACAAAACTACAAACACAAGAAAAAAATATAACAAAAATTAGGACGATAAATCAAGAATCCCAAGTTCGAGTCGTAGAAGCGAAAAACGAGCATCCGGAAGCGGTTTAGTAAGAATGTCCGCGAGTTGATCATCGGTCCCAATAAAGACGACACTCACATTCTCTTTCTTAATGTGGTCGCGAATAAAGTGATGTCGAACGTCTATGTGTTTGGACCGAGAGTGATGCACCGGATTATACGTTAAGTCTATCGCACTCTTGTTGTCGCACCTAAGTGTAATGTTGCGAAAAGAAAGACCAAAGTCTTCTAAAGTTTGCGACATCCAAAGTGCCTGTGCACAGCAACTTCCTAAGGCGATATACTCGGCTTCGGCGGTCGAAAGAGCCACCGAGTTTTGCTTACGACTCGACCACGAGACAAGTGCCGGGCCTAAAAAATGACAAGTACCGCTAGTGCTCTTGCGGTCAAGAGAGCAACCGGCATAATCGGAGTCAGAATATCCATGAAGGGTAAAATCATCCGAGTGAGGGTACCACAACCCGAGGTGTTGCGTGCCACGGAGATAGCGAAAAATATGTTTTACCGCTTTAAAGTGAGACTCCCTAGGGTCAGCTTGAAAACGGGCACACATACCTACCGCAAACGTGATATCGGGCCGTGACGCACTCAAGTATAACAGAGATCCAATCATGCCCCGAAACATTGTTTGATCCACAGAGATTCCACTCTCGTCTTTTCCTAATTTAAGGGACGCACTCATCGGAGTTTTGACTTGTTTTAAAGACTCAAAACCAAAACGTACAAGCATATCTTTTATATATTTGGATTGATTTATGAAAATTCCGTCTGGTCGTTGAGAAATTTGAAATCCTAAAAAATAATTGAGTTCTCCCACAAGGCTCATTTCAAATTCAGATTTCATTAAACTCACAATCTCTTCAACCAACCTCTCATTAGTCGCTCCAAAAATAATATCGTCAACGTAAATTTGGAGGATAACGAGATCCGAATTTTTGGCTTGAACAAAGAGAGTTGTGTCCGCACTACCCATCTTGAACCCATGATCTAAGAGGAACGTAGTTAGCCTATCATACCAAGCACGGGGTGCTTGTTTCAATCCATACAAGGCCTTTACTAATCTGTACACATGATGAGGGTGGGCGGCATTTAGGAAACCGGGTGGTTGCTCGACATACACTTCTTCTTTTATATAACCATTTAAAAATGCGCTCTTAACGTCCATTTGAAACAACTTTATTTTCTTATGGCTTGCGAATGCCAAAAACATTCGAATGGACTCAAGACGAGCAACCGGTGCAAAAGACTCCTCAAAATCCACACCCTCAATTTGTGAATATCCTTGTGCTACCAACCGAGCTTTATTCCTCGTGATCCTAGACTCACCATCAAGTTTATTCTTGAACACCCACTTTAAACCAATCACGGGATGGTTGTCCGGACGATCAACTAGAATCCAAACTTTGCTACGCTCGAATTGGCTCAATTCCTCATTCATGGCAAGGAACCATGATTCATCTTGAAGAGCCTCGGACACGTTTTTGGGCTCAATATCCGATAGAAAGCATAAGTTGGAGAACGCCTCATGAAAAGCAGATCGAGTTCTAACTCCATGGGATGGTTCTCCAATAACTAGATCACGAGGATGTTGTTTCGTAAACGTTAGATCCTTAGGAGGCACATATGCGTGCGACTCACTCTCCTCGTTACTCTCAACCGGAACACTCTCCTCAACCTCTTCTTCGGACAACCTAGGCTCACTAGATGGTGGACTCTCATCAAAATGCACATGAGCCGATTCTTCAACCACTAAGGTTCTCTTATTATAAATCCTATAGGCTCGACTTTTGCTAGAATATCCTAAGAATATACCTAGATCGGATTTTTCGTCGAATTTTCCTAAGAGATCCTTAGTGTTCAGAATATAGCATGGGCACCCAAAAACTCTAAAGTACGAGACAGAGGGTTTTCTATCAAAGTAGAGCTCGTAAGGGGTTCGCTTAAGAAGTGGGCGAAGCATGACACGGTTTATCACGTAGCTTGCCATGTTGACCGCTTCGGCCCAAAACGATCGAGGTAAGCTGAACTCCGCGAGCATCGTACGTGCTAGCTCTTGAAGTGTGCGATTCTTTCTTTCTACCACTCCATTCTGTTGAGGCGTGCGAGGAGCGGAGAATTCGTGCTTAATCCCTAAAGTCTCACACAACTTCGAAAAATCCTCATTCTCAAACTCTCCACCGTGATCTGATCTGATACACTTAATGTTTAGTTCTTTCTCATTTTGAATACGCGTGCATAAAGTAGAGAATTCCCTAAACGTGTCAGATTTGTTGGCAAGAAATATTGTCCAACAATAACGAGAAAAGTCGTCTATGATGACGAATGTATATCGCTTTCCTCCTAGGCTACATGTGGAAAGCGGTCCAAACAAATCCATGTGCAAGAGTTCTAACGGTCTAGAGGTGGAAATCTCTGTTTTACTTTTAAACGAGTTTTTGACAAATTTTCCCTTTTGACAAGGCCCACACATAACGTTAAAACTACCGCTTAGAGACGGAATTCCTCTAACAAGTTTCTTTCTAGATAACTTAATAATTAGCTTGCTACCCGAGTGTCCTAATCTCCTATGCCAAAGGTCTAGTTCTTCATTCTTAGTTACTAGGCATTTTAGATTGGACGAAGAGAAATCATCAAAATTAACTGTGTACACATTGCGATTTCTATGGGCTACAAGCAATACATTAGAGGTTTTAGCATCAATGAGTTTGCACGTGTTCGATGATGATTTAAAAATAACATCTATACCTTTATCTCCTAGTTGACTTACAGAAATAAGGTTATGTTTTAAACCATCAACAAACAGCACATTTGAAATAGAGAAAAACTTGTTACCTATTGTGCCGATTCCCAGAATTCTTCCTTTACCATTATCTCCAAACGTGACCACTCCACCTCTCTTCTTTTCCAGGCTAAGGAACTTATCTTTATCACCCGTCATGTGCTTGGAGCAACCAGAGTCCAAGTACCACACGTTCTTTGTGTCCCTTGCCTGCCAACATACCTAAAAAGGAGATGAGAGTAAAGATCTGGTTACCCAAGTTGTTCCACCTATTTTATAGGTAGTAGACTTTGGTAGCCAGACTTGCGCGTTTTGTTTAGCACCTTTCCTCCCGCAAGAGCTTGAAGCATGTCCGAACTTATTACAGTTGGCACATAGAGCATAAGCTGAGGAAATGACTTTCACCACCTCACTCGATCTCTTGCTAGAGGAAGGAGATAATGTATTCAGATTTTTGATCTTATTTGTTGACTTAGGCGTGGACAGAGTGCTATAGTCCCCCAATGGTGATGATGGACTTACATAGCCGATGCCAAACTTTCCTGACCCATGACACTGTGCGCCCAATAGCATGTTTAGAGATTTTTGGCCAACACCAAATTTTTGAACCGCACAGTTGAGATCATGGATCCTCGCTTTTAGAGCGGTGTTCTCAGTTACTAACATCCCACATCGATTAGCAAACTGTTTCTTTCCTTCCTCAACTTTAGCAAGGGAGATATGAAGCTTCTTCTCCAAGACATTCTTCTCATTTTTGAGAGATACTAGTCTCAAGGATGTCTTGGAGAGACTTGCTTTACCCTCCTCGATGGATGCTACCAAGTGAGGACATTCAAGGCATTCCACCTTCTCTTTCCCAATTTTAATTACTTCTTTCTTCAGCTTTTCTAAACTCTTGTTTAGACGTTTATTTTCAGCTCTTAAGGAATTTTTCTTAGATGTTACTTCTTCTAACCTACCAACTACACGATCATAAATCTCAAGTAATTTAGAGTAAGTAGGAGGAGTTACCTCAGTGTCGCTTTGGACACTGGACTCAGCATCAGATTCAGATTCCTCTTGACTTTTTCCCATGAGGCACAGATTTGCTTCGTTGTCACTTCCCGAGTCGGTGCTACTCGAATCTTCCGATCCATCCTCATCCCAGGTCAGAGCCTTCAGTACTTTCTTCTTCCCTTTATACTTGTTGTCCTTTCCTTTCTCTTCCTTCTGGAGTCTTGGACAGTCTCTTTTTAGATGTCCCAGCTTGTGACAATGAAAGCATTCAGGCTGATACTTTTCATCATCGCTATCGGTCTCCTTTACCGACTTGTTCCACTTCCTACCCTCTTCAACTCCCTTCTTAAAAAACTGTTTGAACTTCCCTTGTTTTCTGGGGTTCTTCATGAATTTTTTGAATTCCCTTACATAGAGACTTTCCTCTTCATCTTCTTCAGAGAAATCAGATGTTTTCCCAGCTTTTGAAGCCTTCAAAGCCAATCCCTTTTTCTTCATTTCCTTGGGATATTCCTCGGCTTGTATCTTCAGTTCCACTTCATGAGTCTTCAGGTTTCCGATAAGACTCTCAATCTCCAAGGCGCTGATTTCATGAGATTCAGCGATAGCAGTCACCTTGGGGTTGAAGCGGGGAGGTAGAGATCGCAGTATCTTCCTCACTAGATCACCATTTGGAAAGTTCTTTCCAAGAGATCTTGATGCGTTGACGATCTTGGTGAACCTTGTGTACATGCTGTCAACATCTTCATCGATCTCCATCCGGAACTGTTCATACTCGGATTCAAGCCGAAACAGCTTTGATTCTTTCACCTGCGAGGTACCCTCATGAGTAAGTTCAAGAAGTCGCCAAATATCAAAGGCAGTTTCGCAGTTACATATTCTATTAAATTCCGTCTTATCTAACGCACAGAATAGAGAGTTCATAGCCTTGGCGTTATTAGTACACCTAAGCTTGTCCGCATCGTCCCACTTATCGCGCGGTTTTTCAAAAATGACTTCTCCAACCGTGGTAGTGGGTGTGGTGTACTTAGTCTCTATCATGGCCCATACGTCCATGCTTTGCGTCATCAGAAAGATTTTCATCCTTGTCCTCCAGTGACTATAGTCACTACCCATAAAGAGTGGAGGACGACTCACACATTGTCCCTCAGTGAAAGCATGCACTGGGTTGGCCATCTTACTTCAGGTGGTTAAGCCTATTCGAAGTAACCTCCCTCTGATACCACTTGTTGGATCCGGAGGCCAACCTTAGAGGGGGGGGGGGGTGAATAAGATTTTATAAATTTCGCTTGAATAAACAGAATCTTAACGTAAACCACACCACAAGTGAAGATTTTAAACACAAGTATTAAATTCAATAACAATCAATTTCATACAAGTACAAGATGAATGTTTTACAGTACGATCTTCATGACGTCGAAGATCAAAGACGAAGAGAAGAAAACTTTGGGTTTTCTATACCGACCCAAAACCCGGACCGGTTGGCTCTCTCACTTTCTCCCCGAAAGGTCTTAGAGCCGCTCTTCACCTCCACACCCGGAAGGGTCTTAGAGCACCGCTAGATCCCCGATCTAGACGCCCCAAATCCCGGGACGATTTTCCACGGAATCCAACCCGGATCCCGACGACCTTCCCCGGTCGATTTCCCTTACCACTCACAATAATAAAAGAAGAAAAAGATACAAAAAGAGATTACAAAATATATTCGTTAAAGTTTAGGTTCTCCCTCTTGAGAAGTTCTCCGGATAGATCTACGGCCGGTGCTTGTGATCTTCGATGGAAAGCACCCGGTCGCTAGACGTAGACGATGCGAAGCCTTGATCGCCGGAGTTCTTCGATCTCGAACGGGAGGAAGAAGCCTTGCTTTTTCTTTGACGAAGACGAGTAGAACGGACGTAGGAGGACGGCCGAACTTAGTCTTCCTAGAGCACTTCGTCAATAATCTCTGGAGGCTTAGGTCTTGAGGAAACGGCGCTGCTTTTTATACGTCTTGGAGAAAATAGACTACCGCCTGCGATAACTCTATCGCCGGGCGGTAGGTTCGCGCGTAACGCCTGCCAGCTGTCTCCACACGTCTCCCGAAACGGCAACTATAACTGCTCATTAAGGAAACTGCCGTTTCAAGAGAGCTATCGCCGGGCGGTAATGGTTACCGCGTAACGCCTGCCAGCTGTCTCCACACGTCTCCCGAAACGGCAACTATAGCTGCTCATTAAGGAAACTGCCGTTTCAAGAGAGCTATCGCCGGGCGGTAAAGGTTACCGCGCCCAGTCAGAGCGATAGCGCCATTTTGCCAAATAATTCTACCGCCTGCGATAAGACTATCGCCTGAGCGGTAGGTACCATCGTCGATGATCGTCCCCTCGATGCACGTCGACCGGATACCGCCGGCGGTAGCGTCCTATCGCCGGGCGGTAGCTTTTGATTGTCGACGATCCTTCCTTAGCTGATAAATGGGCTGTCGACCATCGAACCGATATGCGTCGATCGAGATGGTTACCGCGCTGCGATAAGGTTGTCGCCGGGCGGTAGTAACCTTTTGAAGCTCGTCTCCTTTCCTTTCACCTATCAGCCTGCACACTCTATCACACAACCAATCTCATCAAATACAAGCAGGGAGTTGATATTCTCAAACCTAAGGAGTGTGAAACCATGTTCCAACACTCCCCTGATCGACGATTTTCTCTCGAGTAGTTTAGGTCGACGAATACTCGAGAAAGAAGGTACACGACCTGTGACACAAGCGTGTCATAGGGCGTGTCTCGCTCATACTCGAGTAGTTCTCGTGTAGGTCGAAATGTACTCGAGTAGGTGAAAAAGTAATCGAGTAAGAGGAGGGTGACACGGACGTGTCATCCCTATGACACAGGCATGTCATCCCTGTGATACGGGCGTGTCCTATCTGGGTACTTGAGTAGTTGGTTTTCTCTCGAGTAAGTCCTCTCGAGTAGGTCTCGAGTGGGTTACACGCCCCGTGTAACGGGCGTGACTAGGCTTACACGGGCATGGCATGGGCGTTTCACCTTGTCGTAGATAAGTCGGAATAAGTCAGTTCATGTACTGCTTAAGGTACATGCCCTGTGACATGGGTGTCTCACAGGGCGTATCAGGCCCGAAAAGTGTTTTTGTCAGCGTTTTCTGGCCGTTCATTTCCTTGTTACCAAAGACTCTGTGAGGTGGTTGTACCTCTTGCATATGGATCTATTTGGTCCTATGCCAGTTCATAGTCAAGGTAGGAAAGTCTATACTTTTGTGGTAGTAGATGACTATTCTAGATTTACATGGGTTTTCTTTTTCAGGCAGAAATCTGAAACCCCTACTGTCTTTCATAACTTTGTTAAACAAATTCAGAATGAACTTAACAATTCAGTGGTCAAAATCAGAAGTGACCATAGAATTGAATTTCAGTTTGAATGTATGACAAGGTTTTGTGAAGAACTAGGGATTCATCAGGAATTCTCCTCACCTAGAACACCTCAGCAAAATGGAATTGCTGAAAGAAAGAATAGGACTCTTATTGAGGCTGGTAGAGCTCTACTAAGTGACACTTCTCTCCCAGAATATTTCTGGGCTGAGGCAGTAAATACTGCTTGTCATGTTCTCAATAGAGCATCCATAACTAAGAGCCACAAAAAGACACCCTATGAGATTATGAAGGGCAGAAAACCAAACATATCCTACTTTACGATCTTTGGTAGCAGGTGTATGTGCTTAACACTGGCAAGTCTCACCTAACTAAGTTTGCTGCCAAATCCCAAGATGGGATATTTGTTGGGTACAACAATAATAGTAAGACATATAGGGTCTACAACTTGACTACACAAGTTGTAGAAGAATCTGTTCATGTAGTGTTTGATGAATCTGAGCTAATTAATTGTGAGTTGTCTAGCAATTCTTGTAGCTCAACAGGTTTAAAAGAAAAGTTGGACATGCTGACCATTAATGAATACCAAACTGCAAGGCAGGATGAGGAAAATGATGGTTACTGTCCAGGGGGAGTACAAGGTCCACAAGCTGACATTGAAGACAATGAAGTTCAGCATGGTGGAGAAATTAAAGAAGTTCAAATTGCTGATAGAATGCCTCCAGCAATAAGGAATCTAAAGGATCATCCAGCACACCAAATTATTGGTGATCCAAGACATGTGTGCAAACTAAAAGCAAACACATGAACACAATGCTTTGCTCAAGTTTCCTGTCACAGGTGGAACCAAAGAGATTTGAAGAAGCCATACAAGACTCAACCTGGATTGATGCAATGCAGGAGGAGCTGAATCAATTCAGAAGGTGTAAAGTATGGGAGCTGGTTCCAAAACCAAAGGATCATAATATTATTGAGACTAAGTGGATCTACAGGAACAAACTAGATGAAAATGGCATCATAGTGAAGAACAAAGCAAGACTGGTTGCCAAAGGTTATAGACAGGAAGAGGGCATAGACTTTGATCAGACATTTGCCACAGTGGCAAGGTTGGAAGCAATAAGGTTATTCCTTGCCTTTGTTGCTTTCCAAGGTTTCAAAGTTTATTAAATGGATGTCAAGTCAGTATTCCTAAATTGTAATTTGAAAGAAGAAGTCTATGTTGAACATCCCTCAGGTTTTGTTGATCTACTTTATCCTGATTATGTTTATAGGCTTAAGAAAGCCTTATATGGTTTGAAACAAGCCCCTAGGGCTTGGTATGAAACATTTTCTACCTTCCTCATTAGAATAAATTTTCAAGGGGGAAAATAGACAAGACTCTATTCCTTAGGGAGTCAAAGGGCAAGATGATCCTAGTCCAGATTTATGTTGATGACATAATCTTTGGATCAACAGAAAACAACCTTTGTAGGAAGTTTGCAAAACTTATGCAAGGGAAGTTTGAGATGAGCAGTATGGGTGAGCTGAAATTCTTCTTGGGACTCTAAGTAAGACAGACTGATGATGGCTCGTCCATATCACAGTCTAAGTTCACCAAGGAGTTAATTAAGAAATATGGTATGGAGTTATCCACCACCATGAGAACTCCAATGTGTACAAGTATGCCTTTAGGTAAAGATGATGCAGGAAAACCTGTAGATGAGTCTTTGTATAGAGGGATAATTGGCTCCCTTCTATACTTAACTGCCAGTAGACCAGACATTATGTATGCTACATGTGTCTGTGCTAGGTACCAAGCAAGCCCTAAAGAATCTCATTATACTGCAGTTAAAAGAATTTTGAGATATCTTAAGGGCATACGTAATCTTGGTCTTTGGTACCCTAAGAATAGAGACTTTCTACTGACTAGTTTTTCAGATACAGATTTTGCAGGTTGCAAAGAAGATAAAAAGAGCACCACTGGCACATGTCAGTTTCTAGGTGGTAGATTGGTGTCATGGAGCAGTAAGAAGTAGACAAGTGTAGCAATTTCCACTGCTGAGTCTAAATATGTTGCTGGAGGCAGCTGCTGTGCTCAGCTTTTATGGATTCAACATCAACTTGAAGATTATCGTCTCAAGGTAAGTAGAACTCCACTATTTTGTGATTTTATAAGTGTTATTTCTATTGCTAAAAATTTTGTATCACATAGCAGAACAAAGCATATAGAAATTAGATTTCACTTCATTAGAGAGCATGTTGAAAAAGAAGATATTTGTTTGGAATTTGTCACCACAAATAATCAAATTGCTGACATGTTTACTAAACCACTAGATGAAACTAAATTCAATTATTTTAAAATTTAATTAGGCATGTTAAACCTAGAGTAACTTAGTAATTCAATGTCGACACAAAAGGAAATCTGTGTCGACATATAGTAGTTGATGTCGACACAAAAGAAAATCTGTGTCGACATATAGTAGTTTGTGTCGACACATAAGGAAAGTTGTGTCGACATAACAAAATAGTGGTGAGATAGTGGTGTCGACACTCAGAGTTTGGTGTCGACACATAGAAGTTCTATCATTTAGATAGAAGTGTCGATACATACAGTCGTATGTGTCGACACGCAGATATTAGAGTCGACTGTTAAGAAGTCTGTGCTGACACATCGCAAACTGTGTTGACACATAATGTTGTCTGACTCTGTCGAGACATTAGAAGCCTGTGTCGACACAATCTCTACAGTGTCGAAACATTAAGTATTTATTACCCCGCCTTTTGACCTTCTGTGTTAACAAACATATAAATAGGTCACAGAACAACTTTGTCGACTACGCTCTCAACATTTTCGAGACCAAATCTTTGAGTCGACAAACCTTCATCACTCTTCTCCTCAAATTTCTCGTCACCAATGACACCAAAATTGGAGAACAACATCAACGAAGGCTATGAATTAGTTCGTGATGCTTTTGAGAGTGCTGCGACTGAGATCAGAGATGTAATAACCTTAATCAAAGAAAGTGGTTTGGAATATCTAGTTTCAAAACCTACCAAGATCTGGAAGAAGGAGGTTCTGGAATTCTATACAGCAGCAACCCTGGATTTAACAGGATTGACGATTAGGTCATCAATTCAAGGAAGCAAGGTGAAACTTACACAGAAGCGTCTGAGGAAGACACTACAGTTGCCTAGGACTTAGGAAGATGATGATGTCATATCTTCAATGACAAAAGAAGCTCTTCAATGCTGTGGACTGGATCTCACCACTAAGATTGAATCATCAATGCAGAGGAAGGGGATGAACTCCAAAGGAATGTTTCTTTTAGAGATTATGGGAAAAGTAATTCTCTGCAAACCAGGAGGACATGATAGGATCTCAGCCTATATGTTCAGCCTAATGACCAGAGTTATTTTCAGAGTAAAAACTAATTGGTCTGCTGTGATCTTTGAAAAGATCAAGGAAATTTTGAAGAAACCTAATCTAGGAAGAATACTGAGTCTGTATCTGGCAATGAATATTCCTTAAGTGATGAACCACACAACAGGATCTAGGATAAACCACATGAGAAGGATGGATATGAAAATACTATCCAGGTGGGAAAGAGTTCTCACAAAGGATGGTTCTGCACCACAGAAACATCCACAACTGAAAAAGAAAAAGTCAACACCCAGGAAACCTGAATCTTCTAGTGATTCAGAAGAACAAGTGATCTTCAGTTCAGATGAAGAATAATAAGAATCTGCAAGGAAATCATCTGCCCCTAAGAATGTAGATGATATTCAGATGCAGGGGGGAGCATATTCCAGAAAGCACCATCCAACTTGATCAAGTTCAGGATGTGCTTCATCTAGGGGGAGCCAATGAGCTTTATCCAGCTCAATAAGAGGCATTGCCTCCAGAAGTTGCTCATGAGAAAGAGCAAGCTGCATTAGAGAGTGAAAAAGCCACTCAAACTATCCTTGAGACAAACCATGACAGCATCCATGCACAGGATATACCAATGGATGATACATCTGCATTAGATGATGCTCCATTAGTTGTACAAGATACAGATGTTCCCCTAGTTCAACTGCAACAGGAATTCACTCTTGAGGAATTGTTTCCTGACTTACAAGAAGTAAGGATTGAGGAAGAGGTGCCAAGGACTGAGGGGGAGGAGCCAGGGACTGAGGGGGAGTTGTCAGGGACTGACAAGGAGCTTCCCTCTAATCCAAAGGACACAGTGAACCTTGAAAGTTCTTCTGAATCTGATGATGGAGAAGCACTCAGAGAAAAAAAAGAGAAAACAGATGGTTTACAGGAAGAAAAGCTCAAGCTATAAGAAAGCTTTACAGACTGCCTCACAACCATCAGCTCCAGCAGTTGACTTCAGTTCACTATTGGTTGCTCTGCAAGTTAAAATGGATGAGCAAAGACAAGCTCTTGAAAAATATGTGGATGAAAGCCATAAGGAACTCCAGTTCACCTTGGCTCAAGACATTAAATCAATAAGATTTGAAGTCAATCAGAATAAAAAGGAGATGACAGATTGCTTCCATAAGGAAGGTAATGTTGTAGTTTATCTGGCCAGGCATCAACAAGAGGCAGGAACATAGATTGATGATATAGTTGTAAAGCAAGGATATGTCCTAGAAAATCAAATCAGGATGAATGATAATCTTACTGAATCACATAATGTGATTGTTACTGAGTTAAAGAATACTGCAACTGCATTAACTGAGGAAAGGGCTAAAGAGACGTCAGAGTTTGATAAGAAACTTCAAGAAGATTTAGCCACTTTCAAATCTGTCATTCAAGCCTCTCAAAAGATCATATCTGCTTAGCTATAGAAGTTTAAAGCTTATTATACAGAAGGCACCAAGTACTTAGCTGATCAAATCAGATTTCAGAAAGATGATCTCAGGAATCATGTTGAGAGAGAAGTCATAAAGGGGGAGAGGTTGTTAGTCAATGTTAGCTCAAAGCATGCTAAATGGATAACAAATGTTGTTAGAGCAACTCTGGGATATCCTCCCTTGTGTGATGATGATAATACAGCTGAGTCAGGCATTCAAGCTGCAGCAATTGAAGGGGGTCAGTAGGAGGTAGCTCAAATCATATACCCCCCTTCTAACTTTGAGGGAATTCAAAAACTGGTTCACCAGATGTATAGCCCTCCAGAGGCTACTAAGAATGTTATAATTGAGAAAGTGGAAATGTCAGAGGCAACATTGAATAAAGAGCAAGAAGCTCAACTCTCAAAGAAAAGGTTTAGAGAGCAGGCTGAACTGAAGCCTGATTTTGAAAGATGGAGTCTCACCTCCAGAAATATAATACTCACTGCCTGGCAAGCTGTCAAAGACAAAATGCATGATAGAGGCAAGTGGTATTCTGAACTTGAGTGGAGCAAATATCTGCAGAGACAAGATGTTATACATCAGTTCAGAAGGGATCATAAGGCTGGGAAAATACCTGCTACAGCTGTGGAGCCCAGTAAATAATTTCCCAAGCCTTATCACTATTTTGAAAGGCAAAAAGTTAAGGCTGAAGAACTTAAGAAGAAGGATCTCAAAGGCAAGAAGCCAGCTGAAGATACTGAAGCTCCAGTACAAGCAAGGGTCCAATCTGGCAAAGACATAGTGATCAAAGAGCCTAATCAGCCTTAGGATAGATTGACTAGATTTTAGAACATTGTAATCTTCAGTTTTAAAATCTATGTAATCTGTTGTTAACAAACTTTTTTTTGAAGTTTAAACAAAACAATGATTCATGTTTATTATGTTTGTATCATATTCTGTGATGATATAATATACTTATTTTGTTTATATGTTACCCTGTCATTGAATACTTTTATACATCATATTGTTTATTTTATTATAAGTGATGTATATCATTGACTAAGGGTTATGACTTCTCCAAATAAGGGGAGATTGTTGGGTACATTGGAAAATGTGTACCAGATTTGGAGAAGCCTCATCTAACTCAATGATATGCATCAAGTTGTATTTGATGTTGTGTTGAGTTATCATGTGCAGGTTAAGTAAATGGAAGAAAAATTTTCTAAGTACAAGTGTCGATACTTGGGAATGGCTGTGTCGACACCAAGGGCCAGATTGTATCGACACCCAGAATTTGTGTCGACACACAGAAAATCTGTCGACAACGCTATGTCGACACCAAGGGCCAGATTTTGTCGACACCCAGAATTTGTGTCGACACATAGAGAAGCTGTCGACACATTCCAAAATTCTATCGACAACGACTGTGTCGACACACAGAATTTGTTTCGATATACATCAGAATTCTGTCGACACCAACTTTGTCAAGACCTGTGTCGACACACAGAATTTGTGTCGACACACACCAGAACTCTGTCGACACCAACTTTGTCAAGACAAGGAGTGATTGTGTCGACACACAGGACTTGTGTCAACACATTCCACAGAAGCTGTATCGAGAAGTAAAAGTGAAGTTGTGTCGACATCATCAAGACTTGTGTCGACACATGGACTATGTGTGTCGACACATGTGAAGTATTCACTCGACATTCTATGTTGCTGAGTCAAAGTCCAATGAAGGTTGAAGTAATACAACTGGAGACTTGACAGCTGTCATTACTGACATTGCTGTCACATCTGTCAGAGGTGTCAGAAGACCGTTTGGAACCAGAACAGCCGGTAACCATGGATGAAGCCTATATATAGATATGCTCTCTCAACAATTGGACATACATGAATTATCAATTGTGAAGAAGTGATCGTGAACACGATCAGTGAATAAAGAATAATCTCTGAAGGATTGAGAATCCAGAAGAAGAGAAAGAAGAAACAGTCAACAGATTGTAGTGAGAGAAAAACAAGAAGGAGAGAAGTCCTCATCCAGTGAAGGCAGATCCTGAACAGTCTGCTAGAAGAATTCAGATCAATTCTGAAGAAGAATTCAGATTAATTTCTGAATAAGAAGGAATCTGATTGAAGATTAACTCCAACACCAAGAAGATCAACCTTACTTTGTTCAGATTCAAGAAGCTTTGAAGAAGCTAAGACAGGTTGATCCTTAAGTAATCAGTTCTATCAAGAACTGATCAAGAAGCCTTCAACCAATTCTCTCTCCATCTGGTTGAAGATATTATTATCTTTTCATCAATAACTTTTGTAGGATCTGTAATAGATCTGAGTGTAGGAGATTTATTTCTCTGAGTTGTAAGCCTAAATTATAAAGGCTGAGGTATGACTGAGTGCCTGAGGTAGGGGAATCTGTTCCCTGAGTTGTAGGTCTGTGAAAGAGGCTGAGGTAGGGCTTTTGCCTGAGTTGTAGGAGTGGGGTTTCACTCTGATTTGTAGGCCTGTGAAATAGGCTAAGGTAGGGCTTGTGCCTGAGTTGTAGGAGTGTGGATTCACTCTGAGTTGTATGAACCAATCTTGGTTCTGAGCTGTAAGATCTGCGGATCTGAGAAGAAAGAAGAAAGTTAGGACGAATCTAGTACACTGCTAGATAGGCGAAGGGGGAAAGTGGATGTACCCATAATTTGGGGAACCACTATAAATCTGGTGTGCAATCTATGGAATGTTGTGTGTATGTGAATGTTGTGTTGTGATATCTGCTGAATAAATTGCTAAACTAGATAGATTTGTCTGCCTAAGTTAGAAAAAGAATTGAACATATTCACCCCCCCCCCTTTAGGTGTTTAGGACATCTTGAAACCAATTCTTTCAACACGGGCGTGTCATCGCTGTGACACGGGCGTGTCCTATCTGCGTACTCGAGTAGTTGGTTTTCTCTTGAGTAAGTCCTCTCGAGTAGGTCTCGAGTGGGTTAAACGCCCTGTGTCACGGGCGTGACTAGGCTGACACGGGCGTGTCATGGGCGTGTCACCTTGTCGTAGATAAGTCAGAATAAGTCGGTTCGTGTACCGCTTAAGGTACACGCCCTGTGACACGGGCGTATCACAGGGCGTGTCAGGCCCAAAAAGTGTTTTTGTCAGCATTTTCTGCCCGTTCATTTCCTTATTCTGTATCTAATGTTCCAGAACTCTTCTCGGTGGTTAAAAGGGGCCGAGAATGAGGTTTCTTCCCTCATTTTTCGTTCTCCTTCTTCTTCTTCTCATGTCAAGAGAGAGAGAGAAAGAGAAAGGGAGAGCAAGGGAAGGAAGGAGGAAAGAGAACCAGCTGTTGAAGGAGCTGTGGAGTGCGTATTGATAATCCAAGAGTGGTTTCGTGAAGGCAAACCGAGGCGATGACTTCCATCCGGCTACTTCATGGCGCTGAAGCGATCTTCAAGGGTAACGATCTCCTTCTTGGACATCAAAGTCCTTTCTTTTATGCATGTGCTTGTAATCCTCCTTCAAGAGGTGGATCTCGTAAGTGATTCCTTCATTGAGTTTGCATCTAGAGCCGGAAGTGTGGAGTACGGCGTATGCATACTGTGTGAAGCCCATCTGGACTGATAGACTGGATTGGTGATGATCATGGGTAAACCGGAGAAGACTCCGTGTATTTGACGGATGCATATGAATTGTACGTGTAAGCTCTGTTGTATGATTGTTTGTTTTGGGGGGCTTGCGCGTACCTTGTGATGTGAGCGCGGTGGGCGCTAGTTGTGGCTACTCAGGAGGGAAGGTCGACCCGCGTCTAGTACAGCGCTACTGACGGATTGGGCAACGGGAAAGGCCAACCTGCTCCTGGTGGATAGGTCGATTACTGGCAAGGTGTGGGAGGAAGTGAGGCAGACCCTACTAGTTGCACCATAATGGTGGATCAATTTGTTAATGCTCAAGTTTATCATGAGGTTCTCACCTCTGAGTGGTCTGGGTGGAATGTCGTCGGTCTGCGCGCTGGTGGACTAGGACCGGCCAGCAAACATGTTAATAAACTCTAGTCGGCGGTGTCGCCACGGAGTCCGGTACACCGTAAGGTGCCCTGAGTGCACGGAGCGTCTGGTGGATACCGGCGTTTGTGATGTGATTGTGATTGGTAGATTTGCTAGATTGAAATGATTATGATATGGCAATGCGTACAAGTAATAAAGCACTGCCCCGGGTAAGGGGTAGGGTCGCTATAAGTGGTCAGCTAAAGCTGACCGTTACTTTGTTTTCCGCTTTGGATTGGATGGCTAATTGCATGTGTTGACGCGTGAATTGATTTGCTTGAGCGGAATGGAAGCTTGCTGCTAAAGGCCCTTGAAGGCCGTGCGAATCGTGGTTGGATTTCATGTGTGGCCGGCCTGCGTGCCGATGTACGAAAATGTATTTGTGCAAAGAGAAATCTGTAAGACCTTAAGACCAGTGTGTGTGAGTTGTATACATTCCTGATTTGGATATATATAAATGTGGAGTTTATATAGTAGTGGACATTCTCTGAGTTAAGTTCATGTTAACGTAAAATGCTGCGCTAGAATGGATTGAGCTAGGATGTGAGTCGATTTTGATTTCCACAAGTAATTCTGCCGCTTGTCTGTGACATATGGTGTGGGGCCCCGGCCAGACCCACCGTTATATGCCATGTGACGAGTGGGGGCGTTACAATTCTGTTACTCGAGAAGAGAATCTGTTACTCGAGAAATGACTTTTGGTTCTCGAGAAGTAATACTGACCTTCTCGAGAAATAACATATGGCTTCTCGAGAAAAAGACTTAGAAAAATATTCTGTCTGGAAAAGATGTAACTCGAGAAGGAAAGTCATGGAGACTCGAGTACATGGGGCCTTCTCGAGAACAACACTAAGCTTTCTCGAGAAATGCTTCTGCAACTCGAATACATGACAAGTCTCACTCGAGAATAAACTTACGTTCTTCTCGAGTACAAAAATTCCAACTCGAGAAAAAGACTTAGAAATTTTTCTGAAAATCTGTAAACTTAATTTCTTCAAGATATACAGCATTCATCCTTTCTCCCATGGCTTTAGTGCTTGAACAAGAAGTGTGTCCCAATAGAGAGGCTACACATGAGTCAACAACATGGATCACACAATGAGGGATTACATTGTATGGTCTTGTGTTTGGTCACTCATTGTAGACTGACATTGGTCTACACTTGGCAATTTTATCCTGCAAACACTTAACTAAAAAGAACATCAAATACAACCTTAAGTCATCTTAGTTCAAGGGTGACTTCATACAAATCTGGATTATTGTGGATGCAATACTCAACAATCTCCCCCTATTTGTACAAGTCAGAAACCGTTACACTAAGTTGAATTACATCAAGATAAACAAATAGAGTAACTAATAACCATAATAACTGGGAGAAATGGAGTAATAAAGAAAAATCAGATTATCAAAACTTAAAGGTTTATATTCATAGAAATTGTCCAAGAGAAATTCAATTCCACAAGATTTCAAAAAAAGAATTTTCTGATCATCAATAATATCTACTAGTTCTGTTATTGTTGCCGTCTTTCTTGCTTTTCTTATTGTCTCTTCTGGTAGCTGTAAGGTTTTGGAAAATATTTTGGAGGTCTGGGTGGAGCCTTGAGATTATTCCTTTCATATTCTCTATCATACAGTCTTCTCTTGGTAAGAGATTTTTCATATAAATCTCATTCATAGAAGCTGTAATGAATGTTTCTGTCTTCATTAAAATCAACCACAAGTTTCAGAGTATCTAGAATCAGAGCTTTGGAGGTTGGACTCCAAACTTCAAAGAATTCTTGAGGTCTTCTCCTTTCAGCTTCAGGATGAGGAGTTGATCTACTGACTGAGGCACCATCACCATATTTCCTTCTTTTGGCTTTCTGAAACTCTGGAGGTGCTTGAGGAGGCACATTTACTTGTTCTGATTCCCAAACTTCCTCATAAACTTCAGGAGGTGGTCCTTAAAAATATTTAGGAGGTGGTCCTTCAAAGAATTCATGAGGTGGAGAGAATGTTGGCCTATTCACATCCAAGTGTGCAGGAGGGGGTGCAGAAGGATCCATTGTCAGATCAGGAAAAAGTTGATTATGCATCCAAATGGTAGTATCATAAGTGTATAACTTTGCACTTTTGACTTCTTTCAGTACGGAGGTCTGAATATCTTTCAGTTTGTCATCCTACTGATTTTTCATTGTCTAAACTTGTTTTTCAAGCTGTTATTTCACTTTATCCTCCCCCTTTCTGACTTCTAAGGATAGGGTGCTAATCACATGTAATGCCTCCATTCGTCTCATAGAATATAACGTTGGGTCCGGCCGGGGCCCCATGTCATATTTCACATACAAATGACAGAATTACGTGTGGATATCAAAATCTCGTTCTACTCGTAGCCTATCTCAGAGCATTCTAGCGCAGCATTTTAGGTTGTAAGAACTCATCACAGTGAATGTCTACTACATATATAAACCATACATGTATATATCACCAAGAATGAATACAACACACACACACGCTCACGGCCTTAAGGCCTTACAAGTTGCTCTTTACAAATATACAGCTTCATACATCAGCACGCAGACCGACCACACATGAAATCCAAGAATTCTTCGCACAGCCTTCAAGGGCCTTTAAGCAGCAAGTCTTCATTCCGCTCAATTCAATTTAACCCATCAGCACCTGCAATTTAACATCCACCCCAAGAGCGGTAAATAAAGCAACAGTCAGCATTAGCTGACCAATTATAACGACAATACCCCTTACCCGGGGCAATGGTTCCTTCCTTGTATGTATTGCCAAAAATCTAGCTATCACAACAAGTATCACAACAGTATCACAAATGCCGGCCTCCGCCAGACGCTCCATGCACTCATGGCACATTACGGTGTGGCGGACTCTATGGCAACACCACCGATTAGAGGTTATTAACTTGTTGGCTGGCCGGTCCTAGTCCACCAATCACGCGTGCTCGCGACATTCTACCCAAACCACTCAGAGGTGAGAACCTCACGGCAAACTTGAGCATTACCAATTCAGATCGACCTACCACTGTGGTGTAGCAAGCTGGGTCTATCTCGCGTCCCCCAAGTCGTGCCACCCATCGATCTCCCAAAACAACCAGGGGCAGGTCAGCCTTTCCCGTGCTCAAACCGTCAGTAGCGCACCACTAGACGCGGGTCGGCTTTCCCTCCTGATTAGCCGCAGCTTTTCGCTCTCGCATATCAAATAGTGCTCATCGCACTCACACCGCAAGGAGCTTACCCAAAGCATCCAAGATCAACATACAGTTCACGCAGAGCTTACAATAAAAGAGCTATAGTCACCACAATTCATAGGCATCACATACTACACGGAGTCTTCTCCGGTTCACAATATAACCATCACCAATCCAGACTAACTGTCCGGATGGGCTTCACACAGCATACCTATGTCGTACTACATATTTCCGGCACTAGATGCAGACTCAATGGAGAATCACTTACGTTTTCCACCTCTTGGTGGAGGATTCCATGCAGATGCATAAAGAAAGGACTTCGATTGTCCAAGAAGGAGATCATTACCCTTGATGATCGCTTTGGAGCCATGAACTAGCCGGATGGAAATCACCGTCATGGCTTTGCCTTCACGAATCTGAACTAGGATCACGATTCGGATCTCCGCAGCTCCTCCAGCAGCCGGCTTCCTTCTCCCCTTCCTTCCTTGCTCTCTCTCTTTTCCCCAATTCCTTGAGAAGGAGAAATGTCTAAGAATGAAGGAGATTATCCCTTCATTCTCGGCCTTATAAGTAGCAGGGAAGGGCCTAAACCCTTGGATCTAGGAAGAAGGAAATGAACGGCCTTGATTTGCCCAGAAAGCTCCATTTTTGGGCTGACACGCCCGTGTCACAGGCCGTGTCCCTTAAGCGGTGCACGAACCGCCTTACCAAGAACAGGACACGGCCATGTGACACGCCCGTGTCACATGGCTGACACGCCGGTGTCACACAGTACACCCCCGTGTGGCATGGTGTGTCCCACAGGCAACACACCACAAACTCAACCCGAGCGGGATACGGCCATGGGACACGCCCGTGTCCCAGGCTGTGTACCCTAAGACACACCTGTGTCCACCAGCACATGCAACCCTGACTGACCTAGAGAAGGACACGGCCCTATGACACGCCCGTGTCACAGGCCGTATTTGCAGCTTAACTTGTCGCTTGACGATCGTCTAACGCAGTTCGTCGACCAGAGGAGGAGACGCCCCCTGACACGCCCGTGTCACCGGGCGTGTTCCCTCTCGAGGACCTCTCGAGTTCATTTTGTCGAGCACTCGAGAGGCTGCTTAACCCGAGCACGACATGCCCTGGGACACGCCCGTGTCCCAGGTCGTGTCACCCAACCTGAACCCAAATTGGGATTTGGGTGTTACATCACAGCTTCTTTGAACTGCCCAACTTCTTCACAAGTCTTGAAGTTTAGTTCTTGGGCATTCTTTTCTAGCTGAATCTGATTGTTTGCAAGGGTAACTGATTGTTCCATTACAATACCAATGCTTGACATAGTATAATTAATTGCTTTTCCTCCAATTAGTAACAGCCTTTTAAATTCATCAGTGTTATTCTGGATTTCAGCAAATCCACGACTCATTTCTTTTTCCAATACAGTGACTTTATCAGTTATAATTTGAAGAGAGGCATCAAAATAAGTTCTCTGAGCAGCTAACATTGCTTCAATCTTGTTTATTATATTACCTTCAGGAAAAATTATAGACCGAGTAGATGGTGGAGGTAGAACTGGGACTGTCCTTGGAGCAATCTCTTCAATGTAGAATGTGGAGGTAGATGTTTGTTTTTTATTGACAGTGTTGTATTCATCTTTAGCATCTATGGGTAGTATTGAGGGAATGTTGAAATGAAGACTTGGAAGAGGTGGTTCAGCATCTTCAATAGGTGTTTCATCTTCTGAGTCATGAATAGAAACAACTTCATCATTATGTATATCTTTAGGTGGAGTATGAGGTAGTGAAGGTTCTAGTGCAGGAGATTTTTCAGCTTGAGAAGATTTTCCTTGTTCTGGTACAAGAGATTTTGCTGGAGGAGAGGGATGTGCTTCAGGAACAGTGAAAAGAGGTTCTTTGGAAGATAGTTCCTCTATCATCATGTTGATATCTTCATCAGTAGATAAAATCTGTTCTTGAACCTGGGCATCATTCAGGTTTTCTGTATCTGGTATATCTGTAGTAGTAAAATCTATATGTTCTGTATGAAACAAGGTGGAAGTGGCAGCAGCAGAAGAAGTTGAATTTTCTTCTGTAATAATATTGGCAACAGCAGGAGTAAAAACTGGGGCTGGAATTGCTGTAGCAGCTGGAGCAAGAGTTGGAGTTGGAGAGGGTTGAGCTTGATCAGATGGGGCAGGCTCCCCCTCAATGACTGAATAAGTTATCAGATGAGAAGGTGGAGATAGAGTCCTGCCCACATCTTCAATTTCCTTTGTAGCTTTGTCAGACTTCTAAAGTTTAACTTCCCATCTCTGGATGGATGTGATGGAAACTTTCTTCATATGGTGTAGGGCCATGCCCTTTTTCATGAAAAATATTTCAGGGTCCATCTGGTTCAGGTACAGAGAAATGATCCTACATAATTAGGGCTCTTAATACATGCCTTAATTTTATTAAAGATCACTGTACCCCACTGATATTTCTTTCTACAAATAACTGCAGTCATCATATCAAAGAATTCTTGTGTGATATAACTTATAGAGCTTGTCCTGCCGAGAAGGACTTTTCCCAAAATATCTGCCAGCAACTTACTTTCTGCATTCATGAATTGTCTGTGAACAGTGTGGGTTGATTGGGGAAGGCCACAAAAACCATAGGCCCTTTCATAATCTATCACTACTAGGTTGTCTTCTTCATCAAACACTGGTAGTTGCAAAATTTTGGAAACAGAGAGAGAGGTCATTTTTACCTTGACATCTCGAATCCTTGATTTGAGCACCTTGCCATTGCACTTGACTTTGGCATGTTGAAAGAATTCTTCGACATCAGAAATTAAAACACGGCATGGGTGTTCCAGAATAAATGATAACCCGGCGGTATCGAGTAAGATTAGAACACTCCTAAAATCATCTGAAATTTCGCCAATCTCTGTTGAAACCAGTTCGCTGCCGATTCTTAGCTTGGAAGACGATGCCATTGATGTGGAGAAAGAGATGTTGGCTGGCCGGCGAATGGAGAAGTGGGATTGATTGCGGCTGTCGGCGAAGACGGAGAAGGTGAAGAGTCTTTTCTCGAGAGAAGGATTTGAAATCGGGAATAGAATTTCTTGGACCTAAGTCTTTTTATATTTTCCTTTAATTTTGATGATAAATGATATAAATAACGTTAAAAATACCTGAAATACCGATCAACGAAATAGGATAGACGAAAAACTGATTGACGAACGTCAAACACCTATCGACGAACTTCGAATTCCGATCGACAAAATTTGAACTCTGATCGACGAAATTAATCTTCACATGCTGCAACTGCGTTCTCGAGTAGAATTTCCAAGTTCTCGAGAATTAATTCCTTTGTTCTCGAGTAGAGCTTTTGTTCTCGAGAAATAATAGTGTCGTTCTCGAGTACAAGTGATGTACTTGAGAAATGAAGTCCACAGTTTGAAATTTTCTGGATTTGAAATATAACCCTATCCTTAACTTGCTTGAGATCTTTTTCTTCATACTTATTCTTCCTTGTTGAGCATGCCAAGTTCTATTTTGAAGAATGAGAACTTGGCCTCGTCCAGCGGCTTCGTGAATATATCTGCAATCTGCCTGTCAGTTGGGACATATTGGAGATTTATGTCACTATGCTCCACATGCTCCCGGATGAAGTGGTATCGCAGCTCTATGTGCTTTGTCCGGCTGTGAGAGACTGGGTTGTTGGCTATCACAATTGCACTGGAAGAGTTTGCAAAACAAAGGAATGTCCTTGACCTTCAAATTGTAGACTTCAAGTTGGTTCTTTATCCAAAGAAATTATGCACAACAACTGCCGGCAGAAATGTATTCTGACTCGGCCGTTGAGATTGTGACACAATTTTGTTTTTTGTTGCTCCATGAAATGAGCCTCCTTCCAAGGAATTGGCAAGTCCCGGAAGTGCTCTTTTTATCATATTTGCTTCCTGCAAAATCTGCATCTGAAAAACCAATTAGTTCACTGTCATTACTTCTTGAGTACCATAAGCTAAGATTTGGTGTACCTTTAAGGTATCTCAAAATCCGCTTTGCAGCAGTGTAGTGAGATTCTTTAGAGTTTACTTGAAATCTAGCACACACGCATGTTGAAAACATTATGTTTGGTCTACTAGAAGTAAGATAGTGCAAGGATCCAATTATGCTTCTGTACTTGGTTTCATCAAAAGGTTTTTCTTTCTCATCCTTGTCCAGAGATATAGTTGAACCCATTGGAGTCCTCGTAGAGGTTTCGTTCTACATTCCAAATTTCTTAATTAACTCCTTGGTGAATTTCGTCTGAGAGATGAAAAATCCATCTTCAGATTGTTTCACCTGAAGTCCTAAGAAATACTTCAACTCTCCCATACTGCTCATTTCGAACTTCCCTTGCATAAGTTTGGAAAACATTTTGCGAAGGTTGTCATCAGTAGAGCCAAATATGATGTCATCGACATAGATTTGCACTAGCAAAATCTTGTATTTTATTTTCCTAAGAAATAATGTCTTATCTATCTTTCCTCTTGTGAACTTGTTCTTAAGAAGAAAGTTAGACAGCGTCTCGTACCAAGCTCGAGGAGCTTGTTTGAAACCATATAAAGCTTTTAATAAAAAATAAACATGCTCAGGATAGTTAGAATCAACGAAACCTGAAAGTTGTTCCACATACACCTCTTCCTTTATGTCACCAGTAAGGAAGGCCGACATCACGTCCATCTGATAGACAGTGAAGCCCTTAAGTGCTGCATATGCTAGGAACAACCTGATTGCCTCCAGCCTTGCCACTGGTGCATATGTCTGATCGAAGTCGATTCCTTCTTCTTGTTTGTATCCCTTGGCGACGAGTCTGACCTTGTTCTTTATAATTGTTCCATCCTCGTCCATCTTGTTCCTATAGACCCACTTTGTTCCGATAATGTTTTTACCTTTGGGTCTTGGAACAAGCTTCTAGACTTGGCAACGCTTGTATTGATTCAATTCTTCTTCCATTGTCATTATCCAAGATGCGTCTGAGTTTTCTTCCTCAAACTTATTCGGTTCAACCTGCGAGAGTAAACTTAAATATAAATTTTCATTAGCTGTACCTGTACGAGTTCTGACACCATCCCGGGGATCTCCTATGATTTGATCCATTGGGTGATCCTTCAAGTGTCTGAGCTTTATAGTCCTTACATCTGGAGCTTCCTCTATCACTGGAGTGACTTCATCAACTTGGATGACATCTTCATCATGGTCTTCAACCTCTCCAATTGGGGTTGGAGTAGTGATCTTGATGAACTTTTGATATTTTTCTTCAGTCGGCTCATCCAAGTTTAATTGTTTTATTCTTGAACCTGCATCTTCAATAAACACACTAGAAGAGCTGTCTTGCAGCAGACTCGTCTCATCAAATACAACATGAATAGATTCTTCTACAACCAGGGTTTTCTTATTAAAAATCTTATATGCCTTACTATGGTTATTATAACCTACGAAAATACCTTCAAAGCTCTTTTCACTTAATTTAGTGGTGTGATACTAACCATTGTTAAGGACGAAGCATTTACAACCAAATATTGTAAAATATGAAATAGTTGGTTTCCTGCCCTTTAGTAGTTCGTAAGGTGTCTTATTATGGTTCTTGTTTATGAGTGCTCGATTTTGCACGTGGCATGCAGTGTTGATGACTTCAGCCCAAAAATATTCTGGTAGTGAGGCATCACTCAACATGGTCCTGCAGGCCTCTATGAGTGTTCTATTCCTTCTTTCAGCTACTCTGTTCTGTTGAGGAGTACGAGGAGAGAAAAACTCATGAAAGATACCTAGGCTTTCACAGAATTCTGTCGTGGGCCTAGACTTGAACTTTGTTCCATTGTCACTTCTGATTTTGACTACGGAACATTTGTATTCATTCTGGATCTGCCTGAGAAAATTAGTAAAGATATCAAAAGTATCTGACTTGTGTTTTAGAAAGAACACCCACGCAAAGCTAGAGTAATCATCAACAATAACAAATGTATAATCCTTACCTCCCAAACTTCTAACTTGCAGTAGACCGAACAAGTCCATATGAAGTAGGTGTAAACACCTATTAGAGTCATTGCCAATAATGCTTTTAAGGGTAGCCCTTGTTTGCTTGCCTTTTACACATGCGTGACAAGGTCTATCTTTAGCACACTTGACATTTGGGGCATCATGTAGTAAATTAAGAGAAAATAACTTATTAATAGTTTTGAAATTAATATGTGCTAATCTCTTGTGTCATTGGTCACCAAGAGATGCACTATCTTTAGCCAAAAAGCACACTGACGTAGAAGAGTCTATGCAAATAAAATTTAAGCAAAATATATTCCTACTATGAGTGTCTGATAGAATCGTTTCCAAATTATCTAATGATTTTATCAAGCACTTGTCTGCATAAAATTCTACTATGTATCCTTTATCGCGGAGCTGGCTTATGCTTATAAGATTGTGTTCCAATCCTTCAACGTAAGCCACATCTGAGAAGGATACACTGCCATTAGTAATCATACCGTAGCATTTAGTAATTCCTCTGTCAGAACCTCCAAAGATGACCTTTCACCCATTCATGATTGGAGAATAATTCTAGAGTAGGCTTGTAGTCCCGGTCATATGCGGAGAGCATCCACTGTCTAAATACCAGATAGGAGTTTTGGTGGCCTTTGGACATACCTGAATTCACAAATCAGTTTGCCTTAGGAACCTAAACTCGTTTGGGTCCTTAGTCTCTAGTTAGCATACTCCACCTACGTGTATTGACATTATGAGTGGTCTTTCTCACATTGTTAACTTGAGGAATTACATAATTTCAGGAGTTAAACCAGCAATCAATAGCAAAGTGACCAACTTTGTCGCAGCACCAACAGTCAAACCTGTTGAATCTTTGCCTAGATTTCTCCTACCTGACCTTTGGAGAGTGTGGTCTAGCATGGGCAGCAGACTTGGAGGTAGAAGCTTCATGGTGATGGCACTCACATTACTTCTTCTCCTTAAGAGGCTTTTCCACAATGGGTTTTACTTTTGGTGCTTTCTTGATGTTGTGACCATGACTAT
The DNA here is from genome assembly GCA_039583875.1 of Platanthera guangdongensis. Lineage (NCBI taxonomy): Eukaryota > Viridiplantae > Streptophyta > Magnoliopsida > Asparagales > Orchidaceae > Platanthera > Platanthera guangdongensis. The sequence goes on along the minus strand of CM077166.1, from coordinate 100,394,181 downwards.
AAGGGTCATAGCTCTGAAGAGTGATCTCCTCATAAGGTGCCTTGAAGACACTTTCGCCAAAGTTCCGGGGACGGGTCCATCCTTGGTACCGAGACTTGGGCTCTACATAAGTAGGCCTAGCAAAGTGACCGTAGGAGGAATCAAGATCAAACTAGTTAGTTGGAAAGATAAGCTTCTTGAATGAAGTCTGATCTTGAGGTGCTTTCCCCTTCTCATTGGCCAAAGCTTTCTTGACAGCCTTATTCTTCCGTTGATCCTTATTTCTCCTAGAAGATTTACTGGGAGCACCCATATGGCCTAAGCCAGCATCTTTATCCTGAGCTCAGAATTCAGTAATAAACGGAAGGACAGTCTTGGGCTTGGATAAACTTTCAACAAGTTTCTTTTCAGCTGCAAGTTGTTCTTTCAATTCTTTGATGATTTTCTCCTTCAGATCTAGGTGCTCGAGAACCTTATTATACTCTTCAATAGCAACATTGAAATTCTCTCTGAGTGAGTCCGTCTTGGCGACTTCCTCTCTCAGAGTGCTCTTAATCTCCTTGGCTTGAGTTTTCACAACTTTTCGACATTTTTCGTAAGCCTTGATTAACTTTTTATATTGATCCATAAGTTCAGACTCAGCATCAGAAGAGCAGTCCTCATGATCATGGTCAGAAGCATCTGATTCAGAGAGAGGAGTATGAGAGTTTACCTTCCCAGTGTACTGGGGTTCTTCTTCCTCATCTGTTTGTACCATTAGCCCAAAGTAGGCTTCCTCTTCCTCACTTGACTCAGATAAGTCAGAGTTGCTGAGAGTCTTGCCCTTCTTGGCTACGAGGCTTCATTCAGTTTTCTTCTTATTATAAGAAGACTTCTTCTCCTCTCTTCTTCCACCCTCCTTCTTGTGAGGGCAGTCAATTATGACGTGTCTTGGCTTGTTGCAACAATAAAAAACAATGTCAAAAGAAAAAATGTTTGTTCTATTTAGAATGATACCTGTCTTGGCTACTTAAACCTTTCTTGTGGCGATCACCATCATGACGTGATCTTCTGAACGAGGCATCTTTGCCTCTCCACTGTTTCTTCTTGTTCAAGAACTTCTTGAACTGCCTTGAAAGAAGAGAAAACTCTCCTTCTGATAGCTCTGAGCCTGAGGTACTTGGTTCTGAATCTTCTTCTTCATTATCTTCCTATGTAGGAGTAGGTGATGCAGCTTTGACTTTCCTTGAGCTGCCTGCCTTTAGTGCGACAGACTTCTCCTTGGATGAAGACTGTCTCTTCTTTTCTTCAGCTTTTTTTGAATTAATTTGTAGCTCATATGACATAAGCTTTCCGAAGAGATTTTGAGGTCAGTCTCTGCCAGCTTGCCAAACTCCCGAATAGCACATACTTTGTTGTCTCATTCCTTAGTAAGGGACCTCAGGAATTTATCATTCAATTCTCCATTAGTGAAGACCCGGACATATACTCTTAGGCTATTAGCAATCTTGAAGAAGATTTCAAAAGTATCTACAATTGAGTCCTTGGGACCTTGTCTGAATGCTTCATTTTTTTTGATTCAAGAGGGATCTTCTGTCATCCCTAACCTCTTCAGTACCTTCCATCAAGGTGACGAGAGACTGCCACATTTCCTTCGTGGATTGGCAGTGAATCAGGTTCTACAACATAGAATCATTGAATGCACTTGCGATGATATTTTTGGCTTTCTTGTCTAAGGATACAAGTGCAATCTCATTCTTATCAAGATCCATCAGCTTCTTTGGAACTTTCTTGGTGGGATAAATAGTGGAGACCGTCATAGAAACAAAGGGTCCTTCTTCAACAATCATAAAGATCCTTGGATCCACAGCTTCCATGAAAAATTTAATTCTTTCTTTCCACATGAGAAAGTTGATCTTTGTGTACAAAGGAAGCTTAGCAAAATCCTTGGCTTTGTCCATGTTTGTATCACTCAAAAGACAACTTGGGGCAGATCTGTTCAAGGTGTTAACCTTTTGATAAACAACCTGCATCTAATACCAATTGAAAATGTTTAAGTTGTCTACCTAAATCACCTAGAGGGGGGTGAATACGTGAGTTCTGCGTCTTTTTGCGGAATAAAAAAATTGAGCGAGCGATGCACAGAAATTAAACAAGCATACACAGACGACACAAAGAATTATAGTTGTTCCCCAACCTTGGGTACATCCACTTTCAACCTCACTGATCTAGCAACGCACTAGACTCGTCTACTCCACTATTCTCGGATTTAAAATAATCCTACCACTCTGAACAAAGTTCCTACAACTCGATCCCTCAAAATAGGATCTACACTCGGAAGAGAAACTTCTTACAAATAACTCGGATAACAAAGCTCCTACACTCGGAGAATAATCTCTTAGCCAGAGAAACTCAAGACTTAGAGATATCTTCAGCTCAAGGAAATGTGTTCGACGTTCGTCGATCTCAGCTCAACGAACCATATTCCTTGGTCAACGATTTCTGGTCTACTATTTGAACTCTTCTTAGCCAGAGACTTCTCGGATTCTGTCTAAGTCCACAATCATTCTTCGGTCGATGAATTTGGATCTCTGTTCGACGAATGATGATTGTCAGTTCGACAAAGATTGTAGCAGAATTGACAAGTTTCCCTTGAAGACAAATTGTTATTGTCTGGTTGACGAACTCATCAGCTCAGCTCGACGAACTGTGAACTCAGCTCGACGATTCCTGTTCTTCGTTCAACGATTCCAGACTTGGTCTTCTCCAGTTTTCCGTCCCCTTTTCTTGGCGATGATTCCTGAGTAATTAATGCTCAATCTTCTCAGAATGTTACCGTTGGAACGAGCATTGATCATGGATTATTACATGCCGTTTTTCCATGGGACAGTTAGGGAATTCATTCATTGTCGCTTCCTTCTCAAGCCGACTGCATTTACTGCTCAAGGATAAAGGATTTCGAATGTGTTGTTTTTCAGTAAGTTTTCAGAAAAGAAAAAAAAGATTAAGCAGTCTTGCTGACACACATTACATTCAAGAAGTCTTACAGAAATCAAAAGTTTCACACACTGCAATCAGCCTAGGCCAGAGAACATCATCATCAAGAAGAAGAAGAACATACAATCTCTATCAAGTGTCTTCTTCTTTCAACCCTATATGACAACTTCAGAAGGACAACAATAACTCTATCTGTCAAAGAAGTTACTGAAGCAATCTCTGGTCAAGACAATCAAGTTTTGAAGACCTGTCACCCTGAAGCAGAGCTCCAGATTTCCTGATCCATTCAAGATCTCAGGGGGAGCAATCTGCTGAAATCAATCCACTAGTCTTCTTAGTTGTTATTGAGAAAGAGAAGACAACATCACCTTTTTCATCCTCTGTACAGGGTTTTAAGCCCCTTCAAAATTATTCCTGGTTGCAAGTCTCCTACCAAAAGACTTGAGGTTTTGGTTTTTGAGCACCTGAACAAAAGCTCATTGGTGTCAGACACCTGATCAAAAATCTGAGTGTATTCCTACCAGGGTGGTAGAAGAGTGGATGTACCCAGGTTAGGGAACCACTATAATTTCTTGTGTCGTCTGGTTTCCCTTTTTCTTTTGTTTTTGGCTGTGTTCTGTGATTTATTAGGTTGCTGTGCTTATTACTTTGTTTGCTAACCTGTTCACCTAGGATTACAGCAAAAGTTGTAAAGATTTTGTAAGAGACCACAATACTCTATTCACCACCCCCCTAGAGTATTTCAGATCTAACCTTCACTTTCAAAGAGAAAATCAAAATTTTAGTTATAGTTCTTTTAATTTTTGTTTGAACACTGTTTGTTAAACTTTTAATTGTAGAACAGTTAACTTTTGTTGAAAATTATCTGTTAACCTTAATATGTTGGTTCATTGTATTAAACCTGGAAACTTTGAACAAATTATATTTGTTAAACTATCATGTAATAGTTTATTTTGATTTATGGTTGGTTAAATGCAATTGATTACTGCTTATATTTGTTAGCTAGTTCACTGCAATGTTGTCATGATTGTTGATGCACGAAAATGGAGAGAGACGGGCACCACCAGCTAACGGTTCGAACACGGCGGAAAGGAAGGGAAAAGATGCGACTGCAAGCAGCTATCTACTAAGGGGATGAGAAAGAAAGCAGAGTTGTGAGCCACATCAACACCAGACTTCGCCCGTCGCAGCCTAAATGCCTCTCTTGCGACGAGCTTTCCTTTGATTGCAAATGAGTTGATTACAAAGTGGAAAGGAAAAGCGTAGGAGCAGAGCAAGCTAGAGACTGTAAAGCCTGAGATTCGCATCTGCAGCCTTTAATAGGTAGGCTCCGAGGCTCGAGTCAGCATGCTTCTCACCACTTGCGGTCTACGCTCTGCAGTCCGCCATGACAAGACTAGGAGCATTCTTTGGTAGCCTCACTTCTTAGGTAGAGAAGCCCAGGCCGGCAATGAAGACTAAGAAGGTGGTGAAGAGAACGGGGGCAGGGATCCATTCTATTGGAGAAACCTCCCGTAGTGATAAACCACTAATGAAAGCAGTCCGCCAGGTTGACAAACCTACTCACGTGAAATCTGCGGATGCCACCGCTCATTCTTAAAATTCACCACAAAGCGCGGGCAAAGCGCTGAATCTGCCAGAGGCTACTGATCAGAACCCCGCGAACTCTGCGGACATGGACGTGTACCCTTCTAAATTTGGTACACGCATGTTACGTATAAACACAGAAGCTGAAGTTTCTTCACTTGATGCCCAGCATCCTATCACCGATCTGGATCAAGATAGGCGACCTGCTGGGGAAGGCGCTATGGAAGAGGTGCCTTCATAGGCACTAGTTGTTGAGACCCAGAGACAGTCCGCAAGATTCTACCGGACTTGAAGCAGGTCGCTGCAGACCCAACTGAGAAAGAAAACCCCTCTAAGATGAAGAAGAGGGACAAGTCCACTGTTGCTGAGCGGGTAGAGAAACAACTGCGAGCCCAAAAGGAGAAAAACATCTTCGTGCGGACTGGGGTTGTGAGCTTGCAGCACAGGCCACGAGAAAAAGAGGTTTCTGTGCCCGACCTCATTACTCCAGAGGCCCCAATCCTGGGAAGTGCTTCCCTCTCTATAGTCAGTTTGTCAACTGATGAAATACTCAACTCTGTATATACCGCCCAACTTGATATCATTAATCAATCCTTGCTGGAGGTATTGCAGTCCGATGTCGAGATTCTGGCGATTAAGATTGGCAATCAACCCCCCATATCTGCAGCAAAAGGAGATGAGAAGGAGAGGCTGAGGATGCAGATCGCAGAGCAGAAGGAAAAGATCGATGCTCAGAGAGCGATGGTTGAGGCGGCCTCGAAGCAGATCGCTGCGGACAAGGAAGCGAGGGATCTGCGAACTGCTGCTGAGCTACTGCAGACAGGTAAACTCCAACCGGCGCCCAAGCATTTTAAGCGTCAGTGGCTTTACAGATCGCCACAGCGGAAGTAGAGGCCAATAAAGATTATCACCAAAAATGATGACATAGTTGTTTCCACGAGGTCGGCGGCTGAGAGGAGAACCAAAGTCCACCGCAAATGGAGGAAGAGTCTAAGCGCCTTTGACCCAGAGCGGATAAGGCGACCTGTATTTGATAGTCGCCAACTCGCCATGGCGTTTGCCTAAAGTTTGACTTTATCTTTGCTCTTTGAGTCCGCCGCGGGCTGTATTTGAGTATGAAATTTGCTCCCTTTGTTGCAGGATGGAAGTCGCTGCCTGGCTCTGTAGAGACTAGAGAGATCGTGCCTACTCTAGACGCGGCTGCTATAGAGCGACCTGGCGTGACCTTTCTTGGTGAGTCCATCCAAGGCGAGCAGTCTGGCCTAGACAACACAACAGTGTTAGAGATGAAAAAGCTTCAAGAAGAAATGAAGGAAATTCGAGCAGAGTTGAAGAGGAGGGCAGAGTGAGAAAAGGCTCTGGAGGACCAGGTCACCAGCATCTCTGTGGCGCCGGAGAGAAGCGATAGAGAAAGGAAGCAAGTTGGCGACGATGCCCGCTTCTACAGGGGCAAGTATTTGGCGTTGATGCGGGAAGGCAAAGGCAAGCGGGCTGCCGAAATCCAGGTGGAAAGGTTGCGATTGCCAGAACGCGCGGCTCCATCGGAGGCACCGGCTCCAGCTGAAGGCAGCCAGCCCGCTGCGGACGAAGTATCGAGGCCGGAAACCGAGCCCGTGGTTCCCCTGAACCGAGTGGACCGGGAGGCTGCATATATGCACAGGACCATCAATTTCATGCATCGCCACATCTATCATCTATACGGTGAAGTTCTTCAGATGAGTGATCAAGCGGCGCATCTGTGCAGGGAAAAAACAGAGCGGCCCGCGCGATCTGACAATAGAGACCGATGAGTCCGCAAGACTGTGAACAATTTGATTTGTTGATGTATGATAATTTGTGCTTCGAACAATGCTCTGTTTGAACTGCTGTGATTTGTGTTTGAACTGTGATGTTGCATTGCTTTTTGAGTATTGTTGCGGTCTGCATGACTTTAAATCTTTGTGCAGGATTGACTTAAATGCGAACTATGCGGACTGAAGCTGTGTCCGCTTAATTTGATTTGAATGTTGCTTGAAAATTGCAGGTTGAAAATATTGCGAGCTGAGCGGACTTGATTCTGTGTCCGCAACATTTTGTTTTAACTTGTATGTTGATTGCTGGATTTATTGCGAGCTGAGTGGGTTGACTGATCAAACTCTGCAGTCTAGCTAAAAAGCTGTCAGACCCCAACTGCTATAAATACAGCTTCGTTGTCTCTTCTATGCAGGAATGCGACCGAAACAGAAGTCACTGTGGCCTCAGACAATGGTGTCTGCCAAAACTGATGCTGCGGTTGCTTTCCACGCTGCCGAGCATAAAAAGTGCAAAATAACAGTGGCCGATCTCGAGGCCTTTGTTGAAAAACACTTGGCGGGGTCCCCTTTACTCGCCAGGCTTCCTGCAGACCAAGAGAGGATCAACTTCTCCATTGCGACCCAGATCGCCGTGCCTGTTGATCATTTTGAGAGTGGATTCAAATTTTCGTTGCTGTGGGAGATCGCCGAAATCTTCAAGCACTACGGCATGGTGCCTGGCCAGCTCCCGCCAAACACTTTGGCCGTGATCTACATCTTCATCTCATATTTGCGGTCTGAGAAGATTGCACTTTCCATGAACATTTTCAGAAAGATATCCTCAGTCCGCTCCATTACACCATCTAGAGGCCTCCCATACAAGGGCGTGATTTACTTTTTTTGTTGAAGGATGAAAGTGATGGGTCTGCTGAATAAGATCCACAACTAGACATAACGCTACTTGATCTTCGAAGGCGATCCGGGGTTTGCGCACACCTATCCGCAGGAGCATGCAGACTCCGTCTTCAAGAGCGTCAATCTTGAGGAAGTTGAGGTCGCCATCGTCAACTTCCTGGCGGGAGCCAGGCTGGATAACGAGCACTATATCCCACTACTTGCGATCCTGGACAAAGTAGACCGCCAAGACAGTAAGCTTTGCGGCCTAATCTTGTATTCGCTGCGACCTGTAGTTAAAACTAATTAGAATTTTCTCCCTTTGCAGCGGTCTTGGCGGTACCATCGAATTCACAGCAAATGCCGAGCGGACTGACTCCTACACAGAGGGAAAGGAAACAAGAGATTGCTAAGAAAAGAAAGGAAGAGGGGGATCCCGCCACGGGCTACTCCTCTTCCGAAAGTTTTGACATGAAGGGCTTCGGAAACCGCCAGAAGGGTCTGCTGGGAAACCCCTTGATCCACTAGCATAGCAGGAATAAGCATGTCCGCCTATCCACCACACTTCCATCTTGGAGAAGTCCAAGAGTATCCCACCACACGCACGTGGCGATCTCTGCTCTTTATGGGAAGCGCAACCTGCGCGAGCTAAAGAATGTTCCCGCTGCCGACCTCCCTCTTCTGGCCGTCCTAGCAAATCCGAACAGCGTGGTGACAAGCCATTTCTTGGGCTGCCTGACCAGGGACTTGCTCAAAAAAAATGTGCAGCTTCAGGAGGAGATGAAGTCGCTTAAAGAAAAAATAAGCAGTAAGGGAAAAGGGTTTCTCTTCAAAAGAAAGAGACAGTGGTAAGCTTCGTATTCGCAGCGGTCTCCATCTTTAGTCTGCGACGAACTGACTTGCTTTTGTTTTTCTGCAGACCGCCTACGCCCTCGGAAACCCAAGCTTTAGCGATTCCATGTTCCCTTTCGTGATGGAGAGTGTAGAGATCGCTATAAAGCGGTTCGTCGAAGGAGGCTTTGCGAAGGATGGCGTAGAAGGTGGGCCCTTTATCCTGCTTTTTCCCGAGTTGGAGGACCAGGTCGCGGCCTTTGAGCGGACTGCAAAAGGAAAGGCAGTTGTTGATGAAGTTGAAGAGGAAGGCGAAGGCACGACTGAGAATGAAGTCGCCGAAGATGCGGCTCAAGCCAGCGAGGCGGAGACCAGTCCGCCGAGTCCGGCCGACATATAAGTTAAGAATCGGCTCAACAGTAAAGTAACTCATCATATAAGAGTGCCCATACAAACTTATTTGATAAGGATCTTGTGTATGTAATGTAATGTGATGTCATGAATGTAATGCAATGATTCACCCATGCTTACACATGTGGAATTACTATGTCAACACAGACTTGTAGTTCCCAATTTTCGAGCAGGTAGCTAACCTCTCAGGCGCCATCCGTCGTGGACAGACGGTGACAGTGAAATGAGCTTTCCCACTACTAGGCAGGCATCCACACTACCAAGCCTAGGCCTCTGTACGCTTCAACGCTAAGATCACACAACAAAGCTTACATGCGTACTACGGCGCGGAGGGTTCTCGGGTAGATGTGCACCAAGAACGTATCCCTACGTTGGCCTATCGTTGTGGCATGTAAGGAGCCTAAAGTCCAACTGTCCACTAGCATGGAGGGTGCCTCGGGAAGTAAACACCGAGGACCAAGGCCTAACCGTGCAAATCTATCCGTCAACTCCCGTCGGTGTGACGACTGGCGAGCCCGTGGACCCGCAACACTATCCTTAACCCAAGATTATGACACCGCGTGTCAACTCACACCACATGCAATTCACATATGAGGGCCCCACGCAGAGTCCCTACTTATTATTCACATCCCGTGCTCAATAGCACTCAAGGGCCCCACATCGAGTCCCTTATCAACACATCATTTCAGTGCGACAAACACACACGCACTTCCAGCCCTTTCCACATTTCCATGCCACACCAGGGTTATCATTTACACAGGTGGCAAGCCACCTTATACTACATAACACTCCCACACTGCTGCTCGTAGAGAGACACGACTCTAAGCAATGGACTATTATACACATTCCATTAATCACTATATCACATGGCCTTATATTAACCTCATCTGATTCCTTCTTAACTCATGCATTCACAGACCGATATGCCTCCATCAGATATTCACACACTATCATGATACTTCACACATACATCATTTATTGACTAACCTTGACCAACAGTTTGATTATCAAGTTCTACCATATCGTTTGTACATATGTATTTCTCTAACCATTAGTTTCCTTATCGATCTATCAATTGAATCTCATCAACATTCCTGATCACCTAAGATTAAGTTTACCTAACTTTAACATCAACAAGATACACTCTTTTCCCAACTTCAAATCCAATTCTGTACTAATCCGGGAATAGTAATTAAATAAGGCATGACTGTATAACAACTTTGACTAGGTATTCCTGAATCTACATGGCTCATATGAAAATGTGTAACCATCCGTTGGAAAGGTCTTTCCAAGGGATACGACTTTCCTGTTTAGTCGAAAGCCCAGATCTGGCCGTATCATACGCAAAAATGGCATTGAAGTTCGCTGCGCACAGAAAACAGATTTCTGCACGCATCTTAAAGCAAGATGAACGACATAGGTTCACCTTCTTCCTTTATACATTTATTCAAAGTTACACACAGAACTTAATCCTCCCTTATTCACCCTCAATAGAACATTTCTCTTCACAAAATCAAGTCCACTCTCTTCATAAAGAAGTGAGGAGAGGTTGAAGACATCAAATCTCTTGGGCACAAGCCCTAACATGGTCTGTTCCTAGGAAATCTTCCTCTCACAAATCAAAACTCTTTTGAGTCGATATCTCTCCTATAAATAACTAGAGATCTAGCACCAAGGGAGAGGGTAGGAAGCACACCTCGTTTCTGGCGGTTCTGGACATGGATCTTGTTATCCTTCTTGGAGGCATGGTTCCTCTCCTTCGGTATTATTTCCACGAAGAGGAAGATTCGCTCTAGCGACTTTGGCACCTGCTTCTCTTCCGACTGGCTTGCACAGTAACAACTCGGCAAAAATGACAACGTGACGGTTAGGGTTTTCCGCAAGTCTCTTTTATAATAGTAATTAGTGTTAACTGCTTTGCCACGTGTTGGCCTGCCATTGGACTGCCGAATATTGCTTTAAACATGTCATATTGAAAAGATGCATCCAATACAATCGTTTTAGCGCAATTCCCAAAATTTCGGTTCAGACAGTGTACAGGAATCAGGAAACAGTGGCCGAAAATCTTCTAAGCCCAAATTCGTCGAGTAAGCAGCTCTTACTCGACGAATAGTCGAGTATTATACCGTTACTCGACGAATCATCGCGATTCGTCGAGTCCACTCAATGCCATATATAAGTACAGCACTTTTAAAGGTAAATTCGTCGAGTACACCTTCCTTACTCGACGAATCATCGAGTGGCATCGAGTGCACTCAACGCACTCGATGCCAGAGCTCTTCGAATAATTCTGAGTAAAAAGCATTGAGTGGCGTCGAGTGCACTCAACGCACTTAATGCCTTTTAGCTAATGGTGTCGAGCGCACTCAATGCACCCAACGCCAATCATCCTAGATATTTTCTATGTCAAATGGAATTGAGTGGTGTTGAGTCTACTCAACGCCTCCGCCTAACTTGTCAAATGGCGTCGAGTGCACTCAACGCACTCGATGCCATGAGTCCAGGAAATATTCTAAGTCCAGTTCGTCTTATATATTTGATGATTTTGTCGGATATTCGTGACGATATTTGACGAATAGGATTGGTCTCAACTCACAAGTCATACTCGGTGAATTCGTCGGATATCCGCGATGATATCCGATGAATTCTACTTGTCGAGTATGGCGCACCCCGAGCCCGTGTCAACTCTCTTGACTCAAAACATGTGTGAGTGGTCTAGCACGAAATGAGATGTTACAAATCCTATAAACAAAATAAAAGATTTCGTCCCCGAAATCAGGCTAAGGCTGTGGGGGAAATAAAGCAAGAAAATATAATATGCTTTTAAAGTTACCTGGGGGAAATAACTTCGGGTAGCGCTTTTGCATCAAGTCCACCGGTTCCCAAGTAAATTCCTCTTTCCCATGATTAGACCATTGGACCTTTACCAATGGTACACGTTTTCGTCGCAAGCTCCTCGTCTCGGTGTCCACTATTCGCATCGGCTCTAGTCGGACGGATATATCAGTTGCTACCACTCCATCTGGGGTGGGGACATGTTGGTCAAGACGTAGTAGTGCCTTCCGGAGCGACGACACATGGAAGACATCGTGCAAATTCTCTGGCTCTGGTGGTAGCTCCAGCCGATAGGCCAAAAGGCCTATTCTCTCCAATATAGTATAGGGCCCCACATATCTCGGGATGAGCTTCTTCATACCACAAACTCGCGACACACCATGCATTGGCCTGATCTTCAAGAATGCCTGGTCACCCACTTAGAATTCTACCATCCGATGTTTTGCATTGTAGTATTTTGCTTTCCGACTTTGATCCTCAAGCATGCGGTCTCGTATCAACCTGACAAGCGCATCAGTGTCATCAATGTATTCTATCCACAAAACTTTTGGATCTTCATCTTGTACCCATGACAGTGGAGTTCTACACCTTCTCCCATAAAGTACTTTATGGGGAGCCATCCCGATGCTAGCTTGATGGCTATTATTATATGAAAATTCTACCAATGGAAAGAGTCTTTCCCACGGTTCTCCTCTATCCAACACACACAATCTCAGTAGGTCCTACAAGGTTCTAATGATCCTTTCAGACTGACCATCTGTCTGAGAATGAAAAGCTATGCTGAAGGTAAGGCGAGAGCCCAGATATGCTTGTATTGTCGTCCACTCCCTGGAGGTAAAGAGGCCATCACGATCAGAGAATGTCGTCTTAGGCACACCATGGTACCATACAAATTGCTCCACAAAGAGACGTACTACAACATCCACATGTGCCTCTTTCTTCATGGGGATAAATCTGGCGACCTTCATCAGACGATCTACAATCACCCAAACTGAATCGTTCCCAGAGCACAAGCGAGCAAACCCGTGGACAAAGTCCAAGGAGATATCCTCGAACTTCCACTCAGGGATGGACAATGGCTGTAACAATCCTCCAGGGCTCTTGCACTCCGCCTTCACCTTTTGATAAGCCTCACAGTGTGTAACATAATATTTGACAGCTTTCTTCATTCCTAGCTAAAACATGGTCTTCCGCAAGTCACTATACATCTTTGAAATCTCGGGATGCACAAAATACTTGGAGCAGTGTGCTTCTCTCAATATATCTTCCCGGATTTCCCCGCCCTTGGGAATGTAGAGTCGGCCATGGAAATGAACGAGGCCATCCTTTAGCGTGTACTCTTTAGAGGATCCATCTTCAATTGACTTATTCACTAGGGCCAGAGTAGCATCCTTCCCTTGCTCTGCCCGGATTCGATCTCGAACATCATAAACTATACTCATTGTTGTTAGGTACTCCGTATAACCCTCAGAATGACCTTTGCATACCAATGTAATCTCCATTTCCTCGAGCATATGAGCCAATTTCATACTCATCAACTGAGACTCAAGGCTCGATTCTGGTACCTTTTCGCTCAAAGCATCGGCTACGGAGTTTGCTTTTCCGTGGTGGTAATTCAACGTAAACTCATAACCACAAAAAAAATTCCAACCACTGCAGCTGTCTTAGATTCAACTCCTTTTGAGTCTGAACATACTTTAGATTTTTATGATCTAAAAATATCTTACAGTGGACGCTATATAGATAGTGCCTCCAAACCTTCAAGGCGAACACCATTGCCCCCAACTCCAAATCATGAACTGGGTAATTGGTTTCATGCTTCTTCAGTTGCCTCAAAGCATAAGCGATCACATGTCCGTGCTGCATCAGTACCGCTCCCATTCTTTGATATGATGCATCAGTATATACTTGAAATCCTTCCTTCCCAGATGGAAGGGCTAGGATGAGTGCGGAGGTAAGTCTATCATTCAGTTCTTGGAAGGCAGCTTCACACTGGGGTGTCCACTTGTATGGCACACCTTTCTTTGTCAGGGCAGTGATAGGATGGTCTATATTTGACAATCCTTTCACGAACTTTCGATAATACCCATCAAGTCCAAGGAAACTCCGCACATCGGCCGCTAACTTCAGAGGCAACCATTCCTTCACAGCACACACCTTGGCCGGATCCACAGCTGGTCCAGCACCACTGATCACATGGCCTAAGAATGCAACTTCTCTAAGCCAAAATTCACACTTGCTGAACTTGTCAAATAAGGTATGCTCCTTTAACTTCTTCAGCACCAAGGTCAAGTGTTCAAAATGCTCTTCCTCTATCTTCGAATAGACTAAATTGTCATCGATGAAGATGATGATGAAGACATCTACGTATGGCTCAAACACCTTGTTCATCAAACTCATGAACGTTGCAGGGGAATTTGTGAGCCCAAACTACATCACGATGAACTCATGTAGGCCATACCTTGAGTTAAATGTTGTTTTATGGATATCTTCCTCTTGTATCCTCAATTGATAATACCCCGAGCGCAGATCCAACGTGGAAAACCAATGTGCTCCTACCAGCTGATTGAATAACTCATCGATCAGGGGTAAGGGATAGGTGTTCCGCACCGTTAAACGGTTGAGCTCCCGGTAATCTATACATAACCGTAGCGTTCCATCCTTCTTCTTAACAAATAGAACAGGGGCTCCCCAAGGTGATGAACAGGGGCAAACAAACCCTGATTCTACTAACTCTTGCAATTGAACTCTAAACTCTGTGAGTTCCTTTGGGGACATTCTGTAAGGGGTCGAAGAGATGGTTTTGGCACTCAGTGCTAACTTAATTTGAAAGTCCACCTCTCTATGCGGGGGTAACCCTGACAACTTCTCAGGAAATACCTCAGGGAAGTCTAGCACCACTCACACGTCTTTCATATCCTTTATCATTTCTTTTAGTTCAAATCATATCATATAGACTTCATCCCCTTTCATATGGGCTTTTAAGGTCTGAATTGAAGACAGCAATATTCGGGGCGCAAGTCTAATACCTTGAAAGATGACCTCAGAGTCCTCATGCCTTAAGGAAATTCATTTCTCCACACAATCAACCCTAGCGTGGTGCCAATCCAACAACACCATGCCCATAATGAGGTCGAATTCTGGCAGGGGTTTCAAAGATCTTTCCTCCAAGAAGTACCTCCAATTCACACTTGGCGGATGCAGTCATCTCAGAGCCATTTGGGAGGCATACTCTTCGAGTAATACCGGTGAAGCATTGCACTCCTTCTAGGTCTTTAACGAAGTTTACCGACACAGACGAGTGTGTGGCACCGATATCGAATAGAGTGTAAGCTGGTTTCCCACCAACCATCACGGTGCCTAGGTATCAATTACAAAGACTCAAAGCTAGACTCCTAGCATATCTTAGGCAATCGAAAAGAAATGCTTATACCATATTAATCAATTCACGACATACCTGCAATCACCTCCTGAGGATTCCTCTCCTACGCCATGTCCAGCGCAAACACTTGATCCTGAGTAGGTCTGGGATTCCTACCTCGTGGTCCTCGTCCTTGACCACACATGTGTCCCCGACCTCGTGGAGCTGCCGGAGGGAGAGCAGGAGGAGCATTCCTACATAGCTGTGGGCAATGACGTCGGATGTGGCCTGGTTTGTTGCACTAGAAGATGACTCGCTCATATTACTCCCCGGGCTGCAGGTACAACTATTGTGGTGCAGGTAGAGCTGGCTGCGGTGCCGGACGCTCCATTCTAAAATTCTGGCGGAAGCGACCCCCGCCTCTATTTTTTCCTCTTCTTCTATTGTCCTGCCTCCTTCTATAACTGGTGCCGGCCTCCATTACTCACTCAGCGGGTCTCTTATTACTAGCCTGGACCCCCCAAGTGATCTGCTTCAATCTCTTCGCCATGTCAATTATCTCCGCTAGGCTCGAATCCACTATAAACAAAAGCGCTTGCCTCAGGGGATCTCGTAAGCCTTTGTAAAATTGTTTTGCATAACCTCGGTCATCCAACTCGTAGGCATCAGCGAACCTAGCGAGATGCTTAAACTCCCACTAATATTCAGTAACTGACTTGGATCCCTATTTTAGCTGCAGGAATCTTTTCTCGAGCTCATCTCTAGTGGTCGAAGGGATGAAGTGTTCCAAGAAAGCTCCAGAGAGCTCAGTCCAACTGATCTCCGTATATACTCGGCCCTGGAAGGTGGAACCCATGAGGGACTTCCACCACCTCTTCGCATGCAATTGTAGGACTGAGACTGTAACGCCCCAAAACTCAAAGGAGCGACGGGGGACGTATTGGGCCAGTTTTGGGTTCTGGCTGCAGGCACACGGCCTGGGACACGGGCGTGTCCCAGGGCGTGTCAAGCTTGTGTCGACACTTAGCCCGCAAAGTCGACACTCTGCGTTCGACGAAGTGTCGAGACATGGCACACGGCCTGCGACACGGGCGTGTCGCAGGGCGTGTCAACCCGTGTCGACACTCATTCCGGGAGTCGACACTTTGGTCTCGACATTGTGTCGAGACAAGACACACGGCCTAGGACACGGGCGTGTCCAAGGCCGTGTCATCAGGTCGACGATCTTCGCTCGACGAAGTGTCGAGTGTCGAGACCGTGTACACGTCCTGGAGCCCAGGCGTGTCGAGGTGACACGGGCAAGGACACAGGCGTGTCCTAGAACCCGTGCAGTGCTCGGGTTGTTTTCGGGGAAAAATGATGGGGGTACACGGCCGGCCACACGGCCGTGTCAGGTGGAACACGAGCATGTCAGGTCGAACACGGGCGTGTTCGATACCCGTATGTTGTTCCAGGCGATTCGATTTTGACGGCGAATGAGGCACACGACCCTGGACACGGGCGTGTGCCAGGCCGTGTTCGGTCCAGATTGGGCATTTCAGTCCCGAATCAAAGCCGTTCATTTCTTTAATTGATGATCCAACGGCTGGGGGTTGTTCCTGAAGTGATATACCCGGGATTGGACTTAGAAACCCTCACTTTTCATAAGTTATCATCTTTCTAAAAGCTTAGAGAGAGAGAGGAGAGCCAAGGAAGGAAGAAGGAGCTAGATCCGGCCATTGGAGGAGCTTCGAAGCTCCAAATCGAGAGCCGACTCCGGATCCACGGAGGTAAAGCTAGTGCTGTGCTTTTCATCTGCTCACTTTTCAATGGCGCCAAAGAGGAATGCTAGGGTAACGATTCTCTTCTTGAGCATGAGTAGCTCTCCTTCTTTGCATAGGAAGCCCGCTCTCGCGAGTTTGCTGTGAGTTGGAGGCGTTCCTTCGGGTAGATATGTGAAGTCCCCATTGTTTAGAGTCCGTAAGCAAGAACGGACATAGGCATGATGTGTGAAGCCTACCCGGACATGTTGGTCTGGATCGGTGATGTTGCATTGCATAAATGCCGGAGAAGACTCCGTGCTATTGTTTGTTTTTCGGGTTTTCTACGCGGTAGATTGCAGCAGGGAGCCTTGGGGATTAACCCAAAGGTGCACCCGGAAAACTGGGCGGATGCGAGATCTTGCCAACTTGGGGGCCTGAGATCCAACTTGAACATAACCGGGTTATGTGCATTGTGTTGGAAATGGGACTGGGGAGAAGTTTGACTCGCGCATATGGCTTAAATTATCGTTGCGATATGAGCACGGGTTAGATGGAACCGTACCCGTTCTATGTCGTTCGGTTAGAGCCGTTGGCATAGATGAGGGTCTTCGGCGGTCGATGGCTTAAATTGTCGTGACCCAGGCCAGGAAGACAAATTGCTCATAGGTTTGGCCGTCAAAGTGGCGGTGGTGAGTCCGGAATGTCTATTGCTTTAATTGATGTGACATCGACCGGTTCACCGAGAATGTGCCCTGAGAGCACGGGGCGTTTGGCCGTGCGAGCCAACGTCTGTGATGAAATGGCTAAATATATATATTGCTCGCTTATGCTAATGAAATGCAGGGAAGGAGCATCGCCGCCCCGAGTTGGGGGCGGGATCGTTATAATTTGGTCAGCATTGCTGACCGTTGCCTTGTTTTGCCACCGTGCGGTGGTTTGTTGCTTACAGGTACTGCTGGACCAAGCGGTCAATAGCGGGCTAAAGCCCTTTTTGCGAAGCCGGCCCTCGAAGGCCCAATTGGAAGTGTTTACTGTTTTATTCATGTATGACCGGCCTGCGTGCCGTGATTTGTAAATCATGTAATATCAAGTGAAACATTTTGTAAGGCCTTAAGGCTTATGTTGGTATTTGTATAACATTCCTATATTGGTTTAGTGAACATTCATGCTTTAATGCTGGGTTCTTTATTGCAACTTTTATAAACTGCTTCCGCTAGAATGCTCTGTATAGAACGTTGATTGGTTGGATGGTTTCCATGAGTAACCACCCGGTCTGTCTGTGGCATACGACATCGGGCCCCGCCCGGACCTACTGCTATATGCTATGCGACGGATATGGGGTGTTACAATTTGGTATCAGACTACTGGTTTTGGTCGTGCTTAAGATGAATTCGTGGACGAATTCTTTTTAAGGGGTGGTGAGCACATTGTGTGCGTCATCGTTATAACGGTAAAAGAACCCATGAATGTCCACTTAGGAATGAAAATACTCGTGTTTGAGGAACCTACGTGTTCCTATAATTGCTATTTGCAATTTTATTTGGTCGCTTAACGACGTTTTGTACCACTATAGGTGACCAGAAGTGGTGTTGGGCCGTCAGAATGCCGAGTTTCTGAGGCTAGTAGTGCACCGGATGTTGCTCCTGCAACACCTCTGTCGGCTGAGAACATACGATTGGTGGCTGAAGCGGTGTTGGCCGTGATAAATGCGCAGCCTGCAAGGCAAACGCAGCAGCCCGCTCCTGTGATGGAGCAGGAACCTCTTCAAGAGGCTGAGCCGAGGAGAGTGGAGCAAGTGGTTGTGGAACCGGTGGTGCCAAGGAGGGCAACTGAGAGGCAGCTTAAGCATGTAATGAGCTTTAACCCTCCGTTATTCTCGGGGTTGGGAACCCCATCTCAGGCTGAAGACTGGCTCTCCAAGATGAAGAGAGTCATGACAGCAACAGAGACGGAGGAGTGGCAAATGACCACCATCGCTACGTTCCTTCTGGACGGTGAAGCGAGAATGTGGTGGGAAGGATTGGAGCTGCACTTATTGAGAGGTAGGCAACTTGGTGATGTCTCGATGGAAGAGTTCTCGAGATTGTTCTTGGCTAGATACCTCCCTTCGACGTAGAAGATAGCGTTGGAGAACGAATTTCTGAAGTTGGTTCAGGGTGAGAAGAGCGTGGATGAATATCTCCATGAGTTCACTCGTTTGAGTCGATATGCTAGCTCCACCATCGTGGATGAGGAGCGCAAGACTAATCGCTTCTATGAAGGCTTGAGAGATGAGTTGAGATTACTACTTTCGGGGCCGATGACGCAGAGTTTCTTAACCTTGGTCAATACTGCCCGGTCCTTGGAGAAGGACATGAAGAATGTGCAAGCAAAGAAAAGCTTGGGTGATAGGAAATCTGAATTTAAAGTGCCGACTACTTCAAAGGCCGGCTATCGGAGGTCTTTCAAGAAGCATAGGACTTCGGGTCCAGCTCCTTTTGGTGCTTCTGGGGCGACTACGGGTCGGACCCCGGGTGCGTCTTTTACTTGTGGAAAGACGGGGCATTTTGCCCGTGACTGTTGTAGCGGACGTCCTAAGTCCGAGAGAAGGCCGGGAGCTACTTATGAAGAGAAGGGAAAGGTGGTGGAGTCGACCGCATCCCATTATGCTCCGGCCCAACCAAGGGTCTACAATCTTGGCCAACAGGAGGCCATCAAACATGCTGATGTGGTGACAGGTACGGTTTAATTTATAGCAAGTCAATTTCTTTAAATACTTGTTATACATATGTTACCTTACCACTGCTTGTTTAGGATTTGTATTGATTTGTGAAAATCCGGCACAAGCACTCTTCGATACGGGAGCTTCACACTCCTTCTTGTCCGAAGGATTTATATCACGCATCAGAGTCCCTTCTTTGATGGCGAAGGATAAGTTGGATGTGTTGTTGACCAATGGGTGTTTGATGCACGCGGATAGGATCTGCGATGTTAAGATTCGTATTGGGAATCAGGAGTTCGATCTGCAGGCGTCTTTACTTTCGTTAGTGGAGTTCGACGTTATATTTGGCATAGACTGGCTCTCGGAGCAGCATGCCTATATTGACTGCGGTCGCAAGGAAGTTAAGTTGGGAGCAAGTCGTGAAACAACTTTTACGGGCTTAAAGGGGTCGAGCAAGACGTTGATGTCTGCTCTTCAGGTGGTGAAGGCAGTTCATGCTAGTGCAGAACTGTTCTTTACACTAGTGGAGGTTGCAAAGACGAAGCCCGCGTTGGATTGTATTACAGTAGTATCGGAATAGCCTGATGTGTTCCCCGCAGATCTTCCTGGAGCCCCGCCTCAACGGGAGATAAATTTTACGATTGAGCTAGTGCCAGGTGCAAAGCCTGTGTCACAATCTCCTTATCGGCTAGCGCCTAAGGAAATGGCGGAGCTGAAAGTTCAACTGCAAGAGTTGTTGGAGCAAGGGTATGTGCGCCCGAGTTCTTCGCCTTGGAGCGCACCGGTCCTCTTTGTTAAGAAGAAGGACGGAAGCTTGAGGCTATGTATCGATTATCGGGAGCTCAACAAGCTGACGGAGAAGAACAAGTACCCGATCCCCCGGATTGATGATCTTTTTGATCAGTTAGTCGGGTCGACGGTGTACTCGAAGTTGGATCTCAAGGCTGGGTACTATCAGCTGCGAATAAGGGAGAGTGATATCCCAAAGACAACGTTTAGTACGAGATACAGGCATTATGAGTTTACGGTCATGCCGTTTGGGCTGACTAATGCGCCGTCAGTGTTCATGGATTTGATGAACAGGACATTCAGGGAGTATTTGGACCATTTCGTGATCGTCTTCATCGACGATATTTTGGTGTACTCGCAAAGTGAGGAAGATCACTTCAAGCATCTTCATTTGGTGTTGGAGACGCTAAGGAGAAACTAGTTGTATGCCAAGTTCTCGAAGTGCGAGTTTTGGCTATCCTCAGTGGTGTTCCTCGGGCATATAGTAAGTGGAGAGGGTATTGCTGTGGATCCGACGAAGATCGTTGCGATACGGGAGTGGCCTGAGCTTCTTACGGTAGCGGAAGTCCGGAGTTTTCTGGGGCTTGCCGGCTATTATAGGCGCTTCGTAGAGAACTTCTCGCGGATAGCGTTACCTCTCACTACTTTGACGAGGAAGGAGCATAAGTTCGTTTGGACGCCGGAGTGCGCGCGAGCTTTTGAGGAGTTGAAGTGTCGGTTGACCACGGCGCCTGTGCTGAGTTCGCCATGTGGGACCGAAGGTTATGAGATTTATAGTGATGCTTCGGGTAGCGGTTTGGGTTGCGTGCTACTGCAACACGGAAGTGCAATAGCTTATGGCTCGAGACAGCTGAAGGTGCATGAGAGGAATTATCCGGTCCATGACTTGGAGTTAGCAGCCGTGATTTTTGCCTTGAAGCTGTGGAGACACTATTTGTACGGTGTGAAGATTGATATCTACATCGATCATAAGAGCCTGAAATATCTTATTGATCAGAAGGATCTAAATATGCGGCAGCGTAGATGGATGGAGTTCCTGGGGGACTATACATTTAAGATCCACTACATGCCTGGTAAAGGGAATGCAGTTGCAGACACGTTGAGTCGCCGAGCCCCAGCTCAAGCCAATTGGCTATCAGTGCATGATGAGCGGTTGGTGCGGGAGTTGGAGGCGTTGGAGATTGTTTGTGTGGATAGACAATCAAGAACTGAAGCAGTTCTGAATTGGACTGAAGTCCAATATGACCTGGCTGATCGTATTCAGCAGGCTTTGGATATGGATGCTCATATGAAGCAGTTCATGGTAGAGGCTCTGGATGGGTCAAATTCCCAATTCGTCGTGGAGGACGGATTACTTTGGAAGGACGGTCGTCTGTGCGTCCCAAATGTGGGTAATTTGCGGGCGGAGTTGTTGTACGAGGCACACCATACCAAGTACTCGATTCACCCGGGGAGCACGAAGATGTACCGTGATGTGAAGAAACTGTTTTGGTGGCCGGGTTTGAAGAAGGATGTGGCGCTATATGTAGCGAAGTGTCAAACTTGCGCCTTGGTGAAGGCGGAGTGCCAAAAGCCGGGAGGATTTCTTAAGTCCTTGCCTATTCCGGAGTGGAAATTCGACGACATCACTATGAACTTTGTGCACGGTTTGCCAAGGTCGCAAAAGGGGAACGACGCCATTTGGGTGGTTGTTGATCGATTAACGAAGGTGTCGTATTTTATTCCGCATAGGAAGGATGATCCGGTGGAGAAGTTGGCAAAGCTTTATGTGGATAACATAGTACGGCTTCATGGTATGCCCCGCAGCATCGTGAGTGACCGAGATGGGCGGTTCACGTCCAATGATTGGAGGCTAGTGCAACAAATGTTGGGAACAAAGTTGAAATTCAGCACAGCCTTCCATCCGTAAACGGATGGGCAGACCGAGAGGGTCAATAGAACCATGGAAGACATGCTCCGCATGTGTGTCTTGGATTTTGGAAAGCAATGGGAAGACCACCTTTATTTGGTGGAGTTCGCATACAACAATAGCTACCAAGCGAGTATTCCGATGGCGCCTTTCGAGGCCCTATATGGTATAAAATGTCGCACACCGTTGTCTTGGTTAGAAACGGGTGAGTCAAAGTTGTATAAGCGATCGGAAGTGGAGGATGCTACTTCTTTGGTGAGAACCATTCGGGAGAGGTTGCTTATCGCTCAGGACCGGCAAGCGAAGTACTATAATGCCAAGCACAGGAACGTGGAGTTCGCTGTGGGCGACTATGTGTACTTAAAGATCAAGCCGTTCAAGGGTGTCTCGCGGGTGCGTCGATTGAAAAAGCTAAGCCCGAGGTACCTTGGACCATTTGAGGTTCTGGAGCGAGTTGGTGAAACGGCCTATCGGTTGAAGCTCTCAGTGGAGCTTAGTGGTTTACATGATGTATTCCATATTTTGGTACTTCGGAAGGCGGTGCAAGAGCCTAAGCAAGTGATCGCGGTTGATCAAGTGTCGGTGGATAGTGGGCTGACGACAAAGGTCAAGCCCGTGCGGATTGAGGACTCGGAGGTCAAGCGGCTACGCAATAAAGAGATCAGGATGGTCAAGGTCCGGTGGGACAATTGCGGTCGTGAGGAGCTCTCTTGGGAGCGAGAGCAGACTATGCTTGACGAGTATCCGGAGTTGTTCCGCTCAGGTACAAATTTTGGTTTTGTACATGTCTTTCCTTTATATAATTTCGAGGACGAAATTCTTCTAAGAGGGGGAGAGTTGTAATGCCCCGAAACTCAAAGGAGCGACGGGGGACGTATTGGGCCAGTTTTGGGTTCTGGCTGCTGGCACACGGCCTGGGACACGGGCGTGTCCCAGGGCGTCTCAAGCTTGTGTCGACACTTAGCCCGCAAAGTCGACACTCTGCGTTCGACGAAGTGTCGAGACATGGCACACGGAAGGGCGTGTCGCAGCTGTCAGATCCGGCCATTGGAGGAGCAAGGCACACGACCTAGGACACGGGCGTCGAAGCTCCAAATCGAGAGCCGACTCCGGATCCACGGAGGCAAAGATGGGGGTACACGGCCGGCCACACGGCCGTAGTGCGGTGCTCGAACACGGGCGTTTCATCCGTGTGTTGTTCTCATTTTGACTGAGGCACACGGCCCTGGACACGGGCGTTCAATGGCGCCCGAATAAAGATTTCTTTAATTGGAACGCTGGGGGTTGTTCCTGAGGGTAACGATTCTTAGAAAACTTCTTTATCATCTTTCTAAAAGAGAGAGAGAGGAGAGCATGAGGAAGGAGCTAGCCGGCCATTGGAGGAGCTCGAAGCTCCAAATCGAGAGCCGACTCCGGATCCACGGAGGCAAAGCTGCGGTGCTTTGCATACTTTTCAATGGAAGAGGAACCCGCTCTCGCGAGTTTCCTTCTTTGCGGAAGCCCGCTGAGTTGGAGGCGTTCCTTCGGGTAGATATGTGAAGTCCCCGTTGTTTAGAGTCCGTAAGAAAGAACGGACATATGCATGATGTGTGAAGCCTACCCGGACATGTTCGTCTGGATCGGTGATGTTGCATTGCATAAATGCCGGAGAAGACTCCGTGCTATTGTTTGTTTTTCGGGTTTTCTACGCGGTAGATTGCAGCAGGGAGCCTTGGGGATTAACCCAAAGGTGCACCCGAAAAACTGGGCGGATGCGAGATCTTGACAACTTGGTGGCCTGAGAGCCAACTTGAACATAACCGGGTTATGTACATTGTGTTGGAAATGGGGCTCGGGAGAAGTTTGACCCGCGCATATGGCTTAAATTGTCATTGCGATGTGAGCACGGGTTAGATGGAACCGTACCCATTCTATGTCGTTCGGTTAGAGCCGTTGGCATAGATGAGGGTCTTCGGCGGTCGATGGCTTAAATTGTCGTGACCCAGGCTATTAAGATAAATTGCTCATAGGTTTGGCCGTCAAAGTGGCGGTGGTGAGTCTGGAATGTCTATGACTTTAATTGACGTGACATCGATCGGTTCACCGAGAATGTGCCCTGAGAGCACGGGGCGTTTGGCCGTGCGAGCCAACGTCTGTGATGAAATGGCTAAATATATATATTGCTCTCTTATGCTAATGAAATGCAGGGAAGGAGCATCGCCGCCCCGAGTTGGGGGCGGGATCGTTATAATTTGGTTAGCATTGATGACCGTTGCCTTGTTTTGCCACCGTGCGGTGGTTTGTTGCTTGCAAGTACTGCTGGACCAAGCGGTCAATAGCGGGCTAAAGCCCTTTTTGCGAAGCCGGCCCTCGAAGGCCCAATTGGAAGTGTTTACTGTTTTATTCATGTATGACCGGCCTGTGTGCCGTGGTTTGTAAATCATGTAATATCAAGTGAAACATTTTGTAAGGCCTTAAGGCTTATGTTGGTATTTGTATAACATTCCTATATTGGTTTAGTAGACATTCATGCTTTAATGCTGGGTTCTTTATTGCAACTTTTATAAACTGCTTCCGCTAGAATGCTCTGTGTAGGACGTTGATTGGTTGGATGGTTTCCATGAGTAACCACCCGGTCTGTCTGGGGCATACGACGTCGGGCCCCGGCCGGACCTACTGCTATATGTTATGCGACGGATAGGGGGTGTTACAGAGACTGCTAAGGTCATAGCCATATTGGTTGGACATCTGATTCTAGCTAGTAGTTCTTGCACCATGTCGAGCCACTCTTCGGTGCGAACAGCCAACTTCGCCCCAAGATAGGCAGGCGAAGAGAGAGATCGGAAAGTGCTCAACCAATTAGAGCATGGGGCTTGTTGTTGCACCAGAGCCTGTTGGGACCTAAATGCATCCAAAATAGTCATGAGCGTCTGCCCTAGCTCTGACCGATGAAACTGTGTGGGTACGGTATGTAACATCCCTCAAACAACTAGACCCCTAGGAGTGGTTTTGTCATGACTAGGTCATGAAAAAACCCTAGAAAGCCCAAGATGGCCAAGTGAAACTAGGAATGTAGGTGAGATCACTATGGTCTGCAAATAGTAGATCCCTAAACCCTAGTTTAGGATGACCATGAGGCTTACCATGACTCTAACACCCCACCATGGTCTCACTAATCCATTGGGAGGTTCATTAGAGCCCAAAGGGTCCATTGGAGACGACCCAGGGTGGTCAAGTTGACCTAGAACCACCCTGGGCCTAAATTGGGCAGGGTGCCCAAACTAAGGATAGTGTGCCCTAGTAAATCCCAACCAACCCTACTAGGGTCTTCCTAGACCTAAAGTGGGGTCAATGGGTCACTAAGAACCCATGGAGGGCAGTTAAAGTAGTTAAGTTGACCAAAGTCAACTTTAACCATAAATGGGTCAAACTGACCTACATAGGTTCAACTAACCTTCCCTTAGCCAAGTGGATCCCACTCATGTCCTCCTAACCATAGGGTGAGGTCAATGGGTCACCTAGGGCCCATTGGGGTCAACTCTAGAGCCTAAGTTGACCCAAGTCAACCCTAGCCCTAAACTGGTCAAAGTGTCCTAACTAAGGGGCAAGTGACCTTCGAGTGCAAATTTAACCCTACCCAAGTACTTATAGACTTTAGGGGAGGCCCACCCCATGGGTCACCAAGGACCCATTGGGGTCAGCCCTAGTGGCTAATTTGACCAAAGTCAACTCTTGGGTAAAAGTGGTCAAACTAGCCCAAATGGCTAACTCAAGCTCCAATCCAAGTGGGCTAGGCCCAGACAAGTGTGGCACATTGGTCTAGGAGGTGGTGAGACACATTTTGGGCCCACCAAATTAAAAATTTGGTGACTAGGAGAGAGAAAGAGGGAGTTACCCAAATTTGGAGGAGAGAGAAAGAAGAGCTTAATGGCCATCATGGCCATGGAGGCCCCATAACTCCCCCTTTGATGGGGCTTTAACTCCTTGGAGGCAGGGGAGGAGATTTGAGGAGGTGGCCGGCCTATGGGGAGGCGCAACCCCTCAAATTTGTTGAAACCAAAAACTCCCCATTATTGGCTTTAATGGTGTCTTGAAGAATTGGGGAGTTACAAACCTCCTCTCCCCAATTCCTTCATTAGAGACCTTCACCAGGTCAAGAGGAAGAGTTTTCCCCGATCACATTCCAGTTATAGAGGAGTTGGTGTGAAGGTTGCAGAGGAGCCGAAGCTTGGTGGTCGGAAATGGCGAGGAGGCACAACACCAGCTCTCAGGCCGCGATTCAGGTCCTCCTCCTCTCCTTCTTCCATGGGTAGATCATAGCAACATTTAGGGCCACGCTTCGGGCTTAATTGAGCCCGATCAGGAGAAACTTTTCTCCAGTTTTTCGCAAAAAATAACCCGTCGGGTTCGCTGAAATAGGCTCCTATGGCGGTCGTGCCGCCGCCTGGTGATAGCCACCACCTCAACGGAGGTGGCGGTGGCCGGCCAGGGAGGTGGCTGGATGGCCGGTGGTGGCGGTTGGAAGTTGCTCTAGGCGGGTTGAATCGTGGTCGTTGGCTGGAGGAGGAAGACGATCAAGCCACCCTTGGATCTTGCTTCGAGATTTGTGCTGGCAATGATTTTAAACTATAGGTTTTTATTTCTATTTATTTCATTTCTGTCACACCTTAGGTATTTAATATTTTTAATTATTAAAAATACCTAGATGCTAATTTAGAGAAAATGGTCAACATATACACTGTAGCCCTTTGGGTCTACTTTAATTCAAAATTAGTTTGAACCAATTTGGGTGCTTGGTTTGACCAAGGCACCCAAATTTTTGGTGGGGTCTATACCTAGAGCTAGGCATAGATTAGAATGGGTGCCCAGACTTCATCCCTTGTCCAAATAACTTGAAATTTGGACAGGGAGTCACACTAGTCTATACCTATGTCCTGCCCAAAAATGAGAATTTGTGGGGACAGTTTTTCTATAGTTTTTGAAATTATTTAATTACTCTAGGGTAAATTAATTAAGGGACCAAATGACCTCCAAACTCACCCAAATTTTGGTGAGTGGTCCTTGGGGTCATCACGAGACTCTGGTTAAAATTTCATCTCATTTGGAGATAGTTTGAATTGAAAACATGCAAACCCTAGCCTTGCCATAATAAGGGTATTTAGGTCAAAAGTGCACTTTGAGTTTTTGAGTGGCCAAATCACCTCAACAGAGGTTGAAATTAGGGTCATTGACTTGGCATAGCTTTTAACACCTTCCCGTGGAAGATGGGGTGGATTTGAATAGATTTGCCCTAGGACCTAAGACCAAACCCTAAGGATGGGCTTTGGTGTCTTGTGAGGGCATGGGGTCAAAGACCTTATATGGACTTGAAATTAGGTAGGGAGGGTAATATGTAGCTAAAACCCTCTGGTAAAAATTTTAGAGGATTTGGAGATAGATAAGCCCCTCAAAACCCTAACCCTAGCTTAGGGCACAAATCTTATAGTGCTAGATTAAGTTGTTAAAACTCATTGAACAATAATGAAACTTCGGTATGGTGGTCATAGGGGTAGTATGAAACTCTGGAAATTTAATTGGGAATTTTGGAACATTAATCTTAGTACTCCCTTTGTAATGCATGAATTAGCCCTTCTTAAATATTTGGTTATTGTGAACTCACTTCCCATTGAAAAGTCATGAAAATTTAGGCAAAGGTAGTTTTAGACCATTATGCCCATGTATGAATTTTATTAGAATTTTTGAATACATAATTACAGTACCTACTTCACAAGCTCATTAATTTGGATACTTATTCAATATTTTGGTTAGAGCTCATTATTTGTTGATAAATTATGAAACTTGACCTAGAGTATTTATATATCCTTACAATAATTCTTGAATTTTCTCAGAATTTTTGGAAGTATTTTTGCTGCACTTTCCTCTTAAAATTGATTAAAATAGGTTATATTCACAATTAGAATTAGAGACCTAAACCTTGCTGCAAAATTGGGAGACTTTGGATTCTATTTTAGATAGTCATATTGTATTTATCATAAATTGTGTGGAGCATTTGCTTATCAGAAATTGGTACTTCATGTTCAACCTTGGGGTTTTTGGATTACTAGAATAATTAAATAAATTATCAGATAAATTAGGAAAATTATGAATTCCTGGGTTTAGGCCAAAAATGTCATGACAGCCCTCCAGTAATTATTATAGGGATACTGGATGATTATTTTAAGTACCTCCCATTTTACACGTCATATAGCTTAAGTTGGTCTGCATTTAGTAAACTGCAGAAATTATGTTGAAATATGAATTTGGGCACATGAGTTGGGGTTAGTTGTTTGCTGGTTTGGATAAATAAAAATGAGTACATCATTGGAAGTTAGGATGAGTAGAGTGTTGGATTGACTAGTGTTGGGCGGTGCTCGGGATCGACGAAAGATCGTCTTTCCCATGGAGAGGAAGTGTCAAATACACTAGTGATTAGATCCAATACAACATTTAAGGGACTAGGAGATGGGTATTAACCAATAAAAATAAGTGCCTTGCGAAAGGGAGCTTTGGGCTTCAGCCCATCGTAGTTCTTAGTGCCCTCGAGATCCCTTCACGGGGAATACCATGGGCAGTCCTAGCACAACGTGCTTTGGCTCGGTAGTTGTTTGTGATGGGCAGGTGGCCCGGCGAGCCTTGGCTCTGTTGTTGTTTGTAATGGAGGGGATGGTCTGGGGAGCTTTGGCTCAATGGTTATACATCATGGTTGCATGTGCATAAAGTATAAGGTGGTGGGTCTTCGGTATTGGAGAGTCGATGCACCGACGCGAATACGTTGACTCGGCAAGTGTGGTTTAGCACTTGGCCAAATAAAGTCCGGTGCGCCAGCCAGCAAGAGTACGCAGGAGCTCCGCTTAGTGCGCCAGCCAGCAAGTGTACGCAGGAGCTCCGCTTAGTGCACCAGCATTGAGGCGTACGATAGGTCTGACTGTAGTGCAATTACCGGTTTAGAGGTGGGCGAGGCCCAACCCACCACTTCTGTTTGCCACTACGGAGGTATCCTGGGAGGTTCGGCTCCAGAAAGGGGGAACTAAAGGTCTGTGTACATAGAGTCGAGTGGGTGAGTTATACTTGCGTGTTCACATCATGGCATAATTGTATTTCATAGCATAATCATTGCATATAACCCGACACCTATTGTATAAGTGGTATGGGACGCTTATACAACAGGCCCTGCAAAACGACCCCTTGGTCTATAAACTCATGCGAGCATGCTTATAAATTAAGGTTTTATTCAGTAAATATATATGTATGCTTGTTAGAAAACCGACACCCTATCATATAAGTTGGTATGAGACTTTTTATATGATATGAGCCCCGCAAAAGATCCCTTGGCTTATGTGTTTTCATATAAGTTAAGGTTACTTTTCTTGTTCAGTCTTTCTTACCTTCATTTTGTCTTATATACTATAGAACTGCTAGATTAGTTCCGCCGCCATCTGCTTATATTTGTTATTCTCCACTTTCATGTCCTCTCCTTTCCTTCTCACCGCTCGGTGCCTAGGAGCCATGGGGAAGGGGCATAGGATGATAGGACTTAGTATTTTAGAATAACGGTTTTCGAACCACATTATTTTAGGGGACCGTGGAGCCCAGCATGGAGTAGCAGCCCCGAAGGTCGGTACGCTTGGAGATGGGGCAGTCTAGTACCGTAGTTCAGACGGCAGGGACTGTGAGTCCTGTTCGCTACTAGTTATTTTAGTTTTGCTTCCGCGATGAGAGATATGTAGTGAGGACTTGATGTACTGGGCATGAGCCCAAGATTTAGTACTTTTATTATTTCTGTGGACACTCCCTTCGTGGAGATTATTTACTATTTATGTAATTTTTGTGGACTTGCCTTTTATTACTTTGCTACAGTTGTGTTCGATTTGGCCGGCAGGATCGACGTTTTGTAGTGATGACCTTCCCGGGCGTGAAGGTGTCACCGCAAAGCGGAGGTTCTAAGCCTAAGACCCCGGTGTTTTCAAAAAAAGGGGGGGGGGGTCTTATGATGCATGTAAATAGGCAAGCGCACCGGTCGCACAAGTAATAAAGTTTTGGGAATAAATCCCCGAGTGTCAGTCTCTTGAGGAATGTAATTAGCGTAGAATGGCAACATTACAGAGAATATCGTTATGAGAGTTATAAATAGAAAAAAAAAGAGGAAATAGAGGACTTGAGAGATTGTGGATGTTTGATCTACTGAACTAGTAAAAGCTATGCGGGTCGAAGGCACCACTTCGCAAGTTGGAGTGGGTTTGTCGGCCGCGATGCCGAACTTCAGTTGGGTGAGTGGAAGGGAAGCTAATGGATTGCAGTGTTCTTGTGTGGAGTGCAATCGGACAAGATACAGGAATGACGTGGATGTGGGGTGAGCGAGGCACATTCACAGACAATACTCACAAGCATAAGAAGATACTAACATTCCATTAGTTATAAAATAAACTTGATGTTCATGGATGGAAGTATTCATTACACTGCTCAAAACATTCCATACTACAGAGGAAGGGGAAGAGGAGTAAACCAAAAGAGAGTGAAGATCCACCGCGGGTCGTGGCCGGAGTAGCGAGTTGTCAATCCGCTTTCGGGCTCAGTCCAAGGAGGCTTCCGGTACCAACGAGCTGTCACCTCGAAGGCCTTTAAGTCCGTTCTCTAGGTTATCTACTTCACCAACTCCGCAGGAAAGCTTGGAGTTGAAGTCATCAATGGCCGAGGGCTTCGCCGGAGAGTTGAAAAGCTTCAGAGTAGTTGGCAATGGCCTCCCGACGAAGGTGGAGGTGATGGAGCAGCTGGAGAAGTGAAATGGCGATTCCCGCGCACCCTCCGATCGCAGCAAACGACAGGCGTTGACCTAAATCGCGGAGCAGGGCCTTAAATACAGAGGCAGTAGAAGCAGTGCGCACGATCAGTGGCGCACGACCAGTGGTCGTGCGTACTGTAGGTCGATGATTTTGCGACTTTTCCAAATAGACCTGCAACCTGGATAAGAAGCATCAGCATATATGCGCACGAGCAGTGGCGCACGACCAGTGGTCGTACGCACTATGGCCAGTGCTCGTGCGATTACCGAGACAGGATTAGGAAAAAGAGAATGTAATGCGCACGATCAGTGGCGCATGACCAGTGGTCGTGCGCAATAAATCCCATGGTCGTGCGCAGTATTCCTGTAATGTCGGTGTCTCCCGAGAGGTTCCGGAGCACGCACACGACCACTGTACCAGCAGAAGGGGCAGATAGGCCACCAGAACGTGCACACCACATCCCCGAGATAGGGCTAAAGAATAACAACAATATAGAAACACAAAAAGCACACATAAACGGGCCTACAGTGCACTTAATCGTGAAATAGGTACATAAGCACAAATAAGCAATAAAGGCTCTCAAGTGTAGTGCTAAGACGATAAAACTAACCAAGATGAGTCCAAAACTCAGTGTAAAATGAGGACTCATCACACCCCCAGACTTAACCATTTGCACGTCCCGAGCAAATCATTACTTCGTGGACTAGAAGATAGCTAACTGGCTCAGAAATTTCAAAAAGAAGTAAGACGAGAAATCAAATATATCTTGGGTATAGAAGATATAATAGAAAAACTTTTTAATTATACAACGTAGTTTAAACTATTCGACAGACGTAAATAAATATTGTAATTGCTCAAAATTAGAATTATGGAGAATCTTGCGATCATGTGTAGGAAGAAAGTAGGTAGGCCACTAAGGTGAGCATTGCTAAAGTTCGGGACTCAGGATCACCTCCAAAGGAATCCACCAATATCGGGGACCATACGCCTGCACGTTCACACTCTCTCCACGGCGCGGGTTAGACTCAAGCGTGAATCAGTAGGACTTGTAGGAGAAAATGGGGCTTAGGAGACGGCTTGGTAGTCAAAGATAAACATGAAGGCTCTATGCAACCAAAGCGAGCGAATACAACCCAAACCAAAACAGCCACTTAGAAATGAATGGGGCACACACCCCCAGACTTAGCTTGAAATCCGGGTGTGAACACGGCTGAACCCGACCAAAATCAATAAAGAGGATGGGGATCGAAATCTCAAAGCAATTCTTTCATATTTTTCTCTTTTGCGCGAATCGGCTTTTTTAGTTTCGTAAATTTTGTTTTCTTTTCTGCGCTAGCAATCCCCAAACGGAGCAATCAAAACGTGAATGAATTCAGCACCCCCCAAAACAATGTCCACTTATCACAACCTCGGCAAAACAGTAAATACAAATCAGCTCAAGCATTTGATTGCGATGGTGGGTTTAGCTTCAGGCCTTGGTGAAAGTGAGTGGAGCTGGATCAAAGGAAGGGTAGGCACAAATTTGGCATGCAACGGTTAACAGGTAGGAACGGCTAAACAAGACTCAAACTAGCCAAAATGAAGGCCTACGTCATGCTCACGCTTGACTAACCGTGCACCAATGCTTCGAGAGTAGCTTAGGGCAAGTTCTTAGCCACCGAGAAAGATGATCCTTCCTCCCAACTCGAGCAATAAGAGTCTAGTGGCGGCTACACACATTCCTACATTGTCGTTCGATTATCCCAGATTCAGATTTTGAGCAGTATAAACAATATTTACGTTTGCAAAAAAAATAAATCTATGAGCATAAAGAAAAAATTAATTCTATCCTAACTCTACACAAACCATGAGTATTCGATTAGGAGCACTGCATGAGTTTCGAACTACTCAATCCTGAAATCCTAAGCTAGTACCACTATTTTAAAGTTTACACAAAAGCAAGAAATTTGGCTCGGGTTGTGCGCGTGGGTAAGAGAGCACTCGTGTGGGTGATTCAGTGTGTGCAACATAAAGAAAGAAATAAGTAAACAAGAAACTGGTAAGCAACAAAAGTGTGGTGTAGTGACCACAGGCATGCTCTCCCCCCCCAGACTTAAAGTCAACAACTAGTAAAATCAGCAAGTCATATTTGATAAACAGCTAGGGTAGGAGTACCTATGCTCAAAATTGAGCATACCAGTCGTGCAATGAGATGTCCAAGTGCGGCCAAGTTGCCGCGCCTCAAATATTCCTGCACCTGCGATTGAAGGATGCCAGCCAAACAAAATATGGAAACAGGAATATATGAATATATAAAAAGAAATCAAAACACAGCATAGGACCAAACAGTCCAACTTGGGTTGTCTCCCGAAAGCCCTTTTGTTTACCGTCCTTAAGGTGGACCAAATACCTGTATTAGCAGTTCAAATAGAATATCGATACATAAAAAAAAAAAAAAGACAACAGTCAGCTCCCAGATGGGCGCTCACAAAAATATAGTAGTTGTCTTGCTCAGAAAATATAAACAATAGAAAAGAAACAGAAGGCGTGGTAGACTAGCTCTGTGGTGAGCTCCACTCACTCCCCCTCACTATCACTGTCGTGAATCTCGATGGGCAACGGACGTGTACCAGGTGCTGATGGGGCGACACGAGTGGGCGGTGGTTGAATGTTCATCCTGCCTCGCACTGCTTGCTGATAAATAAAATCCTGCATCCAAAACTGGGAAGCTTCCAGATCAGCAAGGCGCTCGGACAAATATGGGACGCCCCGCTCTTGAGCCTGAGCTGAACTGGCGGCTAGATTGCCCCTCATGCTTTATAGGAGGCCTCAGTTGTTGTTGACTCTGCTGCGGTGGCACTCCTGCACTCCGCATACCCATAGCGGAAGATTCACCCGGCTCTCCTGCATCTTCCCCTTCATCTCTACCCGCAGGCGCATCACCAGGCATGCAGACAATAAACTTCCGGCCACCTTTTCTCCCAACCACGCGTAGCAAATGGCAACTCACCAGGTTGGCCCTGGAGATCATGGATGGGGCAGTGACCTGCACCATCGGAGGTAGCTGGCTCCAAACTCCCAAACTTTTGGCAATGCGGGTAATGTAGTAAGCACCCCGATCGCGCCCGCGAGACCATAAGTGGCTTCGTGGTGGAAGAAATAGGCCAGCATATACCCCAAATGGAGGGGGTACTGCTGCATACTAAATAAGGAGATCAAATCCTGCCACCCCACCACATTCTTGCTCAGGGCCCTAGCGGTGAGTGAGTGACTAAGCAAATGCTGCATAAACCTGAGAGCGGGGGAGACAATCTTTGTTGACTTGGCACGGCGGGCTACATACTCCTCGTGCCCTCCGGTCAGAGAATGTCCAAGCGGACCGCGGAGTCACACCCTCCGGAAAATCAATGCACAATTCGGGGAAATTAATCTGGGATGCCTCTGCCTCGGAATAGACGCCTGCATGAATGGCAAGCTCGCGCAGTGTGACAGTGAAGACATTTCCCATCATCCGAAAGGAACAAGAGGGGAGATAGTGGTTGTCCGCCGTTGTCTCCCAAGTGAATGTGGAAAGGAATTCCAATGTCAATTCCCGGAAGCCAAGCTCGTCGCCTCGAATAACTTGCTCCAAAAATCGAAAGAGTAGAGAATGAGCACGGCCTCTGCTAATGCACCGTCATCCCCAATGGAACGCAGCTCGTTCCAGTCGACAAGCCGCTGAGAGAGGAATGGCTTGTCCTTCAAGGAATTATAGCGTTGAGTATGCTTTGCCTTAGCAAAGGTTCCCATTCTTCCCAAAATCTGAGCAGGGGTTGTTGAAGCACGATCGGATCGTTGATAGGCCTTTACTATAGGGCGGCGTCTAGGCTCCATTACAGCAAAGTGAGGAAGAGAGATATGAAGTTGAGGGATCCTACCGGAGGAGAGAGAGCCGAACCACTGGAGAGGAATCAGAAGAGGATGAGCGCCGACAACGCACGCGCAGCGGACCAAGCGGGAGATTAGGGCGCACGCACAGTGGACAGCGGCTGGAAATAAAAATAAAAAGAAATCGGGCATGCGCACGACCAGTGGTCGTGCGATTATAAGTAGTGCGCACGACCAGTGGTCGTGCGCAGTGAAATTTTTCACACGCCCGAGTTTTCAGTCTATTTCACACTGCTGACCACGTGGTGCAACAGAGAGCTCATCACACAGCTGGGCTACCACACCCAAATAATGAAATACAAACAAAAATTTAACAAAAGAAACACTATCCTAGATAACTGTTGGGTTTATTGTCTCCCAACAGGACTTATTCAAAATCTGAGCATTTCCTAACTGATGGGCGAATGAAACTGGAAATGCTCAGGCAGAGGTTCATGGTCGCGCTGCGGTAACGAGTACCAGAATGGAGATAGAACATAAGCCCCAATACCTGTATACGTATACCTATCGGAAGTGTCAGGCATGGGCAGACAGTAACTTGGGAAGCTCATCGGCTCCAACTCCATCTGCATCTGGTTACAATAAGTCCTAGGCCGCATTACAGGCCCTTGTACTGATTGGACCAATTCCACAATGTGGTCCTGCATGGAAGTAGACACGAGAGCAGGGACAAGAAATAAACTAGAAGAATAACATAAACGGACCTCGATCTTGGGGATGATCCCGGAGTCATCCCCTGTCAGCGGAATTGTGGGTGCTTCCAAACAGCTGTCTAAGCTAGTGCAGGAATGTTCTGAAGCTGCATCTGCCTCGTCCATGCCTCGGCCATCCTCACATGGGGTGGAGGTCGCAACCTCTGCCACGGAGTCGTCCTCCTCGACTGGATCTAACAGAACGCAGGAAATGCTAATTTCCACCTGCGATTCAATCTCAACAGCACTGTCAGAAGAGGAAAGAATGCTATGCAAAGAAGAAGGTGAAGGCACGAAGCTCGATAGGACGTTGAGCGCTGGCTCTTCACAACTAAAAGATTCTATGCTAGGTGAAGTATGCACTTCAGGAGTATAAATAGCAGTGTCGGAATGGGGATAAGCACATGTATCGGTGCACATACCTAGGATGTCTTCTCCATAACATAGAGATGGCAATGGTACATACCCCGATACAGAAGGGATGCTGCCCAAGGTTGAAGTGGAGACAATCCGAAAATCCGGCTCGTCATCCACCGCTAGCTCAGCTAGGTACGCGGCACAATCCTTCAATGCATGATCCCATCTTCGACAAAAAAGGCACTGCTTAGCCGGCTTCGGCGGTGCAACGGGTGCTGAAGCTGAATAAAAGTAGTGCGGCAATGGCTCCGCAGGTCGGTAGCTAACCGGCTTATGTCGACGATATGTCGATTCATGAATTTCCTGACTACTATACTTCTGAGGGCATCTGTCGCTAGCATGAGAGATGTCTCCACAATGACGGCAATTGATATTGAAATTGGCCCACATTGCAGCGATTTCAAATATAAGGGATACAACTACTTGGCATAGATTCTGCAAATAAAACTAACAATTCCATTTGATGGAATAACAACATAAGAGAAAAGGGATCAAAAACAACAAAACAACACGTATAATGAAATTCTCAGTCATCCGGAGTAGCTCTACAGTTGCATTCCCCGGCAATGGCGCCAAAAACTTGATGCGTGTAAATCGGCAAGCGCACCGGTCGCACAAGTAATAAAGTTTTGGGAATAAATCCCCGAGTGTCGGTCTCTTGAGGAATGCAATTAGCGTAGAACGACAACAGTACAGAGAATATCGTTATGAGAGTTATAAATAGAAAAAAAGAGGAAATAGAGGACTTGAGAGATTGTGGATGTTTGATCTACTGAACTAGTAAAAGCTATGCAGGTCGAAGGCACCGCTTCGCAAGGTGGAGTGGGTTTTGTTGGGTACATTGGTTCTAATGTACCTGATTTGAAGAAGCCTCACCCAACTCAATGATATACATCAAAATGTATTTGATGTGTTTTGAGTTTACTTGTGCAGGCTAAGTATTTGCAGGAAATGATGAAAAAGTTTCTAAGTCCATGTGTCGACACCCAGAGGGAAAGTGTCGACACTTAAGAAGAATTGTGTCGACACCCAGGCAAGCAGTGTCGACACTTGGAGTCATTGTGTCGACACCAGGGATGCTGAGTCGACACCAGACAGAAAGTGTCGACACAAGGAGCTGTGTCGACACTCAATGAAGAAAAGCCAGTAAAGCTGTGTCGACACTTAACAGTTGTGTCGACACCCAGAAAAACTGTGTATACATCAGAAAGTGTCGACACTTGGAGGCTGTGTCGACACTCAGCAAAAGTCTGCAGAGACTAAGTACAAGTGTCGACACCCAGAACAATGTGTCGACACTTAGCTGAAGACTCAACACTTGAAGAAAGTGTCGACACAAGGAGCTGTGTCGACACTTAGCAAAGAACAACAAAGTTCAACAAAATATTCTAAGTACAAGTGTCGACACTAAGAGCAATGTGTCGACACTCAGCCAAAGTCTCGACAGAAGAAGAAAGTGTCGACACCCAGAGCAATGTGTCGACACTCAACAAGTATCAACAATGAAGATGTGTCGACACCAAGAAGCAGTGTCGACACTTAATAGATTCAACACATGAAGATGTGTCGACACAAAGATGTTGTGTCGACACTTAGAAGAATTCAGCAAAATTCTGAAGTACAAGTACTTGTGTCGACACTCAATTTCAGTGTCGACACATGAAGAAGAAGTAATGTCGAGATACAAAATCTACAACACAAGGAGTTGTGTCGACACCTTGTAGACTAGTGTCGACACTTAGACAACATGTCTCGACACTTGGTCTATAAGTGTCGACACTTAAAGACAGAAAGTCTCGACACTTAAAGACAGTTACAGAATTTTCAAGAACTGACTGAATGACTTGACAGCTGCCATTCCAGCCAGTCTACAGCACCTGTCAGAGTTGTCAGAATTCAGTTATGGACTGGACCAGCCGGTTACCATAAAGAAGGCCTATAAATAGGCTTATACCGTCTACAGAAGAAGTTGATCAAAAGGTTGTTGAAGCTGTCAAAGTTCAGATCAAGTAATTGTCTAAAGAAGATCTTGCTATTCCTTGAAGAATCAAGTGCAGATCTAAGAAGTTGGAGAGAGAGAGCTCCATCCAAGAAATCAACTGTTGGAACCCAGCTGAGAAGAAGGATTCAGATTGGTCTGAATCTTAAGAAGCAGAGATCAAGGATCAACTGCAGACGAATCAGTCTTATTGTGTTCTACTTTCAAGAAGCTTTGAAGAAAGCCAAGTCAGATTGATTTCAGCTGAGTTCTTCCAAGAACTCATCAAGAATCTCACAACTTATCTCTCTTTCATCTAAGTTGTTGAGTTTATTCATTTTGTATTCATTATAACTTGTAGGATCCTTAGGGATCTGAGATTGTAAGCCTGCAATTATAAAGGCTGAGGGTAGGAGAGTTAAATCTCTGAGTGTAGTCCTTGGTGGCTGAGTGTAAGCCTTGGTGGCTGAGTGTAGGCCTTTGTGGCTGAGTGTAGGCCTTTGTGGCTGAGTGTAGGCTTTGTGTAAAAGCTGAGTTGTAGGGCCTTGGGCCTGAGGTGTAGGAGCCTGTTTTGGGTTCTGAGATAGTGGAGGAGTTTGGCCGAATCTAGTGCACTGCTAGATAGGCGAAGGGGGAAAGTGGATGTACCCAAAGCTTGGGGAACCACTATAAAACTCTGTGTCTACTGTGTGATTGTTGTTGGCTGTGATTGCTGCATATGTGCTGTGATATAGTAGATAGATTTCTGTGATATTATCTGATTGCTGCCATAAAAGTTAAAAAGATTCAAGTCACCTATTCCCCCCCCCCCTCTAGGTGATTAGGTACAATATCTTTCAAGTGGTATCAAAGCGAGGTTCCTCAAAAAGGACTAACTGTCTGAGGAGATCCTGTTGGCAGATTCAGGTTAAGTCAATTACAGATTCAAGAAAATCAAGAACCATGGGTTCCACTGAAAATCACAAGGAATTGGGATCCATGAAACTACCTATATGTAGGAAGGAAATCTTTGGCATATGGAAGGAAAGGGTGAGGCTGTTTATGGAAGCCTCAGACCCTAGAATTTATATCACAGTAAAGGAAGGGTCATATGTGCCCATGAAGGTGTCAGTCTTAGATGCAAATCAAAGAACACCAAAGGATTTCTCAGAAATGACAAAGGATGAGATTGTTCTAGCCACTATGGACAAGAGGGCTCAGAACATTATAGTGAGTGCCATAGATGATGCAACTTTTCAGAATCTAATACACTGTAAGACAACCAAAGAGATGTGGGAAACTCTTATTGTGTACATGGAGGGTTCTGAAGAAGTAAGGCAAGACAGAAAATCCTTGCTAAATCAAGAGTATGAAAGTTTTAGACAAGGAAACGGTGATAGCATAACTGAGTGCTATAAGAAGTTCTACAGAATAGTGAATGAACTCATGTCTTATGGCAGAGAGTTCAGTAATTATGAACTCAATGACAAGTTTCTAAGGTCCCTAACAAAAGATTGGGACACCAAGATCTGTGCCATTATAGAAATGGCTAAGTTGACAGAAATTCCTCCACCTACACTGTTTGACAAACTGTTGTCTTATGAAATGCAGTTGACAGTGAGGAAAGAAGAGGAGAAATCAACAAGAAATGAACACAAGGAAAGGACAGTGGCCTTTAAATCAGAAGCCCCCAGAAAGTACAGAGGTAAGTCACCAACTCCACCTCCAAAGATTGCTGAAACTGAGTCAGAAGAGTCAGCAAGTACAAAGTCTGAAAGTAGTGAAAGTGATGAGGACTTTGCTGCCTTCACTAGACATTTTCAGAAGTTCTTGAAGAAGAAACAGTGGAGGACAAGACCTTCTACTTCACATGGAAAAGAAGACTTTTATCAGAATAAAAAGGCTTCAAAGAAGGACAGGAAAAAGACTAAGTCTAGCAAGGCTACACATTCAAAAATAGTGTGCTATTGCTGCAATAGACAAGGCCATGTTGTTGCAGATTGTCCAGAAAAGAGAAAGGAGTCTAGTGATAAGAAGAAGACTCATTTCAAAGGCAAGAAAGAAAAGTCATTTGTTGCCAAAAAGGAGAAGACCCTGTCAGATATCTCTTCATCAGAAACTGAGTCAGATGCTGAGGCATATATAGGGCTGTTTGCTGAAGAAGAAGAAGAAGAGTTCATGCAGATTATGGAGTCTATATATGAACAAGAAGATAGTCAATGCCAAGGGCTAATGGCATTGACAGAAAGTGACAAAATCCTGGAGCAGCCAGGACCTAGTAAGGTACAACATTGTTCTTCCACTTCAATTTCTTGTGCCAGTACAGAATCAGATTCATCCTCATCAAATGATGAGAGTGCATCTGAGTCTGAAGCAGATATTCATCAGTTGATGGATGAATACAAGGTTCTGTTGCAATCTTACAAGAAGAGCAAGTCCCTAGCTAAAGGTCAGGCAAAGGAAATTGCTGATCTCAAAGCTGTGGCAACAGATTCTGAGAAAAAGTTTGATCAAAAGCTAAATGAGATAGCAAGACTGAAGCATATAACTGTGATTCAGATGGGGACTATCACATATAAGAATGATCAAATCAAGAGTCTGGAGATTAATCTTCAGAAGGAGAAGGACCTAGTTGCTAGGTTTTCTAAACCTAAGTCAGTTCTACCTTTAATTGATGAATTTGTTCATCACAAAGGCAAGGCTGGACTGGGTTTTACAAGACCTGCAAGGACTGTTCAGTCCAAGTCCAAGTCCAAGTCCAAGGGCAAAGCCCCAACACTCAACAAGCCAGCTGTGGATAAAACAGCTAAGACTGTACCTAAACAAAGGTACAATAAGTTTGAGTGTTGGTGTTGTGACAAAGTTGGCCACTTTGAAATGGACTGTTGGCACAATGCTAGTGCCAAAGTGTGTAGCAAACTGCCTATTGGAAAACCAGTAGGTAGCTTTCTCAGAATGCAAACTAACAAGTACCAAGGACCCAAGAATTATTTGGGTTCTAAGGTTCATTAATCTGTTTTGCAGGTGAGTCCAAGTTGCCATGCCCCAATATGGTACTTGGACAGTGGATGTTCCAGACATATGACTGGAACAAAGGTATTACTAAGGGACTACATTCTAATCAAAGATGTTCCAAAAGTCACCTTTGGTGGTTCTGAAAAAGGAATCATCAAAGGGTTTGGTAACATTTCTAGTAACTTAGTTACCATTACTCAAGTGGCTTATGTTAAAGGGTTGAAATACAACCTAATAAGTATAA
Source organism: Platanthera guangdongensis (assembly GCA_039583875.1). Lineage (NCBI taxonomy): Eukaryota > Viridiplantae > Streptophyta > Magnoliopsida > Asparagales > Orchidaceae > Platanthera > Platanthera guangdongensis. The sequence goes on along the minus strand of CM077166.1, from coordinate 100,353,365 downwards.
GTCAATTAAGTGATGTAGGGTATGGCATCTCATTTGTTAAGAATGGTTGTCATATCAAGAGGTCAATTGATCAAGAGATCATTTTGACAGGTTATAGAAAGAGGAATGTCTACTGCCTAGACATTATGTGTGAGACCAATGGTTCTCAAGTGTGTCTTGTAGCAGATGAGAAAGTCTCTCATTGTGTCAAATGGCACAAGAGGCTAGCCCATCTAAACTACAAGACAATTGACAAACTTTTTAGCAAAGAGTTAGTGAGGAATGGTCCTCAAGTTAAGTGTGTTAAAGATGGTATTTGCTCAGCTTGTCAAAAGGGCAAGCAGACTAGATCCACCTTTAGAAGCATAGAAAACAAAGATGCTGTGAGGTGTTTATATCTCTTGTATATGGATCTCTTTGGTCCAATGCCAGTTCACAGCCTAGGTAGGAAGGTCTATACCTTTATAGTTGTAGATGACTACTCAAGGTTTTCCTGGGTGTTCTTCTTAAGACAGAAATATGAAACACCTAATGTCTTCTATAGCTTTGTCAAGCAAATTCAGAATGAACTAGATAGTACAGTGGTCAAGATTAGAAGTGACCATGGTACTGAATTTCAGTCTGAGAGTATGGCAAAACTATGTGAAGACTTTGGGATATTTCAAGAGTTTTCTTCACCTAGAACACCTCAGCAAAATGGCATTGCTGAGAGGAAGAATAGAACCTTGATTGAGGCAGGTAGAACCCTATTAAGTGATACATCACTACCAGAATATTTCTGGGCTGAAGCAGTTAATACTGCATGCCATGTTATTAATAGGCCTACCATTACTAAAGGCCTCAACAAGACCCCCTATGAGGTTGTGAAAGGCAGGAACCCAAACCTATCCTACTTCAGGATCTTTGGTTGCAAATGCTTCATACTTAACAATGGAAAGTCTTACTTGACTAAGTTTGCTGCCAAGTCCCAAGAGAGAATTTTTGTTGGGTACAACAACAATAGTAAGGCTTATAGAGTCTACAACTTGTCTACTCAAGTTGTAGAAGAGACTGTACGTGTAGTATTTGATGAAACTAGTCTTATTAACAATGAGTTGTCTAGTAGTGTATGCAGCCCCACAGGTTTAACAAAGAAGATGGACAAGCTCACTCTAGAAGAAGAATCTACTGCAAGACAGCAAGTAGAAGACAGTGGCTGTTGTCCAGGGGGAGTACTACATGTACCAAATGTAGAAGAAGTACAAGGAGTACAACAAGATGATGAAACTGAAGAGGTTCAACCAAAAGTCAGGATGCCTCCAGCCAATAGGCATCTTAGAGATCATCCAGTAGAGCAGATCATTGGTGATCCAAGACAAGGGGTACAAACAAGGAGCAGAAATCTGAATACAGCAATCTACTCCAGTTTTCTATCTCAAGTTGAACCAAAGAAGTTTGAAGAAGCCATTCTAGATCCACAATGGACTGAAGCAATGCAAGAAGAGCTGAATCAGTTCAAGAGGTGCAAGGTCTGGGAACTTGTTCCTAAACCTAAAGACCACAATATAATAGGAACCAAGTGGATCTATAGGAACAAGATGGATGAACATGGAGTCATCATTAAGAATAAAGCAAGATTAGTTGCTAAAGGATATAGGCAGGAAGAAGGTATTGATTTTGATCAAACCTTTGCTCCAGTAGCCAGACTGGAAGCCATAAGAATGTTCCTGGCCTATGCAACCTATCAAGGATTCAAAGTTTACCAAATGGATGTCAAGTCAGCATTTCTAAATGGTAATCTTAAAGAAGAAGTCTATGTGGAACAACCCTCAGGTTTTGTTGATTCAACTCTACCTAATCATGTCTATAGACTTAGGAAAGCTTTATATGGGTTAAAGCAAGCCCCTAGGGCTTGGTATGAAACCCTGTCTAGTTTCCTCATTGAGAATAAGTTCACAAGGGGGAAAATAGACAAGACTCTATTCCTTAGGGAATCTAGAGGCAAAGTAATACTAGTCCAAATATATGTAGATGACATTATATTTGGGTCTACTGAAAGTAGCCTTTGCAAAAAGTTTGCAAAGCTAATGCAAGGTCAATTTGAGATGAGTAATATGGGAGAGCTAAAGTTCTTCTTGGGTCTCCAAGTAAGACAGACTGAGAGTGGTTTATCCATATGCCAGTCCAAGTTCACCCTAGAACTCATAAGGAAGTATGGTATGGATCCATCCAGCACCATGAAGACTTCTATGAGGTCAAGTATGTCTCTTAGCAAGGATGATGCAGGGAAACCTGTAGATGAAACCTTGTATAGAGGGATAGTTGGCTCCCTATTATACTTGACTGCAAGTAGACCAGATATCATGTATGCTACATGTGTCTGTGCTAGGTATCAAGCCTGCCCTAAAGAGTCTCATTTGACTGCAGTCAAAAGGATATTGAGATATCTAAAGGGCACTCCTTATCTAGGCCTCTGGTACCCTAGGAATGGGGATTTTGATCTAACAGGTTATTCAGATGCAGACTTTGCAGGATGCAAAGAAGATAGAAAAAGCACTACTGGAACCTGTCAATTCCTAGGTGGAATACTGATTTCATGGAGTAGCAAGAAGCAAACAAGTGTGGCTATCTCCATTGCAGAATCAGAGTATGTGGCTGCAGGAAGTTGCTGTGCTCAACTTCTGTGGATACAACATCAGCTAGAGGACTATGGATTTCAGGTAAGTAGAACTCCACTCTTCTGTGATTCTACTAGTGCTATTTCAATAGCCAATAATCCTGTATCCCATAGTAGAACAAAACATATTGAAATTAAATATCATTTTCTTAGGGAGCATGTAGAAAGAGAAGATATTTTACTTGAATATGTTAAAATAGATGATCAACTAGCTGATATGTATACTAAGCCCCTAGAAGAAGCTAAGTTCAATAGGTTTAAAATTGAACTAGGAATGATAAACTTAGAGTAAGTTTATAGTATTGGAAATTGGCTAAGTCAAAAGGTGTCGACACACTGAGATCTCTGTGTCGACACAGAAAAGTGGTGTCAACACATCTAGAAAGTTGGTGTCGACACTTCAGAATATTAGTGTCGACACATGACAAGTTGGTGTCGACACAACCAAGGTGGTGTCGACACTTAGTGTTTACTCAGTATTTTCTAAGTAAAGTCTCGACTAAATGTCGAGTTGAGTGGTGTCGACACATAAACAAGTGTCGACACATATAATCTGTTGACTAAACTTGTGTCGACACATATGTGTCGAGACATTATAAGTCAGTGTCGACACTTATTGCCAGTGTCGACACAATTTAAGTTGGCTGCCCGCCTTTTCATCTTCAAAAGTAGAAAGGTATAAATAGGGTTTTGCCTTAGTCTGTCGACACGCTTTCAAAAGTTTCGAGACCAAAACTTCTGTGTCGACACCTCTCTTCTCTCAAGTCAAATTCATCAAAACCCTAATGGCGCCAAAGCTAGAGGAGAACGTCAACGAAGGATACGAGCTGGTGCGCAATGCTTTTGATGATGCAGACCAAGAAATCAAGAACGTGATAACCCTAGTTGCCGACTCAGGGTTAGAATATCTTGTTTCTGAACCCACAAAAATCTGGAAAAAGGAAGTTCTGGAATTCCTCAATGGAGCTAAGGTCGACGAATCTGGATTCAAGATCAAATCCAGAGTTCATGGTGAGAAGGTGAAGGTTTCACCTAAAAGTCTGAGGAAAGTACTGCAGTTACCAAGAACTCAAGAAGAAGATGAAGTTACTGCTTCAAAGACCAGGGAAGCTCTAACTTGGTGTGGACTTGGATTCTAAGATGAAGATTGGTTCAGTTTTTAATAGAAAGGGCATGAATAGCCAAGGGAAATTTCTGTCTGAGATAGTTGGCAAAGTAATTCTCAGTAAGCCAGGAGGGCATGATAGGATATCTGCCTCCATGTTTAGTATTATGACCAGGATCATCTTCACTTTGCAGACAGACTGGTCTGTTGTGATATTTGAGAAAATTAAAGAAAGCCTAAAGAAGCCCAACTTGGGCAGGATCATAAGTTTATACCTTGCTGGAGTTATACCTGAAGTTATGGGTCAGGTTGCTGGAAGTAAAATAAATCATATGAGGAAAATGGATCTGAGAATATTCTCTAAATGGGACAGGGTGTTGTCAAAAGAGATGCCAACACCTGAGAAGATCACATCTGAGAAGGAAATTCCACCAAAGAAGAAGAGGAAAATTGCCCCAGTGGCTCAAGTTCCATCAAGCAGCTCTGATAGTGAAGAACAAGTGGTCTTCACACCTGATGAAGAAGACACAGGAACTGCTGTGAAGTCTCCAGCACAACAAGTAGATGCTGAAATCCAGGGGGAGCTACCTCAAGCTAGCCCCATACACAAGGATCACCTCCAGGGGGAGCCACTAGTTGTAGAAGAGCCCACTCCTCTTGAAAGTGAGCAAGCTACAACTACAATTCTAGAGGTAATTACTGAGCTTAATGCTTTGGTTTTTCCTATAGAAGATACTGATTTGTCTGATGTTTATCAGCAATCACAGACAGATAGTCAAGTTCCAGATGCTGTCATGGAAGACACATCTGCTGCAGCTCAGTTTGTATCTGATCCAGTGGTAGATGAGCCCAGACTTTCTCCAGCTCATTCACCCCAAGAATTTACCATGGAAGATTTATTCCTAAATCTAGATCAACAAGATTTTGACAAGGACACTACTGCTGCTGAAGAGGAGAATGCTCCAATTGAGGGGGAGCAAGAAGTACATGTTGAAGAGCCTGTAAGGCAAGAACCTGAGAAGGCACCAGATGTGCAGAAGGAGTTACCCCCAAGCCCTAAGGAGAGGGTAGAAATTGCTAGCTCCTCAGCTTCAGAAGATGAGGAAGCTGCAAGGGAGAGGAAAAAGAAAATTTATGTCTTCAAAAGAAGGAGCCAGAGTTATAAGAAGGCTCTCCAAACTGTTGCTCCACAGTCTGCACTACAGCCAGCCCCAGCTTTTGATTATAGTGCACTAATGGTTGCTATGCAGATCAAGCTGGATGAGCATAGAAAAGCAATAGAGACTTATGTGGATGAAGGGCACAAATCACTACAGTTTGATCTAGCCCAGGACATAAAGTCAAAAGATTTGAGATGAATCTTAACAAAAAGGAGATGACAGACTGCTTCCACAAGGGTGGGAATGCAGTAGTCTATCTTGCTACACATCATGAAAAAATAAAGGCTCAAGTAGATGACATAGCACTGAAGCAGGGATATGTTCTAGAAAATCAAATCAGAATGAATGACAATTTGACAGAATCCCACAATGCTCTTGTCACAGAAATAAAGAACATAGCTGCTGGACCTTCTACCTCTACTGCTACTGTTAAAGCTGAATTTGATAAAGTATTTCAAGAAGAAATCACTGCTGTTAAGACTGCCATTCAAGAATCCCAGAAGGCCATCTCTGAACAACTTCAAAAGCTCAAACCTTTCTTTAAAGATGGAGTCAGATACTTGGATAATCAAATCAGATTTCAGAAGGATGATGTCAGAGATCACATGGCTAGAGAAGTCATAAAGGGGGAGAGAGTTTTAGTCAAAGCTAGCTCTGATCATGCCAAATGGATATCTAATTCCATCAGAGCTACACTGGGTTATCCTCCTCTTTGTGATGATGACAATGTTGCTGAATCTGGAATTCATCCTTGCATATTTAGGAGGGGAGCAACCAGAAGTGGCTCAAGTTATCTATCCTCCTCCAGATTTTGAAATGGTGCAAGCTGATATTCATCACATGTATAGCCCAACTGAAGGGAAGTCCAATGTCATTCTTGAGAAAGTTGTTCAGCCTATATCTGAAGCCATGCAAGAGGCACTGCAGAAAGAAGAAGAGACTAGATTGTCTAAGAAGAGGTTTAGGGAACAAGCTGAACAAAGGCCAGACTTTGAGCAGTGGAGCCCTACCTCAAGAAATATTATTTTGACTGCCTGGAAAGCTGCCAAAGATAATGTGCATGACAGGAACAAATGGTTTTTTGAGGCTGAATGGAGAAAACATGAGATCAGGCAGGAGGCAATAGTCCAATTTAGAAGAAAGGCCAAGATGGGAAAGCTACCTCCTACAGCTCTGGAGCCTAGCAAGTACTTTCCCAAGCCTTATCACTACTTTGAGAGGCAAAAGATTAAGGCTGAGGAACTCAAGAAGAAAGATCTGAAAGGCAAGAAGCCTACTGATGCAGAATTTGCTGAAGCTCCTGTTCAAGCCAGAGTTCAAGCTGGAAAAGGATTAGTGATTAAGGAGGCTGAACAGAAATAGCTTAGAAAATTTCTTAAGTTTACTATGTACTCTTTTGATATAAAACATTCTGTAAACTTTAGAATTTTGTATATGACAAAGTATTGGAACAATGTTTTGTGTGATAAATTAGCTATGTGTTAAATTTATTTCATAATTGTTCTGAGATGTTATCTGTATATGCATGTTTGTTTTATACATGTGATGTACTTTCCTGTTTACATAATCCTGTTTTACATCATTTTGTAATTTAATTATGAATGGTGTATATCATTGACTAATGGTTATGACTTCTCCAAATAGGGGAGATTGTTGGGTACATTGGTTCTAATGTACCTGATTTGAAGAAGCCTCACCCAACTCAATGATATACATCAAAATGTATTTGATGTGTTTTGAGTTTACTTGTGCAGGCTAAGTATTTGCAGGAAATGATGAAAAAGTTTCTAAGTCCATGTGTCGACACCCAGAGGGAAAGTGTCGACACTTAAGAAGACTTGTGTCGACACCCAGGCAAGCAGTGTCGACACTTGGAGTCATTGTGTCGACACCAGGGATGCTGAGTCGACACCAGACAGAAAGTGTCGACACAAGGAGCTGTGTCGACACTCAATGAAGAAAAGCCAGTAAAGCTGTGTCGACACTTAACAGTTGTGTCGACACCCAGAAAAACTGTGTCTACATAAGAAAGTGTCGACACTTGGAGGCTGTGTCGACACTCAGCAAAAGTCTGCAGAGACTAAGTACAAGTGTCGACACCCAGAACAATGTGTCGACACTTAGCTGAAGACTCAACACTTGAAGAAAGTGTCCACACAAGGAGCTGTGTCGACACTTAGCAAAGAACAGCAAAGTTCAACAAAATATTCTAAGTACAAGTGTCGACACTAAGAGCAATGTGTCGACACTCAGCCAGAGTCTCGACAGAAGAAGAAAGTGTCGACACCCAGAGCAATGTGTCGACACTCAACAAGTATCAACAATGAAAGATGTGTCGACACCAAGAAGCAGTGTCGACACTTAACAGATTCAACACATGAAGATGTGTCGACACAAAGATGTTGTGTCGACACTTAGAAGAATTCAGCAAAATTCTGAAGTACAAGTACTTGTGTCGACACTCAATTTCAGTGTCGACACATGAAGAATAAGTAGTGTCGAGATACAAAATCTACAACACAAGGAGTTGTGTCGACACCTTGTAGACTAGTGTCGACACTTAGACAACATGTCTCGACACTTGGTCTATAAGTGTCGACACTTAAAGACAGAAAGTCTCGACACTTAAAGACAGTTACAGAATTTTCAAGAACTGACTGGATGACTTGACAGCTGCCATTCCAGCCGGTCTACAGCACCTGTCAGAGTTGTCAGAATTCAGTTATGGACTGAACCAGCCGGTTACCATAAAGAAGGCCTATAAATAGGCTTATACCGTCTACAAAAGAAGTTGATCAAAAGGTTGTTGAAGCTGTCAAAGTTCAGATCAAGTAATTGTCTAAAGAAGATCTTGCTATTCCTTGAATAATCAAGTGCAGATCTAAGAAGTTGGAGAGAGAGAGCTCCATCCAAGAAATCAGCTGTTGGAACCCAGCTGAGAAGAAGGATTCAGATTGGTCTGAATCTTAAGAAGCAGAGATCAAGGATCAACTGCAGAGGAATCAGTCTTATTGTGTTTTACTTTCAAGAAGCTTTGAAGAAAGCCAAGTCAGATTGATTTCAGCTGAGTTCTTCCAAGAACTCATCAAGAATCTCACAACTTATCTCTCTTTCATCTAAGTTGTTGAGTTTATTCATTTTGTATTCATTATAACTTGTAGGATCCTTAGGGATCTGAGATTGTAAGCCTGCAATTATAAAGGCTGAGGGTAGGAGAGTTAAATCTCTGAGTGTAGGCCTTGGTGACTGAGTGTAGGCCTTGGTGGCTGAGTGTAGGCCTTTGTGGCTGAGTGTAGGCCTTTGTGGCTGAGTGTAGGCTTTGTGGAAAAGCTGAGTTGTAGGGCCTTGGGCCTGAGGTGTAGGAGCCTGTTTTGGGTTCTGAGATAGTGGAGGAGTTTGGCTGAATCTAGTACACTGCTAGATAGGCGAAGGGGGAAAGTGGATGTACCCAAAGCTTGGGGAACCACTATAAAACTCTGTGTCTACTGTGTGATTGTTGTTGGCTGTGATTGCTGCATATGTGTTGTGATATAGTAGATAGATTTCTGTGATATTATCTGATTGCTGCCATAAAAGTTAAAAAGATTCAAGTCACATATTCACCCCCCCTCTAGGTGATTAGGTACAATATCTTTCAGGTTTGTCGGCCGCGATGCCGAACTTTAGTTGGGCGAGTGGAAGGGAAGCTAATGGATTGCAATGTTCTTGTGTGGAGTGCAATCAGACAAGATACGGGAATGAAGTGGATGTGGGGTGAGCGAGGCACATTCACAGACAGTACTCACAAGCATAAGAAGATAATAACATTCCATTAGTTATAAAATAAACTTGATGTTCATGGATGGAAGTATTCATTACACTGCTCAAAACATTCCATACTACAGAGGAATGGGAAGAGGAGTAAACCAAAAGAGAGTGAAGATCTACCGCAGGTCGTGGCCGGAGTAGTGAGTTGTCAATCCGCTTCCGGGCTCAGTCTAAGGAGGCTTCCGGTACCAACGAGCTGTCACCTCGAAGGCCTTTAAGTCCGTTCTCTAGGTTATCTACTTCACCAACTCCGCAGGAAAGCTTGGAGTTGAAGTCATCAATGGCCGAGGGCTTCGCCGGAGAGTTGAAAAGCTTCGGAGTAGTTGGCAATGGCCTCCCGATGAAGGTGGAGGTGATGGAGCAGCTGGAGAAGTGAAATGGCGATTCCCGCGCACTCTTCGATCGCAGCAAATGACGGGCGTTGACCTAAATCGAGGAGCAGGGCCTTAAATACAGAGGCAGCAGAAGTAGTGTGCACGATCAGTGGCACACGACCAGTGGTCATGCGCACTATAGGTCGATGATCGTGCATGATAGTGCAGCTAGATCTGATATACTCTAGAGGGGGGTGAATAGAGTATATGGTGCTTTGAATCTTTTTACAACAATTGTTGTAATATGAGTGTGAGCAGGGAAGCAGTTAAAAATCTAATCACAGAACTAAACTATACAAAAGCTAATCACAGAATAATCAAGGCCAGAGATAAAAATGAAAACAAGCAAAACCAGAAGACACAAGGAAATATAGTGGTTCCCCTAAACTTGGGTACATCCACTCTTCTACCACCCTAGGTAGGAATCCACTACAGGATGAGTTGATCAGGTGTCCTGGGCACCAATGAGCTTTTGATAAGGTGCTCAAAAACCAAATCAGATTTTTTGATCAGGTGTCTTGCCACCAATGAGCTTTTGACAAGGTGCTCAAAAACCAAGCTCAAACTTTTGAAGGGAGTTTGAGAAACCCTTTACAGAGAGGGGGTGAGAGAGTGATGGAAGTCTTCTCTTTCTCAAACAACTGAGAAGACTATGTGGATTGTTGATGTCAAAGCTCCCCCTGAATCCTTGAGATCTTCAGGAAAAGAAGCTTTGCTGAGGGTGATAGGCCTTCAAAGGTTGAACTCCAGCAATAGATGATTTCAGCAATAGCTGAAATGTTGAATGTCTGGAGTCTTGAAATATGTTGGCCTTGAACACTTGAAAACTAGAGAGATCTGAAGATTTTAGAAAAGGTTGATCTCTTTTGGATGAGTGTTCTTGAGAATTCTTTGAGACAGAATATTTTGTTGAAGATTACTGATGTCTGTCTGTGTGTCTGTGTATCTCTGTAATCTGTCTTAGAGATTCAAAAAATTCTTGTCTTTAATTCTCTGGTACTGAACAAAACATTCTCTGAGAAGAATAGCCATTGGCTGCATTAATTGCATCCTTAATTGCAAAATCTCTTCTGGAGGAAAGTCCATAGAAATATTCCTTGAAACTTGGTCCAGAAATGAATGAAAACGGCTAGGAAATCTTCAGAATTAATTGCAGAATAACTCCTTAACTGATTTGAATTTGAATCTAGAAACATCCTTGAAGTTATCTGAAAACGTCGAACTGAGCTCTGCTATCGTTGAACTGAGCTCAGCGATATGGACTAATACAACAGCAAAATATCGTCGATCTGAGCTCAAAGATCGTCGAACTGAGCTCAGAGATAGAAATCCAAAGCTGAGTCAAGATCGTCGACCTGAGCTCACCGATCGTCGAATGGAGTTCGACGATATGATGAGGTTGAGCTCAGCGATCGTCGAATGGAGTTCGACGATCTGTCGAAGTTGAGCTAGACGATCGTCGATCGGAGTTCGACGAATCGTCGTGCTGAGCTCGACGACATGACTTAGTCTCCAAACAGAAAATCCTGGTCTTCAGGGCAACTTCCAAACCTAGACTTCTAACCCTTAGACTCAATTCTAATTGACCTATTGAGCTATACAGGAGGTCAAGCATTTGTTTCCTAGAGACATAGTGATCCTGACCCAAATTAGTAATAGGGTGTTCCAACAATCTCCCCCTATTTGGGTTAGGATTACTATTTATAGACTTTGGAAAAAGTTAAATAACAACCATACAAGCAGCAAAACAGAAAAGTAACAAGCTAGACATTGCAGAACCACAGAGATATATAACATCCCAGGTAGTAAACAGAAATCACAGAGAATGTCACCTTACATTGTCATTTCTTTTCTTTGCCCTTAACAAGTTTGATTTCTCTGTTAGGATTGAGGGCTTCTTTCTTTGATCTGGTATCATCTGCTGCACCTAAAGATGTTTGCTGTTTAGGCCTGGGAACTACAGCTTCAGGATGCAATTCCATATACCTGTCAGAATCAAAGAACTTGCTTGATGTATATCTTTCTAGCTCTTTCTTTCTTTGTTCAGACATTGTTGAGATATTAGATGAATCTTTTTCTTGCTCTCTAGCCTTTTTGATCTGATACAGTGCAGCTAGTTCTTTTAATCTTGCAGTCCAAGCAGCTGGATTGTTCTCAGGGTCCTCAAAAGGTACTGGGGGCTCATATTTGTTAGAGGGATTGTCTTGAGGAGGCCTGGATGACATAGTTTCTTTCAGCTTATAGGGAAAAGGACCAGATGTGGTATCAGTTGAAATTTGTCCTCCCCTAGAATATGGGTGTTGCCTTGAGTATCCTTTGGAGTAGACTTGGAGATCTCTTTGATTTCCTCTATATCCTCCTCTCCTGGATTGAGAACCCCTAGATTGGCTTCCCTTATTATAGGATCTAGCATGAGGCTGATAGGGGGCCTGACTTCTGGCAGGGGGTTGAGCTGCAGAACTTCCACCTGCACCTGCATCAGGAGGAGGTGGTGGAGGAGGATGAGAGTGTTGGAATTGTGAGGAACCCTTTTCATATTTTCTCTTCTTTTTCATTGCCTTCAGTTGATTCTTAGAGTACTGCATCCAGTGCTCAGTGATAGGGCAGTCATGAAGAATGTAGTATGGAATATCATTGTTATCTTTGACCTTGGCAGGAGGTACTCTCTTCATGGCTTTGCTCCTTGCCTTTCTTTTTCTGGCAATGGTAGCAGAAGAGTCATCAGAGTCTGTTCTGAACTCATCACTTTCAGAACTCTGATCATCATAAAGAGCATCTATTTTCTTCATCAGATCCTTCTTGAGCTGTACAGAAGCAGATGAGGCAACAGATGGTGTAGCAGCAGGTGTTGAAGCAGTAACAGCAATGACAACAGCAGATAGAGAAGGTGTTGCAATTGGAGTAGAAGCAGTAACAACAGCAGCAGCAACTATAGGCTCTGGAGAAGTGACAGCAGCAACAACATTCTCACTAACAGCAACATCAACAGTAGAGAAATCATCAGAAACTGCAGAAGGCTCAAACTCAGGTGCCTCTGACATAAGAATTTCCTTGGAAATTGGCTCAATAGAAATTTCAGCAGCAGTATCAACATTTTCAGCAGCAGTAGGGGCAACAATATCAGAAGCAACAATAATGCTTTCATCAGAAGAAGCAGCAGCATACACTGAGTTGACAAAAGAGGTGATGATGCTTGGGTCACAGCAAGAAAATGGCACAAGTGCCTTGGATAGATCCTCTGGAGGCTGGACAGCAACTGGCTCTGGCAGACAGCTGAAATAAAATTGATCAAAGGTTTGATAGCAAAGACCTGAGGTCTATTGCAAGGACTGCAGCAGGAGGAATTTGTGCTTGAGGCACAACAACAGCAGCAAGAGCAGGAGCTGAAGAAGCAGCAATAACATCAGCAGCAGCAGACAGGCTCACAGAAACAGCAGCAGTAGCAGACAGGCTCACAGAAACAGTAGCAACAGCAGCAGGAAGACTCACTTCATAGGGCATCTCCCCCTGCCTAGATTCAGACAAGGCTGGATCAAGGCACACTGCTGTAGGGGCTGCCTGAGGAAATAGAGATGAGAGCCTGGCAGAGAGAGCTGCCACTGACAGGTGTAATGGAGCCAAGGTGGTCTCCAAAAGAAGAGATAGCCTGGGGGCTAGCAGTTCATACAACCTGTCAGCAAGGGCTGGGATGTCTACTTGCTCAAGGGTGACTGGAGCAGAGGTAGAAGATGGAGGAGCAGCTGTTGGTGAGGATAGTGGAGAGCTGGTGAATGGGGGAAGAGATGGATGAGATGTGGGTAAGGTGGATATGGAGGACAGTGGGATGGAGATAGATGGGGTGAATGTGGGTTGGTCAATGATTTGTTGTAGAAGGTCTTGATAGGAAGTGGAGGATGAGGGTAGCTCAGGAGGAGAGGATGGTGAATCATCCATAAAGGAATCATCAATAAGGGTGAAGGATGGAATGGAGGGTGATGAAGTGACATCTGGTGGAGGGTAGGAGAATAAGGGATGGAATTGTTCTTCTGGTGTTGGAAGTGTAGGTACTGGAGATGGTGTAGATGTTGGAGAGGGACTGGAGATGATGATGGTGGATGGAGTTGGAATGGTAGATGGTATGGGAAGGGATGGAATTGGAGGAGGAGGAGGAGAGGCAACAACAGCAGGCAGGTCATCTGCAGGGGCAGAGACCTGTGAGGAAGTGACTCTGAGAGTCCTTGTGCCTGAAGGAGTGCTGGAGGAGGGCCTGCTGGGCTTGCTGATTTGTCTGTCCCATTTTCCAAAGAGGGCACAAGACAGTCTCTTGGAAGCATTGATATGGATTCCAGAGGAGACCAGCAAAGCAGGGCACCTGTGCTGCAGAAACACCCCAATAACCCTTCCAAAGTTGACAAAACTTTTGTTGATCTTCTTCTTGATAAGGTAAAAGAAGACTTCTCCCCAATTCAAATTTTTCTGTCTACAAGGGCTCCCATGAGGCAGAGCTGATACCTTGAGATTGTATCATGGGCAGAGTGCTTAGCCAGTAGCACTTTCCCAACTACATCTGCCATGAATCTGTATTCCACAGACAGGTTCTTTTTCAAGAGCTTGCTAGGGTTAGCCTCTGAATGACCCATTCTGGCAAGCAGGTCAGAATACTCTTCTCCAGACAGGTCAGCAGTATCTTCACCATTTCTCAACTCAAAAACCTCTGATAAAATTGCTGGGGTTAGAGGTACCTGTGTGCTAGATATTGACCCAACAATGGTTGAGTTGTCTTGATTGTGGGCAGTGTAGACCCATTCTTTGATCTCATCAGATGCCAGCTTGATCCTTGTGGTCATAATTACAGTCAGGTTCTGCTCTTTGAATAATCCCAAAATATCTTGAAAGACCTGGTCGGTTGTGCTGAAGGATTCCATGTCAATGTCGAAGCCAGCATCAAACTTCATGGTAGCAAGAACAGCAACAGACACAGCCATGGGTACCTGCAAAAATTCAACAAACAAAACGACCAAGAGCAGAACTGTTTGGAGGGAAAGAAAATTCTTGCAGAGAAATCGAAAGCGCAAAGGAGAACGACGGCGAAAAATGAATTTTATATTAGGGTTCGACGCAGAATAGAAAAGATCGTTGAACTTAGTTCGACGATCGAGGCTTCTAAAGGAATCTGAAGAGTCTTCAACATCGTCGATCTCCGTTCGACGATATTGGAGAGCGTCGAGCTCTGTTCGACGATCGTTCAGAGAACAAAATCGTCGAGCGTCGTTCGACGATCGTTGACCGGAAGAGATAGTTCATACTATCTGAGAAACGCTGAACTCAGGTCGACAATTTTGGAAATCGTCGATCTCCGTTCGACGATCTGGGGAAAATCGTCGAGCGCAGTTCAGAGATCAGAGAACTCTAGACACTAAGAAAAATCAGGATTTTTGCCTAGTCTTGGTCAATTTTTAAGCTTTCAAAATCTTGGATATTATTTAAGACTTCCTCCATCTAACATTCCTAACTGATTTAGGAAGAAGGTGTGTTTCTTTTCATCCAAAGGCTTGGTGAAAATATCTCCCCTTTGTAAATCAGTTGGGATATATTGTAGTTCAACTTTATTCTTTTCAACATTATCCCTTAAGAAATGATGCCTAATCTCTATGTGTTTTGTCCTACTATGGAGTACTGGATTTTGAGCTATAGAGATAACACTGGTGTTATCACAAAAGTTTTTAGACTTCTCTAAGTTGTAGCCATAGTCTAGGAGTTGGTTTTGAATCCACAAGATTTGTGAACAACAACTGCCTGCAGCCATATATTCAGCTTCAGCAGTTGAAGTTGACACAGATGTTTGTTTCTTACAAAACCAAGAGACAAGTCTGTCACCAAGGAACTGACAAGTTCCACTGGTGCTTTTCCTGTCAATTTTGCATCCAGCATAGTCAGCATCAGAGAATCCAGTTAAATCAAATGCTGAATCTTTTGGATACCAGAGACCTAGATTTGGACAACTTTTAACATACCTGAGAATCCTCTTTACTAGTGTTAGGTGTGACTCTCTAGGGCTTACTTGAAACCTAGCACATAAACATGTAGCAAACATTATATCTGGTCTACTAGCTGTAAGGTACAGTAAAGAGCCAATCATTGCTCTATATGTTGTCTGATCAACAGGTTTCCCATGTTCATCAGCATCCAATACAGCATTAGTAGGCATGGGTGTTTTCATACAAGATGCTTCAGACATACCAAATTTCTTAACCAATTCATTTGCATACTTGGTTTGAGAAATGAAGATGCCTTCAGCATGCTGTTTGACTTGCAATCCTAGGAAGAAGGATAGCTCACCCATGCTACTCATCTCAAATTTAGAATGCATCAGGTTAGAAAACCTTCTGCACAATTTGGAGTCAGTAGAACCAAAAATAATATCGTCTACATAAATCTGTACTAGTAGGGTATGGGACTTATGAGTTCTAATGAAAAGAGTTTGGTCTACTCTACCCCTTATAAAATCATTTTCCAAAAGAAAGCATGCTAGGGTCTCATACCATGCTCTAGGAGCTTGCTTGAGACCATACAATGCTTTATTCAATCTAAAAACATAATCAGGATAAGTTGGAGAGATAAAACCTGGAGGTTGTCTGACATATACTTCCTCTTTGATGTCTCCATTTAGAAATGCACTTTTGACATCCATCTGATATACCTTGAAGCCTTTATGTGCTGCATAAGCTAAGAATATTCTGATGGCTTCCAATCTTGCAACTGGTGCAAAGGTCTGGTCGTAGTCGATTCCTTCTTCTTGAGAGTATCCCTGAGCAACTAGCCTTGCCTTGTTCCTTATAATTACTCCTTGATCATTCAGTTTGTTTCTGAATACCCACTTTGTTCCAACAATGGAGTGATCCTTAGGCTTTGGCACTAGTTCCCATACTTTGTTCCTCTCAAATTGATGCAACTCCTCTTGCATTGCAATAATCCAGTGTGGATCTTGCTCTGCATCTTGAATGGACTGAGGTTCAATTTGAGATAGGAAGCAGGTGTGCAACAGGTTTTGGTTGACCTGATTTCTGGTTTGCACACCAGCTGAGATGTCTCCAATTATTTGGGAAATTGGATGGTCTCTTGATGTTACTAAATCAACAGGGGGTGTTGATTGTTCACCAACCTGTGTTGTTGTTTCCTCTTGTGGTACAACAACTGGCTCTTCAAGGTGTTCTTCAATATGTTGAGCACTTTCTTCATCTTCACTGCTTTCATCCCTTTGAGTAACCTGTAGCTTGTTCAGGTCTTCAACTAGAGAATTTTCCTGCAAGGGTTCTATGGTAGAAGGGATCTTCTCCTTGAAAGACATGTTAGTTTCATCAAATGATATATGAACAGATTCCTCAATTTTTAGAGATGATTTATTATAGACCCTATAAGCCTTGATGATCATGGAGTATCCCAAAAACACTCCTTCATCAGCTTTAGCTTGAAATTTTGTTAAATATTTCTTGTCATTATTATGTATGTAGCAAATACAACCAAAGACTCTAAAATAATCAACTTTAGGTTTCTTCCCTTTGAGTAATTCATAGGGAGTCTTTCCCTTTAGTTTATGTATCAGACTTCTATTCAGCACATAGTTGGAGGTGTTCACTGCCTCTGCCCAAAAGGATAGAGGTAGATGAGCATCTGACAACAATGTAGTGGCTGATTCAATAAGGGTTCTATTTTTCCTTTCAGCTACCCCATTTTGTTGAGGAGTTCTAGGAGCTGAGAAAGTATGTCTGATCCCTTCACTCTGACAGAACTCTTGCATAAGAAGAGAATCAAACTCTGTCCCATGATCACTTCTGATCAGGGCAATGTGAGTATTGAACTCAATCTGTATACATTTGAGAAACTCTGTCAGACACTTAAAGTTATCAGACTTCTTCCTTAGAAAGAACACCCAAGTGAATCTAGAGAAGTCATCTACAACTACTAAAGTGTAAGATTTCCCTCCTAGGCTTTGTACTGTGATGGGTCCAAAAAGATCCATGTGTAACAGATACAATATCCTAGGTGAATCACTCTTATTAAGTGACTTAAAGCTGTTTTTAGTTTGCTTGCCTAATTGACAAGCCCTGCAGAGTCCTTCCTTCTTGTAGGGGCCAGAAGGTAGTCCTCTAACAAGGTTGTCCTTGGATAGCCTAGCAATAGTTCTAAGGTTTAGGTGTCCTAATCTCTTATGCCATAAGATATTTGGTCTACAGACAGAATTAAACAAGCAGATATCTACAACAGTTGAAAGGAAATCTACTAGATAGATGTTACCTTTCCTTTTACCTGTCAACACAGTTGTGTTGTCTTCTGACTTGATTTTGCATAAGGCTTTGCTGAAGGTCACCTGGTAGCCTTCATCACACAGCTGACTGATGCTTATTAAGTTGTGCTTCAGTCCTTCCACATAAGCTACCTTCTTGAAAGTTACTGATCCAATCTGGACTGCACCATATCCTTTAGTCTGTCCAAAGTTTGAATCACCAAAGATAACTTTGGGTCCAAGCTTGGCTCTAAAGGAAGTGAGGTTGTCCTTGTTCCCTGTCATGTGCTTAGAGCACCCACTATCCAAGTACCATTGCTGGTTAGATGTTGGATAGGTCTTCACCTGCACATAAGACAATTCATTTGTTTTTGACCCAGTTTACCTTGGGCCTAGGTTGATAACCTTTAAACTATGAAATAAAGGACATCCCAGGTTGACTCTTATATCCTTCAGGATGATATCTCCTTGGAGGTATAATCCATTCAGTATAAGGGTTAAAGATTTGGGATGAAGGACCCTTAGGATTGGATTTTGATTTGCCCTTGAAAAATTTTCCAGAGCTCTGACCTCTGTTCGACGATCTTGGAGCTGCGTTCGACAATCTTGGGTCAGATCGTCGAGCTCCGTTCGACGGTCGACTATGGCTGAGATCAGGTACTTGAGATCGTCGACCTGCGTTCGACGATTTTGGCTGAGATCGTCGATCTGCGTTCGGCGATCGTCGATCTCCGTTTGGCGATCGTCGAGCTTCGTTCGACGATTTCTGCTGGGACTTAGTTTTCTAGGGCAGATCAGAATTTTTCCTAGCAACCTCTACAACTCCCTTTCCTTTGTCAGAAATGAATTTGATTGGAGTTGTTAGAACTATGGGTTGGCTGGATGAAGCACCCAAGCCCAGTGTACTGTTAAATCTGGAGTTCACTGTGCTTGTGATGTCCATCAGCTTGATACTTCTCCCATTAAGGGATTCTTCAAGCTTCTTGGCCTCAGAGAGCTCACTTTTCAGTGAAGCTATCTGTTCCCTACAGCACTCCAACTCCTGAGAGAGTTTGAGGTTTTCTGATTTTAAAGTATTATGTTCAGATAGATGATTTCTGAGAGAGATAATTTCTTTCTCAGACTTTAGCAGGTCTAAACACAATGCTTTAAATTCAGATTTAAAGTCCTCTGAATTAAAATCAAAAGAACTGATTACCTGATCTTCTTCAGGTTGAGTCTCTGAATCTGACTCTGACTCTTCTTCTTCTGAATTATGCTGTGAGGCATTGATTGCCATCATGCAGAACTCTTTTTCTTCTGCATCATCCTCATCATCACTGGAGCTGGATGAGGCTTCTGACTCTTCTTCAGTCTCACTCCAGGATTCAGCAACAAACCCCTTTCTTGTATGTTTATTTTTGCTTGATGAGGGTTTTCCATTGCCATTCCTCTTGGAGTCTTTCTCCTTTCTTCTTTCTTTCCTGTCTCTTCTGTCCTTATTTTTGTTTTTTGGACAGTCAGGAACTATATGCCCTGGTTTCCTGCAACCAAAGCAAATAATGTCTTTATTATTATTATTAATGGACTTGTCATACCTTGGCTTATCATGTTCCTTGTATGATCTCCTTCTGAAGTCCTTTCTGGCCATCTTATAAAATCTTTTGGCCAACAGACTGAGCAGTTCATCATTGCCTGTGACTTTATCTTCAGGCTGATCTTCAGTTGCCTTGAAGCCTATGGTCTTCTCTTTTCTTGTGGCTGGTGAGGCAGCCTTCTGTTCTTCTTCTCTATTTTTGATGAGTAGCTCATAAGATTTGAGCTTACCCAATAGAGCTTCAGTGGTGATCTCATTCAGACTTCTGGCATCCTTAATTGGCCAGATTCTTCAATCCCAAGTGCTAGGGAAGCACATTAGAATCTTGTCATTGAGTTCAGTTAGTGAAATCTCTTTATCCAATGTCCTGAGTTCACTGACAATTAGACTGAGTCTGTTGTACATATCTCCCACTGACTCAGTTTCTCCCTTCTTGAAATTCTCATATTGAGATATGAGGTGGGATCTCCTATCCTTTCTCTCATCAGCTGAGCCTGAGACTATTTCTGAGAGTTTGTCCCAAATTTCCTTTGCTGAATTGCATTCAGCCACCTTTTGAAATATGTCATCAGACATTGTCTGGGCCAAGATGTTCATAGCCTTGGCATCAGCTACCTTCCATCTCTTGATATCAGCATCTGTTCCTGATGGAGGTGGAATAGCATTTGTACTTGTGTTCTCTGGGGGTCTTGGACACACTGTCAAAACAGAGTTAAAAATATCTTCGTCAATAGAATTCATGTACAGTCTGATCCTTGCTTTCCAAAGTGCAAACTTGGATAGATTGCACACTGGAGGTCTGGTGCTAGCATAATCTTTGTTTTGGGCCATGATTTGTGAAAACAAAATTTAATAATAAAATACAACAGAAAAACAGATCTAACTTGGGATCTTTGGGTTCATGTGTTAGCCTGTACAACCAATCAGGTATGGTATGTTTAACCAACCTGCCTCTGATACCAATTGAAAGTGCAGCTAGATCTGATATACTCTAGAGGGGGTGAATAGAGTATATGGTGCTTTGAATCTTTTTACAACAATTGTTGTAATATGAGTGTGAGCAGGGAAGCAGTTAAAAATCTAATCACAGAACTAAACTATACAAAAGCTAATCACAGAATAATCAAGGCCAGAAACAAAAATGAAAACAAGCAAAATCAGAAGACACAAGGAAATATAGTGGTTCCCCTAAACTTGGGTACATCCACTCTTCTACCACCCTAGGTAGGAATCCACTGCAGGATGAGTTGATCAGGTGTCCTGGGCACCAATGAGCTTTTGATAAGGTGCTCAAAAACCAAATCAGATTTTTTTGATCAGGTGTCTTGCCACCAATGAGCTTTTGACAAGGTGCTCAAAAACCAAGCTCAAACTTTTGAAGGGAGTTTGAGAAACCCTTTACAGAGAGGGGGTGAGAGAGTGATGGAAGTCTTCTCTTTCTCAAACAACTGAGAATACTATGTGGATTGTTGATGTCAAAGCTCCCCCTGAATCCTTGAGATCTTCAGGAAAAGAAGCTTTGCTGAGGGTGATAGACCTTCAAAGGTTGAAATCCAGCAATAGATGATTTCAGCAATAGCTGAAATGTTGAATGTCTGGAGTCTTGAAATATGTTAGCCTTGAACACTTGAAAACTAGAGAGATCTGAAGATTTTAGAAAAGGTTGATCTCTTTTGGATGAGTGTTCTTGAGAATTCTTTGAGACAGAATATTTTGTTGAAGATTACTGATGTCTGTCTGTGTGTCTGTGTATCTCTGTAATCTGTCTTAGAGATTCAAAAAATTCTTGTATTTAATTCTCTGGTACTGAACAAAACATTCTCTGAGAAGAATAGCCGTTGGCTGCATTAATTGCATCCTTAATTGCAAAATCTCTTCTGGAGGAAAGTCCATAGAAATATTCCTTGAAACTTGGTCCAGAAATGAATGAAAATGGCTAGGAAATCTTCAGAATTAATTGCAGAATAACTTCTTAACTGATTTGAATTTGAATCTAGAAACATCCTTGAAGTTATCTGAAAACGTCGAACTGAGCTCTGCTATCGTTGAACTGAGCTCAGCGATATGGACTAATATAGCAGCAAAATATCGTTGATCTGAGCTCAAAGATCGTTGAACTGAGCTCAGAGATAGAAATCCAAAGCTGAGTCAAGATCGTCGACCTGAGCTCACCGATCGTCGAATGGAGTTCGACGATATGATGAGGTTGAGCTCAGCGATCGTCGAATGGAGTTTGACGATCTGTCGAAGTTGAGCTAGACGATCGTCGATCGGAGTTCGACGAATCGTCGTGCTGAGCTCGACGACATGACTTAGTCTCCAAACAGAAAATCCTGGTCTTCAGGGCAGCTTCCAAACCTAGACTTCTAACCCTTAGACTCAATTCTAATTGACCTATTGAGCTATACAGGAGGTCAAGCATTTGTTTCCTAGAGACATAGTGATCCTGACCCAAATTAGTATTAGGGTGTTCCAACAGTGCGACTTTTCCAAATAGACCTGCAACCTGGACAAGAAGCATCAACATATATGCGCACGAGCAGTGGCGCACGACCAGTGGTCGTGCGCACTACGGCCAGTGCTCGTGCGATTACCGAGACAGGATTAGGAAAAAGAGAATGTAATGCGCATGATCAGTGGCACATGACCAGTCGTCGTGCGCAATAAGTCTCGTGGTCGTGCGCAGTATTCCTGCAACGTCGGTGTCTCCCGAGTGGTTCCGGAGCACGCACACGACCACTGTACCAGCAGAAGGGGCAGATAGGCCACCAGAACGTGCACACCACATCCCCGAGATAGGTCTAAAGAATAACAACAATATAGAAACACAGAAAGCATACAGAAACGGACCTACAGTGCACTTAATCGTAAAATAGGTACATAAGCACAAATAAGCAATAAAGGCTCTCAAGTGTAGTGCTAAGACGATAAAACTAGCCCAGATGAGTCCAAAAATCAGTGTAAAATGTGGACTCATCATCTTACAAGTGGTATCAGAGCAGACCTCGATCGAAAAGTAGCAGTCCATAACCCCTGGGCACCCCCGCGCGAGTTTATTTTGGGGACAAACTAAGCAGCGGAAGCGTCGTGTGCCCATATGGGGGATCACATGTAAATTGTCCACTTTTTAGGTTTGAGTCGATTACTTACTAATGGAGTTTCTTACGCAGCCCCCAACACAGCCTACGCCACAGGGCGGAGTCCAGCAGACTCTGAATGTTGCACCACCTCCCCCGGTCCCCCACTCCATTCATACAGTCAGAGATGGGGCAGACTCTGACAGCTATCCTCAAGGCTTTTAGGGCTTAGAAGGTTCCGGCTCCTCAGCCAAACCCAGGGGCCAACTGGCTGAGTATATTACGAGGACTTTCTCCCCCATCCTCCTTGGGGACAGAGTCGGCCGTTCGGACGGAGGAGTGGCTGGACATCATGTATGAGATGCTGACTGGGATACGGTGCCCGTGGGAGGAGAGGGTGCCCATGGTTGTCTCTTGCTTAGAGTCCCATGCCAAGAGGTGGTGGAAGACATCGCTGGACATGACGTTTGCTGACAGAAATGTTGCAGAGATTGCTTGGGGGGAGTTCAGGGCAGCACTGTTGGAGAATTTTGTCCCGCAGTCAGCCAGAGATGAGCTAGAAGATAGATTTCTACAGTTGAGACAGGGTAGCAAGACAGTGGTGGAGTATCATCGGGAGTTCAACCACCTAGCCTGGTTTGCTGATTCGTATCAGTTGGATGAGGCAGGTTACACTAAGAGGTTCTATAAGGGCCTGCGAGAGGATCCGAGGGAGGCTCTGTTGTTCGTGTCCGACAGGCCTATTCCTCGGATATTGGAGATGGAGAAAAGGATCGAGGCAGATTGGCATATTACCCGAGGCCGGAAGCGGCCAACTGAGGATCATGGCCGGGGAGTCATAAATGATCTGCGGCGGGGCCGCATCACAGATGGGAGAAGAGTAGAAGATCAGCCTCGTCAAGAGGTGAGACAGGAGCAGAGGGAACCAGTAGTGGTGGCCCCTCAGCCGCCCCAGATGTGGGAGGTGCAGAGATCCGGGGGTATGGCATATCCCCCGCCAGGTGCTTCAACTATCATCAGGTAGGGCATATTTGGAGGAACTGCCCCATGAGGGGGGCACCACCTCCAGCACCACCAACTGCCCCGCCAGCTTAGTATTTTGGAGGCCAAGGACGTGGTCGAGGTCGTGGATACCAGGGCAGAGACCGCAGGCAGGAGAGGGGCAAGTGTATGCACTGGATCTAACTAAAAAACGGAATCTGGAGCAAGTGATCACATGTACGCCAGTTAATTTTAAGTTTTCTCCTTCCTAGATAATTAGAGTTATGGATATAAAACTGATAAACTAGGAAAGAAAACAATAATTAGATTTCTAAGACTTTAAACTACCCCTGGCATAGTCTTCATCAGCGGCAAGCCCGCATATATACTGTTCGATACGGGTGGTTCGCACTCGTTCGTGTCGGAAGCCTTCGTGGAAGGGCTGGAAGGCGTGGAGTGATTCACAGGCCTGATGATGAGGATACAGCTACCAGACGGATCAGATTTATTCACCACCACCCGCTGCAACATGGAGGCGGAGATCGGCGGAAAGACATTTGAAGCACCAGTGACGATCCTAAAGATGCCAGTCTTTGATTTTATCCTGGGCATGACATGGTTGCATTGGAACTATGCTCAGATTGACTGCCTGTCAAAGTGGATCACCATGAGGCATGGGGATTCCTACATCATCATCGAAGGTATATGACCTATTCCCCCTCTCTTGTTGTCATCTGTACAGGACGTCAAGGCCCACTTGCAGGGGGAGGAAGTCTATGAAGTGTTGTTTGAGATGGCTGAGGCCAAGTATTCCATCTCGAATATTCCGGTGGTGCGAGATTTTGCTGACGTATTCCCAGAGAAACTGCAAGGGCTACCACCACACCAGGAGCAGGATTTTCGGATACAGCTGGTACCAGGGGCTAAGCCGGCATCTAAAGCCCCTTACCGGATGGCCCCGAAGGAGTTGATAGAGTTTCGAAGTCAGCTACAGGAACTAGTGGAAGCCGGATTTTTCTAGCCAAGCTCTTCACCATGGGGAGCCACGGTGTTGTTCGTCAAGACGAAGGATGGGACACTTAGATTATGCATCGACTACCGAGCACTGAACCGATTGACAGTCCGGAATACCTATCCATTGCCAAGGATAGATGAGCTGTTCGATCAGCTGGAGGGGGCACATTTATTTTCAAAATTGGATTTGAGGTCGGGCTACTACCAGCTGCGGATCCAGGAGGAGGACATTTCGAAGACTGCCTTTAGTAGCAGATATGGGATGTTCGAGTTTACTGTGATGCCCTTTGGGCTCACGAATGCATCATCGACATTCATGAGCCTCATGAATCGGGTTTTCGAGGCATATTTGGATGTGTTCGTCATCCTATTTATTGATGACATCCTCATCTACTCGAGGACAGAGGAGGAGCACTCACGACATCTGACGCTGAACCTAGAGAGACTGCGGGAGCATCAGCTTTATGCAAAGTTCAGCAAATGCCAGTTCTTTATGCTGGGTTGGCAGTGGACCCAGCTAAGATTCAGGAAGTTTGGGATTGGCCGTAGCTGAACTCGGCCACAGACGTGCGGAGTTTTCTAGGACTTGCCAGTTACTACCGAAAGTTTGTGGAGGGATTCTCCTGTATTGCCCTTCCACTCATATCCCTGAAGAGGAAGGATGTGCCCTTTGTCTGGACCCCGCCGTGCGAGGTGTCTTTTCAGGAGCTGAAGGATCGAATCACCTCGGCTCCTATACTTGCCCTCCCTTCGGGGAAAGAAGGATTCTAGGTCTACACCGGCGCTTCCTACCAGGGCATGGGTGCAGTGCTGATGCAGAATGGTCATGTGATAGCGTACGCCTCACGATAGCTGAAGAAACATGAGCAGAACTACCCTGTTCATGACTTAGAGGTGGGAGTGGTCATATTTGCTCTAAAAATCTGGTGACACTATCTGCACGGTGTCCACTGCGACATATACTCCGACCACAAAACTTTGAGGTATGTGGACACGTAGAAGGAGCTGAATATTAGGCAGAGACGATGGGTGGAGTTCCTAGCAGATTACCAGTACGAGATACACTACCACCCAGGGAAGGCGAATGTGGTGACAGATGCGCTGAGCCAGAAGGCCACAATCTCTAGAGCAGGACCGCAGTTGATGGCCTTGGAGTTGGTCCAGATGTTAGAAAAGATGCAGATATCCTTGGTGTTCGAGGATCACCCTGAGCTGTACCGGGAGTACCTATCATCGTTAATTGCCATAGATGACACTCGAGACCGAGTCAAAGATGGACAAAGGCAGGATGCCAAGCTAGAGCCGATATTCCGGGCCTTAGAAGCAGGCACTGCTGGAGATTACACACTGGGGGATGGCCTAGTGTGTTTTAGAGGACGGGTTTACATACCAGAGGGAGGCCAGGTCCGGGAAGATATCATGACGGAGGCTCACTGCAGTCGGTATTTGGTACACCCGGGAGTTACGAAGATGACTGCGGATCTGAAGAAGACCATGTACTGGCCAGGCATGAAGAAGGATATCACCTACTTCGTGACCTACTGCGAGGCATGCCAGCTGGTGAAGGCAGAGTGCAGAAACCCCGCAGGATTGTTGCCGCCACTCCCAGTGCCGGAGTCAAAGTTCGATGATATCGTGATGGACTTCATATAAGGGCTTCCCCGATCGCGGACGGGAAATGATTCGATCTGGGTGATCGTCGACCAGCTGATGAAGGTAGCAAGATTTATCCCGATCAGAAAGGATGACTCGGTTGGTGTGCTGGTCCAAAAATTCCTGGAGTAGTTCGTTCGTTATCATGGCGTACCCAGGACGATTGTATTAGATCAGGATGGACGGTTTACGTCCAGGGAGTGGAGATCAGTGCAGACTTACTTGGGCACCCGGCTGACATTTAGTACATCTTTTCATCCCCAAACTGATGGGCAGACGAAACGCACTAATCTGACTTTGGAAGATCTGCTGCGACTTTGCATATTGGATCGCGGTGAGCCTTGGGAGAAGCTGTTGCCACTAATTGAGTTCTCATATAATAACAGCTACCAGTCCAGCATAAGGATGGCTCCTTATGAGGCCCTATACAGACGAAGGTGTAGGACTCTGCTGTCATGGATACAGGACGAGGATCCGAAAGCTTTGGGTTCGGAGTTTGTTAAGGACACCGAGGCTCAGGTGAGGTTGATACGGGACAGGATGTTAGAGGCACAGAGCCGACAAGCTAGTATTACGATGCTTGGCATCGTCGGGTGGAGTTCTAGGTGGGGGACCGGGTAATCTTAAAAATCCGACCAATGCATGGGGTTTCATGAGTACGCGGTTGGAAGAAGAAGCTCAGCCCAAGGTGTATGGGGCCTTATTGGGTCCGAGAGCGGATCGGTCCCTTGGCTTACAGGCTGGAGCTGCCACGGGAGCTGGCGAGCCTGCACGATGTGTTCCATGTATCCTATCTTAGGAGGGCTCTACTATGCCCGGAGCAGCAGATTGCGGCCACGGATGGGCCGGTAGCATCTGATCGGTCAGTTCACCTGGAACCGGTCCGGATTGACGACAAGGGAATACGTGTCTTGAGCTGCAAGAAGGTTCCACTGGTCAAGATTCTGTGGAGCAATCATGGGCAAGAGGAGCATAGATGGGAGCCTCAGGACTTGATGCAACAGAGGTACCTGAAGCTTTTCAGTCAGGTATTACACACAACCTCTCAGGATGTTACAATTTTCCTTTCATAATTGAAACCCCGTAGGCCTAACTAGAATTTCGAGGACGAAGTTTTTTTGTTTATATATTAGGATTTATAACATCCCTCAAACAACTAGACCCATAGGAGTGGTTTTGTCATGACTAGGTCATGACAAAACCCTAGGAAGCCCAAGAAGGCCAAGTGAACCTAGGAATGTAGGTGAGATGACTATGGACTGCAAATAGTAGATCCCTAAACTCTAGTTTAGGATGACCATGAGGCTTACCATGACTCTAACAACCCACCATGATCTCACCAATCCATTGGGAGGTTCATTAGAGCCCAAAGGGTCCATTGGAGTCGACCCAGAGTGGCCAAGTTGACCTAAAACCACCCTAGGCCTAAATTGGGCAGGGTGCCCTAACTAAGGGCAGTGTGCCCTAGTAAAGCCCAACCAACCCTACCGGGTTCTTCCTAGACCTAAAGTGGGGTCAATGGGTCACTAAGGACCCATGGAGGGCAGTCAAAGTAGTTAAGTTGACCAAAGTCAACTCTAACCCTAAATGGGTCAAACTAACCTACATAGGGTCAACTAACCTTCTCTTAGCCAAGTGGATCCTACTCATGTCCTCCTAACCCTAGGGTGAGGTCAATGGGTCACCTAGGACCCATTGGGGTCAACTCCAGAGCCTAAGTTGACCCAAGTAAACCCTAGCCCTAAACTGGTCAAAGTGCCCTAACTAAGGGGCAAGTGACCTTCAGAGTGCAAAGTTAACCCTACCCAAGTACTTCTAGAGTTTAGGGCAGGCCCATAGGTCACCAAGGACCCATTGGGGTCAGCCCTAGTGGCTAATTTGACCAAAGTCAAGTCTTGGGTAAAAGTGGTCAAACTAGCCCAAATGGCTAACTCAAGCCCAATCCAAGTGGGCTAGACCCAGACAAGTGTGGCCCATTGGTCTAGGAGGTGCTGAGACACATTTTGGGCCCACCAAATTTAGAATTTGGTGACTAGGAGAGAGAAAGAGGGAGTTACCCAAATTTGGAGGGGAGAGAAAGAAGAGCTTAATGGCCATCATGGTCATGGAGGCCCCATAACTCCCCCTTTGATGGGGCTTTAACTCCTTGGAGGCAAGGGAGGAGATTTGAGGAGGTGGCCGGCCTGTGGGGAGGCTCAGCCCCTCAAATTTGCTGAAACCGAAAACTCCCCATTATTGGCTTTAATGGTGTCTTGAAGAATTGGGGAGTTACAAACCCCCTCTCCCCAATTCCTTCATTAGAGACCTTCACCAGGGCAAGGGGAAAAGTTTCCCCCGATCACATTCCAGTTACAGAGGAGTTGGTGTGGAGTTTGGAGAGGAGCCGAAGCTTGGTGGTCGGAAATGGCGAGGTGGCATAACACCCGCTCTCAGGCCGCAATTCAGGTCCTCCTCCTCTCCTTCTTCCATGGGTAGATCATAGCAACATTTAGGGCCAAGTTTCGGGCTCAATTGAGCCCAATCGGGAGAACTTTTTCTCCAGTTTTCCGCAAAAAAATAACCCGTCGGGTTCGCCGGAATAGGCTCCTCCGGCGGCCGTGCCGCTGCCTGGCGATAGCCACCACCTCAACAGAGGTGGTGGTGGTGGTGGTGGCCGGCCAGGGAGGTGGCCGGATGGCCGGTGGTGGAGGTTGGAAGTTGCTCCAGGCGGGTTGAATCGTCGCCATTGGCTGGAGGAGGAAGACGATCCAGCCACCCTTGGATCTTGCTTTGAGATTAGTACTGGCAATGTTTTTAAACTATAGGTTTTTATTTCTGTTTATTTCATTTCTGTCACACCTTAGGTATTTAATATTTTTAATTATTAAAATACATAGATGCTAATTTAGAGAAAATGGTCAACATATACACTGTAGCCCTTTGGGTCTACTTTAATTCAAAATTAGTTTGAACCAATTTGGGTGCCTTGTTTGACCAGGGCACCCAAATTTTGGTGGGGTCTATACCTAGAGCTAGGCAGAGATTAGAATGGGTGCCCATACTTTATCCCTTATCAAAATAACTTGAAATTTTGACAGGGAGTCACCCTAGTCTATACGTAGGTCCTGCCCAAAATGAAAATTTTTGGGGACAGTTTTTCTATAGTTTTTGAAATTATTTAATTACTCTAGGGTAAATTAATTAAGGGACCAAATTACCTCCAAACTCACCCAAATTTTGGTGAGTGGTCCTTGGGGTAATCATAAAACTCTGGTTAAAATTTCATCTCATTTGGAGATGGTTTGAATTGAAAATATGCAAACCCTAGCCTTGCCATAATAAGGGTATTTAGGTCAAAAGTGCACTTTGAGTTTTTGAGTGAGCAAATCACCTCAACAGAGGTTGAAATTGGGGTCATTGACTTGGCAATGCTTTTAACACCTTCCCATGGAAGATGGGGTGGATTGGAATAGATTTGCCCTAGGATCTAAGACCAAACCCTAAGGATGGGCTTTGGTGTCTTGTGAGGGCATGAGGTAAAAAGACCTTGTATGGACTTGAAATTTGGTAGAGAGGGTAATAGGTTAGCTAAAACCCTCTGGTAGAAATCTTAGAGGATTTGGAGATAGATAGGCCCCTCAAAACCTTAACCCTAGCTTAGGGCACAAATCTTGTAGTGCTAGAATAGGTTGTTAAAACTAATTGAACAATAATGAAACTTGGGTATGGTGGTCATAGGGGTAGTATGAACCTCTGGAAATTTAATTGGGAATTTTGGAACATTAATCTTAGCACTCCCTTTGTAATGCATGGATTAGCCCTTCTTAAATATTTTGTTATTGTGAACTCACTGTCCATTGAAAAGTCATGAAATTTTAGGCAAAGGGAGTTTTAGACCATTATGCCCATGTCTGAATTTTATTAGAATTGTTGAACACATAATTACAGTATCTACTTCACAAACTCATTAATTTGGATACTTATTCAATATTTTGTTTAGAGCTCCTTATTTATTGATAAATTATGAAACTTGACCTAGAGTATTTATATATCCTTACAATCATCCTTGAATTTTCTCAGAATTTTTAGAAGTATTTTTGCTGCACTTGCCTCTTAAAATTAATTAAAATAGGTTATATTCACAATTAGAATTAGAGGCCTAAACCTTGCTGCAAAATTGGGAAACTTTGGATTCTATGTTAGATAGTCATATTGTATTTATCATAAATTTTGTTGAGCATTTGCTTGTCAGAAATTGGTACTTCATGTTCAAACTTGGGATTTTTGGATTACTAGAATAATTAAATAAATTATCAGATAAATTAGCAAAATTATGAATTCCTGGGTTTAGGCTAAAAATGTCATGACAACCCTCCAATAATTATTATAGGGATACTGGATGGTTATTTTAAGTACCTCCCATTTTACACGTCATATAGCTTAAGTAAACTGCAGAAATTATGTTGAAATATGAATTTGGGCACATGAGTTGGGGTTAGTTGTTTTTTGATTTGGATAAATAAAAATGAGTTCATCATTGGAAGTTAGGATGAGTAGAGTGTTGGATTGACTAGTGTTAGGTGGTGCTCGGGATCGACAAAAGATCGTCTTTCCCGTGGAGAGGAAGTGTCAAATACACTAGTGATTAGATCCTATACAACATCTAAGGGACTAGGACATGGGTATTAACCAATAAAAATAAGTGTCTTGCGAAAGGGAGCTTTGGGCTTCAGCCCATCATAGTTCCTAGTGCCCTCGAGAGCCCTTCACGGGGAATACCTTGGGCAATCCTGAGCTAACCAAAACTGTAGGTAAAATTAAATTGCAAGAGTAACTAGTATAACTAGGGATTCACTTACACTCACCTCGATGTCTCGGGATGTTAGGTTGGGGCATTCGGGCAATAGGCACAGTGAATTTGGTGATGGGCAGGTTGGCCCGGCGAGCTTTGGCTCGGTAGTTGTTTGTGATGGGCAGGTTGGCCCGACGAGCCTTGGCTCAGTTGTTGTTTGTAACGGATGGGTTGGTCTGGGGAGCTTTAGCTCGGTGGTTATACATCAAGGTTGCATATGCATAAAGTATAAGGTAATGGGTCTTCGGTATTGGAGAGTCGATACACCGACGCTAATAAGTTGACTCGGCAAGTGTGGTTTAGCACCTGGCCAAATAAAGTCTGGTGCACCAGCTGATAAGAGTACGCAGGAGCTCCGCTTAGTGCACCAGCTTTGAGGCGTATTATAGGTCTGATTGGTAGTGCAATTACCGATTTAGAGGTGGGCGAGGCCCAACCCACCGCTTTCGTTTGCCACTATGGAGGTATCCTGGGATGTTCAGCTCCAGAAAGGGGGAACTAAAGGTCTGTGTACACAGAGTCGAGTGGATGAGTTGCACTTGCATGTTCACATCATGGCATAATTATATTTCATAGCATAACCATTACATACAACCTGGCACCTATTATATCAGTAGTATGGGACGCTTATACAATAGGCCCTGCAAAACGACCCCTTTGGTCTATAATTTTGTGCGAGCGTGCTTATAAATTAAGGTTTTATTCAGTAAATATATATGTATGCTTGTTAGAAAACCGACACCCTATCGTAAAAGTTGGTATGAGACTTTTTATATGATAGTAGCCCCGCAAAAGATCCCTTGGCTTATGTGTTTTCATATAAGTTAAGGTTACTTTTTTTGTTTAGTCTTTCTTACCTTCATTTTATCTTATATACTACAGAACTGTTAGATTAGTTCCGCCGCCACTTGTTTACATTTGTTATTCTCCACTTTCATGTCCTCTTCTTTCCTTCTCCCCGCTCGGTGTCTAGGAGCCATAGGGGAAGGGGCGGGGGATGATAGGACTTAGTCTTTTAGACTAACGGTTTTCAAACCACATCATTTTAGGGGACCGTGGAGCCCAGCATGGAGGAGCAGCCCCGGAGGTCGGCACGCTTGGAGATGGGGCAGTCTAGTACCGGAGTTCAGATAGTAGGGATTGTGAGTCCTGTTCACTACTAGTTATTTTAGTTTTGCTTCCGCAATGAGAGATATGTAGTGAGGACTTGATGTACTGGGCATGAGCCCAAGATTTAGTACTTTTATTATTTCTGTGGACACTCCATTCGTGGAGATTATTTACTATTTATGTGATTTATGTTGACTTGCCTTTTATTACTTTGCTACAGTTGTGATCGATTTGGCCGGCGGGATCGGCGTTTTGTAGTGATGACCATCCCGGGCGTGAAGGTGTCACCGCAAAGCAGCAGTTCTGGGCCTAAGACCCCGGTGTTTTAAAAAAGGGGGGTCTTACACGGTAGGGGTGGGGGTGCCCCCTACAGGCTCTATATGAACTGGGATCTACACATAAGGTACAAACCTAAGGTCAGGTTGTCTAACCGTAGGGTCAGAATTGAATATACTTAGTGTGAATTACATTTGGGCACACCACTGCTTCCGCTAAGTTAGTTTGTCCGCAAACTGACTAATCAAATGTGGGTGGCATTATTGTTCAATGACTTCTTTTATTCAGGATCATAGTAAGTTGATACCATTTGTAAGACCCCCCCCCCCTCCCGGAACACAAAAAATCGCCGAGGGGAGTCTTATACCCAGAATAGCCACCTTACGGTAATGTTAGTACACGAGCTAAGCTGTACTACAAGATGCCTATCCTGCCGACTAAACATATCATCCATGTCAACCCAACATAAAGAAAATAAAATAGAAGTCAAAACTGCACACTAGTATAAAGTCCACAAGTACAACAAATAAAAGAAGCAACCAATGCTTCCTTAATATCACAGTACATAATGCCAAACGGCTGCAAAATGAGTCTCTCAAAACTCACATCAGTCACTAACGGCAGCGATGATACCGTCACTTCAGGCCCTATCGTCCTGGACTGTCTGCCCTCCTGCAAAACTTGATGCTTCTCTGTCTGCGAGGTTTCCTCCTAAAAAGGAAGACATATCAACTGTTATTCATAAATACTAAGTGGTTATCACATCCGCTCCCTCGACGGCTCTTTGGCACCGGGCGGAGAAAAGGATAAGGCTACAATATAAGTATGTAAGAAGTAGTACAAACATGTGGAAATATATATATATATATATATATATATATATATATATATATATATATATATATATATATATCATGTGAGTAGAAACAACAAGGAAGTATAGCAAGTTCATCAACATTCTTGTCTAGCAGTTATACTCAATTATAACAATACAAAAGCATGTAATCTATACCAGGAAAGTAACTTAACTTATATGAATGCCTATACAGACATATAAGTTAAGGATCGGCTCAACAGTAAAGTAATTCATTATATAAGAGTGCCCATACAAACTTATATGATAAGGATCTTGAGTATGTAATTTAATGTGATGTTATGAACGCAATGCAATTACTTACCCATGCTCACAAATGTGCAATTGTTATGTCTACACAGACTTGTAGTTCCCACTTTTCGAGCAGGTAGCTAACCTCTCAGTCGCCATCCGTCGTGGCCAAACGGTGACAGTGAAATGGGCTTTTTCACTACTTGGTAGGCATCCACACTACCAAGCCTAGGCATCCACACTACAAGGCATTGTATCTTCCTAGGAAATCTTCCTCTCACAAATCAAAACTCTTTTGAGTCGATATCTCTCCTAGAAATAACTAGAGATCTAGCACCAAGGGAGAGGGTAGGAATCACACCTCGTTTTCGGCGGTTCCGGCCATGGATCACGTTATCCTTCTTAGCGGCATGGTTCCTCTCCTTCGGTATTGTTTCCACGAAGAGGAAGATCGGCTCCGGCGACTTCAGCACCTTCTTCTCTTCCGACGGGCTTGCATAGTAACGGCTCGGCAAAAATGACAATGTGATGGCTAGGGTTTTCCGCAAGTCTCTTTTACAATAGGAATTATGGTTAACTGCTTTGCCACGTGTCGACCTGTCATTGGACCACCTATTATTGCTTTAAATATGTTGTATTAAAAAGACGCGTCCAATACAATCGTTTTGGTGTAATTCCCGAAATTCTGGTTCAGACCGTGTACAAGAATCAGGAAACAGTTGCCGGAAATCTTCTAAGTCCAAATTCGTCGAGTAAGCATCTTTAACTCGATGAATCGTCGAGTATTATACCCTTACTCGAAGAATCGTCGTGATTTGTCGAGTCCACTCAACGCCATATATAAGTACAACACATTCAAAGGTAAATACATCGAGTATACCTTCCTTACTCGATGAATCGTAGAGTGGCATCGAGTGCACTCAACGCGCTCGATGCCACAACTCTCCGAATAATTCTGAGTAAAAAGAGTTGAGTGGCGTCGAGTGCACTCAACTTAGTCGACGCCTTTCAGCTAATGGCGTCAAGTGCACTTAACGCAGCCGACGTCAATCATCCCAGATATTTTCTATGTCAAATGACATTGAGTGGTGTTGAGTCCACTCAACGCCTCAGCCTAATTCGTCGAATGGTGTCGAGTGCACTCAACGCACTCGATGCCATGAGTCCAGGAAATATTCTAAGTCAAGTTTGTCCTATATATTCAACGAATTCGTCGGATATTCGTGACGATATTCGACGAATAGGATTGGTCTCAACTCATAAGTCATACTCGACGAATTCGTCGGATATCCGCGACGATATCCGACAAATTATACTTATCGAGTCTGGCGCACCCCGAGCCTGAGTCAACTCCCTTGACTCAAAACACGTGCGAGGGGTCTAGCACGAAATGGGATTTTACACTCGGGGATTTCCCAAGACAAGCAACCTAGTCGACTCCAGCTCGGCATACAGCGCAATTTTCGGGCGTCCTCTCCAAGCACTCTTCAAGGTGATCCCCTCCATCCCGCACATGGCGCTGAAGTTCGTCACCTCGGGCAGAATAGGCACCGCACGAGGCGATTAAGAGGTGGTACAACTCTACCACCTTCAGTAGGGGCACCCTGATCAGGGCTGAGGACAAGGAAGTCTAACCAAGGCCTAAGTCGGCACGCCCCCTACTGCCCACTTCTTTCCCGATTTTCGTGTTAAAGAAAAAGTTGTGAAGGTGGATTCACGAGCACTTGTACCTTTCTTTTCAGCAATGCAGCATCCGTTTTCCTATCCACCACAAACGGGTCATCATAAGGTGGGATTTGAGAAATCCCCCATGCACCTCCCAGATGAGATTGGTGAAAGGCTTTTTGCACCTCCAAGGTGAGATTGGCAAAATTCTTTCTGCACCTCTGGCGAGATCGGCGAAAACCCTTCTGCACCTTAGGCGAGACAGACAAAGGTCTGTCTACACCTCTCATGCGAGAAGGACAAAGTTTCATTTGCACCTTCACTTGGATGAACGACGGTTCTCCTGAGGCACGAACGAACAATAGTTCCTCGTCACCTCCACCCGGAAGGACCCTGGTCCTCCTAAGGCACGAACGAACAAAGGTTCTTCGCCACCTCCACTCGGACAGACCCAGGTCCTCCTGAGGAGTGAACGAACAAAGGTTCTTTGCCACCTCCGCTTGGACGAACCCTGATTCTCCTAAGGTGCCAACGAATAAAGGTTCTTCGCCACCTCCACCCGGATGGACCGGTCCCCCTGTGGAGAAAATGAACAAAGGTTCTTTGCCATCTCCACTTAGATGGACCCCAGTCCTCCTGAGGCATGAATGAACAAAGGTTCTTCGCCACCTCCACCCGGACGGACCGCGGTCCTCTTGAGGTGCGAACGAACCAATGTTCTTTACCACCTCCACTCGGAGGGAACCAAGTCCTCATGAGGCACGAACAAACAAAGGTTCTTTGCTACCTCCACTCGGACGGACCTCGATCCTCTTGAGATGTGAACGAATAGAGGTTCTTTGCCACCTCCACTAGGACGGACCGCAATTCTCCTAAGGTGCAAATGAACAAAAAATCATCGCCACCTCCACTTGAATGCACCCCGGTTCTCCTGAGGCGTGAATGAACAAAGGTTCTTCATCATCTCTACCCGGACGGACCCTAGGTATCCTGAGGCACGAACGAATAAAGGTCCTTCGCCACCTCCACTCGAACGGACCCCAGTTCTCTTGAGGCATGAGTGATGCATCCAAAAATCTAAAATTGATTTTAAAAGATAAATTCTGGAAACAAATTTAATTTGAGTGGCAATAGCGGGAGTTTTACGAGAGATTCCATTTGATAACCGTCCAAGCTTTCACAATCACACAAAATTTCCCAACAGTCACTCGCATTCAACGATATGAATTAATGCTCCACAGGTTTTAGCAAGGAAGAAGACAAGCACGAATATTTGAAATTAACGACAAACAAGGGCATTGAAAACTTTAAGCAAGCAAAAATGATTTTACTGGTCAAGTAGTAATAATCATAAATTTCGTGAACTAATAATAAGGCGGGAGGAGTATTGTGAGAGATGTACCAGACCCTTTGCCCGAATCAGGAAATCCCAACCAGAGGAAGGCGGGAACCGGAGTGGGAAAGGTGAGGAAGCAGACTTGGTGGAGGAGAAACGAGGGCACTGTTCGGGGTTAGCGCAGCTGGTGGTTGTACTGCCTCAAGTCACCGGAGGAGGGCCAGGTAGGGTGTTGTCGACAGTCGAATGGCCACAAGCTGGGAGGTCGGAGGCGTCGATGAGTTCCACCGCCGATTGGAACAGAGGAAACCCATTCCCGTCTGGTTAGGGCTGAAAGAAGAATCATCGGAGGGTGAAGGATGGTATGAAAGATACCACCTGTGGGGTTAGATTGTTTAACTCTAGAGGGTGGTGAATAGGGTATTTTAAAATCTTGTTAGATTTTTATTGCGGAATTAAAATAATAATACTTATATGTGTAATCAGATAATACAGAAATATAAATAAACTATTCAGCAAGCGACACACAATAAAAATAAGAGAGCATCACAGATGACACAAGAATTTAATAGTGGTTCCTCTAAAACTTGGGTACATCCACTCTTCTACCACCCTGGTAGGAATCCACTCAGGTTTTTGATCAGGTGCCCTGCCACCAATCAGGTTTTTGCTCCGGTGCTTGTCACCACAAGATCTGATTCAGGTAGATCAGGAAACCCTTCAGGATTTTGATTAGGTGCCCAAAAACCAAATCAAGTTTTTTGATCAGGAGACTTGCAACCAAGTGTTTAACTTTTGAAGGGAGTTATAACCCTGTATACAGTGGGGTGAAACAAATAAAAGCTATATGTTGTCTTCTATTTTCTCAAAACAACTGAGAAGACTTGTGGATCCTTGATGGTGTCAAAGCTCCCTCTGAGATGAATTTCTGTTTAGGAAGATTGAGAGCTTTACAGGGTGCGTAGGTCTTCTTAAAAAAATTCTCCAGAAAGCTGTAGACAGATTGAAGTTGATTGTCTCTTGGAAGCTTGCTGGAAGAAGAACACTTGATGAAGACAGAGCAGAATTCTTTCTCTTTAATGATTTCTTGTGTTCTATGTGTTATCAGTTTTGTCTTGTTCTCTATGTGTTCTGCTATCGACTGAAAGAGAAAATCTCTTTTATATGTTCAGTTCAATTCTCCTTTGAATTTTGAATTCCTTTTCATTAAATGCTGACTGCCTGGAGAATGAAATGCTGCTGGAGAGAATATTTACATAAATGAATTTCCCCAACTGTCTCATTAAAAATAGCAAGTAATATTCCTGATGAAGACCGTAATCAATGCTGCCACTAACGGCTATATTCAGAGAATATAAGCAATAATTACTCAGGAATTACTGCTATAAAATAATGACAAAATAAGGGAAATTTCCAAGTCTGGAACTGCATAGGAATCGTCAACCAGAGAATAGATTTCGTCGACCTGAGACCAATGTTCGTCGACCAGAGAAATCATGTTCGTCGACCTGAGAATTCTTGTTCGTCGACCTGAGTTCAGAGAACTGCTTTCTGTGGATAATTTGTCAATTCTGTGGTCCAAGTTTGTTGAGTTTATAACTTGTCTTCGTCGACCTGAGTTCAGCGAAAGTACTCTGAAAGAATGTGTTGAAGTTGAACTTCCAAAGTTCGTCGACCTGGGCTCAAATATTGTCGAGCTCAACTCAGAGAAATAACTCTGAGTTCGTCGAGCGGAGCACGACTTTCATCGAGCTGAGTTCGATGAACGTCGAACTCACTTCCTGAACTTGATATGCTTCTAAGTCTGAGTCTTCTGCAGTCTCCAGTTGGCTGGTCCATGTGAGGTTGATTCTGGGGACTTAGCCTAAACTCTAGGACACAATGACATGACCCTGGCTATACATGGTGGTCAAACATCCTAGTTAGTGAACCTAGCCCAAATCAAACTAGGGATCCAACAATCTCCCCATATTTGGGTGAGGT
Source organism: Platanthera guangdongensis (assembly GCA_039583875.1). Classification (NCBI taxonomy): domain Eukaryota; kingdom Viridiplantae; phylum Streptophyta; class Magnoliopsida; order Asparagales; family Orchidaceae; genus Platanthera; species Platanthera guangdongensis. The sequence continues at coordinate 100,315,414 of CM077166.1, read as the reverse complement.
CACTAATACAAATGAAATAAAGATATTCACAAAGCAAAAAAATATATCTGGCAGAAAAATTGAAATATGCAGCAGATATTTACATAGTAGCTTTGTGACAGTAAATAAATAAAGAGTTCAGACCAACAGAAACTAAACAAAATATATCATTTCTTTTTCTTCAGCTTTTCCTTTAGCTTGTCATCTTTCTCCTGGTCGGCAGACTGTGTAAACTTGATTTCTCTATTGGGATTAGCTGCTTGGCTCTTGGTCATTATCATATCAGCAGCTCCAATTATATTAAGGGAGGTAGCTCTAGGCACAACAGCCTCTGGATGTAGGTTCATGTAAGCATCTACATTAAAGAATTTATTAGCTTTTTCATACTTTTTTAGCTCTTCCTTTCTTTATTTAGAAATTGTAGAATACTGGGATGGATCTTTCCCTTCAGCTTTAGCTTTATTTATCAATGAAAGTCCAATAAGTTCCTAGAACTTGGCCATTCTAGAAGTTGTCTCTATTTCTGGATCCACAAAGGGAATAGGTGGAGACTCTGGCCTTTTAGAACTGTCAGTTGTTTTTGGTTCAGGAGCTTGTTGTTGATGTTGCTGATGATGTTGATGTCTGCTTGAAGAGTACCTCTGCTGGCTGCTTCCTTGATATGATGATGATCTACATTGATGTCAGTGGTAGGTTTGAGCATATGAGGTAGACCTCTGAGAAGTGTTTCCTGAAGCAACAGCAGCAGGTGGAGGGGGAGGAGGCCTTTCCAATGCCTCTGAGGAGGAGGAGGAGAATATCTCCTACTTTTCTTTCTTGCCTTTTGTTGATTATTTGACAGCCACATCCAGGCTCGCATCCCAGTGTATGGAGTGATTTTCTATAGAATATAATAAGGTGTGTCATGTGTGGGATTTGGTTTGGGAGCAGCAACTGGAGGAGCCTTTCTTTTCTTTGAAACTTTCTTCTTGGCAGAGAGACTATCATCAGAATCATCATTCTCATCTTCATCATCAGAAGATCCTTGAGGATCATCATATAAGGCATTAATGGCCTTAAGAAGATCTTTGTCAATTGGCTTTTCATCCTGAGGCTGTGCTTGAGATTCTACAACTTCTTGATCAACTATTATAGGAATATGTTCAGCAACTGATAAATTTTTTTGCTTCTATATCTGCCATGATTATCTTATCTAAATCAGGAAGAGGACTATCATCTATCTTATAAGTGGGAGCTGAGACAGCCTCTGGAGAAGAAATATCCTTGGGAGCTGATATTGTTTGAATCTCTATAACTGCAAAACTGTCCTTTAGTTGTTTGGCAACTGTGGGACTTATTGGTGTTGTATATGGTACAATAGCTAAGGAGGGCTTTAGGCAGATAACTGGAAGAGAATTTAAATAGATTGTATCAAAAAAAATTAACAAGCTGAAGAGATCAACTGTGGGATTAAAAATGCAATCACCAATATTTATTATTTTTGTAGTCTCTATAGTTGTATTTGTACAGAGCATATCAATATCTGTAACTAATGTATCTGTAACCATATAGATATCTGAATCTGTTTCTTCTTCTGCTGCTGAAACTGGAGCTGCTTCTTCACTGAGCATCTCCCCCTGCCTGATTTCAGTGGTAGTTGGAATTAGGCCACTAGTAGAAGAAGTAGGGACAGAGGAAGCAGCAATGATGGCAGCAAGAGAAGAAATGGAATTACCAAGAGGTGTAATAACCTCTACTATAAGTATCCTAAACACTGGAGTGATGTGCTCCAGGATGGTGGACAGGGAGGGATAAACTGTATCCATAAACTCAGGTGGAGTTTGAGTGGATACAGATGGAGGAGAAGGAGTGACATCTTGTATGATGTCATCCTATGGAGATGATGTAGCAGGGGATGGTGTTGGACTGGGAATGTCACGAATAGGTGAGGTGGGTGTAGATGGTAAGGAGGTGAACAGATTAAAGGTAGGTGATGATAAGAATGTTTCAGTGTGTATGTCTTGTAGGTGGGATGGTAGTGGAGATTGTGGAGGTGTGATATGGTGGGGAGATTGAAAAGGTGTTGTTGGAAGAGATGTTGTTGAAGGAGGAACTGCTTCAACAGTAGGGTGGGGAGTGGCTATTACAGCCCTGGTGCCCTCAGAAGGCCTGGAGGAGGAGGAAGCCTTGGATGGCTTTGTGATTCTCCTCTCCCATCTGCCAAACAGGACAGAGGTTAGCCTTTTGGCAGCATTTATGAACACTGTTGTGGAAACCAGATGTTCAGATGCCTTATCTTGTAGAAATATCCCCAAACCCGTCCAAAACAGACCTCTTTCTTATTATTCTTCTTTTTAATCGGATCAAATAATAACATGCCCCAGTTTACACCTTTCTTTTCAACCAAGGAACCCATCACCAAGAACTGGTGCTTGGTGATTTAGTCATGTGTTGTATGTTTGCCCAGCAGTACTTTCCCGACTACATCTGCTAAGAACTTGTACTCAGCAGACAAGTTCTTCTTCAGCAGCTTGTTTGGGTTATCTCCAGAATGACCCATTTTGATCAGCATGTTATTATATTCCTCATTATTCATTTCTATCTCTTCATCACCATTCAGTAGACCGAAAATTTCGGTTAGTACAGTAGGGGAAAGGGAGACTAGATTACCAGAAATTGTTCCCGTCATATTATCTTCAGATGTTAAGGATGTAAAGACCCATTCCTTTATTTCAGTCATTGCAATCTTGATGCGGCAGGTCATGAACTGCTGTAGATTTTGATCTTCAAATAACTTCAGAATTTCCACAAAGATTGGGTCGGTATGCTGAAATGAGTCGAAATCAATATCAAAACTCATATCAAATTTCATTACGGAAAGAGCGCTCGCAAGAATCTCCATGAGTGCACCTGCAAGGGAAAAACAAAGATCAAGTGCAAGGGAACTGAAAGCGCGGGACGAAGCTCGAAGAAAACCTAGATATAAGGTTTTCAGAATATGAACCGTCAGACTCCGTTCGACGAAAAAAGAAAAGATCTTCAATCTGAGTTCGACGAAGTATTTTAATAGAAAATGAGCTCGGCGATCTCAGTCTGAAGAAGACGAATAAATCGTCGATCTCAGTTCGATGATAAATTCACTGAAGTAGGGATCGTCGATCTCCGTTCAACGAAAATTATTTCACTAAGAAGTGATCGTCGAACTTCATTCGACGAACTCTTCACGAGGAGTTCACAGATCGTTGATCTCAGTTCGACGAACTGTCAACAAATCATCGATCACAGACAAAATTTAAATTAACTCATCTCCATTGATCATTCCTAACTGATTTAAGAAAAACAGATGTTTCTTCTCATCTAACGGCTTGGTGAAGATGTCTGTCCTTTGTAAATCAGTGGAAATGAAGACGAGATTAATTTTCTTTTTGTCTACACAGTCTCTAATGAAATGGTGTCTTATTTTTATATGCTTGGTCCTACTATGATCCATTGGATTTTGTGCTATGGATATAGCACTAGTACTATCACAATATATAGTTGAATTATTTAAGTTGTATCCATAATCCAGTAGTTGGTTTTGTATCCACAAAACCTGTGAGCAACAACTGCCAGCAGCTATGTATTTTGCTTCTGCAGTTGATATGGACACATAGGTTTGTGTTTTACAGAACCAGGACACTAGCCTATCACCAAGGAACTGGCATGTTCATGTTGTGCTTTTTTTATCCACTCTACATCCAGCATAGTCAGCATCTGAAAATCCAGTTATGTCAAATTCTGACTCTGATGGATATAAAAGTCCTAGATTTGGACAACCCTTTATATATCTCAAAATCCTTTTTAGCAAAATATAGTGAGATTCTTTAGGTTTCACTTGGAACCTAGCATAAATGCATATAGCAAACATGATGTCTGGCTTACTTGCTGTGAGATATAATAAGGACCCAACAATGACCCTATACAACTTCTGATCAACAGATTTTCCATACTCATCAGAATCTATCACAGCATTTGGATCCATGGGTGTCTTCATTACTGAGGCATCACACATCTCAAATCTCTTAATAAGCTCCTTAGCATATTTAGATTGGGAGATGAAGATACCGTCAGTTGATTGCTTCACTTGGAGACCAAGGAAATATGAAAGTTCACCCATGCTACTCATCTCAAACTTTGAATGCATAAGGTTAGAGAACCTTTTGCATAGTTTGGGATCAGTTGAGTCAAAGATAATATCATCTACATAAATTTGTACTAATAAGATTTTATCTTTATGATGCTTAATAAAAAGAGTCCTATCTACGATGCCTCTAGAAAATTTATGCTCTAACAGGAAGCTAGCTAAGGTCTCATACCAAGCTCTTGGAGCTAGCTTTAAACCATAGAGAGCTTTTTGCAATCTAAAGACATAAGAGGGATAGGTTGGAGAGATAAAACCTGGTGGTTGCTCCACATATACTTCTTCTTTGAGTTCTCCATTTAGAAAAGCACTTTTAACATCCATTTGATAGACTTTGAACTTTTTGAATGCATCATATGCAAGGAACATTCTTATAGCCTCAAGTCTTGCAACAGGAGCAAATGTCTGATCATAATCAATGCCTTCTTCTTGCCTATAGCCTTGAGCCACTAGCCTTGCCTTGTTCCTTATAATGTTACCTTCTGCATCCAACTTGTTTCTGAACACCCATTTGGTTCCAATGACTGGGTAGTCTTTGGGTCTAGGAACCAAAACCCAAACTCTACATCTCTCAAATTGATTGAGCTCAACTTGCATTGCAATGATTCAGTGGGGATCTTGCTCAGCATCTTTAATGGATTGAGGCTCAAATTGAGAGAGGAAATAAGTAAACATCAAGTCATGGTTGAGTTGATGCCTTATTTGCACAGCAGCTGAAATGTCTCCAATCACTTGAGATCTAGGATGATCTCTAAGTGTGACAAAATCAGTGAGAGGAGCTGGTTGGGCAATAGCTTGGGGAATAAATTCCTCTTGTGGAATTTCATTAGCTGTTGGATAGGGTTCAGTCTCCTCTATAATTTCTTCTTCACTTTCTTCTTCAACTTGTGGAGAGGGATTTATTGGAACCTCTTGTGTGAGGCTTAGATCATCCACTCTCTCACACAAGTGAGCTACCTGTAAAGTGTCGTTGGTAGAAATTTCTTTCTCCTTATAAGACATGTTAGCTTCATCAAAAGTCACATGAACAGATTCCTCAATTTTTAAAGTAGATTTATTAAATACCGTATAAGATTTGCTGACTTGGGAATATCCTAGAAAAATTCCCTCTTCAGCCTTAGCTTCAAACTTTTTAATGTATTTCTTGTCATTGTTATGAATATAGCATATGCAACCAAATATTTTAAATTGGGTGATTTTAGATTTCTTCCCTTTAAGCAATTCATAGGGAGTCTTATTCTTAAGTTTATATATTAAGCTTCTGTTCAGTACATAGTTTGCTATGCTCATAGCCTCTGCCCAAAAGGATAGGGGCATGTAAGAATCTGCAAGTAATGTGCCTGCAGCTTCAATTAGGGTCCTATTTTCCCTTTCAGCTATCTCATTTTGTTGAGGAGTTCTAGGAGCTGAGAAGCAATGTCTGATATCTTCCTTCTCACAGAACTCATGCATAAGAAGACACTCAAACTCAGTACCATGATCACTTCTAATCAATGCAACTTGAGTAGAGTACTCAATCTGTATGGTCTTGAGAAAATCTGTAAGAACCTTGAATGTATCTGACTTAGATCTCAGAAAGAACACCTAAGTAAATCTTGAGAAGTCATCTATAACAACTAGAGTATAAGATTTCCCTCTTAGGCTTTGTACAGCAATAGGGCCAAAAAGGTTCATGTGTAGCAAGTACAAGATCCTAGGTGAATCACTCTTATTAACTGTTTTAAAGCTAAATTTAGTTTATTTGCCTAATTGACAAGCCCTACAGAGGCCTTCCTTCTTGTAGGGACCAGAACGCAATCCTCTAACAAGGTTGTCTTTAGATAACCTAGTAATATTTTTCAGATTAACATGTCCTAATCTTTTATGTCATAAATCATTTTGATTGCTAACAAGATTAAATAAACAAATATCTGATGTTGCAGATTGAAAATTAACTACATATATGTTGCCTTGTCTATTTCCAATTAAAATAGTTTGGTTTTCTTTAGTAGAAATAATACAAGAGCTTGAGTTAAAATATACCTGATAACCTTCTTCACATAGTTGACTTATGGAGATGAGGTTATGATTTAGTCCACTTACATATGTAACCTTTTTGAAAATAACTGCTCCAATCTTAACTTCTCCAAATCCTTCAGACTGGCAACAATTTGAGTCACCGAAGATCACCTTTGGTCCCAGCTTGGACTTGTAATTATTTAGGTTGTCCTTACTACCATTCATATGCTTGGAGAATCTACTGTCCAGATACCATAGTTGATTTAAAGCTGGACAGCTTTTTACCTGCAAAGGAAAAAAATTACTGGTTCTTGACCCAGATTACCTTGGTCCCTTTGTTTTTCTGATATGAAAACCTTGATATAACAGAAAATTCAGGTTGAGATTTATATCCTAAGGGATGGTATCTCTTAGGTGGAATTTCCCAATTAGCAAATGGATTAACAAGTTTTATAGGTTGATTAAAATTTCTGTTAAAGTTATGATTTTTGTTAAGTTTGACTGAGTTCGACAAAATGTTGTAAGTTCGTCGATCGAAGTTCGACGAGATGGGATGAGATCGTCGATCTCTGCTCAGAGAATGAATACATTCATTTTCTGGGCCCCAAGTTCGTCGATCTCTGCTTGAAGAACCACACAAGATTCGTCGATCGCAGTAAGATGAATTATTATGGCTAATGTTGACGTTCATAGATCGTCGATCGGAGTTCGGCGAACTAGCCACATTTCGTCGATCGGAGTTCGACGAAATCTGTTGAACATTGTTTTTATTTAGGTTTTTCTTGATTCTATTCTGTTAGTTTTTAGATTTAAGTAAGCCTTTTGTGGGTTGCTTATTGTATATAACTTCTTTTCCTTTTTCTGGAATAAATTTTATGGGGGTTGTCAGTATATTTTTCTTAAGTGTGAGAGGTAAGCTTGATGAAGCACATAAGTCCAGCTTGCCATTTAGTCTGATATTGACTGTACTTGTGATGTCCATCAGCTTAAGGTTTCTCCCATTGAGAGATTCCTCAAGTTGCTTGGCCTCACATAATTCTATTTTTAGAGAAATGATTTGTTCATTTTCTAAAACTAAATCATCCTTGAGCTTAGTGTTTTCAGCAAATAGATTATCAAATTCAGCTTGCCCACCTCTTAACATTTTGATTTCTTTTTCGGATTTTATTAGGTCATTTCATAAAGCTTTGAATTCATTTTTAAAATCAATAGAATTAAAATCAAAATTAATCTCAGTTAAGGAGATATCGTTATCCAGGGTCTTTAGTTCATTGATGATAACATTAAGCCTGTTATACATCTCAGCCGCTGTTTTAGATTCCTCCTTCTTAAAGTACTCATATTGAGATATTAGGAGGGATCTTCTATTCTTTCTCTCATCTACTGAGCATGTACTATTTGGTTTTGATAGTCCCAGATTTCTTTGGCAGAAGTGCATTCAATCACCTTTTGAAATATGTCATCTGACATAGTTTGGGCCAGTATATTCATAGCTTTTGCATCAGCTATTTTAGCTTTCTTCTGAGCATCAGTCCACTCAGGTGGTGGAACTGCATGAGTGCTTGAAGTTGATGTGGATGTAGAAGTTGTTGGTTGAGGAGGACCTGTTAAAATTGAATTGAAAATATCCTCATCAATAGAGTTCATGTAAAGCTTGATTCTTGCCTTCTAGAGTGCAAATTTGTTCAAGTTGCAGACTGGAGGTCTGGTGATAGCATAATCTTTATTTTGTGATATTGTTGTAACACTAGTGAAACTAAAGAAGAGAAAAGCAATATAACAAGGATCTTGGTTCAGATATGAATCTGTGAAACCAAAGAGAACCTCGCTCCGAAACCAATTGAAGGATGGTATGAAAGATACCACCTGAGGTGTTAGACTGTTTAACTCTAGAGGGGGGTGAATAGAGTATTTTAAAATCTTGTTAGATTTTTATTGTGGAAATAAAATAGTAATACTTACATGTGTAATCAGATAGTGCAAAAATATAACTAAACTATTAAGTAAGCAGCACACAATAAAAATAAGAGAGCATCACAGACGACACAAGAATTTTATAGTGGTTCTCCTAAAACTTGGGTACATCCACTCTTCTACCACCCTGGTAGGAATCTACTCAGGTTTTTGATCAGGTACCCTGCCACCAATCAGGTTTTTGCTGAGGTGCCTGTCACCACAAGATCTGATTCAGGTAGATCAGGAAACTCTTCAGGCTTTTGATCAGGTGCCCAAAAACTAAATCAAGTCTTTTGATCAGGAGACTTACAACCAAGTGTTTAACTTTTCAAGGGAGTTATAACCCTGTATACAGTGGGATGATATAAATAAAAGCTATATGTTGTCTTATATTTTCTCAAAACAACTAAGAAGACTTGTATATCCTTGATGGTGTCAAAGCTCCCCCTGAGATAAAGTTCTGTTCAGGAAGATTGAGAGCTTTGCAGGGTGAGTAGGTCTTCTTAAAAAACTTCACTAGAAAGCTATAGACAGATTGAAGTTGATTGTCTCTTGGAAGCTTGCTGGAAGAAGAACACTTGTTAAAGACAGCAGAATTCTTTCTCTTGAATGATTTCTTGTGTTCAGTGTGTTATCAGTTTTGTCTTGTTCTCTATGTGTTCTGCTATCGACTGAAAGAGAAAATCTCTTTTATATGTTCAGTTCAATTCTCCTTTGAATTTTGAATTCCTTTTCATTAAATGCTGACTGCCTGGAGAATGAAATGCGGCTGGAGAGAATATTTACATAAATGAATTTCCCCAATTGTCCCATTAAAAACAGCAAGTAATATTCCTGATGAAGACCGTAATCAATGCTGCCACTAACAGCTATATTCAGAGAATATAAGCATTAATTACTTAGGAATTACTACTATAAAATAAGGACAAAATAAGGGAAATTTCCAAGTCTGGAACTGCACTAGAATCGTTGACCAGAGAACAGATTTCGTCGACTTGAGACCAACGTTCGTCGACCAGAGAAATCATGTTTGTCGACCTGTGAATTCTTGTTCGTCATCCTGAGTTCAGAGAACTGCTTTATGTGGATAATCTGCCAATTCTGTGGTCCAAGTTCGTCAAGTTGATAACTTGTCTTTGTCGACCTGAGTTCAACAAAAGTACTCTGAAAGAATGTGTTGAAGTTGAACTTCTAGAGTTCGTCAACCTGGGCTCAAATATTGTCGAGCTCAACTCAGAAAAATTACTCTGAGTTCGTCGAGCTGAGCACGACTTTCATCGAGCTGAGTTCGACGAACATGGAACTCACTTCCTGAACATGATATTCTTCTAAGTCTGAGTCTTCTGCAGTCTCCAGTTGGCTGTTCCATGTGAGGTTGATTCTAGGGACTTAGCCTAAACTTTAGTACACAATGACATGACCCTGGCTATACATGGTGGGTCAAACATCCTAGTTAGTGAACCTAGCCCAAATCAAACTAGGGATCCAACAAATGGCACTGGGTCTGCTGGAAGCCGCGACTGGAGGTACCGAGGGAAATCTGGCTGGAAACTGCGCTGGATCTGAGGCATCGACGGGTGGTGGCTCTGGAGGTAGAAAATGACGAATACCTTTAAATGTCTCGTCATTTTCTTTTCCTCCAGCTGCCGATAACAGGGAAGGTGGGTCAAGCTATAAAGGAGAGTTTTACCTTTTCAATAACTGATAACTTTCATGTGGAAGGGGTTACACTGGCCGGCAGTTTTAATTAAAATGAATAGGTTAATTTAAAGTTCAAAGGTTAGACTGAATTAAATACGCAGAATTCAGCTACATACAATCAATGGGAAGAAGTGGAGTCAAATATTAGGTGGGGGTCAATGATAAATGATAGGGTTAATTAGGTGGGGGGTTTCAAAACTATCATAAAGGGTTGGAAGATCAAGGGTTGGGAAAATACATAGGTTTTTCCTTCAAAATATTAATTTCAGAAAATATTTAATTTTTCAATTTATTTTGCTTGCTTAAGTTAACATCACCCCCAATTTAACGGACATATCTATTCATGATCTTATTGATTGGTCACTCCAATAAGTCCAACAATAGGGCGGGAATAACAAGCGCGATACAACATGCATGAAAAAGAACATAAACTGCGTGAAACAGTGCGCTACAAAAATTACAAAAATAAACTAAAATAAAGATGCCAACATGGGTTGCATCAATTTTCCTGGGGTTGAAAGGTCTCGACCCCGTCGAGAGTACGACGAAACCTACCATCGAAAGAACTAAAAGCTGATCCGAGGGATTGTTGAGAAACTTCCCTGATGTGTTAGATGATGGTGGAACACGTGGAGGACCCGTCCTTACTGCATATGATCTGGAAGGTCACCCTCTTTCCTGAAAGACGCAGGAAGCCAAACTCCATTGGAAAACTCTCGGTGTTTAAGTCAACCATGGAGTTACAGTTTTCCAAATTTACTCTTAAACCATCAGTAATAATTTTATGCAAAATACATAGATGACTAGTAAAATCTAGAGCAACAAATAGAGGAGCAACATAAAGTGGATAAGAGGGTCGAACAAAGGAATGTGGTGAGAAACAAAACAGAGAGTAAGCAAGAAGAATATGTGGAATTATTAAATCATACAGCATCTTGCGCACTCCTGCTTGACATCTTTGTGTGTCTATTAAATCGAGACAAATCACCTTAATGACAATACTCGTGAGAATCCAACAAGCGCAATAAATTTTAAAACGGTTCTCAAATTTATCATTTAAAACCACCCAGAGGAATCCCTTAAATCTAGTATCCCTATTAGGAGTAAAAATTCTTTTAAAAGTCAATTTCCCTAATAAGGCTAACCCCCAAAAAAATCAAAACTTATTTGATGAAGCCCTAAATACTCACTTACACTTACGGAATAGCGGTGTGAGCTAAACACGTGATCACCAAATATAAAATCAATGTGTGGTGATTCTGGCAGATCATCTAAAATGGATGACTCACTAGAGCCATGTGCGTCTTCCGAGAGTAGGGGTCCAGGTAGAAGTGCAACACTAAATAATAGTGGTGTAGTGGTAACTAAGGAAGATGAGGGCGATGTTGTCGAGGTCCTCCCAGGAGCCTTTGGGACAAGAATATTCTTCTGGGGAAGAAGAACGATCTTGCACCCATAGTGATCGAACGAATGAGAGTTCCTTATACCATCATGTACGACACGTCTATCGTACTGCCATGCACTACCTAACAAGATATGGCAGACATTGATGGGGGCGATATCACAAAGAATAGAATTCTAAAACATATCCCCGATAGAGAACTCTATGAGACAACAGTGAGTAACGGGCATAGTCATGTGACTATTAACCCCAGATAAGTGATAGGGTCTCTCCAAAGGGTGCGTCTCAAGTCCTGGCTTCTCATCCATACGTTCATAAATGAAATCTTCCATGCTACCACTGTCAATGATGATGGAACAAAAATGTCCCTGAATGCGCATAGTAGTGCAAAATAACTTGTGTCTCTGACAATCACGCTCAGTGGGTTCACTAGGGGAAATCAAGCTATATAGTACACAAACTAGGTGTTCAGCTTGTTCTCCCTCGACCTCAATAATGTTATCCGACTCGGGCTCAAACGCAGGTTTGGATTCATTAAGGAAGACTCCATATTTTGGCCCACATCCATCAGAGGAATCAGTAATTGTGATAAAGTGGCGTCGTGGGTACTCAGAAGATTTGTGTCTGTGCTCCATACACTTGAAGCATCGAAATACTCCAGTGTTGGGCTTGGATCCCATGGGCTCCTTACCTCAGATGAGGACATTGGGAGGAGCTGGGGTCCCAGTAGTGATATGAGGAGGGGAATCAAAATTCTTATGGGTGGGTGCAGTGGTGGTGGTGCTCGAAGAAGGCCTATCAGTAGACCTATGCCCAGATGTCCTCTTCTGAAGCGAGGCTTCCACTCTACGTGCTCGACTAGACACTTCACCCAAATCTCTAAAGTCGTACAATTCTAACTCATCCCTTATCGCATAACGGAGCCCGTTCAGATAACAGGACACCGTCATATCGTCCTCCTCGTGTAGGTCTAACCTAGACTGCAATACTAAAAACTCGTGGGTGTACTCATCCACTGAAAGCTTGTCCTGTCGAAGGTTATGGAATCTTTGATAAAGAGTTTGCAGATAGTCCTAGGGGACATATCACTTCCGCAATTGTAACTTAAACTCTACCCACGGGTTGATAGGTGCTAGGCCTAAGGTGCAACAGCTGCGCTCTAGTTGAACCCACCAAACTAGTGCGGGTCCTTTTAGCCTAAGGACAACATATTTGACTTGTCGATTCAAAGACATTTGTTTCTACGCCATGAATTGCTCTACACGCTCACACCAATCAAGGCACTTTTCGGGCTCTACGTAACCCTCAAATTCACCTATATCAAGCTTTACTCCATCGTCCCAATGGGGTTGGAGACGGAGTCCAAGTTTGCGTTGTGCAGGCTCTACAGGTCTAGGTTTTTGTTCCTCTTGTCAAGGGTTTTGGTGGGGTGGTTGATTTAATCCTAGATGTCATTCAGCTTCTAGGTTATTGACGGAGATTCTCAGGCTGTTGACTCTGTGGTTCGTGTCTCTCACGTTGGTGGTGAGTGCTTCTACCGTCTTCATCAACTCACCCATTCAGTTAGCTAAGTCTCATATGCTAGCGTTTATGCGTTCTATATGACTCTCCATTTTTTTAAAAAACAAAAAATACTTAATAACAATTTTTTTTTGAAAAAATGATCGAAATAAAAAAATTTTGAAAGATTTTTTTTTAAAAAAAAACTTTTGTTGTTTTTTTTAAAACAAAATTTAAAACAACTAAATAAAAATTAAAACAGGATCGTTCGATTCATAATAGGAGTGCATCGAACCTCCTCTGATACCAAACTAATGCATCCAAAAATCTAAAATTGATTTTAAAAGATAAATTCTGGAAACAAAATTAATTTGAGTGGTAATAGCGGGTGTTTTATGAGAGATTGCATTCGATAACCGTCCAAGATTTCACAATCGCACAAAATTGCCCAACAGTCACTCGCATTCAACGATATGAATTAATGCCCTACAGGTTTTAGAAAGGAAGAAGACAAGCATGAATTTTTGAAATTAACGACAAACAAGGGCAATGAAAACTTTAAGCAAGCAAAAACGACTTTACTGGTCAAGTAGTAATAAGCATAAATTCTGTGAACTAATAATAAGGGAGGAGGAGTTGTGTGAGAGATGTACCCGACCCTTTGCCCGAATAAGGAAATCCCAACCAGAGGAAGGCAGGAACCGGAGTGGGAAAGGTGAGGAAGCAGGCTTGGAGGAGGAGAAACGAGGCCACTGATCGGGGTTAGCACAGCTGGTGGTCATCCTACCTCAAGTCGCTGGAGGAGGGCCAGGAAGGGTGTTGCTGACAGTCGACTGGCCCCTGGCTGGGATGTCGGAGGCATCGATGAGTTCTGCCACCGATCGGAGCATAGAAACCCCGTCCCAGTCAAGTTAGTGCGGAAAGAAGAATCATCGGAGGGCACTGGGTCTGCTGGAAGCAGTGACTGGAGGTATCGAGGGAAATCTGGCTGAAAACTGCGCTGGATTTGAGGCGTCGATGGGTGGTGGCACTGGAGGTGGAAAACGACGAAGACCTTTAAGTGTCTCGTCGTTTTCTTTTCCTCCAGCTGTCGATAACAGGGAAGGGGGTGAAGTTATAAACGAGAGTTTTACCTTTTCAATAACTGATAACAATAATGGGGAAGGGGGTTACACAGGCCGACAGTTTTAATTAAAATGAATAGGTTAATTGAAAGTTCAAAGGTTGGACTGAATTAAATACGCAGAATTCAGCTACATGTAATCAATGGGAAAAAGTGGAGTCAAATATTAGGTGGGGATCAAAGATAACTGATAGGGTTAATTACTTGGGGGGTTTCAAAACTATGATAAAGGGTTGGAAGTCAGGGGTTCGGAAAATACATAGGTTCCTCCCTCAAAATATTAATTTCAGAAAATATTTATTTTTTCAATTTTTTTTGCTTGCTTAAGTTAACATCACCCCCAATTTGACAGACCTATCCATTTGTGATCTTATTGGTCGGTCACTCTAATAAGTCCAACAATAGCGGCGAATAACAAGAGCGATACAACATGCATGAAAAAGAACATAAACTGCGCAAAATAGTGTGCTACAAAAATTACAAATGAAAGGTGTCACATGAGCTACATCATCGTAAAAAGCAAAAACAAGCAACAACGCAAAAGAATGCCTATAACACAAAATAGGAAAATCAAAATAAACTAGGGAAGAAGTCCAAAGGATCATCTCTCCATATCAGCGTCAGCATCGTCGTCTGAGGCATTCTCCACGCCCAGAGCATCGTGTTCCGTAAACCTTTTAGCGCTCGAAATCCCTTGCTGAAACTCAAGAAGTATGTGGCTTCGCGCTCATCCTCTATGAGTGGATCAAACTCCATCGCCATCATCTCAGGACCCGCCACCTCCGTAATACGAGACCGCACTACCTTAAACTCATGAGAGACTCTATACTCGGACACCGCAGTTGTACACATGGCCTCAATCTCCTCCCACTCAGAAATCAACTAAGCATTCTCTTTCTTCAGCTGCTCGACCTCCCCTCATGTTGGTACATCGCAACGTCAACCGCCTCTGTACAGTGGACCGCCTCCCCAAAGTCAGCCTCCCGTAAAGATCCCCAATCTCAAAATCAGTGGCCCTTGGCTTGTCTCGAAGAGTCTCCACCTCGAACTGAGGAGAGGACAACTGAGATTATGCATTAACCAGCTAAGAAATTACCTCTTTCTTCTTCCATCATGCCTCCGCTAGTGAGTCCTCAGAAGTGTCCAGCTTTACCCACAGAGAAACAAAATCATCCTTCATGGTTACATAGGTATCATTCCACGAGAATGCAATATCACGAGACTCATCAAGCTGCAATCATGGAAAACAAATTATTCTCATGCACAATGCAACTCAAAAGTGGGAAAATACTGGGGGAAACTAACATACCTTTCAGAGAAGTGCTTAGCAAGCAGAGCATTCCCACTCCTTCCCCCCTCCCCATCACTAATAACAGCTTAGGGACCACTCGAGAAGTCGGAGCAATCACAAGAATCACTGGTACATCCGCGATTTCTGTGGGCGGTCGATCAGCAAACAGATCATCTGGAGAGTCATTGGTGACGTCAATAACGACCTCGAGGGCAACATAGGACGAACCGCCTCCTCCCTGCCATTGCGAAAAGTCCGGCTTCCTCTTTTTTCAACACTCTAGTGGCAAGACACAACTCTGCTCCGCGTCCGTCGAAAGACCCACAAGAACTAGCCGCTTCTCGACAATGAATGTGTTGATCTTATAAAGAACAACCCCAAGCTCGTGTGGATCCTCAAATCCCAGTAACGGAGTAAAGTTATGCTCCTTCCCCGTGAGATGGATACAACTGTTAGGAGGATCCCACCAATCTTGGGCAGCTCCCGCAGGTTCTTGACAAACCCATACAATGTCCCTCCACAACGATAGTCAGTCTTGTCCTCATACAAAAATCGCCTCTTATTGCTCTGAACTTTGACCTGGTCACCTGATCCAAGGCTGACCTCGCACCACTTGCAAAAGAGGCGAATTGACATCTGGGATTCGTGCTCCTGAATGAACCAAAGTATCCCCATAATCCGCATCATCCCTACCAGAGAAAATTGTATCACCAGAATGTTGTAGAACTGAAGTACAATGATTGCCTCATCCGTAGGATGGATCTGAAAGCCTGCCTTCACGCACCCCTCCATAATCGTAAAGTGGCCTGCAGGAGGGTGTTGAATGCACTCTGATGGAGAAGGAATTACAATCTCGACATCCTCCAAAATCCCAAATCGCTTCCTCCAACTACCCACACGTGCATAGGTCAAGGACGATAGAAGGTACATCGATCACTACGGAACACCGCCTTTCGACACCTGCAAAAGAAACGGGCGTCAACACCAAAGCAAGCTAAGGAAAGAAGATTAGTGCGTATGGAGAACATCGCGATCACAAAAGCAACCCCGGGCTCGAGCGCAGGAAAATCCTCACACATGCGCGTCAGCATGCGGGCAACCCCCATGTGATCCCACACGGATATCCCCGGACATCCGCATGTGTGTGACTAGCCCTAGTACGCGAGGGCGCACTAGCCCGCGGACAGCCCCACATGCATGCATGGCCACGCTCGCGTGCGAGCCATACCACATGCGCGGCTGACTTCAAGCGTGGGTGCCCCAACAACCTCCACGCAACTCTGCTTTTGCCTCCTTCGTGATCGCTGCCTCTTCCGTTGCCTCCGCACCAGCGCCCTTCTGCACGGAACTACCCTCTGCAACCTCTCCTACTCACCTGGCTCCTCACTCCCGAGTTAAGATTAATACTAACCTTCTTCGAGGGGATATGATGGTCGTAGAAGCTCTGCGAACTCCAAATCTCTACAATAGTATGTGTAAAGTGAGGAAAGACCCCCCTCTAATTTATAGGCATTAGAGGGAAGGCTCGTAATGGAAGGCCACCAAATTTGCAAGATAGTTGTTGCCAAATTTTCCTATCTCAAAACAAGCAGCGAATAAGCAACAATCTTTGACTGATATCTCGCAAAGTTTGGCATATAATTTTTTGATGATTGGTGCACGCCAGGAGAAGCAAGAAATTTTTGTGCTCATCGCTTTGCGGATCATGACTAGCGAAAATTAGGGGGGAATTTTGTGGGGTCTCCCCTGAAATTTCTAAGTCAAACCATCAAGAAGCGGACCAAGTGCGCATGGGGTCGACCGTATAGATTACGTGCATCAAAGACGCCAGCCCCGAGAGCCCCCAGAGAATAAGTCGAACCTAAGCATGCTCATAGTAGGGCCATACAGGTGCACCTGGCCTCCGCAGCCAATGCACATGCGGTCGTGCCTCGCCAGCCCATGCAGCCGCTGGGTCGTGCCCTCGTGCGACCGCACCCCGAGAAGCTGTGCGCAGTCATAGGGTTGTGCTCCCGCATGGCCGGACCGAGCGGACGCAGGGTCGCGCCCACACATGGCCGCACTTCCCGTAAGCACACGGTGCACTTGCGTGCACTGGAAGCAGCCACCTCCGCCACTAGAGACCCCTGCGATCTCTGTATGCCTCCTCCCCCTTAGGCCACCTCTGGCTACTGCCTCCCCCAGGCACCTTGCTCAGCCTGCAAGAACTACCCGTGTAACGACCAGACAGAACAACCCGACTGTTGAACCAGCGTGGAAATCCGTCATACCAGGCTGCATTCCAAGCACCCAATCCCTCTCTAGTCCCCCATAGGGCATAGTGGGTTGTTGGAGGCTGCAACCTCTCTTTAATGAGCAAAGCTCTCCAGTTAAGCACGCAGCACGGGGACTTCCTAGGAGGCCACTATTGAGAATATTGCCCTTCAATGTTCCTTGGATTTTAAGATGCATCACCTACAATACTAAGTGCATATTGAATTTGATAAACCTTTTCTTTCATATCATTACAGGTTTAAGTTGTTCTAAATCTTGATAAGAACATCTCTGGACATTCTGATATGTCTTAGCAGTTTGAGGGAAAATTCGCTGAGAAGGCAATCTGGTCTCAGTGGAATCGCTGAGAAGGCAGTCTGGTCTCAGTGGAATTGCTGAGAAGGCAGTCTGTCTCAGCGGAACAACTGAGAAGCAGATGATTTGCGCTGGGATAGAAGCCAGTCTCAGCTAAACCGTTGAGATGTTTTCAAATAGTATCGTTAAGAAGGCACGGCCTATTTTTGGCAGAAAGAAGATAAAGCAAGATAACTTTATCTATTTCTGGACATGTTGTGTCAGTACAAATTCAAAGAGTCATTGCTGAGTTGAAACATAAAAAAGCAACATTAAGGCCAATGAGAGAAGTGCTAAGTTCTGAGATCTGAGATTTGACCTAGCAGAAAGTTCTTCCCGGTCATGAATTGGGAAAAGTCAATCTTTCTGATAGTTGTGCACTTCAATTTCAGTAAGATAGTATGTTCTTGTTGAGCAGGTTTAGAAGAACAAGTTGAGTCACCCTGGATTCATGAGGTTGATCTTCTTCCTTCTACTGAAGATAGGAGATCAAGGTGGAGCAAGGGCTTAAGCTGCAGAACCATTCTGCAGTCCTGCTCCAAGTCAGCTCACTGTTGTGCAAGTTCAATATAAGACAAAGGCTAAAGATTTATTTTCTAAGGTTTTCTATTGTGATCAATTTATAATTATTATCTATAAGAACATCATTGTTCTGAGTATAGGGTTGTTGAGCCTGAGTATAGGGTTGTTGAGCCTAAGTGTAGGGCATGTGTGCCTGAGGTAGGGTTATCCTTCTAGCCTGAGTGGTAGGGCTTCTTGATAGGCCTGAGGTAATTGACCAGGTGGGTCACTGAGCTATAGGAGTATAACATACTCTAAGTTTGTAGGGTTGTGGCCTAAGGTAGGGTCTTGGAGGAGACCTGAGAGATCTCGAGAGATCTTTATTGTAAGCTCTTTACGATGAGTTTTGGAGGAGGTTGCCTTGTCTAACACATTGTTAGAAAGGTGGAGAGGGAGAGTGGATGTACCCATACCTTGGGGAACTACTATAAATCATAGTGTGCTTTTTGTGTGTTTTTTGATTCTTCTTAACAACTAAAAATAGCTAAGTATAAGAGGAAAAAATCAAACAACCTATTCAACCCCCCCCCCCCTCTAGGTAATTTATACTATACTAAGTTAACTATCAAGTGGTATCAGAGGGAGGTTGGTCAAAAAGGACTTAAGTCTGACTAGATCCTATAAGAGGTATTCTACCATTCCAAATATATCTACTGCAGAGGCTCATAAGGAGATGAGTTTTATGAAGTTGCCCATATACAGAAAATAGTCCTTTGGCATACATAAGCAAAGGGTGAGGCTATTCATGGAAGCCTCAGACCCTAGGATCTATATCACTATTAAGGAGGGACCTTTTATCCCCCAAAAGCCTCGACTATTGATCCAAATGAGAGAGTGCCCAAGTTATATGTTGAGATCGCTAGGGATGAAGTAGTAATTGCTATTATGGATAAGAAAGCTAAAAATATCATAGTAAATGCAATTGATGACCCCACCTTTCAAAGCTTGGTGCACTATAAAACTACTAAAGAAATGTAGGATACACTGATAGTTTATATGGAAGGCACTAAATAAGTGAGGGATGATAAGAAATCCCTGCTAAAGTAGGAATATGAAGCCTTCAGGCAGAATAGCAAGGATAGCATAGCTGAATGCTATGAAAGATTCTTCAGGGTGGTCAATGAGTTGAGAACCTATGGAAGGATTTTCAGCAACTATGAGCTGAATAATAATTTTTTGAGGTCTCTAACTAGAGACTGGGACACAAAAATCTATGTCATAAGGGAGGTGTCCAAGCTATCTAATACTTCTCCACATACTCTATTTGTAAAGCTGCTCTCTTATGAGATGCAGATATCTGCAAGGAAGGTGGAAGAAACCACCATCAGGTCCCATGCCAAGGAGAGGTATGTGGCTCTCAAAGCTGAGAGCTCTAAGAAGAGCAAGGAGAGAATTCCCTCTCCTCCAAGAAGGCCAGCTGACTTAGAGAGTTTTGAGTCCAACACATCTGACAACAACATATTTGATGGGGAATTTACTGCCTTCTCAAGGCAATTCAAGAAGATGATGAAGAGGAAGTAATGGAAGAGCAAACCTTCCTCCTCTTCAAACTACAAGAAGGATAACAGCAGACCTGGAAAGAAGTACTCCAAAGGAGACGGGTATGAAACTAAACCTAGTAAACATATTTCTACTAATATTATATGTTATTGCTGCAGCAAGCCTGGTCATGTCAGACTGCCCAGTCAAAAGGAAAGAAACAGGTGAGAAGAAGCACCATCACCACAAGGGCAAGAAAGCTGAAAAGACTTTCCTTGCCAAGAAGGATAAGAGTTGGAGTCAATCTGACTCAGCATCTTCAAATTCTGAAGAAGAACATGAAGCCTATATTGGGTTTTTTTTGCTGCTGACGAAGATGATGACTATCCAGCTACAAGGAAAGGCATCATGTGTTGGAGCAAACGGCTCACATATCCTTAGTTTGATAATATCAACTCTCATGTTATATTTGATTACATATTGTGTTTGGTAGAGTGTGTAGGTTTACAGGTCCAAGAAATTCAAGGAGCCCTCCTCAGGAACCTACCGCCGAGTAGTAGTAGTTAACGTCGGGCAGTAGCCTGAATTAAATGTACAAGGCGCTCGGGAATCTACCGCGTCGCGCTAGTCATACCGCCCACAATAGCTCGAGGAATTAATTCGTCTAGGCTCTCAGGAACCTACCGTGCAGGCGCTAACTTGATACCGTGCTGAGTTAGACCACTCAATGATCGTCGAGATGGAAGCGTCGAGACAACTAGAATACCGTCGGGCGCAAGCTTGGTACCGCACTGCAGTAACACACACAACAATAGTCGAGAGGGAATCATCGAGACAACTGAACTACCATCGGGCGCTAGCTTAGTACCGCGCTGCGATAACACTAAACGATCGTCGAGAGGGAAGCATCAAGACAACTGAACTACCACCAGACGCTAGCTTGGTACCGTGTCGCGGTAACATACTCAACGATCATCGAGACAAAAGCATCGAGATGATTGGACTACCATCGTGCGCTACCTACCTACCGCGCCGCGCTAGCATTAGAAAAAGGAAAATATTTGTTTTGAATATTTTTCCAAATTTGGAGGACAGCTGTCAACATCAAGGGCGCGAACCTACCGCCGGGCGCTAGCCTTAACATCGACGATAGCCTATTTTCACAAAGACATGTATAAAGGCACCTCATTTTCTGTGTTCCTCACCAAGACGAAAAGAGACAGAGTTATGTGATTCCTAAGGTTCGGCCGCCTCTCTCGTGTCCGTTCTGTCGTCTCTATCTAAGGAAAAAATACCACCTCCATCTCATTTGTGCACAAAGAACTCTGGCGAGCCAAGGACTACATCGACTACGAAGAGTCGACCAGTTGCAAGCACACGAAGATCTCAAGCACTGATTGTGGATCGCTCGGCGGAGGAATCGTCAAGAGGGAGATTTTAATCATTTTAAAACCTTTAAACTTTTATTGTATTCTTTCTCTTTCTCTATTTTACTTGGTGAAGGAAATCAACCAGGGAAGGTCATCAGAATCCGAGGTAGGATTCCGTGAGAAATCGTCCTGGGGAAGGGACATCTAGATCGGGTGATCTAGCGGGGCTCAAAGACCCTTCTTTGCATGGAGGTGAAGAGACGGCTCGGAGACCTTTCTTGGAGATAAAGGGAGAGAGTCAACCGGTCTGTGGAGCGGGTCGGTATAGAAAACCAAAAGTTGTTTTTATTCACCGTCTTCGATCTCCGACATCATGGAGATCAAGTTTTGTAATCTTTAACAACAATTGTTGATTTTACTTTGGAATGAAATTCATTTTTTGTGTATTCTCCTATATATTACGTTTTGTGTTTCTGAAAGGTGCATAGATTTCCAAGGAGGAATCTGCCCAGAAAAACGAGTTCTGTAACGTACCGCCGCGCATTAGTTACCTAACTCCCCGCAGTAGCTTCCTGAACTAGTTTTTATGGTTCGAAATATTTCGGACTCCTAGTAATCGTCGTTAAACCTTATTCCCCCCCCCCTCTCTAAGGTTGGACACTAGATCCAATAAGTGGTATCAGAGGCAGGTTATTCTAAAAACGATTTCGCCACCGGGATTAATGGCCAACCCTGATCTCGAATCTACAAGTGGGGATGAAAAGTTACACACCGAAAAATCACTAGCACCTCTGTTATTTTTAGGCAAAAACTATGAATGATGGAAAGTCTTGATGAGAAAATTTCTTATAAGTCGAGACATAGAAGTGTGGAACATAACGTATATCAAGCCGCCAAATAACTTAACTAAGCATGAATGTCATTTAAATGTTTAAGCTATGCATAGTTTATTTTGTGGACTTGGTCAGGAAATCTTTAAATTCATCTACATCCTGCCCACTGTATAAGATATATGGAAATTTCTTGTGTCTACTTATAGTCCTCTTTCCGCAGTTGATGAGACTGAGCAATTTCTCATGCATCCAAGTGAAGAACCAGATGGAGATCTGCTCCTGGAGAAATACATGGCAATCATAGCACCGAAGAGGGAAGTTGTAATCTCAACTGTGGATGAGGCAACTCACAAAGAAAGCAAAGAAACTCAATGCTCCAATCTTGCCCCATCCAAGAGCACTATAAGAAAGTTAAACTTGCCTCTTGTATGCAATTCTACTTTTACACTGAATATTTTAGATGTTGCTAGACATAGAATTAGGAAACTTAAAAGTATTAACTCAAAACTACGTCTAGAAAATAACATTTAAGAGCAAGTGTAATTGTAGAGTCTATCGATGTCGTGCCTAATTCTCCCGCATACTCTTTAGATAACAACATTATACCTTATATAGATTGTAATAAATCAAATAAAACACATGAGATTTGCGAAAAAAATCCTCTCTCTACAAAAGAACAAACTGAGAAATTACGTCTAGAAGAATCATCGTTAAAAGGAGATTGTGCTAGATGTGATGATTATAAAAATGAGATAAAGGAGATGGATGAGACGTTTGATGAATTTAGGAGTAAGTATGAAGCCCATATTGAATCGGTCGTCTCCAATCTTAAGAATAGCACAATCATGTACATTAGAGCTAGACAGAATCTCAAAATTAAAAATAAAGAATTAATTACAAAAATCAACGTGCTTAAGGAAATTATGTTGAAAAGCTCACGACACACAACTCCAAAGTTTCAAGTAAAACCCGAAATCATGTCCTCTGGCTCCTTTTGGATACCTAAATATCTTATATATTAACATCCACAATCTGCGTGAAGTTGGTTTTAAAACAACTACACGATATATTACTTCATGATTGTAACGCACTCGAATTTTTTGATAATTATTTGATTTGGTAATGTCATAGTTATGGCATCAGGGCGTTACTTTTTAACGTCGAGTTGACGGCGCGACGTCGTTTAGGCATTTTCGAGTCTGTTCAGTCGAGTCAACCAAATTCGTGAATTCTGGTGGTAATTGGAAAATTTTGCGTTGGAAAATTAAGTTAAGTAATTTTGGACTTGCTCGTCAATTTTCGTCGCAATCCAAACATTTTTGCAGTCTCGGCACGCGTTTGTAGTTTTGAATTATTTACGTTTGTCGTAAACTTTAGAAATAAATATCTCAGGAATGGCTCGTCGAATTTTGGTTTTGACTTCACCATTGGGTTTGTAGCGTTAGTGTTCTCCTACAGTGTGAGTTTTGTTTTTTTCGGTGCGTGTTTGAGCCTCCGTTTTGAACTCGTGTTTACTTATTCAAAAATATATAAATATGATTATTTTAATATTAAAGCACTATTCAAAAATGTCATTTCCTATTCATCTCTATACTTCAATTTTTTGGATATATTTGTAAAATTCATTGTTCATGGAATTGAATTCTCGAGTAGTCTGGCTTGTTCTCTGGTTAATGTTGGCTTGTTCTCGAGTATATCAGGCCCTGTTCTCGAGTGCAGTATTTTAGTTCTCAAGTACCTGCTTCATCTTCTCGAGTAAATTACTTCTTGTTCTCGAGTACATGTTTTCCTCTTCTCGAGTACTTCTAAACTTGTTCTCGAGTAGTCGGTCGTCCTTCCCGAGAAGTCTGTTTCAGTCTTCGTTTGGGCGCCGTTTTGAAGGTCAAAACCGTGTCGTATAGAAAAATGGTTAACATGAAATTTTTTTGTCTCGACGAGATCTACAACTTTCATGTTGAGCACTTGTAGATTTGGAGCCATCTTAAAGCTCTATTTTCATTTTTCCGCACGCCCGCACTTAAAATGTCTACATCCTTCCTTTTTAGACAGAAAATTTTTATAAATACATGTATATATTCTTATACCTAAGGATAATTAGAAAGAAAAAACTTCATCATCTTTCTCACGTTTAGACCGAACCGAAACCAGAGCGGCGACTCCCTCCCGTTCGTAAATCTTCTGATGGCCGCCGACGGAGCTCCGGTGCTCGAAATCTTCAACCAAATATAGATTCGGAAAGCTCTCAGTGAGAGCTTCATCGTCGTGGTAAAATCTTCCCCTTTCCTTGAGATTTTCTCGCCAGGGTTTTCAGCCCTAACTCCTATTTTCGTCCATTCGTGTTAGATTTCGACTTCTCTCGTCATCTTTAGCCCTGATTTTCGTCGAGGCATGATTTGGAGAATTTCTCCAGTAAAACCAAGGCAAGTGGTGTTTTTCCCTACTTCCCCCTCTTTCTAGATCTTGATGGTAACTGTTTTACTTTTGTTCATTAATCCTTTTGCACTTTGGTCATTCCAACTGTAGATGTGTTTAATACCCCTTGGAATTTACTTGAATTTATAAGTTCTTGTCATGATTGTTCAACTTTGTAGCGTTGCGGTGATTTGATGAAATGTTATATTGTTAGCTTTAATCGCCCTTAACCATTATTGTAGAACGTATTAGAGTTATCTAGGGTTGTAAATCCTTCTTGAAGGTTGATCAACCACTTCTTAGTCTAGAATTGTCTAGTAGAATCCGATGTGTTAAATCCTGAGATATATTTTTGTAGGGTTTTCTTGATTGCGGGAGTTAGTGGACGAAACCACCTATGCAATGTTTGTTTCCTTTATTAGTACCTCGTGGAACTCTACCGGGTGTTTGGGGCATTTGCGGTGAATGGTGGAGTGTTTAGTCTCCCCGCATTTAGAAGGATAATTATCTTTGGAGTTGTGTCCAACTGAGTTGACCACCCTGCCCGTTTTGGATTGTTTGGTGGAGTTGACCACAGGAGGCTAGTAGGGGTTTGTTTCTTTTCCGGATGATTTAATCATGACCTTTTTCCCCTTATAGTCTTGTGCATTTGGGGGGCTTTTGTGGTACGTGATGCTTCACGTAAGTGTTTCCTTTTGGCTTGTATACATTTCTGTTGCACTTTAATTAAGTATTTTTCTTTGGTCTTGGGTTGGTACCCCTCGACTTTGTTTACTTTTTGCTTACTTTCCACCATTTCTTGTACATTCTTGCTGAGATGTTTTGTATTTGGAATGCCTCAGGTTCAGAGCTGTAGTTGGTAGCCGTGCTGGTTTTGGAGTTTCTGAGCAGCAGTGTTGGTTGTGTTCTTTGCCTCGCCGTAGTGAGGTAGTTTGTTGTTTTTGTTTATTCACTATTTCAGACATACTTTACTTTTGTGGGTTCGTGTCAGTTTGTTGACGCCCACAGGATTGTTATATTTTTTGGATACTTGCTAGCTGCTTAGCTTTCTTTCTGTGTGTTTGGGATACTTGCACTCTGGGATGTTTTATGCTAGGAATGCATGGTAGGTAATTTCAAGTATAAAATAAAACTAATATTATTACCTCATGCATTGCACGCTCTTAGAATGTTAAGTCACTATATTTAACGACCGGACAAATCTACTTTTATTGCTATTATAAACTTAGAACGTGCATACCTTGAGGTATCCTTTGGGAACCTCTAAGCTCTTGTAGGATGCCTATTCCAATAAAAGAAGTATTTTTTCGTAGTGTTTAACTACTTTTCTTGTGAACTAGATGAGTCACTAAGTCGATGGATATGACTATCTGCTATACTTAAATTGATTTTAACTCTAAAAAACATAAAGAATCTTTCTTCATGGTTAAGTAGGAGTTTTGCCTGAGTGTTCGCAGTTATCCCCTGCTGACATTGCATCATGTTGCACATTTTTCCCTTACTATGATATACTTATTTGGCGGTGAAAATGCGGGTTGGAACATTTGGTATCAGAGGGAGGTTGGTTTGATAAGTTGGTCAAACCAGCCAAACTCGTTTAGTTTATTTCCCTGCATTCATTTGCATACACACACACACTGATGTGTCACCAGTACGTCTTAACTGAAGCTTCGACACTACACTCATAGCATGAATAGAAGTATACGGGCATATTATGTAGTATGTGATGCATAATATGTGTTTATATATGGATCCACCATAGGAGGCAACATGTGATGGTTATGTAGTATGGGATGCATAACCATCACCACATGGGTGCCCATTAGCATGTTTTCTTTTCTCGTTGCATGCAATGTTATGTAGTATGAGATGCATAACATTTCTTGTGTACACCGCTCATACATGCATTAAGGGCTTTTAGAATGCATAGCACAGCCTACATAGCATAACATCGCATAAGCACGCGTGCTAAGTTAAGGTTTATATGATGACACGTGCACACAAATGATTTTAAAGGAGAATAAAAAACTCATGCATTCATATCATAGGCACATGAGTAAATAGAATGAGAGGATATCATTCTAAATAGGACATAGCATCATAATAAAATCTCAGAACAAGATGCAGCATAAGCAAGTGTCTAACTATGGTCTGAACTAGTTGTGTGTCCTAGTTGTGGACTGGGATTGTTTTTGACGATTCGTTCGCCACCTTTTCTAGAATGTCGAGACATCCTACGACGAGGTCGACTCCCCTATCAGAGGGTGAGTCGTCTGGTACTCAGAATGAGGTCGTGATTGAAGAATTGTGACAGAGCAATGAAGCTTTGTTTAGGCAAATGTTAGAGATGCAGTCGTAGATCCAAACCTTGTTGGCTGTCATTGCAGGACAACCGCTTAAAGTTTAGGACCCGACCATGGGTCAAGGCGTTCATGTTCCTCCTGCTCCTCTGGTGCCCCCAGCTATGCTGCCACTAGAGATGAACTCCATCTCGCACTTCCAACGATTAGGACCCCCTACCTATGATGGTAGGACATACTTTATGGCTTTGGATTACTGGATTATAGCCATTGAGGAGATGTTCTCTTACTCCGAAGTTTCAGCAGACCAGACACTAATGGTCGGTGCCTACTAGCTCAAGGTTTTGGCAAAGGGCTGGTAGCTAAGGGAGAAGGAAAACTTAAAGGATGGATGTTCATGGGAAGTCTTCAAGGAGCGTTTGATGAAGAAGTTTCTGCCATCGGTCGAGCGAGACATTTGTTAAATGATTTCCTGCACTTAAAGCAGAGGCAGCTCACGGTATGTGAGTATGAGGTGGAGTTTAACACGTTGAGCAGGTTCGCCCTGGATTTAGTAGTTTCTGAAGATAACAGATTCAAGCGTATTCTGGGTGGTCTGAAGAGTGACATCCAGCAATTGGCGAGTGCTTATAAATCGAGGAGTTATGCTGAAGCAGTTGAAGCAGCTCTTAAGTTTGAGGCAATTGACAATTCCAAGAACCGAGGACAACAAATGAGAAAGGATAAGAGGAAGACTAGTGAGAGTAAGAGTTTTCAGGAATCCGGTGCTGCTTCGAGGAAGAGGAGCAAAGAAATATGCAGTTTCTGTGGCTGGCCAGTCCACCCGTTTGAGAAATGTTTCTAGAGGCTAGGAGCATAGAAACAGGAGCAAGTCTATGCGATCCAGGGCGCTCCTAAGAGATATTTGGTTTGTACTTCGTGCAAATGGAAGGGGCATGATGCTTCCCACTGTTGGGATAATATTCGACTCTGATTTCAGTGCGGACAGAAAGATCATATCAAGTTAAAGTGCCCGCAGTCTCAGCCTGCACGACAGCCAATTCCGCTTCGGGCCTTGCCACCGCCGCAGCCTGTAGACAAAGGGAAGGGAAAGCTGAACGTACTATCTCAGAATGAGGCCCAGACATCTACCCAAGTGATTTCAGGTTTGTTTCTAACCTTGTTTTGTTTCTGTTTTAGCTTGTAGCTGTAGTTTCGATGTAGTACGATTAGTTATGTAAGTGTTTTTATAGGGAAATTTAAAATAAAGAACAGTTGGGCGTGTATTCTCTTTGTTTTTGGTGCTACCCACTCGTTTGTGGCTAGAGCCTTTGTTGAGCGTCATCGTTTGACTCTTGATCAAGTCGGCGATGCATTTCAAGTTAAGTTTCCTTCTGGTGATTCGGTGGTGTCAGACCAGGGTATCTGAAGTTGTCCGATTTTGTTAGGCGACTTTTTGTAGTCGCTGATTTGAAGATGATAGACTTGGAAGATTTTGATGTGATCTTGGGCATGTACTGGTTGTCCAAATATGATGCGGTTATCCAGTGCAAGATTAAGCACTTGGACTTCAAGATGGACAACGGTCAACCTGGGAGTGTTTATGGTTTTTCGCACCAAGTTTCTCTGATTATATCTGCGGTACGTGCTCGGAAGCTAGTAAATTTCGGATGTTTCGCTTGTATGGTTTCAACTTTGGAGACCGTTGTTTGCTTGCCATGTGTAGAGGAGATTTCGGTGGTGCTTGAGTTTTCGGATGTTTTTTCAGCTAATCTTCCTGGTCTCCCACCTGAGAGGGACGTGGAGTTTATCATAGATCTGGAGCCAGGTACCCATCCTATTGCTAAGGCGTCATACTAGATGGCCCCGCATAAGTTGGAGGAGATGCGTACTTAGTTGGATGAGTTGCTCCTGAGTGGTTTTATTAGGCCGAGTTCTTCACCTTGGGGTGCTCCCGTCTTGTTTGTAAAGAAAAAAGTACGGATCAATGAGGCTGCGTAATTACTATAGAGAGCTGAATAAAGTCACCATTAAGAATAGATATCCCCTGCCTAGGATTGATGATCTATTTGATCAGTTGCATGGTAGCTCTGTGTTTTCAAAGATCGATCTTCATTCATGCTATCACCAGTTGAGGATTCGTGAGGTAGATATTCCATGAACTGCCTTCCGTTCGCGGCATGGGCATTTTGAGTTTCTGGTAATGTCCTTCGGTTTGACCAATGCTCCCTCTGCCTTTATGGATATGATGAACTGTGTGTTCAAGGATTTTCTGGACCATTTCATGGTCATGTTTATAGATGACGTTTTGGTGTATTCCCACAGTGCTGATGAGCATGTCTAGCACTTGCATTTAGTTTTGTCTACTTTGAGGGAGCATAAGCTATATGCCAAGCTAAGTAAGTGTGAGTTCTGGTTGCCTCAGGTTTCCTTCTTGGGTCATGTGATAAATAAAGATGGAATTTCGGTTGACCCTGAGAAGGTGACTGTTGTTATGGATTGGAATAGGCCCACCACCCCCAAGGAGATAAGGAGCTTCCTAGGTGTGGCTGGCTATTATAGGAGGATTGTAGAGGGTTTCTCTACATTATCTGCACCTTTGACTAAACTGAAGCAGAAGAACACAGCTTTCATTTGGAGCGATAAGTGCGAGGAAGCATTTCTAGAATTGAAGAGGAGACTGTGCACTGCCACAGTTTTGTCTCAGCCTACTAAAGGGTGAGAATATGCAGTGTATGTAGATGCATCGCATGTTGGTCTGGATTGTGTGTTGATGCAGGAAGGCAAGATAATTGCGTATGGGTCGAGACAACTAAAGGTACATGAAAAGAACAACCATACGCATGATCTAGAGTTCTCAGCAGTGATTTATGCCCTAAAGTTGTGGAGGCACTTGCTGTATGGCACAATATGCAAGATTTACACCAATCATAAAAGCTTAAAGTACGTTTTCACTCAAAGAGAGTTGAATCTGCGCCAACGAAAATGGTTAGAGTATGTTGCTGATTATGATGTTGAGATCCAGTACCATCCGGGCAAAGCTAATGTGGTAGCCGACGCCCTGAATAGAAAGACGGGGAAAATTTTTAATATTTTTGTGGATTTGCTGGTAGAAGAATTTCTCTTGATGAATATTTCTGTTGGGAGGTGTAATTTGTCAAGTATTTTGGAGGTAGCTGAGCCTTCATGGGTTGCACTCACAAGATTACATCAGATGGAAGACCTTGAGTTGTTGCACCTTTACAAGAGAACTGAGAAGGGAGAGTTGCCTGATTTTTCAATCGAGGACGTCGGTACCTTGAAGTTCCGCGATAGATTTTGCATCCCCAATGTTGAAGATATTCGAGTTAAATTGTGTAGTGAGGCTCATGGTTCTAGCGTTGTCTACCACCTAGGTTCAACCAAGATGTACCAAGATTTGAAGCAGATCGCCTGGTGGTTCAGAATGAAAGGTGATATAGTGAAGTTCGTTTCAGAATGTTTTACGTGCAAGTGAGTAAAGGCCGATCATGGCAGACCTGGTGGTAAGCTAACGCCCTTAGAAATTCAAAGTTGGAAGTGGGAGAGTATCTCAATGGATTTCATTACTGGGTTATCGAGATCTGCCCGAGGACACGATTCAGTCTGGGTTATTGTTGATTGACTAACGAACTGTGCTCACTTCGTGCCTTTTAAGATTGATTACCCCATGAAGAAGATAGCTGAGCTATACTTAAATGAAGTCATCAGATTACATGGAGTGTCAGTTAGCATTATATCTGATCGAGACTTTAGGTTTACGTCTCGCTATTGTAAGAGTTTACAGGAACGTTTGGGTACTGATCTGCGCTATTCCACAACCTATCATCCGCAGACAAACGGTCAAACGAAAAGAGTGAACCAGATCGTGGAGGATATGATCAGATGTTACATTTTGGACTATGGGGGAGTGTGGGATGAGTGACTCAGATTGATGGAGTTTGCATACAATAATAATTATCAAGAAAATTTGCAGATGGCCCCGTTTGAGGCCTTGTATGGGTGGTGATGCAGAACTCCCTTGTTTTGGGCTGAGGTCGGTGAGAAACCATTGCTGGGTCCTGAAGCGTTAGAAGAAATGGACGTTTCCGTGAAGATTATTCAGGAAAAGCTTCGGATAGCGCAGGGACAATATGAGAAGAACGCCAATCGACGTAGGACTGATTTAGAGTTTGTTGTAGTTGACATGGTGTTTCTCAAAGTTTTCCCGATGTCTGGAGTTAAAAGGTTTGGAAAGAATTATAAGTTGGACCCAAGATATATGAGACCTTTTAAGGTTGTCGAGCATATTGGTGTATCAGCTTATAAGCTAGATGTGCCCACAAATTTTCCTGGTGTGCACGACGTGTTTCATGTGAGCTAGTTGCGGAAAAGTATGCTCAGCGACCGGTAGATTCTTGATGATGTGCCCCAGTTGGAGCCCAATCTTTCCTATGTTGAGATGCCCGTTCGTATTTTGGATTCTTATGATCGAGTGTTGCGGAGAAAAACCATACCCATGGTTATAGGTTTGTGGCAAAATCAAGACGTCAAGAGCGCGACGTGGGAATTGCAGTCGGCAATGAGGGAATCTCATCCGTATCTCTTCCGTTAGTTTCTGGTACGTCTCCATGCTTTAGGGTGTATTTGATTTTCTCGTTTTGGTTTGGTTTTGGTGTTGTGTTAAGTTTCGGGACGAAACTTCTTTTTAGGGAAAGTGATTGTAACGCCACTAAATTGTTTGATAATTATTTGATTTGGTAATGTCATAGTTATGATGTCAGGGCGTTACTTTTTAACGTCGAGTTGACGGCGCGATGCCGTTAAGGCATTTTCGCGTCTGTTCGGTCGAGCAGGCCAAATTTGTGTATTCTTGTGGTAATTGGAAAATTTTACGTTGGAAAATTAAGTTAAGTAATTTTGGACTTGCTCGTCAAGTTTCATCGCGATCCGAGCATTTTTAGAGTCTCGGCGCGCGTTTGTAGTTTTGAATTATTTACGTTTGTCGTAAACTTTAGAAATTAATATCTCGGGAATGGCTCGTTGGATTTTGGTTTTGACTTTGCCATTGGGTTCATAGCGTGAGTGTTCGCCTACGGTGCGAATTTTGTTTGATTCGGCGCGCGTTTGGGCCTCCGTTTTGAACTTGTGTTTCCTTGTTCAAAAATATATAAATATGATTATTTTAATATTAAAACACTATTCAAAATTGTCATTTCCTATTCATCTCTATACTTTAATTTTTGGATATATTTGTAAAATTCACTGTTCATGCAATTGAATTCTCGAGTAGTCTGGCTTGTTCTCGGGTTAATGTTGGCTTGTTCTCGAGTATATCAGGCCCTGTTCTTGAGTGCGGTATTTTAGTTCTCGAGTACCTGCTTCATCTTCACGAGTAAATTACTTCTTGTTCTTGAGTACCTGTTTTCTTCTTCTCGAGTACTTCTAAACTTGTTCTCGAGTAGTCGGTCGTCCTTCTCGAGAAGTCTGTTCCAGTATGCGTTCGGGCGCAGTTTTGAGGGTCAAAACGGTGTCGTATAGAAAAATGGTTAACATGAAATTTGTTTGTCTCGACGAGATCTACAATTTTTATGTTGAGTACTTTTTTATTTGGGGCAATCTTAAACCTCTATTTTTGTTTTTCCGCACACCCGCAATTAAAATGTCCGTCTCCTTCCTTTTTAGACAGAAAAATTTTATAAATACATGCATATATATATATGTATATATTCTTATACCTAACGATAATAAGAAAGAAAAAACTTCATCATCGTTCTCACGTTTAGACCGAACTGAAACCAGAGCGGCGACTCCCTCCCGTTCGTAAATCTTCTGGTAGCCGCCGACGGTGCTACGGTGCTCGAAATCTTCAACCAAATATAGATCCGGAAAGCTCTTAGCGAGTGCTTCGTCGTCGTGGTAAAACCTTCCTCTTTCCTTGAGATTTTCTCGCTAGGGTTTTCGTCCCTAACTCCTATTTTTGGCTGGTGGTTAAAACTCGCGGCGCCCCGCGGGTGTTTTTATTTGGCAAAAGAGCGGTTAATATATTTTATTTTGGAAGGACGTGGCGCGCAGATTTATTAAGTATAAAAAGTTGAAACCTAGTTTTAACGAGAGGAGACAAGTGCACCTATCGCGTGTAGTACAGGATATTTCGGTGTGGAATATCGAGGTCGTATTGTTCTCGGGGTCAGGTTGATTATTTTTACTCTTCCCTAGATGAGACTATTATTCTACCGATATTTAACTTGTCAGGTTATTTTTAAATATATATAAAAAAAGATAGAAAATAAAAACTTTAAAAAGGTGGAGCCGATGAAGAGCTTAGCGCAACCGCATCGAATAAAATTTGAACTAAAATAAACTTTTAATAAAAAGAGATCCTAAATTTCAAATTAATTAAGGCGGAGACTTGGTCGTGAAGGTTCCACTAAAATGAGCTCACCTATCTCTAGGACTATCACTCACCTGAACATTAAGACTATTCGACCGGGTTCTCGTCCGACGAAGGATTCCTCTTAATGTCTGCATTACGCTAAGAACCCCGCTATTGGGTGGGGAACTCAATCCGGTAGAGTTTGAGCGCCTCCTCTCTCGAGGGTTAGTGCGGAACTCCATTTACCAAGGGGTGATCGGTCCATACACACGACCTCTCGACTAGCTAGCATATGGACTACGGAAATAGACCCCACACATCGATTATGTGGTTCTACGCTTCGTAAACCCGTGGCAAATCTTAAGTAATTTTAATTAATTAGAAAAACATGACCTTTAATTATTTAAAGTTATTTTATCTGTCCCAATGCTCTTCAATACTGAGGGCTAAGAGCGGTTAGCCACTCATCGGAATGGGGACGGCTTGCGATGAAAGCAATAAAATAAAAGCTGAAAATAAAAGCAGGAAAAGGAAAGCAGTAAATAAAGCAGTAAATTGCGAGTCCTAGTCAAACGAGTAGGACTGAAATGAAAGCAGTAAAAGACAAGTCCTACTCAAACGAGTAGGACTGAAATTAAAGCGAGTCCTACTCAAACGAGTAGGAGGAAATAAATGCACACATGCACGCACTCTACGGAAATGAAATATTCACACACACAACAGAAAAGTAAAACACACGCACACACTCGACATAAAATGAAAACATACTCACACAACAGAAATGAAAGACACACACACACAATAGAAATTAAAAACTCACACACTCACTTTACTTGAAATGAAGTACACACTCACACAACAAAAATGAAAATACTCCACAAACTCTACTTGAATTGAAAACGCACGCACTCTAAAGGAATGAAAACGCACGCACACACTCGACATGAAAGGAAGGAAAGCTATAAAATATATCTCATAAATGCACACACACATACAAAAATAAGAAAAACTAAGTTACTGAAAAATTAAAACAACTACATTTCTACCGCTAGAATGCGGTAGAAATGAATAAAAAGTCAAAATAAAAATTAACGGAGCAAAAAGTTTTGCAAATAAACGTAAAATGAAAGTGCTCAAAAAATTAAAACAAATACATTTTTACCGCTAGAATGCGGTAGAAATGAATAAAATGAAGTCAGAAAAATTAAAAGAGCAAAAAGTTTTGCAAAAAGCAAAAATAGAAGTGTTTGAAAAATCAAAATAACAGCTTATCCATTCTTATAACTCTATAAAAACGCATAAAAAGTGGAAGAAAATGTAAAAGAACAAAAAGTTTTACGAAAATAAAATACTAGGTAAAATTCAAAACCACTTTTATAACCATTTTTATAGGTTCATAAGGATGAATATGAAGAGTTCTAAAAAAACCTAAGTCTAAAGCAAGTTAAGTAAAAATAACGAAAACATAAAAAATATAAAACTATACTCATACGCACACACGCATTTTAAAGAACAGAAAAACAAAAGAAGCAAAATAAGATTGCATAAGAGAGGTATTTAGATGGAATCCAAAACCATATAAAGGGAGAAAACAACAATTTTATTAAGTAAAAAACGAGTTACATGGAAAGATAAAAACAAAACCTAGGAGAGGGGGAGACCAAATCCCTAACATAGCTTTGGAAAGACATCTAAACAGCACCTACTTATACAAAATGGTTCAAGAAATGGGGAACAAGTTCAGCCAGTAGCTGGGTACTTATAGAAAAAATTTTCATGGTACACGCCCTCTGACACGGGCGTGTCGGGGGGTGTGTCAGTACTGTACATATGGCGGTGCTGAGATTTGACAGCTTCTTTAACTTTTGGATGTACACGTGGCGATCACGCCCTAGGTCACGGGCGTGACGCTTGGCGTGTCGGGGAGGTCGATCTGGGCACGGGTCGCGTCGGAAAGTCGTCGGCGCTGTCTTGTCGGGCCAGGTGGAGAAGTACACGCTTGTGTAGCATCTTGACACGGGAGTGTCGGGTCGGATCGACGAACTTCGAACGCATTTCGTCGAGCTGGAATGACACGGGTCTCGGTCACGGCCGTGTCAAGTGACACGGGCGTGTCTGGGGGCGTGTTCATCAATTTATTCAAAAAAATGTGCTGATTTAACGGGAAATGAAGTTTCACGCCCTGGTCATGGGCGTGACCCAAAGTACACGGGCGTGTAATTGTAATTTTTGACAATTTCTGCAAAATTTGTAGAAAATCAAAATAAACTTAAGTTAGAAATATTTTTACAAAAAGGAAACATTTTATTATGAAAATTAACTAAATGTAACGGAAAACAAATGAAAACGAGTTAATTAATGTAGATAAAAATACGAATATTTACAACTCATCATTGGCCATTCTTGTTAGATTTCGACTTCTCTCGTCATCTTTAGCCCCGATCTTCGTCGAGGCGTTATTTGGAGAATTTTTCCGGTAAAACCAAGGGAAATGGTGGTTTTCCCTCCTTCCCCCTCTTTCCTGATCTTGATGGTAACTGTTTTACTTTGGTTCGTTAATCCTTCTGCACTTTGGTCATTCCAACTATAGATATGTTTAATACCCCTTGGAATTTACTTGAATTTATAAGTTCTTGTCATGAATGTTCAACTTCGTAGTGTTTTGGTGATTTGATGAAATATTATAATGTTGGCTTTAATCGCCCTTAACTATTGTTGTAGAACGTATTAAAGTTATCTAGGGTTGTAAATCCTTCTTGAAGGTTGATCAACTGCTTCTTAGTCTAGAAATGTCTAGTAGAATCCGATATGCCAAGTCTTGAGATATATTTTGTAGGGTTTTTGAAAGAATTGGTTTCAAGATAACCTAAACACCTAGAGGGGGGTAAATATGTACAATTCTTTTTTACTCTAAGGCAGAATATTAATTCAGTTAATCAAATAGAATCAAACAGTTCTACTGCTACCACATCACAGAAATCACAATAGCACAATCAATCACAGATGGCACACAGTTTTATAGTGGTTCCCCAAATGATGGGTACATCCACTTTCTCCCTTCGCCTATCTAGCAGTGTGCTAGATTCGGCCTCAACTTCTTCCTTCCTTCTCAGATCTACAGATCTTACAGCTCAGAACCCAGTCAAGGTTCCTACAACTCAGAGTGAGTCCACACTCCTACAACTCAGGCAATTAAGCCCTACCTCAGCCTTCACCCAGGCCCACAACTCAGAGAATCAAATCTCCTACCTTAGGCACACAGCCCTACCTCAGCCTTCACAAGGCCTACAACTCAGAGATGTAAATCTCCTACCTCAGGCACTTAGCCCTACCTCAGCCTTTATAAATTAGGCTTACAACTCAGATCAATAATGATCTTACAGAAAAATGATAAAAATAAGTTGTATCTTTCACCCAAGTTGAGAGAGAATGGGTAGAAATATTTCTTGATCAGTTCTTGAAAAATCTGATTACTCAGAAATCAACTTGTTTTTTGGCTTTCTTCAAAGCTTCTTGAATCTGAACACAATAAGGTTGAATTTTTTGAAGATGATCTTCAATCAGCTTCCTTCTTAAAACCCAGAAATTAATCTGAATTTTTCTTTGTAGATTAGTTCAGGATCTGCTCTTAAGAGACTAGTTGATGATAGTCTCTTTCTTCACTTTAATTGTTGGAGCTCTCTCTCTCTATCTACAAATTCTTCTGAAGATATGTTGAAATTCTTCACTTAGATCCACTTGAAATCTCTTACTAGATTTTCTTGTGTATGTTGGATCTTCTATTGTAATTGTGTTTTGTGTACTTCTTATTTTTTGTTCTCTTTTTTTCTCCTTCTTCAGTTGATAGAATCTATCTTTATATAGACTTCATCCAAGGTTACCAGCTGATCCGGTAGCTAACCAACTTCTGACAGGTCTGACAGTTGCAGTAGACTTATTGGTTATGGTTGCTGTCAAGTCTTCCAGTCACTTCTTAAAACTTTGTCTCTGTTAGCAAAATGTCGAGTCTGAACTTCACATGTGCCGACACAAGTAGACTAAGTGTCGACACAATCCTTGGTGGTGTCGACACAGCTCTCATGATGTCGACACTGCTTCTTGACATAGCTTCTGTAAGAATGTGTCGACACAAGTCCTGTGTGTCGACACAGTCACTTCTTGTCTTGACACAATTAACTTAGAAGAAATTCGGGTGTGTGTGTCGACATAAGTCCTGTGTGTCGACACAGTTGATGTCGGCTGAACTTTCTGTGTGTTGACACAAGTCCTGTGTGTCGACACAATTGATGTCGACTGAACTTTCTGTGTGTCAATTGAACTTTCTGTGTGTTGACTAAACTTTCTGTGTGTCGACACTGCTTCTCCAAGTGTCGACACAATTGACTCCAGGTGTTGACACAGCTTTTCTCAAGTGTCGACACAAGTCTTCACATGTGTCGACACAGCTTCTTCTGGTGTTGACTCATGGACTTAGAAACCTTTCCTGCATATTCTTAACCTGCACATATAAACTCAAAACAACATCAAATACACCTTGATGAATATCACTGAGCTAAGTTAGGCTTCTCCAAATCTGCTACACATTTTCCAATGTACCCAACAATCTCCCCCTATTTGGAGAAGTCATAACTCTTAGTCAATGATATACACCATTTATAATAAACACACATTATGATGTATATAAACATTACATGATAGGGTAACATATAAACAAAACATGTATAATATATCATTACAGAATGATGCAAACACAGTGAGCATGAATCATTGTTCTGTTTAAACTATCAAAAGTTTGTCAACAATTAGTTTACATAGATTTGTTATAACAACTAAAGATTACATTGTTGTAAAATCTAGTTAATCTATTCTAAGGCTGATCTGGCTCCTTGATGACTATGTCTTTTCCTGGTTTGACCTGAGCCTGCATAGTAGGTTCAGCATCATCAGCAGGTTTCTTTCCTTTCAGATCTTTCCTTTTCTGTTCTTCAGTCCCTTATCTTTTGCCTTTCAAAATAATGAAAAGGCTTTGAGAAGTACTTGCTAGGCTCCAGAGCATTAGCAAGTAATTTCCCAGCTTTTGCTTTCCTTCTGTATTGAAGAATGGCTTCCTTTCTGGCTTAATACTTGTTCCATTCTTGCTCAGTGTACCATTTACCCCTTTCATGGGTCTTGTCCTTCACCGCTTTCCAGGCAGTCAATATAATGTTCCTGAAAGTAGGACTCCATTGCTCAAAATCAGGCTTCAACTCTGCATGTTCTCTAAACCTTTTCTTTGAGAGCTGAGCTTCTTGCTCTTTATGCAAAGCTGCCTCTGACATGTCTACTTTCTCAAAGACAACATTCTTAGTAGCCTCTGGAGGGTTGTACATCTGATCAACCAGGTGTTGAATTTCTTCAAAGTTAGAAGGGGGATATATGATTTGAGCTACTTCCTGCTGACCACCTTCATATCCTGCAGCTTGAATTCCTGACTCAGCTGTATTGTCATCATCACATAGGGGTGTATATCCCAGAGTTGCTCTAACAGCATTTGTTATCCATTTGGCATGCTCTGAGCTAGCATTAACTATCAACCTCTCCCCCTTTAT
The DNA here is from genome assembly GCA_039583875.1 of Platanthera guangdongensis. NCBI lineage: Eukaryota > Viridiplantae > Streptophyta > Magnoliopsida > Asparagales > Orchidaceae > Platanthera > Platanthera guangdongensis. The sequence continues at coordinate 100,276,803 of CM077166.1, read as the reverse complement.
GACTTCTCTTTCAATATGATCCCTGAGATCATTCTTTTGGAACCTGATTTGAGTATCCAGATAATTTGTTCCCTCTGTATAATAGGCTTTAAACCTTTGAAGCTGAGCAGATATAATCTTATGAGAGGCTTGAAGTGCAGATTGGAAAGTGGCTAAATCCTCTTGAAGTTTCTTATCAAACTCTGATTTTTCTTTAGCCCTTGCCTCAATCAGTGCAGTTGCAGTATTCTTTAATTCTGTAACAATCACATTATGTGATTCAGTAAGATTATCATTCATCCTCAGTTGATTTTCTAGAACATAGCCTTGCTTGACCACTATATCATCAACTTTAGTCTTTATTCCTTCTTGTTGTTTTGCTAGGAAAACCACAGCATTACCTCCTTTGTGAAAGCAATCTGTCATCTCCTTTTTATTCTGGTTTAGCCTCAAATCTAATTGATTTTATATCTTGAGGCAAGGAGAATTATAAATCTTTATGGCTCTCATCCATATACTTCTCCATGAACTATTCTTTGTTCATCTAATTTTACTTGCAAAGATTCCAGTAAAGAGCTATAATCATGTGCATGAACTGGTTGTGGAGCAGTTTGCAAAGCTTTTTATAGCTTTGGCTTCTTCTTCTGAAAACCATCAGCTTTCTCTTCTTTGCTTGAGTTTCTTCTTCATCTTCAGAAGCTGAGGTACTTGCTATATCAACTCTTTCTTGAGGACTAGGAGGCATTTCCTTTTCAGTCCTAGGTTGCTCCCCCTCAATTCCAGCTTGCTCCCCCTTAGTCCTAACTTGCTCCCCCTCAGTCCTGGCTTGCTCTATATCATGGAATAACTCTTCAAGAGTAAACTCTTGTTGAGTTTGGACTGGAGGCACTCTTAACTCTGGAGCATCAGCAGCTGTAGATGTATCCTCCATGATAACATCATGTGCTTGATTGTTAAGTTGAGTGGTCTCAAGAATAGTTTGAGTAGCCATTTCACTTTCTAAGTGTGTTGGCTCTTCCTCAAGATGAGGCTCCCCCTGCATCTGATCATCATGTCTAATGTCTTGAGCAGGTGATTTCTCAGTATTCTCTGGCCTCTCTTCATCAGCTATGTCTTTTATCAGCACTATATCCCATCTAGAGATTATCCTTAGATCCATTCTCCTCATGTGATTGATCTTGGATCCTGCATCCTGTTGCATCACTTCTAGAATTGCTTCAGCCAAGTATAAACTTAATATCCTTCCCAGATTAGGTTTCTTGATGCTTTCTCTAATCTTTTCATATATGACTGCAGACCAATTGGTGTTGATTTTGTAGATGATCCTGGTCATGAGGCAGAACATGCAGGATGAGACCCTATCATGTCCAACTGGTTTGCATAAAATGACTTTGCCAACTACTTCAGAAAGGAATTTTCCTTGTACATTCATTCCTTTTCTATTCATGGATAATCCAATTTTTCATGGTGGGATCTAATCAACACCACTGGAGTGCTTCCCTGGTCTTGGAAGATGTAACTTCTTCATCTTCTTGAGTTTTGGGCAGATGAAGAGTTTTTCGTATGCTTTTCATGGTGAGTTTGATTTTAGTACCCTGGACTGAAGACCTAATTTTTAGTCCAGTTGAATCCTGAGTTACAACTCCATAGAACTCAATGATTTCCTTCTTCCATATCTTTGTAGGTTCTGATGTCAAATACTCCAAGCCATTTTCAGCAATTAGAGCTATCACAGCTTTAATCGCTGGTTCAGCATCGTCAAAGGCATTCCGTACCAGTTCATATCCCTCGTACACATTTTCATCAAGTTTCGACGCCATTGGGATGGTGAGAAATCTTGAATGGAGAAGAGAGAGTTTGTCGACACAAGAATCTAGTCTCAAAAATCTGGAGAGCATCTCGACAGGGTTTGTTCTTGACCTATTTATATGTGTTTAAACATTGAAGGTCAAAAGGCGCGTCAAAATTTACTTAGTGTGTCGACACTGTTGAGATGGTGTCAACACAGACTTCTAATGTCTCGACAGAAGTGTTGACTCCTATGTGTCGACACCAATTGATGACGTCGTTGACACAGACATACTTATTAATCCAACAGAAATTCTGTGTCAACTCTATTTCTAAGTATCGACACAACTTCTCTTGAAGTGTCGACATAACTCCTCTAAAGTGTTGACACCAATTATTCTAGATGTGTCGACACAAATTCTCTATGTCGACATAGACCTCTTTTTGTGTTGACACAAAAGTACTTAAACAAATTTGTCAATCTATTCTATGTTCAGCATACCTAATTCAATTTTAAAATTATTGAATTTAGTTTCATCAAATGGCTTAGTGAACATGTCAGCAATTTGAAAACTTGTATTGACAAATTCTAAACATATATCCCTAAGAAAATGATATCTTATTTCTATATGCTTTGTTCTACTATGAGAAACAGGATTATGAGCAATAGAAATAGCACTTGTTGAATCACAGAATAATGGGGTTCTACTTACCTGTATATCCATAATCTTTAAGCTGATGATGTATCCATAACAGCTGTGCACAATAGCTCCCTGCAGCTACATACTCAGACTCAACTGTGGAGATTGCCACACTAGTATGCTTCTTACAGCTCCATGACACCAATCTTCCTCCTAGAAATTGACAGGTATCAGTTGTGCTTTTCCTATCTTCTTTGCATCCTGTAAATTCTGTATCGGAATAACCAGTCAGTAGAAAATCTCTATTCTTAGGGTACCAAAGGCCTAGATTAGGTGTGCCCTTAAGATATCTCAAAATCCTCTTAACAGTAGTATATGAGATTCTTTTGGGCAGGATTGGTACCTAGCACAGACACATGTAGCATACATGATGTCAGGTCTACTAGCAGTCAGATAAAGGAGGGAGCCAAATATGCCTCTATACAAAGACTCATCTACAGGTTTTCCTGCATCATCTTTGCTTAAAGGCATACTTGTCCCCATTGGAGTTCTCATGGTAGTGGATGACTCCATACCATACTTCTTAATTAACTCCTGGGTGAACTTAGACTGGGATATGGACAGGCCATCATCAGTCTGTCTTACTTGGAGTCCCAAGAAGAACTTAAGTTCTCTCATGCTACTCATCTCAAACTTCCCTTGCATAAGTTTGGCAAACTTCCTACAAAGGTTGTTTTCAGTAGAACCAAATATTATGTCATCAACATATATCTGGACTAGGATTATCTTCCCTTTGTATTCCCTAAGGAATAGAGTTTTGTCTATTTTCCCCCTTGAGAATTTGTTCTCAATGAGGAAAGTAGACAAGGTTTCATGCCAAGCCCTTGGGGCTTGTTTCAAACCATATAGGGCTTTCCTAAGCCTATACACATAATTAGGATAGAGTGGATCAATAAAACCTGATGGTTGTTCTACATAGACTTCCTCCTTTAAGTCTCCATTCAGGAATGCTGACTTAACATCCAATTGGGACACTTTGAAACCCTGATATGCTACATAGGCTAGGAATAGCCTTATTGCTTCCAACCTTGCCACAGGGGCAAATGTTTGATCAAAGTCTATGCCCTCTTCTTGCATGTATCATTTGGCAACAAGCCTTGCCTTGTTCTTAATTATGATCCCACTCTCATCTAGCTTGTTCCTATAGATCCACTTAGTCCCTATGACATTATGGTCTTTTGGTTTAGGAACTAACTTCCAGACCTTGCATCTCCTGAATTGATTTAACTCATCCTGCATAGCATCAATCCAGTGTGGATCTTGTATAGCTTCTTCAAATCTTTTAGGTTCCTGTTGAGACAAGAAGCTTGAGCATAGTACAGTGTTCAAGCTCCTTCTTCTAGTTTGACCCCTTGTCTAGGATCACCAATATTTTGGTGTACAGGATGATCCTTTAAATGTCTAACTGTTGGAGGAAGTCTATCTACAGTTTGACTTTCTCCATTTTCTTCATTCTGTTGTACTTCATGTTCTTCATCAGCATCTTGTGAGTCTTGTACTCCCCTTGGACAGCAATCATCATTTTCCTCTTCCTGCCTTGTAGTTTGATCTTCTTTGATAGTCAGCATGTCCATCTTCTCTTTTATACCTGTAGAGCTACAAGAACTACTAGGCAACTCACTGTTAATAAGTCTTTATTCATCAAATATAACATGAACAGACTCTTCTACAACTTGTGTAGTCAAGTTATAGACTCTATATGCCTTACTATTGTTGATGTACCCAACAAATATCTCATCCTAGGATTTGGCAGCAAACTTTATTAGGTAAGACTTTCCATTGTTAAGCACATAGCACTTGCAACCAAAGATCCTAAAATAGGATAAGTTTGGTTTTCTGCCATTCATAACCTCATAGGTTGTCTTTTTGTGGCTCTTAGTGATGGAAGCCCTATTGAGCACATGACATGCAGTGTATACTGCCTCAGCCTAGAAATATTCTGGGAGAGAAGTGTCACTCAATAGAGTTCTACCAGCCTCAATGAGAGTCCTATTCTTTCTTTCAGCAATTTCATTTTGCTGAGGAGTTCTAGGTGAGGAGAATTCCTGATGAATCCCAAATTCTTCACACAACTTTGTCATATTTTCAGATTGAAATTCAGTTCAATGGTCACTTCTGATTTTGACCACTGAATTGTTCAGTTCATTCTGAATTTGCTTAACAAAATTGCAGAAAACAGTTGGGGTTTCAGATTTCTGCCTCAGAAAGAAAACCCATGAAAATCTAGAATAGTCATCTACAATCACAAATGTGTAGACTTTCCTACCTTGAATCTGAACTGGCATTGGACCAAATAAATCCATATGCAAGAGGTATAAACACCTCACTGAGTCTTTGGTTTCAAGGCTATGAAAGGAGGATCTAGTCAGCTTGCCTTTTTGACAAGCTGAGCATATTCCATCCTTAATGCACTTAACTTGAGGAGCATTCCTCACTAACTCTTTATTAAAGAGTTGACCAATAGTCTTGTAGTTTAGATGAGCTAGCCTCTTGTGTCATTTGACACAATGAGAGGCTTTCTCATCAGCTACCAGACAAATAGGAGAATCTTTATTCTCACTCACAAAGTTTAAGCAATACACATTCCCTTTCCTATAACCAGCCAACATGATCTTCTGATCACTTGACCTTTTAATATGACAACCATTCTTAACGAATGAAATGTCATATCCAAGATCACTCAATTGACTTATGCTTATCAAGTTATGTTTCAAACCCTTCACATAAGCCACTTGAGTGATAGTAATTGAGCTATTAGAAATGTTACCAAACCCTTTGATGACTCCTTTTTCAGAACCACCAAAGATTACTTTAGGTCCATTCAATATGGGTGAGTAGTCCTTCAGCAATCCTCTTGTTCCAGTCATATGTCTGGAACATCTACTGTCCAAGTACCATAAAGAGGCATGGCCACTTGGACTTATCTGCAACAAATAATTACTTAACCTTAGAACCCAAATTATTATTGGGTCCTTGGTTCAGGTTAGACTGAAATTTAGCATAATTTGTAGCAGCCCTTCTTCCAGGTAAGCTGGCATTCATCCTGACACTAGTGTTATGCCAACAGTCAATGGCAAAGTGTCCCACCTTGCCACAACACCAGCACTTATATCTATTATACCTGTTTTTAGGTACAGTTTTAACATCTTTGTTGTCAGATGTTCTTAATGTTGTAGGTACAGTGTTTCTTTGCTTGAGTGCTTGGATACCACTTGTCATTCAGAATGTCAGGCTTACCATGACCATGTATGATATCATGATCATTACTATTGGTGGGCTGTTGCAATTTTCTGAGAGCAATAGGGGGATTAAAGACAAGTGGCTTAACTGGGGCTTTCCTTTTTCTTTTGAAATTAGCTGCCCTAGTATTTCCCTTAAAACCCAATCCTTCCTTACACTTTTGAGACAAAAGTCATCAATTAAGGGTAGGACAGATTTTGGCTTAGAGAAATTAGCCACTAGATCTTTTTCCTTCTGAAGTCTGACTTCCACACTTTTGATTTGATCACTCTTGAATGTGATTGTTCCCATCTGAATATCAGTTATGTTTTTTAGCTTGACAATCTCATTCATCTTCTGATGCAGCAGCTTTTCTGAATCAGATGCAGCCAACTTAAGAGCTGCAATTTCCTTAGCCTGAATTTTAGTCAGGTTTTTGCATCTCTTAAATGCCTGCAGCAAATCACCATATTCATCTATAAGTTGATAAATATCTCCTTCAGATTCAGATCCATCCACATCTCTTGATGCAGATGCTTCTGATTCTGAGCCAGTGTAATAATCAGAATCTTCAGATAAGCTTTTTACCTTACTTGGACCAGGCTGATCCTGGCAGTGATCTTCATCAGTCAGGGCCATCAGCCCTTTGCACTGATGATCTTCAGTTCCATTTATTGAGTCCAGCAATTGCAAGAACTCAGTCTCTTCTTCTGTTGCAAACAGACCAATATAAGCTTCAGCAACAGATTCAGAATCTGAACATGATGGATCTGTCCAGCTTTTCTCTTTCTTTGCTACAAGAGATTTCTCCTTCTTATTCTTATACTGAGTCTTCTTCTTATCTGTAGATTTTTTTCTTTTGTCTGGACAATCAGCTACTACATGTCCAGGTCTGTTGCAGCAATAGCACACAATCTTTGTAGTTGTTGATTTGCTAGGTTTTGACCTACTCTTGTCTTTTTTAGATGACTTTCTTTTCTGATAATATTCATTATTGGACTGAGAGGAGGATGGCTTAGTTCTCCACTGCTTCTTCTTCAAAAATCTCTGAAACTTCATTGTGAAGACAGCAAAGTCCTCATCAGAATGATTGCTGCCTAAGGTGTGACTATCAGAACTTTCAGAGATCACTTCTACAGCTTTCTTAGGCGGAGATGGAGACATCCTCCTGTCCTTTCTTGTGGCTTCTGCGTTGAAGGCCACTGACTTTTCTCTATGGTCAACTTTAGTACTTTTCTCTTCCTCCATTCTGGCCATGAGTTGCATTTCATAAGAAAGCAATTTGCCAAATAATGTTGGAGGAGAGATTTCTGCCAGCCTGGCCACTTCCCAGATGGCACAGATCTTGGTGTCCCAATCCTTAGTCAAAGATCTAAGGAATTTATCATTCAACTCATATGTACTAAAGACCCTTCCATATGACATTAGTTCATTCACAATTCTAAAGAACTTCTTGTAACATTCAGTGATGCTGTCTGATTTGCTTTGTCTGAAGCTCTCATATTCCTGATTAAGCATTGACTTTCTATCTTTTCTAACTTCTTCTGATCCCTCCATGTAGACTATCAATGTGTCTCGCATCTCCTTGGAGGTTTTATAGTGAATCAGATTTTGGAATGTTGAGTCATCTATGAAACTCACTATAATATTCTGAGCTCTCTTGTCCATAGTAGCCAAGATAATCTTATCCTTAGTCATTTCTGAAAAGTCTTTTGGTGTCCTCTGATTAGCATCAAGAACTGAGACTTTCATTGGAATATAAGGCCCTTCCTTAACAGTTATATATATTCTTGGATCAGATGCTTCCATAAACAATCTGACCATTTCTTTCCATACTCCAAAGATTTCTTTCCTGCATATGGGCAACTTCATGGAACCAAGTTCCTTATGATTTTCTCCTGAACCCATCTTTTCTAATTTATTCTGCCTCATAGATCTTACTCAGACTGTTAAGTCTATCTTTGAGTAACCTCCCTCTGATACCACTTGAAAGAATTGGTTTCAAGATAACCTAAACACCTAGAGGGGGTGAATAGGTACAATTCCTTTTTACTCTAAGGCAGAATATTAATTCAGTTAATCAAATAGAATCAAACAGTTCTACTGCTACCACATCACAGAAATCACAATAGCACACTCAATCACAGATGGCACACAGTTTTATAGTGGTTCCCCAAATGATGGGTACATCCACTTCCCCCTTCGCCTATCTAGCAGTGTGCTAGATTTAGCCTAACTTCTTCCTTCCTTCTCAGATCTATAGATCTTACAGCTCAGAACCCAGTCAAGGTTCCTACAACTCAGAGTGAGTCCACACTCCTACAACTCAGGAAATTAAGCCCTACCTCAGCCTTCACCCAGGCCTACAACTCAGAGAATCAAATCTCCTACCTCAGGCACATAGCCCTACCTCATCCTTCACAAGGCCTACAACTAAGAGATATAAATATCCTACCTCAGGCACTCAGCCCTACCTCAGCCTTTATAAATTAGACTTACAACTCAGATCAATAATGATCTTACAGAAAAATGATAAAAATAAGTTGTATCTTTCACCCAAGTTGAGAGAGAATGGGTAGAAAGATTTCTTGATCAGTTCTTGAAAAATCTGATTACTCAGAAATCAACCTGTCTTTGGCTTTCTTCGAAGCTTCTTGAATCTGAACACAATAAGGTTGAATTTCTTGAAGATGATCTTCAATCAGCTTCCTTCTTAAAACCCAGAAATTAATCTGAATTCTTCTTTGCAGATTAGTTCAGGATCTGCTCTTAAGAGACTAGTTGATGATAGTTTCTTTCTTCACTTGAATTGTTGGAGCTCTCTCTCTCTACAAATTCTTCTAAAGATATGTTGAAATTCTTCACTTAGATCCACTTGAAATCTCTGACTAGATTTTCTTGTGTATGTTGGATCTTCTGTTGTAATTGTGTTTTGTGTACTTCTTTTTTTTGTTCTCTTTTTTCTCCTTCTTCAGTTGATAGAATCTGTCTTTATATAGACTTCATCCAAGGTTACCAGCTAATCCGGTAGCTAACCAACTTCTGATAGGTCTGATAGTTGCAGTAGACTTGTTGGTTATGGCTGCTGTCAAGTCTTCCAGTCACTTCTTGAAACTTTGTCTCTATCAGCAAAATGTCGAGTCTGAACTTCACATGTGTCGACACAAGTAGACTAAGTGTCGACACAATCCTTGGTGGTGTCGACACAGCTCTCATGGTGTCGACACTACTTCTTGACATAGCTTCTGTAAGAATGTGTCGACACAAGTCCTGTGTGTCGACACAGTCACTTCTTGTCTTGACACAATTAACTTAGAAGAAATTCTGGTGTGTGTGTCGACACAAGTCCTGTGTGTCGACACAGTTGATGTCGACTGAACTTTCTATGTGTTGACACAGTCCTGTATGTCGACACAATTGATGTCGACTGAACTTTCTGTGTGTCGACTGAACTTTCTATGTGTAGACTGAACTTTCTATGTGTCGACACTGCTTCTCCAAGTGTCGACACAATTGACTCCAGGTATCGACACAGCTTTTCTCAAGTGTCAACACAAGTCTTCACATGTGTCGACACAGCTTCTTCTGGTGTTGATGATGATTTTATAAAGTTTTGAAAAATATCCAAACTAAACTCTCAACTAGGCAAGTGCACCTATCGAAATTTAGTATAGGAAATATCGTATTTAAACTCGGGGACCGTTGAGTATTTGTACTCACAAGGAAGAGCTATTATTTTATCGATCGGAAAATTGGTTTTGTGAAAATGAAAACAAACGTTAAACTAAAAGGAGAAATTCGATGAATAAAAGGCTAGCACTTGACCTGGAATCCCTTTAGGCTAGAATAAAATCCACGAAATTAAAGAGCACAAGCATCTAAATTATTAACTTCGACCGCGGAGGTTCCAAAGCTACGAAGCACCTCTCTCGAGAATACGCACTCGACTAACCTTAGGTAGATCGATTAAGATCTCTCGGCCAGTCGAAAGACCTAAGCTTGCTTTAGGCGGTGAACCTCACTAATGGATTTGACTCCAAGGCGGAAGAATTTTGCGTTCCTCTCTCGAGGGGTGCAAGAAACTCTCTTTATCCTTGAGTGATCTACTCGTATCCACAACCTCTCGATAAATCTAGGGTACGGATCTAAGCTCGAATAAACATAATTTGCAACTTATGAATTCGAAGAAATTTAAATCAAAGATAAATCAAAGTACATAAAATAGAATGCTTGCTAATTTGAGACAAAAATAAGAAATTTATTCTATTCCAAAGTTTATCATGATTAAGTGCTAATTGAAAATTAGCTACTCATCATGATGGGAGAATTACAAGAAAGATTGAGGATAGACATGATTATAAAAAGTACTTGGAAATAAAGGCTACACTATGAATTTAAAATGCAAGAAATACAGTAAAGAAAATAAAATTAAGCTCCCAAAAATCTCCTCCCCAACATCTGAAGCTGTCTGGAATTTATAGAAGAAGTTGCTGTGTGGTCACGCCCCTAAGTCACGCCCGTGACCTAGGGCGTGTCGGTCTCGGAACTGTCGTCTTCAAGTCTTCTGAACGTTGGCGCGAAACCGCCAAAAGTCATTAATTGGCGGGTCACGCCCCTAGGTCACGCCCGTGACCTAGGGCGTGTCTTGACGGTTGCAGAAAAACGGCGGGAAGCAGAAATGGCGGGAACAACTCCGGCCGTTGTTGGAAGGGTCACGCCTATGGGCACGCCCGTGACCGTGGGCGTGTCTTGCGAAACTCCCAGCGCTTGAAACTGCAGCATTTAGTTGACACGCCTGGATGTCATGGTTCTATCACACGCCCGTGACCAATATGTCATGCCCGTGGCAGGGCGTGTAACTTTAACCCGGCGTGGATCTGGAGTTCTGGATCATCGGTGTGGCACACCTGGAGAACACGCCCGTGTCCACGTAGCACTCCCGTGACATATGGGCGTGTAAATTTAATTGACGTGGCAGCGGGCTCTTGAACACGCGCCGGGTGTCACGCCTGAATGTCATGCCCGTGACTTGGTGGTCACGCCCGTGACAGAGGCGTGTACTTTGCAATTTTCCGGCTTTTTTTCCAGCTTTGTCTCCTGATTGATCCTGTAAACTCCATAATAAAATTTGCAGCCCGATTTGGTCCTAAAATAAAAAAAGTAAGGGAATTAGATAATAGAAACATAAACTATATTCAAAAACTAATTAATTATTGAATAAAATATATATAAATATATGGATAAAATTAGAGTTATCAAATACCCCCATACTTACTCGTTTGCTCGTCCCAAGCAAACAACTTTACATGGAGAGTAGAAAAATTTTAAATGTTAGAAAAGAAAATTGAACCTAAGGAGTAAAATGCGAAGTCTTATGCCTATGCTTGTAGCTATTTTGGTAGAAAAACTCACTCAGCATACAAGTTAGGTTTTTATTTTTCTTAAAATGTGTTTCCATTATTATTTTTACTTTTAAAATGAAAATCCGGTAAATCTTAAAATTATATTCAGGGAGAGTGTAGCGTGTGTACTAAGATAACATTGCACGAATGAAGATCAAGATATCCTCCAAAGAAATCCATCAATGTCGATGGACATAGGCTTGCCCTTTCAAACTATCGCCACAGCACTAGTTTAACTTATAAACATAAATCAGAAGGACTTAATTAGGTAGAAACGTAGGCTTAGGTTTTTGGTGAGGATGATGAAAGATAAAAACGATGGCTAATCACACCAAAACCTAGAGAAAGCTTGCACACAAAAATTACTATGGCTTTAAGAATGCAGCCAAAATCCAAATCTTTCTTTTTTTTCTTATATATATTTTTTTCTTTTTTTAACTCTCACATCAAGCCGAAGATTTCCTTCTACCTCTTCATTTTTTTACAGTAATTTTTTTTCTTCTCTATTTTTTTCTTTTTTTAAAAATAAGAAAAGAGCCACCAACAATAAAAAGTCTCTTAATCACTCACAAACCGTATTTGTATATCTATGTGCAAGTTTGGTTTTAAGTGCTCAATTAGGTTGCTTTTTAGGCTTTGGTAAAATACTTGGTGGAGCTAAAACAAAAAGATAAGATAATAGGCTCAAAATGGCTTAACAAAGATAAGATTTTAGGTAAGGGTGCAAAGTCTCAAACTGGCCAAAAGATGTGTCTAAATCATATCTATGCTAATTAGTTTAACTTATGCAAAGTCTTGAGAATAGTTAGAGGGCAAGTTCTAGACATCGAGAAAGAATATCTCTTTCTTGATCCGTGAAATATCTCTCTAGTAAACTTCTACTTACTCACCTAAAGTTTTTTTAGATTTTACCGATTTTCAAAGTGAAAGTAAAATAAAACATTTCCACGCATTTAGAAAAATGAAAATCTAATTATATGCTAAATATTTAGATCTATATAAAACTCTACTTACACGTGCAATTGACTAGAAACACAGCATGGCCAACAGTTTTACTCCAAAATTCAAATTTCAATTTAAACATCAAAATATTATAAACATTATTTAAAAGTTGAATACTAAGGATTTCGCATGTGAGTAAATAGAGAAATAAAGATCTCCCTGATTTTAAAAGTAATCCTATTTTTTTGTGAATTTGATTTTTGAAAATTGCATTTTTTTTCAATTTTTTTTTGTATTTTTGTAAAGTAAGTAAAAACAAAATTGCACAAAAGAAATAAAATCTTTTTTTTTAGAAAATTAGTATGATTTTTTTGTATGTTTTGCTTGAGAAATATCCCCCCATACTTAAACAAGATATTGTCCCCAATGAAAAATAAATAAATAAAGATAAAAGATAGGAGACTTCCCTGAAGCAGGTCAGGCAGCACCAAAATGTACCTGAAAGACAAAGCTGAAGCAAAACATATTTTTTTTTATTTTAGGAAAAAGAAAAGATACATGACACGGGAAATTAAAAGGATAAAAAGAAAAGATGCAAGGGGCGGACTACAATCCCAAAGAAAAAAGAAAGCAGGCTAATCCTCATCGCTATGCTGCCTCGGCTCCTGATAGTGCGTCCGGAGGTCTGAAAACTCATGCTCAATACGTGCCATGGAGGAGGCTTGATTTGCCGCTAGTGTGGTAAATCGACTATCAAAACTCACAAAACGAGCGTCAAAATCGGTCTGCATCGTATCTAAGTGTATGTGAAGAGATGCAAACTGACGATCCCAATAGCTTTGAGGGCCGGGTTCTGAAGAAGGGTCCTGCGGTGGTGGAGGAATGTTGGGAGAGTGAATAGTGCCACTGGGACTGGCACCCTAATCAAGGTCAAGATCTCCACCACCGACTGCGGGGGAATAGCCTCAAACTCTCCATCGCGTCGCTGCGCTAGGCCGAGGGCCTGAAGGGTCTGGAACTGGATGACCTGCTGCGTCTGGACGCAGCTCAGGCGTGGAAGAGTATCCCAAAGGCCGAGCTGCTTCGCGAGGAAAGTGATGAAGTTCCCGCCGTGCACTGCTCCCAACCTCGCATTTTCGGCCTGGTGCCGAAAGAAAATTGCGAGCAGATAACCAAGGTTGAGGGGGACACGGTAAAACATACTATATAAATATAGTAAGTCTGCCCGAGTCACCACCCTGTGGCTATCGCCGCGACCAGAAATAGTGAAGGTAAGGAGGTTGTGGAGAATACGTAAGGCGGGATAAATGAGTTGGCTGCCTTTGGATTTCTTTGGGGTGTAGGGAGCGGCGTCATTACTGATTTCCGCCCAAAAGGCGAGAAGGTTGACATCGGAAGGGAAATCAGTAATTAAATCGAGATAGACGGGAGATTGGGAAAAGGACTCCGAGCAAAAGCCCATGGCAACGTTGAGTTGGCGGATGGTGAGCTGATGCATCATCCCACCTATGCGAAAGACGATGAAGTCGTCATTTGCCGCCCAACGAAACTCAAATGAAGTCAAGAACTCAACGGTGAGCTCAAGGAAGGCATGCTCGGAAATGGAGAAGAGGGAACTCCATCCAGGGGTGGATAGAAATCCCCGCACCAAATCCGCCGCTCCAAAGGTGGCGAGGATCGCCCAATCGAGGATACGGAACATGCCAAGGGGTTTGGCGCGTAGGCGCTCGCTGCGCTCCTGCTGGGTTTGGTTTTGAAATAGGAGCATGGCTTTCGCTGCGGCGGGATCCGCGGGTGCTAGGAGGAGGAAGCGGTGGAGCGAGGGTGGTGTCGAGGCATTTTGGAAGAAGGGAGAAAAAGAAAGGATTCGGGTTGGCTAAGGGAGAAGGGGAGTGCTGGAAGGTGTGGGGAAAAAGAAGGAAAGAAATCCTATTTATAGGAATTCTCGGGCTGGTCACGCCCCATGTCACGCCCGTGATATGGGGCGTGACAGGGACGGGACAAAAAAAGGCATCTGAGGCCTCCTGCCTCGGATTCCCTGGTCACGCCCCAGAGTCACGCACGTGACTCTGGGCGTGTAACGGGTATCCGATGCAGGAATTCAATGCGCTGGCATTGGATTCCAAGGCCACGCCCCAGGTCACGCCCGTGGCCGGGGGCGTGTCTCATTAGAAAATTAAAGGGAAGCGAATCCGAGGCGTTGACCCGGGGTCACGCCTCGGATTCGATAACACGGCTCAGGGTCACGCCCGTTACCCTGGGGCGTGTATCTGAAAAAAAAAATTTGTTTTTCCTTTTTATAAAAATTTTTTTTTGGGCGAGTCACGACCGTGACTTACCAGCGTCACGGGCGTGACACTAATTGTCACGGCCATGACTGGGCAGGAAGAGAAATTTTCCCACCTTCACTTCGTCGAATGAAATTCCGCGTTAGCCACGCCCGTGACCACTGATGGTCACGCCCGTGACAATACCGAAAGACGAACGAAACACTGCGCTCGACGAAACCACTCTCGGGTTTCGCTCGACGAACTAAACACGTCTCTGTCACGCACGTGACCCATAGGTCACGCCTGTGACAGAGGCGTGTACGAACAGAAAAAAAAATTTAGTGCTTAATTTTTTATTTATTTTTTGTAAAGATTCAAATAAATGATAATGAAACAAAAGTTACCGACTTGAAGAAACACGTAGACTTGACGCTCAACTCCGTCGATCGTCACGCCGGAAAAGATGTCCTTCAAACCTGCAAAAATTTAAATAAAATTAAAAATAAAAAGAAAAGATAAGCATGGGGTGCCCCCAACAAGCGCTTTGTTTATTGTCATTGAGCTCGACCAAAGCGGGGCACTCATTTATGGGTTCGGGAGGTTAATTTCCTCCTGGTACTCATTAGTAGTATCGCCGGCGTGGAATATCTTCAGCCGGTGCCCATTCACTTTAAATTCGCTGTTTTCCGGGTGCGAGATAAGCATTGTCCCATAGGGCCACACCTCTTTTACAATAAAAGGGCCAGACCATCGGGACTTGAGTTTGCCCGGAAAAAGTCGGAGGCGTGAATTATAGAGGAGAAATTGGTCTCCCGGTTTAAAATCTTTAGGGTACTTAATTTTTTTATCATGATAAAATTTTGTGTGCTCCTTATAAAATTTATTACTTTCATAGGCGAATGAACGCCACTCATCGAGCTCATTAATTTGGAATTTCCGAAGCTCGGAGGACAAATTTTCATCTAGATTTAAAAATTTAAGCGCCCAAAAGGCGCGATGTTCAAGCTCAACCGGTAAATGACATGCTTTCCCATAGACTAGTCGATACGGCGTACAACCGATAGCGGTTTTGTACGCGATCCGATAAGCCCATAGAGCATCATCAAGCTTGACCGACCAATCCTTTCTACTAGTAGAAACCATTTTCTCTAAAATTCGTTTGATTTCACGGTTAACTACTTCTACCTGGCCACTTGTTTGAGGGTGATAGGGGGTGGCTAACCTATGTATAACGCCGTATTTAGACAAAACTTTAGCAAATTGTGTGTTACAAAAGTGGGTGCCCCTATCACTAACTATTGCCCGCGGTGCTCCAAATCGTGAAAATAGTTTTTTGAGAAATTGGGTCACGACTCAGGCGTCATTAGTGGGAAGGGCTTGCGCTTCCGCCCACCATGACACATAGTCGACCGCTACCAAAATATATTTATTTCCATAGGATGTTGGTAGCGGTCCAATAAAGTCGATCCCCCATAAATCAAAAACTTCTATTTCTAAAAATGAATTTAATGGCATTTCATCACGGCGGAAAATATTACCTAAGCATTGGCATTGTTCACAACGACTTACATGGGCGTGAGTATCCTTGAAGATGCTTGGCCAATAGAAGCCTGCTTCAAGTACCTTTCGAGCCGTCCGATTAGCTTTATAGTGCCCACCGGCGGGTCCCTCATGACAATGCTTTAGAATTTGTGTGCCTTCCTCATGAGAAACACACCTCCGCACTACTTGGTCCGCGCAAATGCGAAAAAGGAAGGGATCCTCCCAAAAATAATTTTTCAAATCAGAAAAGAATTTCTTCTTTTCTTGATAAGAAAAACCATTCGGGAGGAATCTCGCAACAAGATAATTTGCGAAATCGGCGAACCAAGGAGTGGGGAGAGTAATTACCTGATGAATGGCGAGAAGGCGCTCCTCGGGAAAAGTGTCGTCAATGTCCTCCTCCATGAGCTCCCCCGAATTGGGGTTCACCAACCGCGAAAGATGATCAGCCGCCAAGTTCTCCGCTCCTCTCTTGTCGCGAATCTAAAAATCGAATTCTTGGAGTAGTAAGATCCTCCTAATCAATCGTGGCTTTGTATCTGTTTTTGCTAGTAAATATCTCAAAGCCGAATGATCAGTAAAAACAATAATTTTGGACAAGGTGAGATATGAGCGAAATTTATCAAATGCGAAAATTACGGCTAATAATTCTTTTTCGGTGGTCGTGTAATTTTCCTGTGCGGCGGTTAATGTTTTGCTTGCATAATAGATGGGATGAAAGTTTTTATTTATGCGTTGTCCTAACACCGCACCGACGGTAAAACTACTAGCGTCGCACATTATCTCAAATGGAAGCTCCCAATTGGGAGCGATCATGATAGGAGCGTTAATCAATTTTTCTTTAATAAGAGAAAAAGCACGCAAATAATTTTCGTCAAAAATGAACGGCGCGTCTTTTTCTAACAAGTGGGTAAGGGGCTTAGTTACTTTAGAAAAATCTTTAATAAACCGGCGATAGAAATCGGCATGCCCCAAAAAACTACGAACGGCCTTAACATTTGAAGGGGGAGGTAGCTTTTCTATAGTTTCAATTTTTGCTTTATCTACCTCTATGCCCTTACTAGAAATTTTATGGACTAAGACCAAACCCTCCCGTACCATAAAATGGCACTTCTCCTAGTTTAAAACTAGGTTCGTGTCCTCACATCTTTGGAGTACACGGGAAAGGTTTGCCAAACATAAATCAAACGAATCTCCAAAAATGGAGAAATCATCCATGATATCCTCCACTAATTCATCAAAGATCGCTAGCATACACCTTTGGAAGGTTGTCGGCGCGTTGCACAAACCAAAAGGCATCCTTCGATAAGCGAAGGTGCCAAACGGACAAGTGAAGGTTGTTTTCTCTTGGTCCTCGGGCGCGATTGGGATTTGAAAGTATCCCGAGAGACCATCAAGAAAACAATAAAATGAGTGCCTGGATAGCCGTTCAAGTATTTGGTCAATAAACGGCAAAGGAAAATGATCCTTATGGGTTGCATCATTTAATTTACAGTAATCGATGCACACCCGCCATCCGGTAACAGTTCGAGTAGGAACTAACTCGTTTTTATCATTAGGCACTACCGTTAACCCTCCTTTCTTGGGCACCACTTGGATCCGGGCTCACCCAAGAGCTATCCGAAATTGGATAGATGATACCCGCATCTAATAATTTTATTACCTCGGCCTTGACTACCTCCTTCATGTTAGGATTTAGTCCGGCGTTGAGGTTGAATGGTTTTGTGAGCGTGTTCTTCTAATAAAATTTTATGGGTGCAAAAGGAGGGATTAATCCCTCTCAAATCCGTGATCTTCCACGCAATTGCGCGGCGATGAAGTTTTAAAGTATGAGATAATTTAATTTTTTCTTCATCGGTCAAGTAGGCCGACACAATAACCGGAAGTTTTGAATCCTCCGCTAAAAATAAATACTCTAAATGATCAGGCAATTGTTTTAGTTCTAGCGCGGGAGGTTCATCATAAGAAGTTTTCAAACGATCACTACCAATTTCTAAAAGTTCAAAAATAGGTGCGTGCGTGATCGAGAGATTATCGCTATTTTCATGAGCAATTAAATCTAAATGTTCTAAATCGGCATCATGATCAATAGAAGATAAAGATTTTTCAGAAAAAAGAAAAGAGTTTTCTTCAGGAGAAGCCTCCAAATAATAACATGAGTCGTCATTTGAGAGCGAGTTTTTCATAGACGTGTCAATAGTAAAGGTAACTTCTTCATCTCTGACTCTAAGGAGAAGTTTCCCATTACTAACGTCTATAACTGTGCGCGAGGTGGCAAGAAAAGGGCGACTGAGAATGAGTGGGACCTCGGTGTCCTCTTCGATGTCAAAGATGACGAAATCTACCGGAAAGATAAATTTGTCAACTTTGACAAGCACATCCTCTATGATCCCCATAGGGAGCTTGACAGACCGATCAGCCAATTGAATGCACATTCTTGTGGGTTTAGGTTCTCCTAATCCCAACTTTTTAACTAAAGAATAAGGCATTAAATTGATTGAGGCGCCTAGATCGGCTAACGCACGTTTTACTAATAAATCACCAAACAAACAGGGAATAGAGAAACTACCCGGATCGGGTAATTTCTTAGGTAATTTATTAAGTAAAACTGTCGAACACTCCGCGTTCAATTGAATCGTGGAGATATCCTCAAGTTTCTTTTTATTGGATAAAAGATCCTTGAGGTACTTGGCGTATTTCGGCATTTGTGCTATTATTTCACAAAATGGTAGATTTATTTGGATTTATTTAAACATGTCCAAAAATTTACCGTGATGTTCATCCACCCGGTCTTTTTGCATTCTAGATGGATAGGGAAGAGGTGGTCGATAAGCTTTTGGTTTATTAAAAGTAGAAGGCTTAGGCGGAGGAGAAGATGAAGAAATTATTACCTCCGTATCAACCGGAATTGGAGAAGTATCAAACGGATTCTGAGAAGTGGTTACCTCCTTCCCTCTCCGTAGGGTGATGGCTTTGGCATGCTCCTTTGGGTTGGGCTTTGTATTGCCCGGTAGCGCTCCTTGTTGATGATCGGAGAGCATTTTAGCGATTTGCCCAATTTATGTTTCCAAACTTCGAAGAGATCCGGTGAGATTCCGGATATTTGCATCATTTGTATTCGTATATTTAGTGAACAACTCCTCGAGATTGGGAGCTTTGAGAGCTTGTGGCGGAAAATAACTAGGTGGGATTGTGTTTGGTGGGCGAGCCGCGTTCCCCGGATTACTCCAAGAGAAGTTGGGCTGATTCCTTATACCCGGGTGATAGGTATTGCCAAAATTATTACCCGGATTATAAGGTGGCCGATTCGGATTACCCATGTAATCCACATGCTCGGAAATAGTAGAAGGCTCCCAATATTGGGGCTCACAGGTAGATTTGGACGAGGAAGCAGACATCTCGTTCATCTGTTTTTGCAGTTGCTCAACCTGGAGAGACAAACTTGAAACCGTATCGATTTCATACATCCCGGCCGGTTTAGGTGTTTAGACCGAGGTGTACTCCATTGATAGGTATTCAAAGCCATACCTTCTATAAGCTCTTGGGCGGCCGCCGGTGTTTTGTTATTAAGCGTTCCACCAGCGGCGACATCGATATGTTGCCTAGTTTGAGAATTTAGGCCGTTATAGAAGGTTTGGATTTGTAACCAATCCGGAATTGCATGATGAGGACATCGATGAAGCAATTCCTTAAAATGCTCCCAAGTATCATATAACGTTTCTGAATCAAGTTGGGAGAAATAAGTAATATCATTGCGCAATTTAGCTGTTTTAGCCGGCGGAAAGTATTTCGTAAGAAATCTTTCCGTCATTTGAGCCCATGTTGTGATGGATCCTCTTGGTAGAGAACTCCAACCACTGCTTGGCTTTAGTGCGCAATGTAAATGGAAATAACCTTAGCCGGATGGCATCATCGGATACACCATTAATTTTAAAAGTATCGCATATTTCTAAGAAATTTGAAATATGCGCGTTTGGATCTTCATCTTGAAGCCCATCAAATTGTACATATTGTTGTACCATTTAGATGATGCTTGGCTTCAACTCAAAATTATTGGGGGCAATAGCGGGGCGAACAATAATAGATTGAGCCTCATCCAAGTTTGGACGGGCATAATAGGACATAGTCCTTTGTTCGACCGCATTTGGCTCACCCATATTGGAAGAAGAAGAAGAAGGAGATCTAGGAGAATGGGAAGAAGAACTAAATGAAGAAGGGGAAGAAGAAGGAGGTGACGGAGAGAGGATTAATGAAGGATTAGGAGTGTCTCCTAAGGATTCCGTATCTTGAAAATTCGGAACTCGAAATCGTAAGCGGTGCCGAAGGGTTCGCTCGATTTCCGGATCCAAATCAAAAAGAGGTGACGGATTCCCTCAGGTCATACACCAAAATAAGACAAAAATAGAATTTTTTTTTATTATTTTTTTTAAACAAAACAAAAGAAAATGATAAAACTAATAGATCCTTGCTTTCAAAATATCAACGCAGAAAAACTCTCCCCGGCAACGGCGCCAAAAACTTGATGATGATTTTATAAAGTTTTGAAAAATATCCAAACTAAACTCTCAACTAGGCAAGTGCACCTATCGAAATTTAGTATAGGAAATATCATATTTAAACTCGGGGACCGCTGAGTATTTATACTCACAAGGAAGAGCTATTATTTTATCGATCGGAAAATTAGTTTTGTGAAAACGAAAACAAACGTTAAACTAAAAGGAGAAATTCGATGAATAAAAGGCTAGCACTTGATCTGGAATCCCTTTGGGCTAGAATAAAATTCACGAAATTAAAGAGAACAAGCATCTAAATTATTAACTTCGACCGCGGAGGTTCCAAAGCTACGAAGCGCCTCTCTCGAGAATACGCACTCGACTAATCTTAGGTAGATCGATTAAGATCTCTCGCCAGTCGAAAGACCTAAGCTTGCTTTAGGAGGTGAACCTCACTAATGGAGTTGACTCCAAGGAGGAAGAATTTTGCGTTCCTCTCTCGAGGGGTGCAAGAAACTCTCTTTATCCTTGAGTGATCTACTCGTATCCACAACCTCTCGATAAATCTAGGATACGGATCTAAGCTCGAATAAACATAATTTGCAACTTATGAATTCGAAGAAATTTAAATCAAAGATAAATCAAAGTGCATAAAATAGAATGCTTGCTAATTTGAGACAAAAAATAAGAAATTTATTCTATTCCAAAGTTGATCATGATCAAGTGCTAATTGAAAATTAGCTACTCATCATGATGGGAGAATTACAAGAAAGATTGAGGAGAGACATGATTATAAAAAGTACTTGGAAATAAAGGCTACACTATGAATTTAAAATGCAGGAAATACAGTAAAGAAAATAAAATTAAGCTCCCAAAAATCTCCTCCCCAACATCTGAAGCTGTCTGGAATTTATAGAAGAAGTTGTTGGGTGGTCACGCCCCTAGGTCACGCCCGTGACCTAGGGCGTGTCGGTCTCGGAACTGTCATCTTCAAGTCTTTTGAACGTTGGCGCGAAACCGCCAAAAGTCGTTAATTGGCGGGTCACGCCACTAGGTCACGCCCGTGACCTAGGGCGTGTCTTGACGGTTGCAGAAAAATAGTGGGAAGTAGAAACGGCGGGAATAACTCCGGCCGTTGTTGGAAGGGTCACGCCCATGGGCATGCCCGTGACCGTGGGCGTGTCTTGCGAAACTCCCAGCGCTTGAAACTGCAACATTTAGTTGACACGCCAGGATGTCACGGTTCTATCACACGCCCATGACCAATATGTCACGCCCGTGGCAGGGCGTGTAACTTTAACCCGACGTGGATCTGGAGTTCTGGATCATCGGTGTCGCACGCCTGGAGAACACGCCCATGTCCACGTAGCACGCCCGTGATATATGGACGTGTAAATTTAATTGACGTGGCAGCGGGCTCTTGAACACGCGTCGGGTGTCACGCCTAAATGTCATGCCCGTGACTTGGTGGTCACGCCCGTGACAGAGGCGTGTACTTTGCAATTTTCCATCTTTTTTCCAGCTTTGTCTCCTGATTGATCTTGTAAACTCCATAATAAAATTTGCAGCCCGATTTGGTCCTAAAATAAAAAAAGTAAGGGAATTAGATAATAGAAACATAAACTGTATTCAAAAACTAATTAATTATTGAATAAAATATATATAAATATATGGATAAAATTAGAGTTATCAGGTGTCGACTCATGGACTTAGAAACTTTTCCTGCATATTCTTAACCTGCACATATAAACTCAAAACAACATCAAATACACCTTGATGAATATCATTGAGCTAAGTTAGGCTTCTCCAAATCTGGTACACATTTTACAATGTACCCAACAGTTTTCTTGATTGCGGGAGTTAGTGGACGAAACTACCTCCGCAGTGTTTGTTTCCTTTATTAGTACCTCGTGGAACTTTACCGGGTGTTTGATGCATTTGCAGTGAATGGTGGAGTGTTTAGTCTCCCCGTATTTAGACAGATAATTGTCTTTGGGGTTGTGTCCAGTTGAGTTGACCACCTTGCCCGTTTTGGATTGTTTGGTGGAGTTGACCAGAGGAGGCTAGTAGGGGTTTGTTTATTTTCAGGATGATTTAATCATGACCTTTTTCCCCTTATAGTCTTGTGCATTTGGGGTGCTTTTATAGTACGTGACGCTTCACGTAAGTGTTTCCTTTTGGCTTTTGAACATTTCTGATGTACTTTAATTACGTATTTTCCTTTCGTCTTGGGTTGGTACCCCTGGACTTTGTTTACTTTTGGCTTACTTTCCGCCATTTCTTGTACATTCTTTCTGAGGTGTTCTGTCTTTGGATGCCTCAGGTTCAGAGCTATAGCTGGTAGTCGTATTGGTTTTGGAGTTTCTGAGCAGCAGTGATGGATGTGTTCTTTGCCTCACCATAGTGAGGTACTTTGTTGTTTTTGTTTATTCACTAGTTCAGAAATACTTTACTTTTGTGGGTTCGTGTCAGTTTGTTGACGCCCACAGGATTGTTATGTTATTTTTGGATACTTGTTAGCTGCTTAGCTTTCTTTCTATGTGTTTGGGATACTTGCTCTCTGGGATGTTTTATGCTAGCAATGCATGGTAGGTAATTTCAAGTATAAAATAAAACTACTATTATTACCTCATGCATTGCACGCTTTTAAAATGTTAAGTCACTATATTTAATGACCATACAAATCTACTTTTATTTCTATTATAAACTTAGAACTTGCATACCATGAGGTGTACTTTGGGAACCTCTAAGCTCTTGTAGGATGCCTATTCCGATAAAAGACGTATTTTTTTCGTAGCATTTAACTACTTTTCTTGTGAACTAGATGAGCCACTAAGCTGAGGGATATGGCTATCCGCTATACTTAAATTGATTTTAACTCTAAATAACTTAAAGAACCTTTATTCATGATTAAGTAGGAGTTTTGCCTGAGCGTTCGCAGTTATCCCCTGCTGACGTGGCATCATAACGCGTATTTTCCCTTACTCTGATATACTTATTTGGCGGTGAAAATGTGGGTTGTGACAATGATATGTCTTCTAGGATGTCTTATTTTCACCCTTTTTCTTATTTTTATAAATAGGTTTATCGTAGTGCGTGTTTTTTGTCTCTGTTCTATGTTTTGAACTAGCATGATAGATAGTCTCACGAGAATAAGAAGAACAATAATAGTCATGATAAGTAGAGGTATTGACACAAATCTAATCAACAGAAATAAAGATAATTCCATAACTGATATTAACCAATTGCAAGACAGTTCATCCTGCTTTATTAAAATAAAATATATAAATAAAATGAAGAAATATACTCCTCTGAAGAAGTAGGAGATATGTTGAACTTGCTCATTATCTTCTTGAGCATCTTATTTATTTCCTTTACTTCCTTCGTTATTTGCTTGATCTCATGGCCTTGATCCTCCACCATACTATAGATATCCTAGCTGGTTTCCCTGATAGTCCCTGTATGGTGTAATAGAGGTTGTACTGTCGGCGTTCGTGCTCGTGAGGTTGTAGGAATCTCACATACTTTGTAGATCTAAGGGCAGCTATCGATAGGGTACGTCAACCAGTCGATGACAGGGTACTTCTCCATCAGGATGCTCTGGATCACACAACCCAAAGGCAGTGTGTTCATCCACTGGCAGTCAGGGGATTTGAGGAGATAAGTATAGCACATCATGGAGAGGATGAGATATGAGACACTGAAGGCTTTCTCAGCCAGGATACAGTAGGTCACCATTGAGAGCTGGGTCGTGACTTTCTTGGTGTCCCTGGCCATGAACATTAGAGAGTGACGTAGGACATCCTGGATGATGCGGGCATCGGGAGTGAGTGTATCCACCGCAGTGATGAGATCTGAACGCCCCTCCACACCGTGGAGAACCTTATTTATATCTCTCCAGTTTTGGCTGGTTCTAAAGGACTCCATGATGTCGAGGCATGGAAAGTTGGACATCCAGAGATATTTCCTCTCAAGATCCGAGTGGAGAATCGTACTATTTCAGACTTGATATAGGACTGCACACCTCTACCCAGTTACATGTGAGCGGGATCTCTGAGATTATTATAGAACTCCCGACTAAGGACCGAGGAAAATAGAGCACCAGAAGAGATCACAGAGAGCACGCCTGAATTTTCCAAATACACATAAATATGAGCATATCGATCATCGATATCGATGATCTTCAGCACGCTCACTGACGCCTCATCTATCACGGAAAAGGTCGAGGTAGGCACTTGAGAGCATTTTAAGAAACTATGGTGAGGGAGTTGGGAGCTAGATGAAGCCATAACCTGAAAAAAACCACCACGAACTTTTTTAGTCAAAAATTGCAAAAAAAAAGAAACAAAAAATCAGGTTCTGGATCCTACCGCGGAGCGGTAATATGCTACCGTCACGCGGTTGCGTGACGGACTGCAACCCGTCTTCTTCCGCCGGATCTCCCCCAAAACCCCCATTTTTCCTTGATTTCCACTCAAAAACGTGTAGGGGAGAGAGATCTAAGCTCATGTAAAGTAGATCTATGAAAATAAAGGTGATCTATGGAGGGAAATCACGAATCAAACTTGGAAAATGGATGAAAATTCCCTGGATCATGCTCCAATTCCAGATCTCACAAAAAACTCAATTTTTAAGAAGATTGGTCACTTGAAAACGTCAAGGATGCATGATCCAAGCTTACACAAGCTAGATCAGTGAAAAAGACCATGACCCATAGCAGAAATTCACAAACCAAACGTAAAATCATCGTGAAACCGTAGCAAATTGAGCCCAAAAGAACTTGAAATCTACAACCTACACTTCCAAAACTCATCGCACAACAATTCATGGGAAAAAGGAGAAGATCTTACCTAGATCTTGGAAGCGCAGCGCAATACTGTAGTCGGAGGAATAAGAGCAAGAGAGCAAAAGTGATGAACTGGGTCAGAACATGGCATATATATATCCTGACGCTACCGTGACTCGGTAACTATACTGCTGACGGTAGCACTCTTTTTCGTACTATTTTCTGAAAATTTTAGCTAGTGTCTTCATTATCCCTGAGGTTGATACAAACGACAACACAAGACTCATTGTGAGGTTTCTTACAATCGCGGGGGCGTAGGTGTGTCGTCATTAGGATCGCTAACATGTAATCCACATCTTGTCCTTACCCGGGGAGGGGTTCCAGTGGGTCCTTGTGTGACGCTGGGGGAAAAGAGTGTTAGGTTGGGAGGGTTCTTGTGCGGGCATATGGGATTAACACCCCACCCTACGGCACTTGTGCAGCTCCTCATTCCCATTCGTCACTTAGCATGGGGCTAGAGTGATGACACATTGCTTGGGTCCATTGTGTCTTGAGAATTCTCATGGCTACTCCTTCATAGCATGAACGTTATTTCATGCCTCGTAGCACTCAGTCTCATGCATAATACTCTGTCATGCTGACCTATTTCTTCTTGCTTTTGTTTTTCATTTTTTTGCTTGATTTGTTATTTATTTCATTTATTTTTTTGTTAAATCAGAAAATACAAAATATATATATAACCCCAAAAACATTATGGATTGTTAACTCTTAGGACACACATGGATTGAACTTTGAGCATAACAATTACGTACAATGTTGGACTTAGGCATGTTAATACTTGTGAACATTGTCTATATATGTCATGATGTGTCGAATCTATAAGTGCTTAGCTACTGAGTGCGAGTAGATATGTTAGTGTTCATTGAATATGCCTTTAAGTATCTGTGAGGATTTAGATAATGGAATAACGTTACACTATTCACACATCCCTAGACTGAACACTCTTGTAGAATGTATATGCTTACATGCTATAACTCGTGATATTGTGTCCACCATGTTAGGAATAACTTGAAAAATCAATGTCATGATACATATGCGTTTTTATAAATGGTAGAATTTTGGGGCAAATCGCTAGTGGTCAAGTCTTGTGTATACAAGTTAAAGTGTATCTATCTATGTGGGTAGATTTCGATTGATTTGGGGTCCTTGAAATCCAAACACAATAATTTTTGAATTTGATAGCTCAACGAGTATAATTAACAAACAATGAATGTTATCAAGTCCTTGAGTCACGTATACCCCCAAGCACTACTCACTCCTGATAAGTCATTATAAGCATTGTGAGGATGAGCACCTTGATCCAAATATCGTTTTGATTTTGTGCACAGATTACAACCTTAAGCTTATGTCCCATAGTTCTAGTCTTGATATCTCGTAAATAGCACCGTGACGTGAATTTTCACCTTATTTCTATCGCGATGGCATTTTTACTTACTGAGATAAACCATGTAATGAATGTTCGGTCTACTTGGTGTTTGTATTCTGATGCTACACGTTCACATGTCATTGCTCTATCTAACGCTTCCATGCATAAGAATTGGACTGACACGACACTGTATATTTATAACACGCAAGTTCAAGCATACATTTTTTATTCATGACGTGTACAATATTCCTCTGCATTAATTTTATAACTCTTGTAGCCTTGTACTCTACATCATTATGTGCTTAGTCTACTGGGGTTGTCCCATCTTTTGTCCCTCTGAACGGTTATTTAAAACTATTTCTACGTACTACATTCATCTGTTTTGTCCTCTATGATTATTGTTCTCTGATTTCATGCTTGGTCACCCCTATTATTTTCGCCTCTCGTTTAACCTTCTATAACGTGCACTGTTTACTTTCTTTCTTATGCTCATTATATACTGCATTTCGTTTCTCCCATGCATGTGTACATTTGATTATGGTCTAGCCCATCCCCTTTCGATAATATCAAAGGGAGAGAATAGATGGTTCATGCATAATGGGTATGTGTAGATCACATATTGGGGGGAGCTTACTTCATTGTGTGCACATAGATTGGGGGAGCATGTACAACACATATATGGGTGGAGCGTGTGTGTAGTGGAGCTCTATAGAACCTGATGTAACATCTCCCCTGTAATGACCGTATAATATGGGTCTAGGTCGGGGCCCCACAATATACAGACGCCACAGCTTAAGCATTAAAAGATGATATAAGTCTACCCAACTCAAAACTCAGAATAAAACAGCGGAAAATAACAAACAAAACTAGAAGTTATTCACCACAACTAGGAGTATCAAAATGGCCTTAAGGCCTTACACAACAAGAGTCCAAAGCAGAATAACAATCCTATCAATGTGCAAATCACTCCTAGGCTACCTCCGCATGCAAGCTGGATTACAACTCAAGGATCATATCATAGCATCAATACATAAGCAGATAAAGGTTCACTTCATGAGGCTTAGGCCTTTTTGGCCAGCGAGCTTACTCCTGCTTGCAATCCTTGCCCGTTAAAGATTTGTAGTAACATGGGTCAGCAAAGGCTGACCTCAACTGTGTAACCAATACATCTCCTCTCGGCCGTCCCTAGCGGACCCCGGGGCACTCCATCACCCTGCAGGTAAGCACTTCGTATGCAATAAATAATAACCTATAAAGCTAGAAACAAGTTTGCATGTCCCAAGCAACAAGCATGTATACAAACCTGGGTTTCACCCAAGGCACCCTAAAGCATATGAATCTAACACATCATCATGCACCATCAATCGGGTACTTCCATTTTCCCCTTCGGCATTCAAACCGCAAACACATGGGTACTTCCAATTTTCCCCAAAAGGCATTCAAGTCGCCACTCGGAACACTTTTCAAGGCCCCACCCACTCGTGGGTCTCATAACCCGGGCTTTCCTGCAAACTTTAACTTCTCATGTCAAGGTTCCGCTATTCAAACAAACTAACTAATATTAAGAACCCTTGCTAGACCAACCCGTTCACGACGACCCAGGCCCGACTTCAAAATCGGGACCAAGTCCACCGAAGGAGACCCAGCGGGACCCAGCTGGTATTGTTCGGGCTTGTCATAAGCTTGGCGTTCTCGTCAGTTCCACATAAGTGGACTTATCTTGATGGGACACTCTCCACAAGTGACCTTGCAACGTCACGGTCTAGCGAGCCGACCACAGACATGAACCACGGCTTGTCACATCACAATCCCATGCCTTTCCCACCCTATTCCAATACTTGTACCTTACCATCCTTGTGCCCCCGCGTGTACTCTAGTTTCCACCTGGTCCGGTTCCGGCAACATGTACTCAGACGAGAAAGGGGAAAAACATCATCACAGGCGGCATCTTGCCGCTAACGGATTTTTATAAAATCCTTAAGGCTCACAATGCAACATAACCGAGTCTGACTAATGGTCGCTACTATGGTTTCACCCACATTGCCTAATCCACTAACGGAGTGCATCTCTAATGAAATATCACACTGAGGACGGACACAATCGACCCGGTGGCTCCTCTTGAACCATGGCAACACAAATCCCTCTCACTTGAGAGATTCGGTGCCTAGAATGCTTGAAAGAAAACAAGAAATATGCAGATATCATGCATGCATCTTAAAACTGAGAGGAGAAGTGTCGTTACCCTTCGACTCCTCTTTCTAGCCATGAAGCTCTTGTCTTGCACGGATGAAAACGAGCGCCATTGCATCCTATTCATGGATATGGCCTCGGAATGACAATCGGAGCTCTGAAGCTCCATTAATGGCGGAGAGAGCTCCTCTCTTCCTCCTCTGAACTCTCTCTCTCTCTCTCTCAAACCCTAAGTCAACTCCAAAATGAGATCAAATGAGGGAGAGAATAGCTCAGCCCTACTAAAACCCGTCAAGTAGAAGATCCTGGGGTCCAGGATCAACCTTGAAGTAAAAAACAATCGGTTAAGATTTCAATCCATGAACCGCATTTCAGCAATTTAGTCGAACGGTTCAGGCTTCGTCGATCGGCCTGCGCTCGACGAACAGCTGAGAGCTCGATGAACAGCCAAGAACCCGAAAACCAGCCAAGCTCTGCGAAAAAGACCTGAGCTCGACGAAAAGGCGTGATCTCGATGAAATGGCGTGAGCTCGACGAAATGACCCTCAGCTCGCCGAACAGCGCTGAGCTCGACGAAAAGCACTCAGTTCGTTGAACAGCGCTGAGCTCGACGAAAAGCCCTCAGCTCGACTTTCGTCGAACGGCCCTGAGTTCAACTTTCGTCGAACGGCCCTGAGTTCGACTTTCGTCGAACGGACCAGAGTTCGACTTTCGTCGAACGGACCAGAGTTCGACTTTCGTTGAATGGCCAGAGTTCGACTTTTGTCGACCAGCCTTCGACGATCCCAGAATTACGTCGAACGGCCCTGGTTCCTCAAACTTGGGGTGTTACAACTTCTCCCCCCTTGCAAGAATTTTTTACCTGAAATTAATCTTCATACAGGAAGACAGTAAGAAAATTATTGCAACAAATTTAAACAAAATTACAACAACTTTACACAAACCTTTTTCATTCAAGCAAACAGTAACAAAAATGTTGCAACGTCTCAAAACACTGTTGCAACATATCGACCACTTTTCCAATCAACATTACACAAACAACTCGAGATAATCCTCGCGCATGGTTTGCTCTTGCTCCGAAGAGAACTCGTCCCGCCCGCAGTTGTCCCAACGCACCTTTACGAGCTTCACCACTTTGTTCCATAACTGCCGAACTTTTGAATCCTCTATGCCCACCAAACGGACTTTCATCCTCAAGTCCTCTTCTATCAGCACCGTCGCCGGTTCGATCACCACACTAGCCTCCACATGGGCTTTCCTCAAGACGAAGATATGGAAAACATCATGTAATCCACTCAGCTCAGTGGAATATGCCAACAGGTAAGCTGCTTCTCCAATACGTTCTATCACCTCGAACGGTCCCAAAAACCTTGGACTCAACTTCTTGAGTCGGCGAATCTATGAAACACCATTGAACAGCTTGATCTTGAGATAGACCCAGTCGCCTACCACAAACTTCACATTCCTATGGCGAGTACTAAAATACTTTGCTTGCCGGTCCTGGGAAACCTTCATGCGCTCCTGAATGGTCCGCACCAACTCGCATGCATCAGCCACCACTTCTTTTCCCAAAAGTCTGGTGTCTCCCGCCTCTATCCAAGACATTGGAGATCGACACCGCCTTCCATACAAAGCTTCATATGGCACCATCTTTATACTTGCTTGGTAACTGTTGTTATAGGCAAACTCTACCATTAAGAGGTGATCTTGTCACTTCTTCCTAAAGTCAAGAGTGCACATTCTCAGCATATCCTCCACTGTATGGTTCGTTCTTTCTGTTTGTCCATCAGTTTGAGGATGGAACGTCGTACTGAACTTAATCTTCGTGCCCAGGCTCTTCTGAACTAGCCTCCAGTCTTTAGACGTGAATCGTCCATCGCGATCACTAACTATACTCTTGCGAATCCCATGTAGTCGCACAATTTTGCGAACATACAACTCTACCAGCTTCTCCACACTGTCATCTTTCCTATTTGTGATGAAATGATCTACTTTGGTCAAGCAATCCACGATCACCCAAATCGCGTCGTTACCCTGCTACGATAGAGGTAAGCCATGCACAGAGTCCATGGAGATGTCATCAAATTTCCACTCGAGAATAGGAAGAGGCTTCAGGAACCCGCCCGGCTTCTAACACTCGGCCTTCACTAAGGCACAAGTTTGGCACTGACTCACGTACAAAGCTATATCATGCTTCAAACCAGGACACCAAAATGATTTCTTCATATCCAAGTATATCTTTGTGCTGCCCGGGTGAATCGCATACTTCGTAAAATGAGCCTCAAACATCAACTCCTCATGGAGCTTGTCAAACTGCGATATACATATCCTTTCGTCCTTCCTCAAGACCCCATCAATCATCTCTCAGGCGCTACCCTCGCCCTTTTGAGCTTCCTCCACGAATGACTGAAACTCTTCATCCAAACTAGTCGCTTCCTGAATACGATCGGATAAGTCATTTTGCAACTCAATCCAGTTCAATCGAGTCATGCTTTACTCGTCTCTTGCTACACACTCAATGTCAAGGGACTCACAGTCCCGCATTAACCGCTCATCATGAGCTTTGATCCAACTCCGTTGACCAAAGTATTTCCTACTCAAGGCATCCGCCACCACGTTGGCTTTTCCTGGCGTATACTGAATCGCCACTTTGTAGTCTCCAAGGAACTCGACCCAACTGCGATGTTGCATATTCAAGTCCTTTTGGTCTAGAAGATACTTCGGGCTTTTGTGGTCCGTGAAGATCTCCATCTTCACACCATACACAGTGCCGCCACAACTTTAATGCAAAAATTACTCTCGTCAATTCAAAGTCATGGACGGGGTAATTCCTCTCGTGAGGTTTCAACTGCCTAGACCCAAAAGCTATAACACTGTCATGTTGCACCAACACGCAGCCCAACCCATATCCTGATGTGTCACTAAAAATTTGAAATCCTTCAGTCCCTTTAGGCAGACTTAGGATTAGAGTTGTCTTCAGTCTTTCCTTCAGGGTGTCAAACGCCTGATTTCACTCTTGAGTCCACACAAACTTTTGGTCCTTACGAGTTAGAGAAGTTATGGGTAGAGCTATCCGCGAAAAGTTTTTCACAAACCATCTATAGTACCCGGCTAGTCTAAGGAAACTTCGGACTTCCGCCACGGTTCTCAAAATTGGCCAATCTCTGATGGCCTCCACTTTTGCAGGATCCACCGCCACCCCATCACCACTAATCACATGGCCCATAAATGCCACCTTCTCCAACCAGAACTCGCACTTTGAGAAGTTTTCATAAAGCTGGTTCTCTCTTAACACTTGCAACACTATTCTCAAATGAGTCTCATACTCAGCCTACGATTTGGAGTACACCAAAATATCGTCGATAAAGACGACAACAAAAGAGTCAAAGTATTCACGAAATACTCAGTTCATCAAATATATGAATACTGATGGTGTGTTCGTCAACCCGAACGACATCATCGAGAACTCGAAATGACCATACCTCGTACCAAATGCTATCTTGGGTATGACCTCATCTTGAATCCGCAACTGATAGTATCCTGACTTCAAGTCTAATTTATAATACACCACTGACCCCACTAACTGGTCGAACAGGTCATCTATCCGAAGAATCGGATACTTATTCTTGACAGTCAGTTTATTCAACTCTTGGTAGTTTATGCACAACCGTATACTACCATCTTTCTTCTTCACAAACAACACTGGCGCGCTCCATGGTGAAGAACTGGGTCTAATATACCGCTATTCCAAAAGTTCCTACAATTGAACCTTGAGTTCGGCCAAATCCTTTGGTTCCATCCTAAAAGGAGGACGTGACATCAGCCTAGCCTCTAGCACTAACTCAATTGACAAATCAATCTCCCGTCGAGGAGGTGCTCCAGGAAGCTCCTCGAGAAACACATCCTCGAACTCTTCAACTACCGGCACATCTCCAAGTGACAACCTGAAAAGGAGAACCTCCAACAGTGCTACAAGAGCTACTCCTCCCTGGTTAACTGCCAGCACCAACTGCATGGCAAAATCAGGGAACATGCCACTCCACTAAGGCCCTCTAACGTAACTTCTGACTTCTCTTCACTCCTCAGGGTCACCACCTTCGATAGGCAGTCAATACTGGCATGATGCTCTGCAAGCCAGTCCATTCCCAATATTAAATCGAACTCAACTAATGATAGGACCACCGCAACCAATGTGAAGTCAACTCCGTCCAGACTCCAACAAATGCGCCCCTTTGCCCCGGTAGTCATGGATGACCCATTGGGCATGCGCACCTTCAGCTCGGCATCCGCCAAGAATGGATCAACTCCAATCCTCCAGATAAAACTTTCCGCAAGGAGGGAGCACGACGCTCCCGTATCAAACAATACCCTAGCGGGGTACCCAGAAACTAACACAAAGCCTAAAACATAGGCAACATACATAAAAAATCTTGAAAGTCTAAAGTAAAAGATTAACTCAAGCTATCATACCTGTCACCACATTGGGTTGGCGGATTGCTTTCCTACTGCCCAAGGTTGTACGCCCTTGGCTGCACGGGTCGGAAACGAGAAGCGCTAGACTCTGCCATCTTTCCATTATCTGCTGCACTGGGCCCGGAACGCACCAAATGTTCTTATCTCGGCTCCTGCTCAGCGCCACCCTCAGTAAAAAAACGAGCTATGTGGCCCAGTTTGCCACACTTGTAGCACGATCGTGGTCCCTTGAAGCGAGCCTCCCCCCCCCCCCCCCCCCCCCCGACGTCGTACTATCCTTCTCCCAATTCTTGTAGGGATGAGACTTCTTCTTCCACTTACTCTTGTCAGTCCTTCCTTAAGATTTAGAAGACTTTCCTTCTCCCTGCTTGGCCGCAAAACCCTTTCGATGTTGGGTTCACTCCAAATCGCTCTCCAATATTCTGGCTGCCTCAACCAGTTCATTGAAACCAGCATTCTTCATAGATATGAGGGTTGTCTCAGATTCTCCCTCAACCCATGGTAGAAGTGGTTGTCCCTCTCCACATCGTCAGCCATTGTCGTTCCAGCATAATGACCCAACCGAGTAAACTCCTAAACATACTCGTCCATCATCTTGTCCTGCTACACCAAGTGTAGAAATTACCTCTGAAGGGCTAACCTCGTCGACGCAGGAATGTAATTTTTCAAGAAAGCATTCCCGAACTCCTCTATGAACGAGGTACGTCCAGGAAATTGGCGACCGCTATGGCTCACCCACCACAGCTTAGCATCGCCTTCCAACATGAAAATTGCAAACGCATCTTGCTTCTCTATCGACATCTTGGCCGACCTCAGGAGTTCTTGAATCCTTGCCCACCAATCCTCCTCATCGGTCAGTGTACCGACTGTAAGACCCCCCTCCCGGAACACAAGATACGTCACAAAGGAGGTCTTATGCCCAGAACAGCCGCCTTGCAGTAGCATTAGCACACGGGCTAATATGTACCACAAGATGCCTATCCTGCCGGCGATACCAATATAAACCAATGCCAACCCAACCAAGAATATAATAAAAGTCAATCCACACATAAGTAATACAAGTCCAAAAGTACATCAAGAAAAGAAGCTAATAACAAGCTTCTAAAGTATCAGAGTACAGCTAAAACATGCCCAAAGTGGCTACATCAAAATCTCTTAAAACTCACATTGGTAACTAACGGTAACGACGGCACCGTCCCCTCAGGCCCTGTCATCCTGGCCTGGCTGTCCAGCTGCATAACCTGTGGCTGCTCTATCTGTGGTGTCTCCTAAAAAGGAACACGTAGCAACCATTAGTCATAAAGACTAAGTGGCTTTCACATCCGCTCCTCCGGCGACTCCTCGGCACTGGGCGGAGAAAGGAATAAGAGTACAATGTATATATAGTAGTATAAGCAGGTACAAGCAGGTGGAATAAGTACATATGTCGTGAGCAGTAATAGAAGAAATGTATAACATCATTAACATCAGTTTATTCTAGCAACTCTACAAGAACTATATCAATCCATCAAGTATATAGATCTTCAACAAGAAAGTAACTTAACTTATAAAAATGCCCATACAAACTTATAAGTTAAGGATCGGCTTAGCAATAAAGTAACTCATCGTATAGGAGTGTCCATATAAACTTATACTATGAGGATCTTGTGTATGCATGTATTATAATGGTATGTATGCAATGCAATGACTCACCCATGATCACGCATATGCAATTGCTATGTCGACAAAGACTTGTAGTTCCCACTTTTCGAGCAGGTAGCTAACCTCTCAGGCATCAACCGTCGTGGCCAGGCAGTGACAGTAGAGCGTGCTTCTCTACTACTAAGCGGGCATCCACACTACCTCGCTTAGGCCTCCATACGCCTCAATGCTTAGAACACAACAGCAGAGCTCACATGCGTACTATGGCTCAGTGGGAGTGTCGGGTAGATGTGCACCGAGAACCAAGCCCCGATCTAGCCTATATTGTGACCCGGAAAGAGCCTCGGAAAAAGCGCGAGGACCAAGCCCAACCATTCACTTAGCATAGATGGAGCCCCGGGAAATGAGCACCGAGGACCAAGCCCAACCGCTCAAGGTCTAACTGTCAACCCCCATCGGTGTGACGACTGGCGAGCCCATAAACCTGCCACACTATCCTTAACCCAGGATTACGACACCACGCGTCGACTCACACTGCATTCAATTTCACATTATCGTGGCACGGAAGGAGCCCCGAGAATGAACACCGAGGTCCAAGCCCAACTGCCCATTTATGTCTCTTCTCAACATTACCCAAACCAGTGTGGTCAAACACCCGCACTTACATCCTTTCACAATGCTACCTGCAGGGAGACACCACACTAAGCATTGGACTACTAAATTCATTCTGTTAAATAATTATTCACATGGCCATAAAATTAGCTTCCTACACATCATTTCCAAATGATTTCAACACGTTGTTAACATGGTGCCCATTTCTATTGGTTCACCAATTTCTACCAAATCGTTTCGTTTAAGTACGCTTCACTTCACCATTCGTTTACGTGGGATCCATTCATCAAATTTCATCATTCATTGAATTATGATAGTTAAACATAAAAGGATTCACCCAACCTCAATGTCAATTTGCTACAATGTCTTGACTGAGTCCAAACCGATTCTACACCAACCCAAGAGTTTTAAGTGCAGGACACCTTCTGGACAGAAAATTCGACCAGAGATTCTTGAGGCTACAGGAATCCGGTGAAGGCATGTAACCCCTCATTGGAAAAGTATTTCCATGAGTTACAACTTTCATGTTCAGACCACAACCCAGATCTGACAGTAACATACTTGAAATCGGCTTTGAAGTTTGATGCGTACATAACACAATTTCTGCACGCTTAGTTTGTCACCCGTCAATTTCATTCAGACTTTCCTGTGGCTACAGACTTCGCCTGAAATTGTACAACCACTCGTCGGAAAGGTATTTTTAAAGGCTTCAACTTTCGTGTTTAGTTAAAAGCCCAGATATGGCCGTATCATGCTTGAAAAAGGCCAAGAAGATCGTTGCATGCAGAACACAGAATTTTGCACTCATCTTAAGGCGGAATGAACATCATCGGTTCATCTTCTTCCTCTAGCCGATCTTACCGAAATCACGTCCAAACCTCCTCCTCCCTTATTCACCCTCATAAGGCCACTTCTCTTCACGAAACCATCCCCCATCATCACATAGAAGAAGGGAGAGGTTGAAGACGTTTAATCCCTAGAACACAAGTCCTAGCATGGCCATTCCTAGAAAACTTCTTTTCTCAAATCAAGACTCTCTTGAGTCGATATCTCTCCTAAGAAATAATTAGAGATCTAGCACCAAGGGAGAGGGGAGGAAGCTCACTTCATTTCCGACATTTCCACCATTTCTGGACAAGGATCTTGTCACTCTTCTCGGCGGCATCTTCTTCACCTCAGCGACGGCGGTCCTTCACGAGGTGTAGGATGGCTCCAGCACTTCCCTTCCCTTCACCAGCAGATTTCCTCAGAAATGGCTTGGAAGAGGAATGAAAAAAATGGCTAGGGTTTCTTTTTCCCTTTATATGAGGAACTGATACGGGTAGGGACACGCCCGTGTCCTTACCCGTGTCCTGCTCGGGTGGAACGTCGTCGTCGATTCGACTACCATTTCGATCACAAACACGGGTAGGGACACGCCTGTATATCTACCCGTGTCCAAGTGACACGGCCGTGTTTCTGACTGTTTCCTGCTCGGTTCGTGATTTGTCGAGTTCTACTCGACACACACGGGTAAGGACACGCTCGTGTCTCTACCCGTGTCCACGTACACACGGGTAGTGACATGCCTGTGTCACTACCCGTGTCCTTCTCTGGAGCAACTCGAGTAGTCAACTCGAGTGCTAGCTTGAGACACACGGGTAAGGACACGTCAGTTTCTCTACCCGTGTCCTTCTCGGGACACACTTCATCAAGTTCTTCACGACATACATGGGTAGGGACACGCCCGTTTCTCTACCCGTGTCCTCATACACACGGGTAGGGACACGCCCGTGTCACTACCCGTATCCTTCCATGGAAGGCCCATGAATTTCTAGCTCCACCACACAGCTATGGACATGCCCGTGTCCCTACCCGTGTTCTACTCTGGACTGACTTCTCCTCCCCTACACAAGTGTAAGCCTAGCTGTGTGCACCCCCCTGAGCCCAAGTCAGCTCTCCTGACTCAAAAGTGCGCACAAGGGGCCTAGCACGAATCATAATGTTACACTGACACCCTTGAACGTTGGAGGATGGAAGCTTAGAAAATATATCATTTGTCGGTCTCCATGTCCGACAACAACTCTTTCTGCTAATGTCTCTGCTTACCTGGCTCCTCCGCCTGGCACGACTGCTGCTGCATCGGGGGTAGCAGGAGTTGCTACTTACGCATAGGGGTCACAACTTGCGCTGTTGCGGCAGCTTTGGCTGCCACAATTGCTTCTATGAGCATGCGACAGAAGTCGTCCGTGGTTACCCCCATGCCCAAAGGACCCTGAGCAGTAGCACTGCTCGCCGAAGGCTCTTCTCGTGGCCTCGACGTCCCTGCCTCGTCTCTTGCCCCCTTGACAAAAGCAAAGTAGAACAAAAATCAGCTTCTAGTCGCATAACTAGACACAAGGACACTCATAGTCATGTGATATTCCTAGGTGGATAACTTCATTACGCGATCCGATTACGACATTCGACCACGAATCTTTACCTTGGACACTAACCTGGCTCTGATACCAAATTTTAACACCTACCCTGTAATGACCGTATAATATGGGTCCGGCCGAGCCCCCATAATATACAGACGCCACAGCTTAAGCATTAAAAGATGATATAAGTCTACCCAACTCAAAACTCAAAATAAAACACCGGAAACAAACAAACAAAACTAGAAGTTATCCACCACAACCAGGAGTATCAAAATGGTCTTAAGGCCTTACACAACAAGAGCCCAAAGCAGAATAATAATCCTATCAATGTGCAAAGCACTCCTAGGCTACCTCGACATGTAAGTCGATTACAACTCAAGGATCATATCATAGCATCAATACATAAGCAGATAAAGGTTCACTTCATGAGGTTAGGCCTTTTTGGTCGGCGAGCATACTCCTGCTTCCAATCTTTGCCCTGTAAAAATTTATAGTAACGAGGGTCAGCAAAGGCTGATCTCAACTGTGTAACCAACACATCTCCTCTCGGTATTCCCTAGCAGACCCCGGGGCACTCCATCACCCTGCAGGTCAGCACTTCGTATGTAATAAATAATAGCATATAAAGCTAGAAATAGGTTTGGATGTCCAAAGCAACAAGCATGATTCTACGTTGAGCAAGTAATAAAGGGGGCCTACTATGTAGCATGTATGAAAACCTGGGTTTCACCCAAGGCACCCAATAGCGTATGAATCTAACACACCATCAATCGGGTACTTCCATGTTCCCCTTTGGCATTCAAGCCGCAAACACATGGGTACTGAAAGAATTGGTTCATAAACACCTAGAGGGGGGTGAATATGTTCAATTCTTTTTCCTTCTAAGGCAGAATATTAATTCAGTTATTAATAGAAACATATAGTTCTACAGCTATCACAGCAAAGAAATAACAATACCACACACAATCACAGATGGCACACTGATTTATAGTGGTTCCCAAGGTCTGGGTACATCCACTTTCCCCCTTCGTCTATCTAACAGTGTGCTAGATTCGGACCTAACTTCTTTCCTTCTCCTCAGATACGCAGATCTTACAGCTCAGAACCCAAACAAGGCTCCTACAACTCAAAGTGAGTCCACACTCCTACAGCTCAGGCAATCTGCCCTACCTCAGCCTTCAACAAGGCCTATAACTTAGAGATGAAAATCTCCTACAACTCAGGCTCTCATCCCTACCTCAGCCTTTAACAAGGCCTACCACTCATAGAACTTAATCTCCTACAACTCAGCCTTTATAAATCAGGCTTACAACTCAGATCTTAAAAAATCCTACTAAAAATAGATGTAAATTTGAAATTTACCACCACCCTGGTTGAGAGAGAAATGATGGAAGGTTTCTTGATCAGTTCTTGAAAGAATCTGATGTTAGAGATCAACCTGTCTTAGCTTTCTTCAAAGCTTCTTCAATCTGAACACAGTAGTGTTGATCTCCTTTGAAGTTGATCTTCAATCAGCTTCTTTCTTGAAATTCAGAAATCAATCTGAATTCTTCTTGGCAGACTGGTTCAGAATCTGCACTTAAGAGACTTATTGATGTAAGTCCCTTTCTTCACTTGAATAGATGAAGCTCTCTCTCTCCAAATTCTTCTGAAGATTCTTCTGAATTCTTCTTTGAATTCTCTTGACAAACTCTGAGTAGATCACCACTTAAGAATGTCTTCTTAGATCTTCTATTGAAAATCTTCTTTGTTTTTCGTATTTACTTTTTTTTTATCTCATCTATATCATCTGTTGATAGAGAATGTCTTTATATAGACTTCCTCCATGGTAACCGGCTGATCCGGTTTCTAACGAACTTCTGACAGCTCTGACAGCTTCAGTAGACTTGTTGAATATCACAGCTATCAAGTCTTCAGTCACTTCTTGAAACTCTGTCTCTGTCAGCAAAGTATCGAGACTGAACTTCATCATGTGTCGACACAAGTAGACTAAGTGTCGACATAAGCCTTGGTGGTGTCGACACAGCTCCCTTGGTGTTGACACTGCTTCTCGACACAGCTTCTGCAGAATGTGTCGACACTAGTTCTGTGTGTCGACACAGTCACTTCTTCTCTTCACAAAAAATCAACTTTGTTGAAACTCTGGTATATGTTGACACAAGTCCTGTGTGTCGACACAGTTGATGTCGACAAAGTCTTCTGTGTGTTGACACTGCCTCTGTGTGTCGACACAGTTGATGTCGACTAAGCTTTTCTGTGTGTCTACACTGCCTCTGTGTGTCGACACAGTTTCTTCTGGTGTCGACACAGCTTTTCTAAGTGTCGACACAATTGACTCCAAGTGTCGACACAGCTTTTCTCTAGTGTCAACACAAGTCTTCATAAGTGTCGACACAGCTTTTTCTGGTGTCGACTCATGGACTTACAAACTTTTCCTGCATTCCTGTATTTTCTTAACCTGCACATATAAACTCAAAACAACATCAAATACACCTTGATGCATATCATTGAGTAAAGTGAGGCTTCTTCAAATCTGGTACACATTTTCTAATGTACCCAACAATCTCCCCCTATTTGGAGAAGTCATAACTCTTAGTCAATGATATACACCATTCATAATAAACACACATTATGATGTATAAAAACATTACATGACAGGGTAACTTATAAACAAAACATGTATAAAATATCATCACAGAATAATGATGCAAACATAATGAGCATTAATCATTGTTTTGTTTAAACTTTCAAAAGTTTCTTAACAATAGTTTACATAGATTTTTAAAACTAAAGATTATATTGTTGTAAAATCTAGTTTCATCTATTCTAAGGCTGCTCGGGCTCCTTGATGACTATGCCTTTGCCTGACTGGATCTTGGCTTGTACTGGAGCTTCAGTATCTTCAGCTGGCTTCTTGCCCTTCAGATCTTTCTTCTTTTGTTCTCCATCCCTTATCCTTTGTCTTTCAAAATAATGAAAAGGATTTGGAAGTACTTGCTAGTCTCCTGAGCATTAGGAGGTTACTTCCCAGCTTTTTCCTTTCTTCTATATTGTAGAATGGCTTCCTTCCTAACTTCAAGCTTGTTCCATTCTTGCTCAGTATACCATTTACCCCTGTCATGGGTCTTGTCCTTCACAGCCTTCCAGGCAGTCAATATAATATTCCTGGAAGTTGGGCTTCATTGCTCAAAATCAGGCTTCAACTCAGCCTATTCTCTGAACCTTTTCTTAGATAATAGAGCTTCCTTCTGAGCTTCCTTGGCAGCCTCTGACATTTCCACTTTCTCAATAATAATATTGCCAACCTCCTGTGGAAGACTGTACATTAACTGTACTTCTTGCTGAATCATATCAAAATCTACTGGAGGGTAAATGACCTGAGCAACTTCAGGTTGATCACCTTCAAAATAAGCAGGTTGCACACCTGACTCAGCTACATTATCATCATCACATAGGGGTGGATATCCAAGGGTGGCTCTGATGCTATTAGATATCCATTTAGCATGATCTGAGCCTGCTTTGACTAACACTCTCACCCTCTTTATGACTTATCTTTCAATATGATCCCTGAGATCATTCTTTTGGAACCTGATTTGAGTATCCAGATAATTAGTTCCCTCTGTATAATAAGCTTTAAACTTTAGAAGTTGAGCAGATATAAGCTTCTGAGAGGCTTGAATGGCAGATTGGAAAGTGGCTAAATCCTCTTGAAGTTTCTTATCAAACTCAGATTTCTCTTTAGCCTTTGCCTTAGTCAAGACAGTAGCAGTATTCTTTAATTTTGTAACAATCACATTATGTGATTCAGTCAGATTGTCATTCATTCTAAGTTGATTTTCTAGGACATAGTCTTGCTTAAAAACTATATCACCAACTTTAGTCTTTATTTCTTCTTGTTGTTTTGCCAGAAAAACTACAACATTACCTCCTTTATGGAAGCAATCTGTCATCTCCCTCTTATTCTGATTTACCTCAAATCTAATTGATTTGATATCTTAAGCCAAGGAGAATTGCAGATCTTTATGGGTCTCATCCATATATTTCTCCATGGCTATTCTTTGTTCATCTAATTTGACTTACAAAGATACCAGTATGAAGCTATAATCAGTGGTTGGGGCAGGTTGTGGAGCAGTTTGTAATGCCCTTTTATAGCTTTGGCTTCTTCTTGTGAAAACCATCTGCTTTCTCTTCTTTGCTTGAATTTCTGTTTCATCTTCAAAAGCTGAGGTACTTGCTTATATCAACTCTTTTCTGAGGACTAGGAGGCAGTTTATTTTCATTCCTAGGTTGCTCCCCCTCAATTCCAGCTTGCTCCCCCTCAGTTCTTGCTTGCTCCCCCTCAGTTTTGACTTGCTCCCCCTCAGTTCTTACTTGTTCTATTTCAGGGAACAACTCTTCAAGGGTAAACTCCTGTTGAGGTTGGATTGGAGGCACTCTTAACTCTGGAGCATTAGCAGCTGTAGATGTATCCTCCATGATAATATCCTGTGCTTGATTGTTGAGTTGAGTGGTCTGGTCAACATCAACCAAGGGCACAGTTAGTGTTTCATCCTCATTATTGAAAATTGTTTGATTAACTTCTTGGATTACCTCAAGAATAGTTTGAGTAGCCATTTCACTTTCTAAGTGTGTTGGCACTTCTTCAAGATGAGGCTCCCCCTGTACCTGAGCACCATCTGTAATGTCTTGTGCAGGAAATTTTTCAGCAATCTCTGGCCTCTCTTCATCAGGCATGTCCTTTGTTAGGACTCTATCCCATTAGGAGATTATCCTTATATCCATTCTTCTCATGTGGTTGATCTTAGAACCAGTAGTCTGTTCCATTACTCTGGAATTGTTCCAGCCAAGTATAGACTCATGATTCTTCCCAGATTTGGCTTCTTGATACCTTCTTTAATCTTTTCAAATATTACCTCTAGAATTATTCCAGCCAAGTATAGACTCATGATTCTTCCCAGATTTGCCTTCTTGATACCTTCCTTAATCTTTTCAAAGATTATTGCAGACCAATATGTGTTCAGTCTGAAGATAATCCTAGTCATCAGGCTGAACATATAGGCTGAAGATAATCTGTGTTCCTTGCAGATTCATCCCTTTCCTGTTCATTGCAGATATAATCTTCATGGTGGGATCCAATCCACACCACTGGAGTGCTTCCCTGGTCTTGGTAGAGGTAACTTCTTCATCTTCTTGAGTTTTGGGCAGATGAAGAGTTTTTCGTATGCTCTTCATGGTGAGTTTGATTTTATTACCCTGGATTGAACACCTAATCTTTAATCCAGTAGAATCCTGAGTTGCAGCTCCATAGAACTCAAGGATTTCCTTCTTCCATATCTTAGTAGGTTCGGATACCAGAAATTCCAAACCATTCGCAGTAATTAGGATAATTACTGTTTTAATCTCGGGTTCTGCATTATCAAAAGCGTTGCGAACCAGCTCATAGCCTTCGTTGACGTTATCTTCAAGCTTTGGCGTCATTGGGGTTGAGAGAAATCTTGGATTGAGAAGAGAGAATTTGCCGACACAAGGTTTTGTTCTTGAAAATATGGAGAGTGTGTCGACAGAGTATGTTGTTGACCTATTAATACCCTTCTAAATAATGAAGGTCAAAAGGCACGTCAAAATTCTCTTAATGTGTCGACACAGACTTCTAATGTCTCGACAGAAGTGTTGACTTATATGTGTCGACACCAATTGATGATGTGTCGATACAGACATACTTATTAGTTCAATAGAAATTCTGTGTCGATTCTAATTCTAAGTGTCGACACAACTTCTGGATGTGTCAACACAACTGCTCTGAAGTGTCGACACTAATTTTCTATATGTGTCGACACCACTTTCCTGGAGTGTCGACACCAACTACTATGTGTCGACACAGACAACTTTTTGTGTCGACATAATTTTACTTACCCAAATTTGTAAAACTATTTATGTTCAACATTCCTAATTCAATTTTGAAATTATTGAATTTAGTTTCATCTAATGGCTTAGTAAACATGTCAGCAATTTGTAAATCTGTATTAACAAATTCTAAAGAAATATCTTCTTTTTCTACATGATCTCTAAGAAAATGGTATCTTATTTTTATATGCTTTGTTCTACTATGAGAAACAGGATTATGAGCAATAGAAATAGCACTAGTAGAATCACATAATAATGGAGTTCTACTTACCTGAATACCATAATCTTCTAACTGA
Source organism: Platanthera guangdongensis (assembly GCA_039583875.1). Taxonomy (NCBI): domain Eukaryota; kingdom Viridiplantae; phylum Streptophyta; class Magnoliopsida; order Asparagales; family Orchidaceae; genus Platanthera; species Platanthera guangdongensis. The sequence continues at coordinate 100,232,740 of CM077166.1, read as the reverse complement.
TGTTGTATCCACAACAGCTGTGCATAGCAACTTCCTGCAGCAACATACTCAGACTCAGTTGTGGAAATTGTCACACTAGTCTGCTTCTTACAGCTCCATGACACCAATCTTCCTCCTAGAAATTGACAGGTGCCTGTTGTGCTTTTCCTATCTACTTTGCATCCTGCAAAGTCTGCATCTGAATAGCATATTAGTAGAAAATCTCTATTCCTAGGATACCAAAGGCCTAGATTAGGTGTGCCCTTAAGATATCTCAAAATCCTTTTGACAGCAGTATAATGAGATTCTTTAGGGCAGGATTGGTACCTAGCACAAACACATGTAACATACATGATGTCAGGTCTACTAGCAGTCAGATAAAGGAGGGAGCCAACTATCCCTCTATACAAAGATTCATCTACAGATTTTCCTGCATCATCTTTGCTTAAAGACATACTTGTCCCCATTGGAGTTCTCATGGTAGTGGATGACTCCATACCATACTTCTTAATTAACTCCTGGGTGAACTTAGACTGGGATATGGACAAGCCATCATCAGTCTGTCTTACTTGGAGTCCCAAGAAGAACTTAAGTTCTCCCATGTTGCTCATCTCAAACTTCCCTTGCATAAGTTTTGCAAACTTTCTACAAAGGTTGTTTTCAATAGAACCAAATATTATGTCATCAACATATATTTGGACTAGGATGATCTTTCCTTTGGATTCTCTAAGGAATAGAGTCTTGTCTATTTTCCCCCTTGAGAATTTGTTCTCAATGAGCAAAGTAGACAAGGTTTCATACCAAGCCCTTGGGGCTTGTTTCAACATATATAAAGCTTTCCTAAGTTTATAAACATAATTAGGATTAAGTGGATCAACAAAACCTGAGGATTGTTCTACATAGACCTCCTCTTTTAAGTCTCCATTTAAGAATGCTGACTTAACATCCATTTGGAACACTTTGAAGCCTTGATATGTTGTATAGGCAAGGAATAGCCTTATTGCTTCCAACCTTGCCACTAGAGCAAAAGTCTGATCAAAGTCTATGCCCTCTTCCTGCTTGTATCCTTTAGCAACTAGTTTTGCCTTGTTCTTCACTATGATCCCACTCTCATCAAGCTTGTTTCTATAAATCCACTTTGTCCTATGACATTGTGGCCCTTTGGTTTTGGAACCAACTCCCAGACCTTGCACCTTCTGAATTGATTTAACTCCTCATGCATAGCATCAATCCAGTGTGGGTCTTGAATAGCTTCTTCAAATCTCTTGGGTTCTAGTTGAGATAAGAAGCTTGAGCAAAGAACTGTGTTTAAGTTCCTGCTTCTTGTTTGTACTCCATGTCTTGGATCACTAATGATCTGGTGTGTAGGATGATCCTTTAAATGTCTAACTGCTGGAGGTAATCTATCAACAGTTTGACCTTCTTCAATCTCTTCATTATGCTGCACCTCATGGTCTTCATCAACCTCTTGAGTGTCTTGTACTCCCCCTGGACAGCAACTACCATTTTCCTCATCCTGCTTTGCAGTTGGATATTCTCTGATAGTAAGCTGGTCCATCTTCTGTTGTATACCTGTAGAGCTACAAGAACTACTAGGCAACTCACTGTTAATAAGTCTAGATTCATCAAATATGACATGAACAGACTCTTCTACAACTTGAGTAGCCAAATTGTAGACCCTATAAGCCTTACTATTGTTGATGTGCCCAACAAATATCCCATCTTGGGATTTGGTAGCAAACTTAGTTAGGTGAGACTTACCATTATTAAGCACATAGCACTTGCAACCAAAGATCCTAAAATAGGATAAGTTTGGTTTTCTGCCTTTCATAACCTCATAGGGTGTCTTTTTGTGGCTTTTGGTGATGGAAGCCCTATTGAGCACATGGCATGCAGTGTTTACTGCCTCAGCCCAGAAATATTTTAGGAGAGTTGTGTCACTCAATAGTGTTCTTCCAGCCTCAATCAATGTCCTATTCTTTCTTTCAACAATGCCATTTTGCTGAGATGTTCTAGGTGAGAGGAATTCCTGATGAATCCCAAATTCTTCACACAACCTTGTCATACTTTCAGATTGGAATTCAGTTCCATGGTCACTTCTTATTTTGACCACTAAACTATCTAATTCATTCTGAATTTGTTTGACAAAATTGCAGAAGACATTTGGGGTTTCAGATTTCTGCCTCAGAAAGAATACCCATGAAAATCTAGAATAGTTATCTACAACCACAAAAGTTTAGACCTTCCTACCTAGACTATGAACTGGCATAAGACCAAATAAATCCATATGCAAGAGGTATAAGCACCTCACTGAGTCTTTGGTTTCTATGCTATGAAAGGAGGATCTGGTCTGCTTGCCTTTTTAACAAGCTGAGCATATTTCATCCTTAAAGCACTTAACTTGAGGACCATTCCTCACTAACATTTTACTAAAGAGTTGGTCAATAGTCTTGTAGTTAAGATGAGCTAGCATCTTGTGCCATTTGACACAATGAGAGACTTTCTCATCAGCCACAAGACAGATAGGAGAATTTTTATTCTCACTCTCAAAGTTTAGGCAATACACATTTCTTTTTCTATAGCCAGTCAATATGACTTTTTGATCACTTGACCTCTTGATATGACACTCATTCTTGATAAATGAAATGTCATATACAAGATCACTCAGCTGGCTTATGCTTATTAGGTTGTGTTTAAAACCCTTCACATAAGCCACTTGAGTGATAGTGATTAAGTTGTTAGAAATGTTACCAAACCCTTTGATAACTCCTTTTTCAGAACCACCAAAGATTACTTTAGGCCCATTCAATATTGGTGAGTAGTCCTTCAACAATCCTCTTGTTCCAGTCATGTGCCTGGAACATCCAATGTCCAAGTACCATATAGGCGCATGGCAACTTGGACTCACCTGCAACAAAGATTCCTTAACCTTAGAACCCAAATAACTTTTGGGTCTGAAAGTGCAAGCTAGATCTGATATACTCTAGAGGGGGTGAATAAAGTATGGTGCTTAAAAACGTTTTACAATAGTTGTTGTAATCTGAGTGAACAGGGAAGCAAATAGTAAATCTAATCACAGAATAATCACAGAGCAACCTAGTCACAAAACAATCACAGCCAGAAACAAAAATAAAGACAAGCAACAAGAAGACACAAAGAGCTATAGTGGTTCCCCTAAACTTGGGTACATCCACTCTTCTACCACCCTAGGTAGGAATCCACTGCAGGATGAGTTGATCAGGTGTCCTGGGCACCAAAGAGCTTTTGATAAGGTGCTCAAAAACCAAACCAAATTTTTTGATCAGGTGTCTTGCCACCAATGAGCTTTTGATAAGGTGCTCAAAAACCAAACACAAACTTTTGAAGAGAGTTTGAAAAACCTTTTACAGAGGTGGGGATGAGAGAGTGATGGAATTCTTCTCTTTCTCAAAGCAGCTGAGAAGACTATGTGGATTCAGTGATGTTGTCAAAGCTCCCCCTGAGATCTGTAGTTGTTCAGGAAATGAAGCTTTGCTGTAGGGTGATAGTCCTTCAGAAATTGATCTCCAGCAATTGATGATTTCAGCAACAGCTGAAATGTGAGGTGTCTGAAATCTTGGATGATGATGGCCTTGAACACTTGACTCAAAAGAGATCTGAAGATTTCAGATGATTGATCTCTTTTTGGTGATGGTGTTCTTGTATGAATTCTTTGAGACAGATAATGTCTACAGCTCTCTTTCTTTTTCTCTTGAGTGATTGTTGTTGAGAAAGATGTTGTTTCAGAGAAGAGTTATTGTAGAGAATATTTTGTTCTTCTTCTTCTTGTGCACTCTTTTCTTCTTGTCAGGAATTCAAAAATCTTATTTTTTATTCCTTTGTTCTGAATAGAAATGATCATCTATCCATAATAGTCGTTAGCCTGTCATTAATTACATCCTTAATTGCAATTGACTTCTAGGGGAAAGTCCAATGAAACATTCCTTGATAATCCCTTGAAACTTGCTCCAGAATAAATGAAAACGGCTACAAAATCTTCTGAATTAATTGCTGACAATAACTCCTTAACTGTCTGAATTTTGAATCTTGAAAATCATTTAACTATTCAGAAAAACGTCGAACTGAGCTCCACTATCGTCGAACTGAGCTCAGTGATTGGGACTTAGACAGCAACAGAGATCGTTGATCTGAGCTCAACTATCGTCGAACTGAGCTCAGAGATAGAGAATCAATACTGGAGTAAAGATCGTCGAACTGAGCTCAAAGATCGTCGAATGGAGTTCGACGATTTGTTGAAGTTGAGCTCAACGATCGTCGAATGGAGTTCGACGATCCGTCGAAGTTGAGCTAAACGATCGTCGATTGGAGTTCGACGATTCGTCGTATTGAGCTCGACGAAATGACTTAGTCTCCAAACTGAAAAACCTTGGTCTTGAGGGCAGCTTCCAAACCTAACTACTAACCCTTAGACTCAATTCTAATTGACCTTTAGATCTGTACAATGAGGTCAAAAATAGGTTTCCTAAAGACATAGTGATCCTGACCCAAATTAGTAATAGGGTGTTCCAACAATCTCCCTCTATTTGGGTTAGGATTACAATTTACAGAAATTGGAGAAATTAAAAACATCATACAAAGCAACAATATACAGAGCAAAAATACAATAAACAAGACATTGCAGAAGCACAGATATATCTCAGACAGATCATAAATCAGAATAATTGTCACCTTACAGGATTACTCCTTCTCCTTGCTTTTTATAAGCTTAATTTCTCTATTTGGATCAAGAGCTTCCTTCTTTGATCTTCTGTCATCAGCTGCACCTAGAGATGTTTGTTGTTTGGGCCTTGGTACTGCAGTTTCAGGGTGCAGCTTCATGTATCTCTCAGAATCAAAGAACTTGCTGGAGGCATATCTTTCAAGTTCCTTCTTTCTTTGTTTTGACAAGGTAGTAACGCTGGAGGTGTCCTTTCCTTGCTCTCTGGCTTTCTTGATCTGATCCAATGCAGCTAATTCCTTCATTCTAACCGTCCATGCAGTAGGATTATTCTCTGGATCCTCAAACGGCACTGGAGGTATCATATCTGTTGGAAGGATTATCTAGAGCAGCTCTGGATGAGACTAATTCTTTCAGCTTGTAGGGAAAAGGACCTGAAGTTGTATTAGATGAAGCTTGTCCTTCCCTTGAGTATGGATGCTGTCTAGAATATCCTTTGGAGTAAACTTGGAATTCCCTTTGGTTTCCTCTATAATTTCCTCTCCTAGATTGATATCCTCTGGATTGGCTCCCCCTATATTGAGATCTTCCTTAAGGCTGATAGGGGGTTTGACTTCTAGCAGAAGGATGAACAGCAGAGCTACCACCTGCACCTGCATCAGGAGGAGGAGGTGGAGGAGGATGATGGAACTGAGAAGATCCTTTTTCATATTTCCTTTTCTTCTTCATAGCCTTCAGTTGATTCTTGTAATATTGCATCCAGTGTTCAGTTATAGGGCAGTCATGAAGAATATAATAGGGAATATCATCGGTATCTTTGACTTTAGCTGGTGGAACTCTTTTCATAGCTTTGCTTCTTGCTTTTCTTTTCCTGGCTATAGTAGCAGAAGAATCATCTGAATTAGTTCTGAACTAATCACTTTCAGAGCTTTGTTCATCATATAAAGCATCAATCCTTTTCAGATAGTCTTTTTGAAGTTGGGTTGGAGCAGATGAGACAGTGGTAACAGCAATTGTAGCAGCAGCAGTAGAATCAGAAACAGTACTGGCAGAAGTTGTAGCAGCAGCAGTAGTAACAGCAGATATAGAGATAACAGTTTCAAAAACACTACTTTCAGATATAATAGTTTCAGCATCAGCAATAACAGCAGTAATAACAGTAGGCTCAAAATCATATGCCTCTGTCTGCATATCATCAGAAACTGGAACATCAGTAGAACCAGCAACATTTGCAGCAGTAGGAGCAGCATCAGTGCTTTCAATAGTAACAGAAACAGCAGGGGCAACAGTAGGGACAGCAGCATAAACTAAATTTACAAAGGAATGAATAATGCTGGTGTCATAGCTTGAAAAGGGTACAATGGCCTTGGAGAGATCCTCTGATGGCTGGACTGCAATTTGCTCTGGAAGACAGCTGAAGTAGACTGAATCAAAAACTGAAAGCAGGGACCTGAGGTCCACTGAAAAAACTGCAACCTGTGGTGGTGTTGAAACTGGAGCTTGAGTTGAAGAGACAACAGCAGCAGCAGGTAATCTAACATCTTCATGAGGCATCTCCCCCTGCCTAGATTCAGAGACAGCTGGATCAAGGCACCCAAAGAAAGGGATTGCCTGAGGAGGAAAGATGGAGGAGAGCCTGGCAGATAAGTCTGCAACTGACTTGAAGAGTGGAGCCAAGGAGGTCTCCAACAGAAGTGAGAGCCTGGGAGCTATCAGCTCATATAATTTGTCAGCTAAGGCTGGAATATCTACATGCTCAGTAGGGACTTGAGCAGAGGTAGAGAAGGATGGTGGAGCAACTGGTTATGTTGGAGGAGAGCTGGTGGATGGTAGAAGTGAAGGTTGAGGTGTGGGAATTGTGGAAATGGAAGAAAGTGGTATGGAGATAGAAGGTGTGAAGGAGGGTTGATCAATGATATCTTGCAGGATTTGTTGGTAAGATGTGGATGAAGAGGGTGGATCAGGAGGGGATGCAGGTGAGTCATCCATGAAGGAATCATCTAGAAGTGTGAAAGATGGAATGTGGGATGATGTGTCAATGTCTGGGTGAGGGTAGTGGTGTAATGGGTGGAAGATTTCTTCTGTGAGAGTAGGGATTGGAGATGGAATTGATGTAGGAGATGGGCTGGAAATAATGATTGTGGATGAAGTTTGAATGGTGGATGTGACTGGTGGAGATGGAATAAGAGTTGGAGGATGAGAAGAAGCAGCAGGCAAGTCTTCTGCAGGGGCAGAGACTTGAGGGGAAGAGACTGCAAGAGTCCTTGTGCCTGAAGTGGTGCTTGCAGAGGGCCTGCTGGGCTTCACTATCTGTCTGTCCCACTTGCCAAAGAGGGCACAGGAGAGCCTTTTGGAGGCATTGATGTGCACCCCATTTGATACAAGCAGGGCAGGGCATCTATTTTGGAGAAACAGCCCTAGAATCCTTCCAAAATTCACAAAATTCTTATTTATTTTCTTCTTAATCAGGTCAAAGAAGATCTCTCCCCAGTTTAACTGTTTCTTATCCACTAAAGCACTCATCAAGCACAGCTGATACCTGGTGATGGTATCATGGGCTGAATGTTTGGCCAACAGAACCTTTCCCACTACATCAGCTAAGAACCTGTATTCAACATCTAAGTTCTTTTTCAGTAGCTTGCTAGGGTTTGCATCAGAATGACCCATTCTATCAAGCATGGTAGAAAATTCCTCTCCAGACAATTCAACAGAATCTCTTCCAGAATTTAATTGAAAAACCTCTGTCAGAATGGTAGGAGTCAGAGGGACCTGGGTTCCAGAAATTGAACCAACCACTGTATTTTGGTCCTGATTGTGGGCAGTATAGACCCACTCATTGATCTCATCAGCAGCCAATTTGATTCTTGTGGACATGATAGTAACAAGCTTTTGTTCCTTGAACAGTTCTAGAATGTCTTGAAAAACCTGATCACTGGTACTGAAGGAATCCATGTCGTTATCGAATCCTGCATCAAACTTCATTGCGGCTAGAACGGCAACTGAGACGGCCATTGTTACCTGCAAAAATCAACAAACAAACGACCAAGTGTAGAGAAGTTTGGAGGGAAAGAGAATTTTTGCAGAGAGATTGAAAGCGCAAAAGGAGAACGACGGACGAAAAATGAATTTTATATTAGGGTTCGACGCAGAAAAGGAAAGATCGTTGAACTGAGTTCGACGATCGGGGCTTCTAAAGGAATCTGAAAGGTCTTCAATATCGTCGATCTCCGTTCGACGATATTGGAGAGCGTCGAACTCCGTTGACGATAGTTCAGAAAACAAAATCGTCGAGCACCGTTCAACGATCGTTGACCTGGAGAGATATTTGAACACTATCTGAGAAGCGCTGAACTCAGTTCGCCGATTTCGGAAAGCGTCGATCTCCATTCGACGATCTGAGGGAAAATCGTCGAGCGTAGTTCAGAGACCAGAAATACACTCTAGACACTAGAAAAATCAAGAGCTTTGCCTAGTCTTGGTCAATTTTTAAAGTTTTAAAATCTTGGATATTATTTTAGACTTCCTCCATCTAACATTCCTAACTGATTTAGAAAGAAGGTGTGTTTCTTTTCATCCAAGGGTTTGGTGAAAATATCTCCCCTTTGTAAATCAGTTGGGATATATTGAAGTTCAATTTTATTCTTCTCAACATTATCCCTTAAAAAGTGATGTCCTAATTTCTATGTATTTTGTCCTACTATGGAGGACTGGATTTTGAGCTATAGAAATAGCACTGGTGTTATCACAAAATATTTTAGACTTCTCTAAGTTGTAGCCATAGTCTAGGAGTTGGTTCTGAATCCACAATATTTATGAACAACAACTGCCTGCAGCCATATATTCAGCTTCAGCAGTTGAAGTTGACACAGAAGTTTATTTCTTGCAAAACCAAGAGACAAGTCTGTCACCAAGAAACTGACAAGTTCCACTGGTGCTTTTCCTGTCAATTTTGCATCCAGCATAATCAGCATCAGAAAATCCAGTTAATTCAAATGCTGAATCTTTTGGATACCAGAGACCTAGATTTGGACAACTTTTGACATACCTGAGAATCCTTTTTACTAATGTTAGGTGTGACTCTCTAGGGCTTACTTGGAATCTAGCACATATGCATGTAGCAAACATTATGTCAGGTCTACTAGCTGTAAGGTACAGTAAAGAGCCAATCATTGCTCTATATGTTGTCTGATCAACAAGTTTCTCATGTTCATCAGCATCCAATACAGCATTGGTAGGCATAGGTGTTTTCATACAAGATGCTTCAGACATACCAAATTTCTTAACCAATTCATTTGCATACTTGGTTTGAGAAATAAAGATGTCTTCAGCATGTTGTTTGACTTGCAATCCTAGAAAGAAGGATAGCTCACCCATGCTACTCATTTCAAATTTAGAATGCATTAGGTTGGAAAACCTTCTGCACAAATTTGAATCAGTAGAACCAAAGATAATATCATCTACATAAATCTGTACTAGTAGGGTATGGGACTTATGGGTTCTAATGAAAAGAGTTTGGTCTACTCTACCCCTTATAAATTCATTTTTCAGGAGAAAGCATGTTAGGGTCTCATACCATGCTCTAAGAGCTTGCTTGAGACCATATAATGTTTTGTTCAATTTAAAAATATAATCAGGATGGGTTGGAGAGATAAAACCTGGAGGTTGTCTGACATAGATTTCTTCTTTGATGTCTCCATTTAGAAATGCACTTTTTACATCCATCTGGTATACTTTGAAATCTTTATGTGTTGCATAGGCTAAGAAGATTCTGATGGCTTCCAATCTTGCAACTGGTGCAAATGTTTGTCATAATCTATGCCTTCTTCTTGAGAGTATCCTTGAGCAACTAGTCTTGCCTTGTTCCTTACAATTACTCCTTGATCATCCAATTTGTTTCTGAACACCCACTTTGTTCCAACAATGGAGTGATCCTTAGGCCTTGGCACTAGTTCCCAAATTTTGTTCCTTTCAAATTGATGCAACTCTTCTTGCATTGCCATGATCCAGTGTGGATCTTGCTCTGCATCTTGAATGGATTGAGGTTTAATTTGAGATAGGAAGCAAGTGTGCAACAGGTTTTGGTTGACCTAATTTTTGGTTTGCACACCAGCTGAGATGTCTCCAATTACTTGGGAAATTAGATGGTCTCTTGATGTTACTAGATCAACATGGGGTGTTGATTGTTCACCAACCTGTGTTGCTTGTTTCCTCTTGTGGCACAACAACTGGCTCTTCAAGAAGTTCTCTTCATGATGTTGAATGTCTTCTTCATCTTCACTGCTTTCATCCTTTTGATTAATTTGTAATCTGTCCAAATCTTCAGCAAGAGAATGTACCTGCAAAGGTTCTATGGTATAAGTATTCTTCTCCTTGAAAGACATGTTAGATTCATCAAATGATATGTGAACAGATTCTTCAATTTTAAGAGATGATTTATTATATACCCTATAAGCCTTACTGATCATGGAGTATCCCAGAAACACTTCATCATCAGCTTTAGCTTGAAATTTTGCTAAATACTTCTTGTCATTATTATGAATATAACAAATACAACCAAAAACTCTAAAATAATCAACTTCAGGTTTCTTCCCTTTGAGTAATTCATAGGGAGTCTTGCCCTTTAGTTTATGTATTAAACTTCTATTCAGCACATAGTTGGAGGTGTTCACTGCCTCTGCCCAAAAAGATAGAGGAAGGTGAGCATCTGACAACAATGTAGTGGCAGATTCAATAAGGGTTCTATTTTTCCTTTCAACTACCCCATATTGTTGAGGAGTTCTAGGAGCTGAGAAAGTATGTCTGATCCCTTCACTCTGACAGAACTCTTGCATAAGAAGAGAATCAAACTCTGTCTCATGATCACTTCTGATCAGGGCAATGTGAGTATTGAACTCAATCTGTATGCATTTGAGAAACTCTGTCAAACACTTAAAGTTATCAGACTACTTCCTCAGAAAGAACACCCATGTGAATCTTGAGAAGTCATCTACAACTACTAAGTTGTAAGATTTCCCTCCTAAGCTTTGTACTGTAATGGGTCCAAAAAGATCCATGTATAACAGATATAAAATCCCAGGTGAATCACTCTTATTAAGTGACTTGAAACTATTTTTAGCTTGCTTGCCTAATTGACAAGCCCTGCAAAGTCCTTCCTTCTTGTATGGGCCAGAAGTTAGTCCTCTAACAAGGTTGTCCTTGGATAGCCTGACAATGGTTCTAAGGTTTAAATGTCCTATTATTTTATGCCATAATACATTAGGTCTACAAACAGAATTAAATAGGCAAATGTCTACATCTGTTGAAAGAAAATCTACTAAGTAGATGTTACCTTTCCTTTTACCTGTCAACACAGTTGCGTTGTCCTCTGACTTGATCTTGCATAAGGCTTTGCTGAAAGTCACCTGGTAGCCTTCATCACATAGCTGACTGATGCTGATCAAATTGTGCTTCAGTCCTTCCACATAGGCTACCTTCTTGAATGTGACTGTGCCAATTTGGACTGCACCATATCCTTTAGTTTGTCCAAAGTTTGAATCACCAAATATGACTTTGGGTCCAAGCTTGGCTTTAAAGGATGTGAGGTTGTCCCTATTTCCTGTCATGTGCTTTGAGCACCCACTATCCAAATACCATTGTTGGTTTGATGTTGGATAGGTCTTCACCTGTATATAAAATAATTCACTTGTTTTTGACCCAGTTTACCTTGGGCCTACGTTGATAACCTTTAGATTCAGAAATAAAAGACATCCCAGGTTGACTCTTATAACCTTCAGGATGATATCTCCTTGGAGGTATTATCCATTCAGTATAAGGGTTAAAGCTTTGGGATGAAGGACCCCTAGGATTGGATTTTAATTTGCCCTTGAGAGAATTTCCAGAGCTCTGATCTCTGTTCGACGATCATGGAGCTGCGTTCGACGATCTTGGGTCAGATCGTTGAGCTCCGTTCGACGGTCGACTGTGACAGAGTTCAGGAATTAGAGATCGTCGATCTGCGTTCGACGATTTTGCCTGAGATCGTCGATCTGCGTTCGGCGATCGTCGAGCTCCGTTCGACGATTTCTGCTGGAACTTGGTTTTTTTAGACAGATCAGAATTTTTCCTAGCTACCTCTACAACTCCCTTCCCTTTATCAGAAATAAACTTAATTGGGGTTGTTAGAACTATAGGTTGGTTGGATGAAGCACCCAAGCCCAGTGTACTATTGAATCTAGAGTTCACTATGCTTGTGATGTCCATCAGCTTGATACTTCTCCCATTAAGGGATTCTTCAAGCTTCTTGGCCTATGATAGCTCACCTTTCAGTGAAGCTATCTGCTCCCTACAGCACTCCAACTCCTCAGAGAGTTTGAGGTTTTCTGACTTTAAGATACTATGTTCAGATAATTGATTTCTGAGAGAAATAATTTCCTTCTCAAATTTTAGTAAGTCTAAACATAATGCTTTAAACTCAGACTTAAAGACCTCAGAATTGAAATCAAAAGAACTAATTACCTGGTCCTCTTCAAGTTGAGTCTCTGAGTCTGACTCTGACTCTTCTGCATCTGAATTATGTTGAGAGGCATTGATTGCCATCATGTAGAACTGCTTCTCTTCAGCATCATCTTCATCATCACTGGAGCTGGATGAAGCTTCTGATTCTTCTTCTGTTTCACTCCAAGATTCAGCAACAAATCCCTTCCTTGTGTGTTTGTTCTTGCTTGAGGAGGGTTTGTCATTGTCATTATTCTTGAAGTCTTTGTCCTTTCTTCTTTCTCTCTTATCCTTTCTGTCCTTGTTTTTGTTCTCTGGACAGTCAGGTACAATGTGCCCTGGTTTCCTGCAACCAAAGCAAACAATTTCTTTATTATTTGATCTACCATACCTTGGCTTGTCATGCTCTTTGTATGATCTCTTCCTGAAGTCCTTCCTGGCTATCTTGTAAAATCTTTTAGCTAGTAGACTAAGCAGCTCATCATTGCCTATGACTTTGTCTTTAGGCTGATCTTCAGTTGCTTTGAAATCTATTATCTTTTCTTTTCTTGTGGCTGGTGAGGCAGCCTTCTGCTCTTCTTCTCTATTTTTGATGAGCAGCTCATAATATTTGAGCTTGTCCAAGAGAGCTTCTGTTGTAATCTCATTCAGACTTCTGGCATCCTTGATTGGCCAGATCCTTGAGTCCCAAGTGCTTGGGAAGCACATTAGGATTTTATCATTTAGTTCAGTCAGTGAGATCTCTTTATCCAAAGTCTTGAGTTCATTGACTATCAGACTGAGTCTATTATACATATCTCCAACTGACTCAGCTTCTCCCTTCTTGAAATTCTCATATTGGGATATGAGGTGGGATCTCCTGTCCTTTCTTTCATCAGCAGATCCTGAGACTATTTCAGAGAGCTTATCCCAGATTTCCTTTGCTGAATTGCATATAACCACCTTTTGGAATATGTCATCAGACATAGTCTGGGCTAAGATGTTCATAGTCTTTGCATCTGCTACCTTCCACTTCTTGATATTAGCATCTGTTCCTGATGGAGGTGGACCAGCATTTGTGCTTGTGTTCTCCTGGAGGTCTTGGACAAACTGTCAAAACAGAATTAAAAATGTCCTCGTCAATAGAATTCATGTAGAGTCTAATCCTTGCTTTCCAAAGTGCAAACTTAGACAGATTGCACACTGGAGGTCTGGTGCTAGCATAATCTTTGTTTGGGCCATTATTGGTGAAGAAATAATCTAATAACAAAATAAAAAAAACAGATCTAACTAGATGGATCTTAGGGTTCAGGTGTTAGCCTGTGCAACCATTGAGATGTGGTATTTTTAACCAACCTCGCTTTGATACCAATTGAAAGTGTAAGCTAGATCTGATATACTCTAGAGGGGGGTGAATAGAGTATGGTGCTTATAAACTTTTTACAACAATTGTTGTAATCTGAGTGAACAGGGAAGCAAATAGTAAATCTAATCACAGAATAATCACAGAGCAACCTAGTCACAAAACAATCACAGCCAGAAACAAAAATAAAGACAAGCAACAAGAAGACACAAGGAGCTATAGTGGTTCCCCTAAACTTGGGTACATCCATTCTTCTACCACCCTAGGTAGGAATCCACTGCAGGATGAGTTGATCAGGTGTCCTGGGCACCAATGAGGTTTTGATAAGGTGCTCAAAAACCAAACCAGATTTTTTGATCAGGTGTCTTGCCACCAATGAGCTTTTGATAAGGTGCTCAAAAACCAAACACAAACTTTTGAAGGGAGTTTGAAAAACCCTTTACAGAGGTGGGGATGAGAGAGTGATGGAAGTCTTCTCTTTCTCAAAGCAGCTGAGAAGACTATGTGGATTCAGTGATGTTGTCAAAGCTCCCCCTGAGATCTGTAGTTGTTCAGGAAATGAAGCTTTGTTGTAGGGTGATAAGCCTTCAAAAATTGATCTCCAGCAATTGATGATTTCAGCAACAGCTGAAATGTGAGGTGTCTGGAATCTTGGATGATGATGGCCTTGAACACTTGACTCAAAAGAGATCTGAAGATTTCAGATGGTTGATCTCTTTTCGGTGATGGTGTTCTTGTATGAATTCTTTGAGACAGATAATGTCTACAGCTCTCTTTATTTTTCTCTTGAGTGATTGTTGTTGAGAAAGATGTTGTTTCAGAGAAGAGTTGTTGCAGAGAATATTTTGTTCTTCTTCTTCTTGTGCACTCTCTTCTTCTTGTCAGGAATTCAAAAATCTTATCTTTTATTCCTTTGTTCTGAAAAGAAATGATCTTCTGTCCAGAATAGTCGTTAGCCTGTCATTAATTACATCCTTAATTGCAATTGACTTCTGGGGGAAAGTCCAATGAAACATTCCTTGATAATCCCTTGAAACTTGCTCCAGAATAAATGAAAACGGCTACAAAATCTTCTGAATTAATTGCTGACAATAACTCCTTAACTGTCTGAATTTTGAATCTTGAAAATCATTTAACTCTTTAGAAAAACGTCGAACTGAGCTCCACTATCGTCGAACTGAGCTCAGCGATTGGGACTTAGACAGCAACAGAGATCGTCGATCTGAGCTCAACTATCGTCGAACTGAGCTCAGAGATAGAGAATCAATACTGGAGTCAAGATCGTCGAACTCAGCTCAAAGATCGTCGAATGGAGTTCGACGATTTGTTGAAGTTGAGCTCAGCGATCGTCGAATGGAGTTCGACGATCCGTCGAAGTTGAGCTAAACGATCGTCGATTGGAGTTCGACGATTCGTCGTACTGAGCTCGACGAAATGACTTAGTCTCCAAACTGAAAAACCTTGGTCTTGAGGGCAGCTTCCAAACCTAACTACTAACCCTTAGACTCAATTCTAATTGACCTATAGATCTATACAATGAGGTCAAAAACAGGTTTCCTAAAGACATAGTGATCCTGACCCAAATTAGTAATAGGGTGTTCCAACAGGGTCCTTGGTTCAAGTTAGCCTGAAACTTGACAAATCTGCCTGCAGCTCTTCTAACAGGTAGACTGCTATTCTTCCTGACATTGGTGTTGTGCCAACAGTCTAAGGCATAATGGCCTATCTTGCCACAGCACCAGCACTCATACTTATTATACCTCTTTTTAGTTACAATCTTAGTTGTATTATTGGCAGCAGATCTTTTGTTTTGTACTAGGGCTTTGCCTTTATTATTGGACTGGGCAGCCCATGCAGTTCCCTTAAAGCCTAATCCTTCCTTACCCTTTTGAGACACAAAGTCATCAATTAAGGGTAGGACAGATTTTGGCTTAGAGAAACTAGCCACTATTTCCTTCTCTTTCTGAAGTCTATCTTCCAGACTTTTGATCTGATCATTTTTGAATGTGATTATACCCAACTGAATAACAGTTATGTTTTTCAGTTTGGCAATCTCATTCATCTTCTGATCCAGCAGCTTTTCTGAATCAGATGCAGCCAACTTAAGAGCTGCAATTTCCTTAGCCTGATTTTGGCCTGGTTTTTGCTTCTCTTGAGTGCCTGCAACAAATCCCCATATTCATTTATAAGCTGATGAATATCTCCTTCAGATTCAGACCCATCCACATCTCTTGATGCAAATGCATCTGATTCTGACCCAGTGTAGTAATCAGAATCTACAGATAAACTTTTTACCTTACTGGGACTAGGGTTATCCTGGCACTGGTCTTCTTCAGACACAGCCATCAGTCCTTTGCACTGATGGTCTTCTTGCTCATTGATAGAGTCCAGTAATTTCAAGAACTCATCCTCTTCTTCTGTTGCAAACAAACCAATATAGGCCTCAGCCGCAGATTCAGACTTTGAAGTTGATTGATCTGTCCAACTTTTCTCTTTCTTAGCTACCAAGGATTTCTCCTTCTTGCTCTTGTGCTGAGACTTCCTTTTATCAGTAGACTCCTTCCTTTTGTCTGGACAGTTAGCCACAACATGTCTTGGTCTGTTGCAGCAATAGCAAATAATCTTTGATGTAGTTGACTTGCTAGGCTTTGTCCCACTCCTGTCCTTCCTGGATGATTTCCTCTTCTGATAATAGTCATCCTTGGACTGAAATGAGGATGGCTTAGATTTCCAATGCTTCTTCTTTAAGAATCTCTGAAACTGCCTTGTGAAAGCAGCAAAGTCTTCATCACAATTACTGTTATCTGAACTGTGATTATCAGAATTTTCTGAGATCACTTCTGCAGCTTTCTTAGGAGAAGATGGAGACATCCTCCTATTCTTCCTTTGTGGCTTCTACCTTGAAGGCCACTGACTTTTATCTATAGTCAACATTTTGTATTTTTCTCTTCCTCCTTTCTGGCCAACAGCTGCATCTCATAAGACAGCAATTTGCCAAACAGTGTTGGAGGTGAAATTTCTGCCAGTCTGGCCACTTCCTTTATGGCACAGATCTTTATTTCCCAATCCTTAGTCAAAGACCTAAGGAATTTGTCATTCAGCTCATATGTACTAAAGATTTTCCATAGGACATTAGTTCATTTACAATTCTGTTGAACTTCTGATAACATTCAGTTACGCTATCAGACTTGGTTTATCTGAAACTCTCATATTCATGATTAAGCATAGACTTTCTATCTTGTCTAACCTCTTCAGAACCCCCATGTAGACAACCAATGTGTCCCACATCTCCTTGGAGGTTTTGCAGTGAATCAGATTCTGGAATATTGAGTCATCTATGACACTCACTATAATATTCTGTGCTCTTTTTTCCATTGTAACCAAGATGATCTCATCCTTAGTCATTTCTAAAAAATCCTTAGGAATCCTTTGATTAGCATCAAGAACAGAAACCTTCATTGGAATATATGGTCCTTCCTTAACTGTTATATAAATTCTAGGATCAGATTCCTCCATAAATAGTCTGACCCTTTCCTTCCATATTCCAAAGATTTCCTTCCTGTAGATAGGCAACTTCATTGAACCAAGTTCTTTATGGTTTTCTCCTGAACCCATCTTCTTTAACTTACTTCTGCCTTACAGATCTTACTCAGACTGTTAAGTCTTTCTTTGAGAAACCTCGCTCTGATACCACTTGAAAGAATTGGTTCCTAAATACCTAGAGGGGGGTGAATAGGTTCAATTCTTTTTACTTCTAAGGCAGAATATTAATTCAGTTAATTAATAGAAACATATAATTCTACAGCTATCACAGCACAGAAATAACAATACCACACACAATCACAGATGGCACACTGATTTATAGTGGTTCCCCAAGGTCTGGGTACATCCACTTTCCCCCTTGGCCTATATAGCAGTGTGCTAGATTCGGCCTAACTTCTTTCCTTCTCCTCAGATTCGCAGATCTTACAGCTCAGAACCCAAACAAGGCTCCTACAACTCAGAGTGAGTCCACACTCCTACAGCTCAGGCAATCTTCCCTACCTCAGCCTTCAACAAGGCCTACAACTCAGAGATGAAAATCTCCTACAACTCAGGCTCTCAGCCCTACCTCAGCCTTCAACAAGGCCTACCACTCAGAGAACTTAATCTCCTACAACTCAGCCTTTATAAATCAGGCTTACAACTCAGATCTTAAAAAGATCCTACTGAAAATAGATGTAAATTTGAAATTTATCACCACCCTGGTTGAGAGAGAAAGGATGGAAGGTTTCTTGATCTGTTCTTGAAAGAATCTGATGTTAGAGATCAACCTGTCTTAGCTTTCTTCAAATCTTCTTGAATCTGAACACAGTAGGGTTGATCTCCTTTGAAGTTGATCTTCAATCAGCTTCTTTCTTGAAATTCAGAAATCAATCTGAATTCTTCTTGGCAGACTGGTTCAGAATCTGCACTTAAGAGACTTGTTGATGTAAGTCCCTTTCTTCACTTGAATAGATGGAGCTCTCTCTCTCCAAATTCTTCTGAAGATTCTTCTGAATTCTTCTTTGAATTCTCTTGACAAACTCTGAGTAGATCACCACTTAAGAATGTATTCTTAGATCTTCTGTTGAAAATCTTCTTCTGTTTTTCGTGTTTACTTTTTTTTATCTCATCTATATCATCTGTTGATAGAGAATGTCTTATATAGACTTCCTCCATGGTAACCGGTTGATCTGGTTTCTAACGAACTTCTAACAGCTCTGACAGCTTCAGTAGACTTGTTGAATATCACAGCTGTCAAGTCTTCTGTCACTTCTTGAAACTCTGTCTCTGTCAGCAAAGTGTCGAGACTAAACTTCATCATGTGTCGACACAAGTAGACTAAGTGTTGACACAAACCTAGGTGGTGTCGACACAGCTCCCTTGGTGTTGACACTGCTTCTCGACACAGCTTCTGTAGAATGTGTCGACACTAGTTCTGTTTGTTGACACGGTCACTTATTCTCTTCACAAAAAATCAACTTTGTTGAAACTCTACTATGTGTTGACACAAGTCCTGTGTGTCGACACAGTTGATGTCGACAAAGTCTTCTGTGTGTCAACACTGCCTCTGTGTGTCGACTCCGTTAATGTCGACTAAGTTTTTCTGTGTGTCAACACTACCTCTGTGTGTCGACACAGTTTCTTCTAGTGTCGACACAGCCTTTCCAAGTGTTGACACAATTGACTCCAGGTGTCGACACAGCTTTTCTCCAGTGTCGAACAAGCCTTCATAAGTATCGACACAGCTTCTTCTGGTGTCGACTCATGGACTTAGAAACGTTTCCTGTATTCCTGCATTTTCTTAACCTGCACATATAAACTCAAAACAACATCAAATACACCTTGATGCATATCATTGAGTAAGGTGATGCTTCTTCAAATCTGATACATATTTTCCAATGTACCCAACAGGTACTTCCAATTTTCCCCAAACGGCATTCAAGCCGCTACTCGGAATACTTTCCAAGGCCCCACCGTCTCGTGGGTCTCATAACCCAGGATTGCCTACAAACTCTGACTTCTCATGTCAGGTTTCTGATATTCAAATAAACAAACTGATGCAAAGAACCCTTGCTAGACCCCACCCGTTCACGACGATCCAGACCTGACTCTAAAATCGGTATCAAGTCCACTGAAGGAGACCCAACAGGACTCAGCTGGTATCGTCTGGGCTTATCATAAGCTTGGCGTTCTCGTCAGTTCCATAGAAGGGGACTTGTCTTACCGGGACACTCTCTACACATGACCTAGCAACGTCATGGGCTAGCCAGCCGACCACAAAGACAAACCACATCTTGTAACATCACAAACCCATGCCTTTCACACCCTATTCCAATACTTGTACCGTACCATCCATGTGCCCCCCAGTGTACTCTAATTTCCACCCGGTCTGGTTCCGGCCACACGTACTCACACAGGAAAAGGGGAAACATCATCACAGGCGGCATCTTGCCACTAACAGATTTCTACAAAATCCTTAAGTCTCGCAATGCAACATCACCGAGTCAGACTAATGGTCGGGACTACGGTTTCACCCACAATTCCTAATCCACTAATGGAGTGGATCTCTAATGCAGTATCATGTCGGGGATGGACATAATCGACTCGGTGGCTCCTCATGAACCATGGCAACCCGAATGCCTCTCACTTGAGATATATGGTGCCTAGAATGCTTGAAAGAAAACAAGAAATGCGTAGATGTCATGCACACATCCTAAAACTGAGAGGATAAGTGTCGTTACCCTTCGACTCCTCTTTCTAGCCATGAAGCCCTTGTCTTGTACGGAAGAAAACGAGCGCTTTGCATCCTCTTCACGGATCTGGCCTCGCAACGATGATCGGAGCTCCTCTAATGGAGGAGAGAGCTCCTCTCTTCCTCATCCGAGCTCTCTCTCTCTCTCTCTCTAACCCTAAGTCAACTCCAAAATGAGAACAAATGAGGGAGAGAATTGCTCAGCTCTACTAAAACCCGTCGAGAAGAATATCCCGGGGTCCAGGATCAACCTTGAAGTAAAAAAATTGGTTTAGATTTCAATCCACGAACCGCATTTCAGCAATTTACTCGAACGGTTCAGGCTTCGTCGATTAGCCTGCGCTTGACAAACAGCAGAGAGCTCGACGAACAGCCAAGAGCTCGACAATTGGCCAAGCTCGACGAAAAGACTCGAGCTCGACGAAAAGACTCGAGCTCGACGAAAATGTGTGAGCTCGACAAAAAGTCGTGAGCTCGACGAAATGGCATGATCTCGACGAAATGGCATGAGCTCGACAAAATGACCCTCAGCTCGCTGAACTGTGCTGAGCTCGACAAAAAGCCCTCAGTTTGTCAAACAGTGCTGAGCTCGACGAAAAGCCCTTAGTTCAACTTTCATCGAACGGCCCTGAGTTCGACCTTCGTCGAACGGCCCTGAGTTCGACTTTTGTAGAACAGCCCTGAGTTCGACTTTCGTCAAACGGCCAGAGTTCAACTTTCGTCGACCGGCCTTCGATGATCCCAGAATTTCGTCTAACTGCCCTGGTTCCTCAAACATGGGGTGTTACACCTGAAACCTGAGATTTCAAGACTATCTCTTAATTATATACGATATATCATGCACTTCATTATTATATCTCATGAACGAGACTTGATATTATCAAAAGGGGGGATTGTTGGAGCTAACATATCACATATCCTTAGTTTGATAATATCAACTCTCATGTTGTATTTGATTACGTCTTATGTTTGGTAGAGTGTGCAGGTTTACAGGTCCAAGAAATTCATGGAGCCCTCCTCAGGAACCTGCCGCCTAGCGGTAGTAGTTAACATCGGGCGGTAGCCTGAATTAAATGGACAAGGCGCTCGGGATTCTACCGCGCCGCACTAGCCTACCGCCTGCGCTAGCTTGAGGAATTAATTCGTCTAGGCTCTTGAGAACCTACCGCATAGGCACTAACTTGATACTATACTGCGGTAGGCCACTCAACGATCGTCGAGATAGAAGATTCAAGACAATTGGACTATCGTCGGGCGCTAGCTTGGTACCGCATCGCGGCAATACACTCAATGATCGTCGAGAGGCAAGCGTCGAGATAACTGTACTACCGCCACGCGCTAGCTTGGTATCGAGCCATGGTAACACAGTCAACAATTGTCGAGGGGGAAGCGTCGAGATAACTGAACTATCTTTGGGCGCTGGCTTGGTACCGTGCTGCGGTAACACACACAACGATCGTCGAGACAAAAGCGTCGAGATGAATGTACTACAGTCGGGCGTTACCTACCTACCACGCCGCCCTATTATTGGAAAAAGGAAAAAATATTTGTTTTGAATATTTTTCCAAATTTATAGGACAGCTGTCAACATCAAGCGCGCGAACCTACTGTCGGGTGCTAGCCTTACTGCCGGCGGTAGCGTATTTTCATAAAGATGTATATAAAGGCGCCTCATTTTCTGTTCTCCTTACCAAGACAAAAAGAGACAAAGTTCTGTGATTCCTAGGGTTCGGCCGCCTCTCTCGTGTCCGTTCCGCCATCTCCGTCGAAGGAAAAGAAGATAGCCTAAAAGTTTTGATTTCAAGAACAACTAATCACCTAGAGGGGGGTGAATAGGTCCAATTCCAAAAACTTAAGCAACTAATCGATTAATATCACATCACAGCAATCTCATCACAATCAAAACCAATATAGCACAGTACACAGAATTTTATAGTGGTTCCCCAATTGATAGGTAAATCCACTTTCTTCATTCGCCTATCTAGCAGTATACTAAATTCTGCCAAACTTCCTTCTATTTTTCTCAGATCCTCAGATCTTACAGCTCAGAGCCCAATCGGCTCCTACAACTCGGGCACAATCCCTACCTCTCAGATCACTAAGATCCTACAACTCAAGTTCTTCCCAAGAACTCTACCTCAGTGTGACTACGTGCTCCTACAGCTCAGGCAATCCTGCCCTACCTCAATGTGAATCCACACACCTATAATTCAGGAAACTCCTGCCCTAACTCAGCCTTTATAACACAGTCTTACAATTCAGGCCTTAGCCTTACCACTCGGATTCAGAATGAATCTTACAAAGAAATATTAAAGATGATGAATTACAGACACCAGAGAAAATTCTTTGTGTATGTCTAGCTGGACTGAGCAGATATCAGCCCTAACTTCTTCTTCACAGCAACAAGATGATACAGAGAACTTGAAATGATTCTCGGCTTGTTCTGGAATCAACTAGCAGATGAATCTGCTTCTTCTTCTTCAGGAATATCTCCTGAACTGGAATGAGCAGATTTTAGCCCTTCCTTCTTCTTTGATCCAGCGAATTGATCTTCAGATTCTGGCTCGGCTTGGATCAAGAAGATAACTTCAGCTAGGACACGCCTAGGCTGATTCGTCTCTCTCAAAGGATTACTCTTAACCTGCTGGAGTTGATGTTGATTGCACTAGCAAACTCATAAGCCCTTCATATTTGATCTTGAGGTTCTTGGCTTTTGCAACAATGGCAGATAAAGACGACAAACTTCGCTTCTCGTTTTTTTTAATCAGAAATTAATCTGATTAATTCCATGAACATAATTTAGATCTCGATCTCTTCTGCTATTTATAATCATGTCACATTGGCAAGATGATCGACACATGACTCAGTTTTAACGGTTGTTAAAATCTCAGCTCTATTAACTTGAGATCCACTGTACACTGACGACGACGTTAATGTCGATTTACATCGAATCTGAACTTTGTTGACTTGTTGATTTTGCTGAGTCAGCATCATTCTGGACTTAGCCAAAATCGACTAACTTTTTTGAAATCCTGCATTCGACAAACTTCAAGCTTAGCTCGACAAAATCTAAACTCAACTTGACGAAACAGTGAAGCTGAGATCGACGAATTCTCTTAGCTCGGTTCTTTCTTCAGGTGAAGGCTGAGTTCGACGAATTCTCTGAACTCTGGTTGACAAAATCTAAACTCCAGTTGACGATTCTGATAGTTGAGTCCTTCTTATATGTAAAAGGTGAGATCGACAAATTCCGAACTCCGGTCGACGAAAGCTAAGCTTAGTTCGACAAATGGTAGACTCAGCGATTCTGGACTTAGAATTTTCTTCAGCTTTGCTTGATAATATTGAGAACATTGAGAGAATTGAGTGAGCTTGTCTCTCTCAACAATTCTGGACTTAGCCGATTTTTTGGATTCTTCACAGTAAGGCTATGACAGGATAACCTTGACTCAATGCTTCTAGTTGTATGGCGTTGAGTGAGTTAAACTCACTCAACGCTTCTGGACTTGGCCCGATTTTTGCCTTAACTTAGCGCTTCTAGCTGTATGGCATTGAGTGAGTTGAGCTCACTCAACGCTTCTGGACTTAGCCCGATTTCTCAGGCATTGTCAAAGCGAACTCAATGCTTTCTTCTCAATGGTCTCATCTGTCTCAGCGCTTTTTGTTGAATGGCATTGAGTGGGCTTGCCTCACTCAATGCTTTTGGACTTAGGTAATTTTCCTGCCTGCCTTCTCTCAGTGCTTTTAGCTAGATGGCGTTGAGCGAGCTTGCCTCACTCAATGCTTTTGGACTTAGGTATTTTTTTGAGTTTCCAGCTCCACCTTGAGTCCACCTGTCATTGTCTCTTGAACTAGCTGTCCAATCATTGTGACAAAGACTAACTTGTATGCATGAACCTAACCATACATTAAATACAACTATGTCTATCTCATTGACATGTTTGACATCATCAAATCAGGGCAATCGGGATCAATGGACCCAACAATCTCCCCTTATTTGAAGATGTCAAAACTACTGATCAAGCATGTCAAAACCACTGATCAATCTTATGTAGTCAATCAGATACTCATTACACAGGCAATAAAAGCATATTCATATTAAATTCAGTGAAATGAATTTTACCTACTCCCCCTGGATTACTGCAGGGTGAGTTACACCTTAGAGGATTACCTCTTAGCTTGATCTCCCAATGACTTTCTCCCCCTCTTAGCTTGATCTCCTCATGACTTTCTCACCCTGTATTTCTGCCATGAAGGAGCTTGATCCTTTCTGATAGTCATCTCCATCTCTCCCCCTTGAGCTTGAACAACCAAAGGTAAACATGACCTCCATATCTCCCCCCTTTGTGACCTCTTTAGTCCCCTTGTGTTCTCCCACTAGCTGATGTAAATGAAGCCAGAATTGCAGCTGCCAACATGCCCCTTATACAGGGCTGACTTGTATATCACTTGATACCACTTGACAGCACTTGAAATTCAGTATCACTGGAAATTCTCTACACCACTAGAGAAAACTACTTGAAAGTCTTTAGTCCTGCAGCTGTTGATACCACTTAAGAAGAAGCATCTTCTCTCATCTTACTTTCTCCAAAATCTGCAGAACCTGCAAAAAGAACAAACTTGTACCAAGCATAATACCTTAGGGAGTACCTGAAGCTATTCTAAGTTCAACATACCCAACTCGATTTTGAAGGTGTTGAATTTGGCTTCATCTAGAGACTTAGTGAAGATATCTGCCACTTTCTTGTCAGTGGAGACAAACTCTAGGCAAATTTCTTCTCTCTCAACATGCTCCCTAATAAAATGATACTTAATTTCTATATGCTTAGTCCTGTTATGTGAAACTGGATTCCTAGCAATAAAAATTGCACTAGTAGAATCACAATATAGAGGAGTTCTACTTATCTTAATGTCATAGTCTTCAAGCTGATGTTGTATCCATAGCAATTGAGCACAGCAGCTACCTGCTGCAATGTACTCTAACTCTGCAGTGGAGATAGGAACTCTAGTCTATTTCTTGCTGCTCCATAACACCAATCTTCCTCCTAGGAATTGACATGTACCAGTGGTACTTTTCTTATCTTCCTTGCAGCCTGCAAAATCTGTATCTGAAAATCTAGTTAGCTCAAAATCTCTATTCCTAGGGTACTATAGACCAAGATCTGATGTCCCCTTAAGTATCTTAAAATTCTCTTTGCAGCAGAATAATGAGATTCTTTAGGGCATGTCTGATACCTAGCACAGACACATGTAGCATACATGATGTCAGACCTACTAGCAGTCAAGTATAGAAGGGAGCTAATTATCCCTCTATACAAAGACTGATCAACAGGTTTCCCTGCCTCATCTTTGCCTACAGGCATACTTGACCCCATTGGATTTCTCATGGTGGAGGCATTCTCCATACCATATTTCTTAATTAACTCTCTTGTGAACTTAGACTTGGATATGGACAAGCCATCATCAGTCTGTCTTACTAGGAGTCCTAAGAAGAATTTTAGTTCACTCATGTTGCACATCTCAAACTTCCATTGCATAAGTTTGGCAAACTTCCTGCAAAGGTTGTTTTCAGTAGATCTAAAGATAATATCATCGACATATATCTAGACTAGGATGACCTTGCCCTTAGATTACCTTAGGAATAGGGTCTTATCTATTTTCCCCCTTGAGAATTTGTTCTCAATGAGGAAAGTAGACAATGTTTCATACCATGCTCTAGGGGCTTGCTTCAACCCATATAGAGCTTTCTTAAGCTTATAAACAAAATTAGGAAAGTGAGGATCTACAAAACCTGGTGGCTGATCCACATATACTTCCTCTTTTAATTCTCCATTCAGGAATGCTGACTTCACATCCATCTAGAAGACTTTGAATCCTTGATACACAGCAAAAGCAAGGAACTGATAGCCTTATTGCTTCCATCCTTGCTACTGGGGCAAAGGTTTGGGCAAAATCTATTCCTTATTCTTGTTTGTAGCCTTTTGCCACCAATCTGGCCTTATTTTTGACAATAATGCCATTCTCATCTAGCTTGTTCCTGTAGATCCATTTTATTCATATGACATTATGTCCCTTTGGTCTGGGAACCAGCTCCCAGACTCTACATCTTTTCAAATGATTCAGCTCTTCCTGCATAGCTTCAATCCAGTAAGAGTCTTTGATAGCCTCTTCAAGCTTCTTGGGCTCTATTTGTGATAGGAAGCTTGAACATAGATCTGTGTTGATGCTCTTGCTCCTTGTTTGGACATTATGTCTTACATCACCAATGATTTGGTGTGCTGGATGGTCCCTCAAATATCTCACAGCTGGAGGCATTCTTGTTTCAGCTAGTTGTTCTGCATTGTTCTCAGCTGGCTAAACTTCATTGTCTTCAGCTGACTGTTCTACATTGTCTTCAGCTGACTGGTCTTCATCCCCAGCTTGTGAGTCTTGAGCTCCCCCTGTACAGTACCCATCTTCTTCTTTATATTATCCTGCTGGATCCATTTCCCTGATGGTAAGCTTGTCCATCACATCCTTTAAACCTGCAAAACTAGAAGAGGTGCTTGGCAGCTCACAGTTAATTAGGTTTGACTCATCAAAGACAACATGTAATGATTCTTCTACAACTTGAGTAGTCAAGTTATACATCCCATACTATTGTTTCTGTACCCAATAAATATCTCTTCTTGAAACTTGGCAGCAAACTTAGTCACATAGGACTTACCATTATTTAGAACATAGCACTTACTACCAAAAATCTTGAAGTAGGATAAGTTTGGTTTTTTACCTTTCAGAATCTCATAGGGAGTCTTCTTGTGGCTTTTGGTGATGGAAGCCCTATTAAGGACATGACATGCAGTGTTCACTGCCTCAGCCCAGAAATATTCTGGGAGAAATGTGTCACTTAACATGGCTCTACCAGCCTCTATGAGAGTTCTATTTTTCCTCTCGGCAATCCCATTTTGCTGGGGTGTTCTAGGATAGGAGAACTCTTGATGAATCCCAAGCTCTTCATAGAATCTTGTCATGCATTCAGACTAAAACTCAGTCCCATGGTCACTTCTAATTTTGACAACAATACTGTTAAGTTCATTCTGAATTTGCCTACCAAATGTCTGGAAGACATCAGGGGATTCAGATTTCTTTCTTAGAAAGAACACCCAGACAAATCTGGAAAAGTCATCAACAACCACAAGGGTGTAGACTTTCTTACCTAGACTATGAACTGGCATAGGACCAAATAGATCCATATGCATGAGGTATAAACATGTCACTGAGTCTTTGGTATCAAGGCTCTGAAAGGAGGTCCTAGTCTGCTTGCCCTTTTGGCATGCTGAGCAGATACCCTCCTTAATACACTTCACCTTAGGACCTTTTCTCACTAACTCTTCACTAAAGAGTTTGCTTATTGTCTTGTAATTCAGATGAGCTAGCCTCTTGTGCCATTGGACACAATGTGAAGCATTCTCATCTGCAACTAGGCATATAAGAGAATACTTACTCTCACAAACAAAATTGAGACAATAGACATTTCCTCTCCTAGTGCCTGTCAAGATGACCCCTTGGTCACTTGACCTCATAATTTGGCACTCATCCTTGAGGAAACAAATGTCATATCCAAGATCATAAAGTTGGCTTATGCTTATTAGGTTATGTTGCAAACCTTTCACATAAGCTAATTATGTGATAGTGATTATGCCATTAGATATCTTACAAAACCATTTGGTTACTCCTCTATCTGAACCACCAAAGATGACGTTGGGTCCATTTTCAACTGGAGTGTACTCCTTTAGCATGTTCCTTATTCCAGTCATGTGCCTGGAACATCCATTGTCCAAGTACCATATAGGGATATGGCCACTTGGACTCACCTGCAAAAATTGATCATCTTTCCTTAGGACCCCAATTCTTATTGGGTCCTAGGTGCAGGTTAGACTGAAATTGAACATGCATACCTGCAACTCTTCTGACAGGTAAACTGGCATTATTTCTCTAGGCACTCTTATTGTGCTAGTAATCAATAATATAGTGGCGCACTTTGCCACAACACCAACACTCATAAATGTTGTACCTTCTTTTGAGTGTTGTCCTTACAGCATAGCACTCTACAGCTCTCATTCCAGCAGATACAGCAGACTTTTTCTTAAGTCTTCCAGCCACAGCCTAATTTGGGATTTGTCTGGCAGCAGCGGTATTAGGGATATCTTGGACCCTATCAGTAGCTGCCTTCTTTTCAGAGTGCAATCTCCTGATAGCTTCAGATATACCCAAGTCTAGTGTGCTGACAGACTTTCCTTTAGTCTGATTATGGACTGGCAGACTTTGAGAATGGGCTGCAACCTTATTTTTGAGTGTTGGGATGGTACACCAAACACAAATGGTCCAGGATGGGTCATTTAGATTTCTTCATGGGCTGTCTTATAGGCACTAGCACCCTTGTCATTCCTAACACCATACTCTTAGTGACCATGAATGTTGTCATGGTCATACATGTTAGATGGTAGCATCACTTTCCTGAAAGGAATTGAAGGCTTGGAGGCTAGTGGCTGCACTGGAGCATTACCCTTCGTTTTGGAATAGGCAGCTCTAGTTCTCCCTTTGAAGCATAACCCCTTATTACCCTTTTGGGAGGATAAGGAATCAATCAAAGGCAATATTGAACATAGCTTTGAAAACTTAGCCACTAACTCCTTCTCTTTTTTGGTATTTACCTTCAAAATTCCTAATGTGGTTATTTTTGAAGGTGATTGGGCTCATCTGAATAACAGTGATGTTTTTCAGCTTGTTGACTTCTTGTATCTTCAGGTTCAGCATGTTTACTGAGTCTGAAATAGCCAACTTTAGAGAGGCAATCTCCTCAGTCTGTTTTTTGGCTAGAAGCTTTCACCTCTTCAGTGTTTGCAGGAGTTCACCATAATTATCAATCAATTGATTGACATCTCCTTCAGATTCAGAACCATCTTCATCTCTTGATGCAGATGCTTCTAATTCTGGACTAGTTACATAATCTGACACATAGGGTGTAGATTGTAACTTACTAGGGCCAGGATTCTCCTGGCTAGGTCCTTCCTCAATCCAAGCCATCAGCCCAAGACAATGGCTGGCTTCTTATCCTTCTATAGATCTGGCAGCATCATCAGCTTCTCTAGTGATTGCAGCCAGCATCTCTAAGAAGTCTGCTTCTACAGATTCTTCTTCAGCAGTAAATAGCCCAATGAGGGCTTCATCTTCCTCTTCTGACTCTGGTGATAAGGAGTCAGTCCAACTCTTTTGCTTCTTAGAAACAAAGGACTTCTCCTTCTTGCCCCTCTGCTGATGTTCCTTCTTTCCACCATCATCCTTTCTTTTGACAGGGCAGTCGACTATGACATGTCCTGGCTTGCTGTAACAATAACACAGCACTTTAGAAGAAGTATGTTTACTTGGATTAGATCCATACATGTCCTCTTTAGAGGATTTCTTTTTGCCCTTGTAGTAATCTTCTTTGGGATAAGAAGAAGAGGATGGTTTGCTTCTCCAGCACTTCTTCTTCGTAAATTTCTGAAATTGCCTAGAAAAGGCAGCAAAGTCTTCATCAGAAATGTGGCAGTCTGATGTGCTGGTATCTGAGCTTTTTGACTCAGAATCATCAACTCTCCTTGGTGGCGAATGAATCTTTCTCCTGCTCTTCCTTGTGGCTTCAACTTTGAAGGCCACTGACTTGTCTTTGACTGTAGTCTTGCTGATTGTATCCTCCTCTTTTCTAGTAGTCTGTTGCATTTCATATGACAGTAGCTTTCCAAATAGGTTTGGTGGTGGAGTATCTGCAAGTCTAGCCACTTCTCTGATGACATAGATTTTTGTGTCCCAGTCTTTAGTTAAAGACCTGAGGAACTTGTCATTCAATTCATAAGTGTTGAAGACTCTACCATATATCTTCAGCTCATTCACAATTTTGAAAAACTTCTTATAGCACCCAGCAATGTCATCTGACTTGTCCTTCCTAAAGCTTTCATACTCTTGATTGAGCATGGACTTCCTGTCCTCCCTCACTTCTTCAGACCCCTGCGTGTAGACAACTAGTGTGTCCCACATCTCCTTAGATGTCTTGCAGTGGAATAGTTTTTGAAAGGTTGAGTCATCTATAGCACTAACAATAATGTTTTGTTCCCTCTTATCCATTGTAGATAAGATGATTACATCTTTAGTCATCTCAGAATACTACTTTGTAGTCCTCAGATTTGCATCAAGGACTGATGTCTTCAATGGGATGAAGGGCCCTTCCTGTACTGTGATGTATATCCTAGGATCAGAAGCTTCCATGAAAAGTCTAACCATTTCCTTCCAAATGTTAAAGGTCTCCTTCCTGCAAAGAGGAAGTTTCATGGATCCAAGTTCTTTATGATTCTCACCTGAACCCATCATGGCCTTCTGATAGCTATCCCTAGAGATCAACTCAGACTGTTAAGTGTATATTGAGCAACCTCCCTCTGATACCACTTGAAAGTTTTGATTTCAAGAACAACTAATCACCTAGAGTGGGGGTGAATAGGTCCAATTCCAAAAACTTAAGCAACTAATCGATTAATATCACATCACAGCAATCTCATCGCAATTAAAACTAGCACAGCACAGTACACAGAATTTATAGTGGTTCCCCAATTGATGGGTACATTCACTTTCCCCCATTGCCTATCTAGCAGTATACTAAATTCGGCCAAACTTCCTTCTATTTTTCTAAGATCCTCGGATCTTACAGCTCAGAGCCCAATCGCTCCTACAACTCGGGCACAAGCCCTACCTTTCAGATCACCAAGATCCTACAACTCAAGTTCTTCACAAGAACTCTACCTTAGAGTGACTCCACGCTCCTACAGCTCAGGCAATCCTGCCCTACCTTAATATGAATCCACACACCTACAACTCAGGCAACTTCTGCACTACCTCCGCCTTTATAACACAGGCTTACAATTCAGGCCTTAGCCTTACCACTCAGATTCAGAATGAATCTTATAAAGAAATATTAAAGATGATGAATTACAGACACCAGAGAAAATATTTTGAGTCTGTCTACCTGGACTGAGCAGATATCATTCCTAACTTCTTCTTCACAGCAAAAAGATGATATAGAGAACTTGAAATGATGCCCGGCTTATTCTGGAATTAACTAGTAGATGAATCTGCTTCTTCGTCTTCTTCAGTAATATCTCCTGATCTGAACTGAGCAGATTTCAGCTCTTCCTTCTTCTTTGATCCAACGAATTAATCGTCAGATTCAGGCTCGGCTTGGATCTGGAAGATAACTTTAGCTAGGGCGCGCCTAGGCTGATTCGTCTCTCTCAAAGGATGACTCTGAACCTGCTGGAGTGGATGTTGATTGCACCAGCAAACTCAGAAGCCCTTCAGATATGATTTTGAGGTTCTTGGCTTCTGCAACAATGGAAGATGAAGACGTTGAACTCCGCTTCTCATTTTTTTAATCAGAAATTAATCCAATTAATTCCTTGATCATCATTTAGATCTTTATCTCTTCTGTTATTTATAATCCCGTCACATTGGCGAGATGATCGACAAGTGTCGTAGTTTTAATGGTGGTTAAAACCTCAGCTCTATTAACTTGAGATCCACTATAGACTGACGGCGATGTTAATGTCGATTTGCATTGAATCTGAACTTTATTGACTTTGTTGAGTCAGCGTCATTCTAGACTTAGCCAAAATCAACTAACTTTTCTGAAATGCTGCATTTGACGAACATCAAGCTTAGCACGACAAAATCTCAACTCAGCTTGATGAAACAGTGAAGCTAGGATCGACGAGTTCTCTTAGCTCAGTTCTATCTTCAGGTGAAGGCTGAGTTTGATGAATTCTCTGAACTCTGATCGACGAAATCTGAACTCCAGTCGACGATTCTGATAGTTGAATCCTTCTTATAGGTAAAAGCTGAGATCGACGAACTCTGAACTCAGGTCGACAAAAGCTAAGCTCAGTTCAACGAATGGTAGACTAAGCGATTCTGGACTTAGAAATTTCTTCAGCTTTGCTTGATGACATTGAGAGCGTTGAGAGCGTTGAGTGAGCTTGCCTCTATCAACGATTCTGGACTTAGCCGATTTTCTAGATTTTTCATAGTAAGGTTATAATAGGATAACCTTGACTCAATGCTTCTAGTTGTATGGCGTTGAGTGAGTTGAGCTCACTCAATGCTTCTAGACTTAGCCCGATTTCTACCTTGACTCAACGCTTCTGGACTTAGCCTGATTTCTCAGGCTTTATCACAGCGATCTCAACGCTTTCTTCTCAGCAGTCTCAACTATCTCAGCGCTTTTTGCTGAATGGCGTTGAGTGAGCTAGCCTCACTCAATGCTTTTGGACTTAGGTAATTTTCATGCCTGCCTTCTCTCGGCGCTATTAGTTAGATGGCGTTGAGTGATCTTGCCTCACTCAACGCTTTTGGACTTAGGTAATTTTCTGAGTTTCCAGCTCCACCTTGAGTTCACCTGTCATCGTCTCTTGAACTAGTTGTCCAATCATTGTGACAAAGACTAACATGTATGCATGAACTTAACCATACATTAAATACAACTATGTCTATCTCATTGACATGTTTGACATCATCAAATTAGGGCCATTGGGATCAATGGACACAACATAGCCTCCCTCTTGTTCGCTCACGAAGAACTCCGGCGTACCAAGGACTACATCGACTATGAAGAGTCGACCAGTTGCAAGCACACGAAGATCTCAAGCACCGACCACAAATCGCTCGACGGAGGAATCATCAAGAGGGAGATTTCAATCATTTTAAATCCTTTAAACTTTTATTGTATTCTTTCTCTATTTTGCTTGTGGTGAAGGAATCCGGGGTAAGATTCCGTGAGAAATCATCCCAGGGAAGGGACGTCTAGATCGGGTGATCTAGCGGGGCTCTAAGATCCATCCTTGCATGGAGGTGAAGAGCCGGCTCGAAGACCTTTCTTTGAGAGAAAGGGAGAGAGCCAACCGGTCCGTGGAGCGGGTCGGTATATGAAACCAAAAGTTGTTTTTTTTTTCACCACCTTCGATCTCCGACATCATGGAGATCAAGTTTTGTAATCTTTAAAAACAAATGTTGATTTTATTTTCGAATGAAATTCATTTTCTGTGTATTCTTCTGCATATTACGTTGTGTGTGTTAGCCTAAAATTCTCTGAAAGGTACATAGATTTCCAAGGAGGAATCTGCCCAGAAAAATGAGTTCTGTAACATACCACCATGCATTAGTTACCTAACGCCCCGCGGTAGCTTCCTGAACTAATTTTTTTGGTTAGAAATAATTTGAACTCCTAGTAATCATCGTTAAACCTTATTCACCCCCCCCCCCCCTAAGGTTGGCCACTAAATCCAACATTAGGGCCCCTCTGTAACATTCAGACAGTGACAATGAGGATGATGAAGAAGACAATGACTGTTGTGGATTGGTGGTCATGAATGAAGGAGAAAACTGCCATCTAATCCTGATGAGGTATTAATATTCTCTATCTTCTCCTCTGAATATGAAACTAGTCCAGATTCTGAAGCACCGTCAGCTTGTGGTAATGGTGGCTCAGAATCTGAGGGATATGTCAATCAACTGATTGACAATTATGGTTTGATCTTGGAAGCTCTAAAGAAGA
Source organism: Platanthera guangdongensis (assembly GCA_039583875.1). NCBI lineage: Eukaryota > Viridiplantae > Streptophyta > Magnoliopsida > Asparagales > Orchidaceae > Platanthera > Platanthera guangdongensis. The sequence goes on along the minus strand of CM077166.1, from coordinate 100,199,358 downwards.
GCAAGCTGCATGTCAAAAGACAAACTAAGGAGATTGATTCTCTAATAAAAGATATATCTTTGCACATTGAGTCTACTTCACAGCTAAATCAACTGATCAAGGAAATATTCAAACTTAAAGCAATCATAGGGATCCAAGTCACAACCACAAGTAATAAAAATATATTAATTTTTGATCTAGAAGAAAAGCTCCTAAAGAGAGGAAGCTAGTGGCCCAATACTCCAAACCAAAATCTATATTATCACTCATTAAGATCTTCACCTCCCAAACTAGTAAGACGGGGTTGGGGTTCAATGAGAGTAATGCCAGCAGAAGGAATAAGAGTAAGGGCAAAGCTACAATGAAGCCTATGATTTCTTTTGATAAGGTATTATTTCCATCCAACAAGTATGACCAAGAGAGCATATATGATCAACTTGTTGAATGATAGATCCAATAGCATGAGAAAAAATGCCAACAACTATAGTGGAATAAAGGGGATGGGCTTGAGTGCCTTAAAGGCCCCATATGAGGAAATATAGATGGCCCATCCTGGACCATTTGTGTTTGGTGCCTCAGCCCCCTCACTCAAGCAGAAGGAAGTTGTTGCTTCAAAGTCCCTTCCAGTAAAACAGTTGGTTGTTGTCAAGCCTATAGATTACTCTCACAGGGCAATATCTAATGCTATCAACTTATGCTCAACCTACAAACTGAGACCTGCTAATATCAATTAGATAATTGCTGCTAAGACAAGTTATAGACATACAAAATGCCAAGGGATTGTTGACAGGAACTTGAAGAATGTTGTTGTCTTCTTTAATGAACAAAAAATTGAAGCTTCCACTTCTACATCTGTTCAAAAAAGAAGATACAATATTCATGAGTGTTGTTGTTGTAGCAAAGTGGGACACTTTGCCATAGATTGTTGGCACAACTCCAATGTGCCAAATGCAAAGAGAGGCATTCTTGCCATGCAAAATTTTAAAAGAACTTCATCTTATGCTACTAACAAGTACCTAGGACCCAAGATAAATTAGGTACCTAAGGATAACTAAATTATATTTTGCAAGATAGTTCAAGTACCCTCCTAAATCAGATATAGTACTTAGACAGTGGTTGTTCCTTGAATTTGGCATTAGCCTATATATATATATAATAAAAGGAAAGTCTACAAGAAGATGGCATCATGCCTCAAAATAGAAGAAAAAACATTGGTAAGAGGCATCCCTCTTACCCAATCAAAATCAAAATGGCAAGCAAATTTTGCAGCGATTACTTGCAAGAGCAGCAAAGTTGGAAGATTCTTCATGCGGCTAGCCACCATGTCGTCCGTGCTTTCGGAGAAGCAACCCGACTTTGTGAATCCGATACTTTTGGGCCATCCATCGAGCAGGGGCGACCATGTTGAGTGTTGGTTACAAGGGTACGCCCAGTTCCCGTACGATGAGTCCATAATATCGTTCACAAGTATTGATGTCGGAAGAAAGATGTGCACACCGTGCACTTTAACAATCCTAGAAGGTGCGGAGGCGGCGTTGCACTTTAGCTCACCGTGCACTTTAGCATTCCTTGCTCCTGATTCCTCGAGAGAGGGATTCATTTCAAAGCTCCATTGTCGCCCGATGAGTTTTTCAGCGTCGAGGCGAGTGAGGGATTGTTGGCGGGTTACAAGAAGAAAAATAATTATAAGTAGATGCTTACGGACAAGCTCTTTAAGGTATGCACGCGAGGCGAGCTTGCAAGCCCCTCGGCAATTCCAGATCTCCGTCATGTCTGCAAAGGGGCTTCCCCCGCTGCATTCAAACTCTTATCCAAGCATAAGGCGAGCTTGCTAGACAGTGGTTGTTCCAGACATATGAATGGAACAATGAGCTTATTAAAAGACTATTCTCCTATAAAGTATGGACCAAAATTCATCTTTGGTGGCTCTGACATGGGTATCACTAGGGGTTATGGTATGATTACAAATGGCATAGTTTTAATAATAAGGGTAGCTTATGTGGAAGGGACAACCTTATAAGAATTAGTCAATTATGTGACTTGGGCTATGTTATTGAATTCCTCAATGACAAGTGCTTAATCAAAAAGTCAGTTGACTTAGAGGTCATCCTCTCAGTCACTAGGAGTGGGAATGTATATTGCTTTGATTTTATTTGCAATAGTTATTTAACTCCAGTGTGTCTTGTAGCTAATGAGAAAGAGTATCTTTGTGTTCAATGGCACAAGATACTTGCCCACATTAACTCCAAGACAATGAACAAACTATTTTTTGAAAATCTAATTAGAAATAGTCCAAATATAAAATGTGTTAAAAGTGGTCATTGTCATGCATGCCAAATGGGCAAGCAAAATAGGGTCACCTTTAAGAATATCGGCTCCAAAGATACTGAAATATGTCTTTATATGTTGCATATGAACTTGTTTGGTCCTTTGTCCATTCAGAGCTTAGGTGGGAAGTTGTATACCCTAGTGATCGTTGATGATCACTCAAGGTATACATGGGTATTCTTCCTTAAGAAGAAGTCAGATACCCAAGATATCTTTATGAACTATATCAAGGCAATTCAGAATAAGTTGCAATGTACTGTTGTCAAAACAAGAACTGACCATGATACAGAGTTTAAATCTGGGGCCATGACAAAGTTCTGTCAAGAATTTGGTATCACCTAAGAGTTTTCCTCTCCCAAAACTCCCTAACAAAATGGAGTGACTGAGAGAAGAAATAGGACCTTGATAGAGGCTGGCAGAACACTGCTTAGTGACTCCTCACTCCTAGAATACTTTTGGGCTGAGTTAGTCAATACTGCATGTTATGTTCTAAATAGAGCCTTTATTAACAAGGCCCGGAGGAAAACCCCTTATGAAATTCTGAAGGGCAAACAATGAATATTTTCATATTTTAAAATCGTTGGTTGCAAATGCTATATTTTAAATACTGGAAAAGCTCGACTTACTAAGTTTGCTGAAAAATACAATGTTTGTGTTCTTGTTGGGTATATCTCACATAGTAGAGTCTATAGAATATTCAACAAGAAGACCAATATAGTTGAAGAATCTATGCATATTGTCTTTGATGAGACTAACATGCTTTATAAGGGCTGGTCCAACACTCCTACCCTTACAGTAATGACCAAAAAAGCAAGATCTATCTATTCAAGACATATCCATCTCAAGCAGGGTTACTTCAAAAATTGAAGCACTCAATGAGGAAGCAAATCTAGCTGAAGGTGATCATATTACTGAAGAAGCAGATGTTGTAGAAGAAATTCAGCAAGGAGATGACAGATTTCCAACTACAACTAGGCTTCTGAGAGATCACCCAAGGAATCACATTATTGGGAATGAAAATCAAGGTGTGACCACAAGAAGCAGGGTTCATAATAAGGCCTTATTCCTGAGCTTCCTGTCTCAGGTTGAGCCCAAGAGGTTTTCAGAAGCAAACAAAGACACCTTCTGGATCAGTGTCATGCAAGAGGAATTATAAGTTCAAGAGATGTAAGGTATGGAAGTTGGTGCCAAAACCACAAGGATACAATATCATTGGCACCAAGTGGATTTACAGGAACAAGCTAGATGAGAATGGTTTAATCATCAAGAACAAGGCAAAGGTTGTATCCAAAAGTTATAGGCAAGAAGAAGGAATAGACTTTGACCAAACATTTGCCCCAGTTGCAAGGTTGGAGGACATCAGGATGTTCCTGGCCTATGTTGCACACAAGAAGCCCTAGCCCTTGACCAGAGAAAGAACAGCAAGCTGAATAAGAAGAAGAACAACCACTTAAATAAAGAGTCTTCTTCTATCTTCATTCCAGGATTCTTCAAAGGACAACAATTACTATATCAGTCAAGAAGCACCTGGATACCTGCTGGTCAAGGCTGAAACATTGAAGGCCTACTCACCCTAAAGAAAAGCTCCATCCTTCCTGAACAAATCTATATCTCAGGGGGAGCTTTGTCAAAATCAAGATCCACTAAAATCTTCTCAGTTGTATTTGAGAAAGAGAAGACATAATCACTCTCTCATCCCCCACTATATAAAGGGTTTTTAACTCCCTTCAAAAGTTATTCCTAGTTGCAAGACACCTGATCAAAAGACTTAAGGATTGGTTTTTGAGCACCTGATCAAAATCTCATTAGTGGCAGTCACCTGATCAAAAACCTGAGTGGATTCCTACCAGGGTGGTAGAAGAGTGGATGTACTCAGGTTGGGGAACCACTATAAAATTCTTGTGTTGTCTGGTTGTACTTTTTCTTTTGTTCTTGTTGTGGCTGTGTGGCTTAGGTTTGTTGTGCTTGTGATAGTTAGTACTTGTGATAGATTATTTTATTTTAGGACTAAGTTTTTTATACAGTAAAAGTTTTCTAAGTTTTTCATGATACTCTATTCACCCCCCCCCCCCCTCTAGAGTATTTTAGATCTAACCTTTACTTTCAATTAGTATCAGAGCAAGTTTCCTTTGGTTGTACAAGTTAACCCCTTGAACCAAAAGATCATGTATTAGATCTGACTTTTACTTCTATTAAGTTTATATTCATAGTATGGCACAGAACAAAGACTATGCAAGCACCAGACCTCTAGTGTGCAACCTAAATAGGTTTGCCATCTGGAAGGCAAGAATCAAATTATATACGAATTCAATTGATGAGGACATCTACAATTCCATTTTGACAGGTCCTCCTCAAGCAACTGCCTCTATATCTATAGTAGCTTCAAGCACTAATTCAGTTCCACCACTTGAGTGGACTGAAGCCCAGAAGAAAGCAAAGGTTGTTGATGCCAAGGCCATGAACATTCTGGCTTAAACAATGTCTGATGATATTTTCCAAAAAGTGGCAGAATACACATTAGCTAAGGCCATTTGGGACTCTCTCAACCAAATGGTTGCTGGATCAACTGATGAAAGGAAAGATATAAGATCCAATCGCATATCCCAATATGAGAACTTCAAGAAATATGAAGCAGAATCTGTCGCAGATATGTACAATAGGCTGAGCTCAATCATCAATGAGCTGAAGACCCTGGACAAGGACGTCACCCTCACTGAGGTGAATGACAAAATCCTAATGTGCTTCCCAAGCTCAAGTGATTCAAGGATCTGGCCAATCAAGGAGACCAGAAGCCTAAATGAGATTTCCACAGAATCTCTCTTAGGAAAGCTCAAATCTTATGAGCAGCTCATTAAATCCAGAGAAGCAGCAGAGCAAAGGACACCTCCACCAGTAAGGAAAGAGCACAACCTGGCATTCAAGGCTGCTGAAGAGACAAAAACTTCAACAGTGAATGAAGAGTTAATGAGTTTGCTTGCCAAAAGATTTTATAAAATAGCAAGGAAAGATTTCAGAAGAAAGTCATCCATGTAGGATGACAAGTCAAGGTATGACAAAACTCCTACTAAAGAGGTAGTTTGCTTTGGTTGCAGGAAACCTGGACACTTCATCTCAGAGTGTCCAGAGAATCAGAAGAAAGAGAAAAGAAGAGAGAGAAGGATACAAGAAGACAACAAAGTTCAAGACCCTCCTCCAGCAAATACAAGAAGAAGGAGAAAGGCTTTGTAGCTGAATCCTGGATTGAAACTGAAGAAGAATCCACATCCTCCAGCTCTAGTGAAGAAGAAGAGGCAAGGGCCAAGGAGGTATGCCTTATGGCCATTGATGCCTCCAAAAGTCAATCAGAAGAATAAGAATATGACAATGAAAAAGCTTCAGAAATAGAAGCTGATCAGGTACTTCTATCTTTTGACTATAATTCTAATACTTTCAAATTTGAATTCAAAACCATGTGTATTGATTTAATAAACTCTGAAAAAGAAATCAAAATACTTAGGGAAAAATTAGCTAATCAAGAAACTATGATTTCTGAAAACTCTAAGCTGAAAGATGAACTTACACTAGCTAATGAACAAATCATTGCTTTGAAAACATAGCTATGTGAGGCCAAACAACTTGAGGAATCTCTCAATGGGAGAAGCCTTAAGTTGATGGACATCACAAGCACAGTCAATGCCAGACTAAATGGCAAGCTGGGTTTGGGTGCATCATCAAGTTTACCCCTCATTCTAAAGAAGAAAATATTATCAACCCCCATTAAATTTGTGTCAGCTAAGAATAAAGAAGTAATGAACAACAATCAAACTGAAATCACACATAAAAAAAAAGAAGAATCAAAATCAGAAAACCTTAGACAAAAACAAAGTTCAGCAGATTTCGTCGAACTCAGATCGACGAAATGTGGCAAGTTCGTCGAACTCAAGTCGACGAACTCTGAACGCAAATCTATATAATAATCATTCATCTTACTGTGATCGACGAACTCTGTATGGTTCGTCGAGCAGATATCGAAGAACTTGGGGCACAGAAAATGACTATGTTCATTCTCTGAGCAGAGATCGACGATTTCATCCCATTTCATCGAACTCTGGTCGACGAACTCACAACATTTCGTCGAACCCAGTCAGACTTAATAAAAATTATAACTATAATAGCAACCCTAATCAAACTAGGAAACCATTTAACCCACTTGCTGATTGGATAATTACACCTAGAAGATATCACCCATTAGGATATAAATCACAACCTGAATATTCTGTGATTTCAAGTTTTTCCTATCAGCAAAACAAAAGACCCAAGGTAACCTGGGTCAAGAACAATTAATTATTTTCTCTGCAGGTGAAGAGCTGTCCAATTGTTAATCAACTATGGTATCTGGACAGTGGATGCTCCAAACACATGACTGGTAGCAAGGATAACTTAAGCAACTATAAGTCCAAGCTGGGACCAAAGGTTATCTTTGGTGATTCAAAGTGTGGCCAGTCTGAAGGCTATGAAGAAGTAAGGATTGGAGCAGTCACATTCAAGAAGGTGACTTGTGTAAAAGGACTCAAGCATAACCTCATCTCTATCAGCCAATTATGTGATGAAGGTTATCAGGTACACTTTAACTTTACATCCTGTATTATTTCTAATAAAGAAAACCAAAAAGTTTTAATTGGAAATAGACAAGAAAATATATACTTAGTTGATTTTATTTCTGCCAATTCAGATATATGTCTGCTTAATATTATTTACAATCAAAATGAATTACGGAATAAAAGACTAGGACATGTAAACATGAAAAATATTGCTAGACTATCTAAAGATAGTCTTGTAAGAGGCTTACCTTCTGGTCCCTACAAGAAGGAAGGCCTTTGTAGGGCTTGTCAACTAGGCAATCAAACTAAATCTAGTTTTAAATCAATTAATAAAAGTGATTCACCTAGGATTTTGTACTTGCTACACATGGACCTATTTGGACCTATTGTTGTACAAAGCCTAGGAGGGAAATCTTATACTCTAGTCATTATAGATGACTTCTCAAGATTCATTTGGGTGTTCTTTCTAAGATCTAAGTCAGATACCTTTAAAGTTCTTACAGATTTTCTTAGGACCATACAGATTGAGTACTCTACTCATGTTGCATTGATCAGAAGTGATCATGGTATAGAGTTTGAGTCTCTTCTTCTGCATGAGTTCTGTGAGAAGGAAGGTATCAGGCATTGCTTTTCAGCTCCTAGAACTCCCCAACAAAATGGGGTAGCTGAAAGGAAGAATAGAACTCTGATTGAGGCTGCAGTCACATTACTTACAGATTCTTACATGCCACTATCCTTTTGGGCAGAGGCTGAAAGCACATCAAATTATTTACTGAAAAGAAATTCGATACATAAACTTAAGAATAGGACTCCCTATGAATTACTTAAAGGGAAGAAACCTAAAATCACTTATTTTAAATTATTTGGATGTGTATGATATATACATAATAATAACAAGAAATATATTAGAAAGTTTGAAGCTAAGGCCGCTGCCCCGCTACCTCCACTTGATGACGATCCAGTTGCCGAGGCGCTACAACATAAAGACCTTCGGAGCCGTGACGATGCTAACGGAAGACGCCGCTACAACCTCCTCCCGCGGCGTGCTACACCCACTTAAAGACTATTTTAATTAATTTCTCATGCTCTAATTATTTTTATGTGAGTATATAAAATTATTCCAATCTTGGTTAATAATTTTATATTTATTTGGGACTTGTAATATTTATTTCCTGCATTTACACAAACATTCTGGTGTGTATTTAACCTTCTGGATGGATGAGATTTCATCTCCATATTGGATGGCTAGATGTGTGTTGTAACTCCTATATAAGGAGATCCTTTTGAGAATGAAGTTAGAGAAAAAATTAAAAAAGCAAACCCTACCCTCATTGAGAGAGTGTTTCGGCCAAGGTGAGAAAACCTAGCCACCGGCCTTGGTGTGAAGCCACCCACCCCCCCCCCCCCCCACCCCCGCCTCCTCTTCCCAACGTCGATGTCACGCCAGCGTGGCTTCCTTCGGTGTGACTCCAAGGAAGAAGGTTGCAGCCCATTCGGTGCGACACTGGTAAAACCGTGGAGAGAGTGATTCTCCCACCATATCAAGTGCGTTCTTGAACGGATTGGGTAACTTCTCTTCCCTCATCTTAGTGATTTTCTTGCTAGTATTGTGGAGGTTGAACAACCGTTGTTTTCGTGATTTTTAAATTCAATCGCTCGCAATTTCTAACTCGATTTCATGGTTTTCGAACTTCTTTAAATCCGGATCGGGTAGATCCAATTTGCTTGAGTGAATCTTGGGCTATAGCCTAGATTTTGCTCTCAAAAAGGAGTGGCAACCTTTGCGTTAATTTGGGGAATCATCTGACTCTTTTTCTTGATCGTTATTTACAGTCGATCACTCCTACTTGTTATTTTATGTGCTGCGTTTGATCCGAACAGTAACGAGTCGCTAGATGTTTGTGTAGCAGCGGTAGATCTAAGGCGTGTTGGGATTGGTTGGGTTACTTGTGTTTGTAACGCTCTCCGAATGACCCCTACGTCAATTTGATATCAGAGGCAGTTGTATCAATTTTCTAATTGAAACGTCCTCGCTTGAGTCTTGTCAGCACGCACAATACAAACCACAAAAAAACAACAAAAATTTAACTGGTCTGCCAATAGCGAATCTGTATTTTTCAGCGAAAAGTAAAAAAAAATTAACGGTCTACATTTTCTTTACATCGGGAAATTAAAAAAATATTTTGTTTTCCTTGTAGGGTCAGCCCTAGGGAAAATCATCTTTCCAAATATTTCTACACCTGCATGCGCACTAAACTAGGAACGGAATACACTACCCCTTCATCGTCTAGGATGGCTGCGAATGAGCAAGGGGACCCCAACGATGTGGCTATAGCGGGTCTACGTAACGAAATGACTGAGATTAGGGCCATGTTAGGACAACTCCTTTTGAATCAAGGAGGGCCGCCACCGCCACCCGTTAATGTTGCGCAACCCCACCGGCGCCAACAAATCCCTGATTCGGATTCCGATGAGTACTCTCCCCGAGTACCCCCTCGAGAACACCGCCACGATAGAGGTTTTGATATCACTAGGGCCATTAAGATTAATGCCCCCGCGTACGACGGCATGGGAGACCCCAAGATCTTCGTTAATTGGACTGTGGACATGGAATGTTACTTCGAATGGCACAATCTCACGGACCCTCAAAAGGTCCAAGTTGCCGGGATGAAGTTAACAGGCCGTTCGAAGACATATTGACTGAATGAGGAGCGGAAATTAGGAACCAGACATGGAGCCCCACTTATAGGTTGGCCAGTGATGAAAAATTTACTAACCGATCAGTACGTCCATGCGTACCACCGAACACAGATGTTCGATGAGCTTGCCACCCTGCGGTAGGGCTCAAATTCGGTAGTTGCGTACATGGGAGAGCTGAAGGACCATATGGTGCGTTGTGATCTTAGGGTGATCCCCGAGGTGACATTATCTAGGTTCCGTAAAGGACTTCAACCCGAGATTCAAAGGAAGCTCTTGTGCTATGGTCATACGGACCTGAATACGACCTTCAATGCCGCCCTCGACATTGAAAAACATCTGGCCTCTAAGGCCCATTCTCGTTATTCTCATGCGAAGAACAAGTCCACGGCTGGAGCATCTGCCTCCACATACCTGGATAAGGGGAATTTTAGGTCCACCGAGTCAAAGTCGGTAGTGATCACTGCTAGGAACACTAAGAATCCCGCGAGTGAGCGTATCCCCATAGGGAAGGTTAGTAAGACCAATGTCACATGTTATTCTTGCGGTATTCAAGGCCACTATGCCTTTGAGCGCCCAACGAAGACGAAGTTGTTGGGTATTGTATCCACAATGCACCTGATTTGAAGAAGCCCCTGGACAAGCTAAGGTCAATAGACTATGTATTTGATAAAATCCTTCTAGTTGTGCTTGCAGTTTTTCCACGCTAAGTGCACACCAATGTCAGGGTGCAGTAGGTCAATATACACGGGTCTGCACGACGTAATCCCTCGTTGAGCAGATCAGTGTGTTGGCCTACGTGTACTCTCTCTATTGGAGTACACTTATTTTCAAGCACAGGGCTGTAAACATGCAGGAGCAGACAAGGAGCAAGGATGGGTCAAGGAGCATCTCATAGGTGGAAAGACGAAAATTCGTCTAAGTTAGAATCGACGAGAATCACCAAGTGATTCTCGCCGATTCGGCGAGAATCACTTGGGATTCTCGCCGATTCGTCGAGAATAAGCGGTTGATTCTCGCCGAACACGTTCCAGCAACTTCTAAGCAAGCACCTCTGAGTCTAAGTAAGAATCGACGAGAATCACTTAGTGATTCTCGCCGATTCGGCGAGAATCACTAGTGATTCTCGTCGAATCGACGAGAATCACTGGTTGATTCTCGCCGTCTCGACCTGGCTTAAAGCAGTGCGTGCAACCAAGGCAAATTCGACGAGAATCATCTTTGATTCTCGCTGAATCGTCGAGAATCACCTCTGATTCTCGGCGACTCGGCGAGAATCACTTTCGATTCTCACCGATTTTGACTTGGCGTTTTTCTGGAAATTCCTGAACCGGATTCTGCCGCTGTTAAATTTCTGGACCGGGATTTGGGGATTCCTTTTGTGGGTCCCACAAACGGTCTTATTGGAGGTAGCTACAGTATTTATACTCGGGTATTTTGAACGGAAGAAAGACACAGAAAGAAGCCGAGCAAGCGGAAACCCGAATATCGCGATTTCTCTCCTCCGCCGCCGTCGCGCTCGGGCAAGTACGTCGCCGCCGCTGATCGTTCATCTTCCCGATCTCCGGCGACAGAAGCTTAGCAAAGCTTGCGTCTCACGTGTCTATCCAGAGATCTCTTGTCTCTCGATTTGTTGACCAGGAAAAACTCCCCCGTCCGAATCGATCGAGACGACCGATCCTAGAGTGACCGTTGGTAGACCTAGTTTGCTTCGCAAAGAAGTTTGGATCTCAAAGCACTGCAGCAGCGCACCTTCGTTGCCGCCGACTCCGAACCAAGCCGCCGCCGGTTCCGGGAGATCCTCTCCAAGAGAGACCAAGGTTGTAGACTCTTCATCGACTTCAAGAACACGTCGTCGAACAAGAGGAACACCGTAGTCTCCAAAAGAAGTTTGTATCACGCATACATTCTATATTTAATTTTGTTGTAAAGGAACGTTTGTTCCGTATTGTAAGGGTTGGGTGCAACCCGTTTTGTGGGAGTGTTGACTCTCACGTGTTGAAGGGCTCCTTCCGTTAGTGAAGGGATTGGATTTCAATCCCGTTGGAGAAGTGACCGAGTCGTCCCTTGTTGGGGAGATAGGTCGAAGGGGGAAAGTGGATGTACCCAAGTCGGGGAACCACTATAAATTTGTTGTGTATTCTGTGTGTTGTGCTTGTTGTTTTTATTGTGTAGGTACATCCGTAAATTCCGCAAAAGAACCACACGTCACCTATCCCCCCCCCCCCCCCATAGGTGCACATAGCTGACACTAGGTGGACTTTCAAGTGGTATCAGAGGGAGGTTGCTCATCAATAAGGTTAACACCTTGAGTTGAATCCTGCCCCTAGTGTCAAACGAAGAAGACAGATATCTACTATGGACGGGCTCAAGTACTCCGGCAAGATCCCAGTGTGCAACAGACTCACCGATCTGGAAGGAAAGAATCAGGTTTTACATGGAAGCAGTCGATCCTCGACTCTTCATGATTGTGGAGGAGGGACCTTATATCCCCACTAAGCCCTCCACCATCGATCCCACCAAGAAGGTGCCGAAGACACTTTCTGAAATGGACAAAGACGAGATGGTGCTGGTGGGACTGGACAAGAAGGCACGAAACATTCTGGTGAGCGCAGTTGATGATTCTATGATGCAAAACTTCAGCAACTGCAGGATAGCTCAGGAGATCTGGCAGTGCCTGATCATCTTAATGGAGGGCACGGATGAAGTGAGGGATGATCGGAGATCCCTCCTGAACCAAAAATATGAGGCCTTCAGGCAAGGGCCTAAGGAAGAGATCGGAGTCACATACGAGAACTTCCTGAAGATTGTCAACGCCCTCAAGGGCTACGGAAGAGTGTTCACCAATGGTGAACTCAATGACAAATTCCTTAGGTCCCTTACTAAGGAATGGGACACAAAGATCTGCGCCATCAGAGAATTTGGCAGACTAGCAGAAACTGATCCACAAATCCTGTTTGGGAAGCTGATGTCCTATGAACTTCAGCTGAACACCAGGAAGGCAGAGGAAGAAGCAGAGAAGGTTGCTGCAAAAGAAAAGATAGTGGCCCTAAAAGCCAGTTACTCCAGAAAGGGCAAGGGTGCAATGTCATACCGTGCGAGGAGTAAGGAAGAGGAGGAGGACTCTGAACCATGCTCCTCCGGCTCAGAACTGTCGGAGGAGGATTTCTCCCTCATCACCCGAGAGTTCAAGAAGTTCCTCAAGATGAGGAATCAAAGAAAGAAAGACAGCTCCTCCTCCAGGCATCAGAAGAAAAATTATTCTTCTGACAGGTATGCATCTAAACCTAACAAACATCGTTCTTCTGATATTATTTGCTTTGGATGCAATAAGCCAGGTCACGTCGTGGCCGACTGCCATCAAAGCAAAAGAGAAAAAGGGAAAGGAGAGGAGCTCAAATCCTACAGAGATAAGAAGAAGGAGTGGAGCTACATCGCAAGAAGACCAAAGACACTAAGTGAGTCTGATTCCTCAGACTCCAGTGATGATGAGGAAGCCTACTTCGGGCTGGTGGGTCGCTCGGACTCAGAAGGAGAATGCCCCCCATTTACTGGGAAGGTAAAAGCTCACACCCCTCTCTCCAACTCCGACTCTAATCCTGAGTCTTAGGATGATGAACCTGAGGATGGCCCTTCAGCCCGTGAAGCTGAGCTCCTCGAGAAGTATGAGCTTCTGCTCAACACTTTCGATGAGTGCCGAAAGAGACTGAAGGCTGAGAAGAAGGAAGTAAAATTCCTTAAGGGTGAATGTGTATCCCTAAGGGAAGAGGTCACTAGCTTGATTTCTCTCCGACAGGAACACCTTGACCTGACTTCCAAGCATTCAGAGTCTTTGAAGCTCCTTGATCTAAAGCAGGAGGAAGTCTTCAAGTTGGAAGAACTACTTGCGGCAGAAAGGAAGATCGTCAAGAGCTTCTCCATGCCAAAAACAGTTCTTCCAGTCGTTGATACCTTCTCTGCTCAGGCCAAAGGAGCTGGCATGGGGCATATAGGGGTACCTGGTTCTTCATCTAGGAGAAACAAGAACCAGAGGAAAAATAAGGCCGCCAAGAAGGCCTCTGCTGATGAAAAAGGGTAAGGCTCCTCTTAGTCCTGTTGCGTTCAGAAAGCCTGGCTTTCCTTGCAACCAACACGACTTTGAGTCAACTTTTGGGCATCATTTCCGGCCCTCGGTTGCAAAGCCAAAGAGCCAGTATGACGATTGGAACTTTCCCCGGAACTTCGGTGAGAGTGCCTTCAAGGCACCTTATGAGGAAATCCACATAGGAAATTATGGTCCGTTCTCTAGCGGCCATAATGGAAAGCAGGCACCAAAAGCCAAGCATGTTATACAGAAGGTGACAAAGTCATGCGATTGTTGTCACCATGAGGCCTCCACCTCCAGATCCAAGGCCCCAGCAGTACCCACCGTTCCCAGGGTAAGGCAGGAGCCTAGGAAGAGGTACAACAGATTTGACTGTTGGTGCTGTGGCAAAGTCGGTCACTTTGCCGTGGATTGTTGGTTTAATCCAAGGAACTACGAGACTCCCTGTGTTAGCAATGCGAGACCGACCACTCGTAGGGTTAACCAACCGAGGGGAGAGTGTGCTAACCAGGAATCTAGGACCCAAGTTCGATTGGGTTCCTAAGGCAAATTAATTTTGTTTTGCAGGAATGTCCAAAGGCCACCAAAACGCCGATCTGGTATTTGGACAGTGGATGCTCCCGCATATGACCGGGACAAGAAGCCTGCTGCGTGATTACACTCCAGTCAAGAATGGACCCAACGTCATCTTTGGAGGGTCAGATCGAGGAGTCACCAGAGGTTATGGTATGATTTCCAACGGTATAATCTCTATCACCGACGTGACTTATGTTGAAGGGTTAAACCATAACCTGATCAGTGTAAGTCAGTTATGTGATAAAGGTTATGACGTTAAGTTCTGCAAGGATAAATGTCTGATAATTTCACGTACCTCTTCTGAAACGGTATTATCAGGCATTAGGAGCAGAAATATCTTTTGTTTAGATTTTCTCAGTTTAGATTCATCTACCCCCGTATGCCTTGTGGCAACAGGCAGTGCATCTCTTTGTGAACAATGGCACAAAGATTGGCACATATTAATTTCAAGACAATTAGTATGCTATTTTTCTAAGGACTTGGTAAGGGATGCTCCCAGTATCAAGTGCATCAAAGATAGCCTATCCTGCATGCCAGATGGGCAAACAGACTCGGGCTACCTTTAAGAGCATCGCTGACAAAGACCTTCCCAATGTCTTTACCTTTTGTATATGGACTTGTTTGGTCCAATGCAAGTTCATAGCTTGGGAGGCAAGTCATATACGCTAGTGATAGTTGATGATCATTCTCGGTTTACATGGGTGTTCTTTTTGAAACGAAAGTCAGATACGTTTGACATCTTCACTAATTTTGTCAAGCAGGTTCAGAACGAATTTAACTGCTCCGTGGTCAAAATCAGAAGTGACCATGGAACAGAATTCGAATCTGGTGCAATGACAGAATTTTGTGAAGAACAAGGTATCTTTCATGAGTTTTCCTCCCCGCGCACTCCTCAGCAAAATGGAGTTGCGGAGAGAGAAGAAATAGAACTCTCATTGAAGCCTGCACGACAATGTTGAAAGAGCTTCTCTCCCGGAATACTTCTGGGCAGAGGGTGTCAATACGGCATGTCATGTACAAAACCGAGCATTGATCAACAAGCATCATCGTAAGACGCCCTACGAGCTACTGAAAGGCAGGAAACCAACCATGTCCTACTTAAGGATTTTTGGTTGCCGATGCTATGTACTGAATAATGGGAAGTACCCGCGTACTAAGTTCGGTGAAAAATGCTTCGAAGGCATATTCATGGGCTATAGTTGCCACAGTCGGGCATATAGGGTCTTCAATAAGAAAACCCTAGTGGTAGAAGAATCAATAAATGTTGTATTTGATGAAGGAAGTTTGCTTAACAGCAACTCTTCCAGTAGTATTCTTGAAGATGCAGGTGCACGACTGGAACAGCTGAGTCTGGATGAGACCGCTAAAGTTGACGCTCCTAAGTACGTCAAAGTCTCCACCTCCACGTCATCTGAAAGTGTTGAAGATCAAGATAGAACAAATCTCTTAGAGGAAAGAGAAGCCCAAGAAGTAGTTGAAGCTCCTGACGCCGACTACTAGAGCTCTGGCACGTGAGGGATCATCCTAGAGATCAGATCATCGGGGATCCTCGTGTCGGGTCAGAACTCGAAGAGGTACAATTAACGAAGTATTGCATCTTAGCTTCCTGTCACAGGTTGAGCCAAAGAAGTTCGACGAGGCGAACAAGGATGCGGCATGGATTCTGGCCATGCAAGAGGAACTACATCAATTCGAGCGTTGCAAGGTTTGGACTCTGGTTCCCAGACCATACAAGCAGAATGTGATTGGCATAAAGTGGATCTTCAAAACAAGCTGGATGAACATGGTGTCATCGTAAAGAACAAGGCCAGGCTGGTGGCTCAAGGTTACAGACAGGAGGAAGGGATTGACTTCGACCAGACCTTCGCACCAGTAGCAAGGCTCGAGGCAATCAGGTTGTTCCTGGCGTATGCTTCACACAAAGGATTCACAGTCTATCAAATGGATGTGAAATCGGCATTCCTGAACGGAGACCTGAAAGAGGAAGTATACGTCGCTCAACCCCCAGGTTTTGTCGATCCTACTTATCCCAATCATGTTTATTTTCTTAATAAGGCCTTATATGGGTTGAAACAAGCTCCACGAGCTTGGTATGAGACTTTATCTAGTTTTCTTCTTGAGAACAAGTTCTCCAGAGGTAAAATAGATAAAACATTGTTTCTCAGGGAAGTCAAAGGCAAGATTTTGCTGGTGCAAATCTATGTCGATGACATAATATTCGGCTCAACGGACAACAATCTTTGCAAAAAGTTTTCTAAACTTATGCAAGGAAAGTTTGAAATGAGCAGTATGGGAGAGCTCAAGTATTTCTTAGGACTTCAGGTGAAACAGTCTGAGGATGGAATCTTCATCTCTCAGAAGAAGTTCACAAATGAACTCCTTAAGAAATTCGGTATGGAGAGTGCAACCTCTATGAGGACTCCAATGGGATCCACCATGTCTCTGGATAAGGATGAGAAAGGTAAACCTTTCGATGAAACCAAATACAGAAGCATCATTGGATCCCTGCTCTACCTTACTGCCAGTCGACCGGATATTATGTTCTCCACATGTGTCTGTGCCCGATATCAGGTGAACACTAAGGAATCTCACTATGTCGCCGCAAAGCGAATTCTGAGATACCTTAAAGGTACTCCTAATCTTGGCTTGTGGTACCCGAGAAACAATGACGTCGAGCTAATAGGATTTTCAGATGCTGATTTTGCAGGGAGCAGGGATGACAGGAAAAGCACCTCCGGGACGTGTCAATTCCTCGGCAGGAGGCTTATCTCATGGAACAGCAAGAAACAAAATTGTGTTGCAACCTCCACAGCAGAGTCAGAGTATATCTCTGCAGGAAGCTGTTGCGCACAACTTCTATGGATCAGAAACCAGTTAGCCGACTACGACCTTCAGTTCAAGGAAGTACCCATGTACTGCGACTCCTCCAGTGCAATTGCCATTGCCAACAATCCGGTGTCGCACAGCAGAACGAAGCATATTGAAGTACGCTACCACTTCATTCGGGAGCACGTGGAGAACAAGGATATCTCTCTCTGTTATGTCCCCACGGACAAGCAGATTGCTGATATATTCACAAAGCCCCTAGACGAGGCCAAGTTCAATATTTTCAAGACTGAATTGGGGATGCTCAATTATGACGAATGAAGACTACAGAGCTCCAGGCCCGTGCAAGAACTGAGGGGGAGCAAAGGATCAAACGCTACAGACCCCGATTTGTAGAATCCGAAAAGGGGGAGATTACCCTCTCGGCTAAGGCTAAGTAAGGTGGCTCCACGCTCACTCCCAAGAAATTGTATTGGTAATGGATAACTCACTCAACTCTCTTTTCAGTTTATGGTTTTCATTCTCATCTGCTCTATTCACCTTAGCTTGTAGGGTTTAGGCTTCTTCAAATAGGGGGAGATTGTTGGGTATTGTATCCACAATGTACCTGATTTGAAGAAGCCCCTGGACAAGCTAAGGTCAATAGACTATGTATTTGATAAATCTTCTAGTTGTGCTTGCAGTTTTTCCACGCTAAGTGCACACCAATGTCAGGGTGCAGTAGGTCAATATACACGGGTCTGCACGGCGTAATCCCTCGTTGAGCAGATCAGTGTGTTGGCCTACGTGTACTCTCTCTATTGGAGTGCACTTATTTTCAAGCACAGGGCTGTAAACATGCAGGAGCAGACAAGGAGCAAGGATGGGTCAAGGAGCATCTCATAGGTGGAAAGACGAAAATTCGTCTAAGTTAGAATCGACGAGAATCACCAAGTGATTCTCGCCGATTCGGCGAGAATCACTTGGGATTCTCGCCGATTCGTCGAGAATCAGCGGTTGATTCTCGCCGAACACGTTCCAGCAACTTCTAAGCAAGCACCTCTGAGTCTAAGTAAGAATCGACGAGAATCACTTAGTGATTCTCGCCGATTCGGCGAGAATCACTAGTGATTCTCGTCGAATCGACGAGAATCACTGGTTGATTCTCGCCGTCTTGACCTGGCTTAAAGCAGTGCGTGCAACCAAGGCAAATTCGACGAGAATCATCTTTGATTCTCGCCGAATCGTCGAGAATCACCTCTGATTCTCGGCGACTCGGCGAGAATCACTTTCGATTCTCACCAATTTTGACTTGGCGTTTTTCTGGAAATTCCTGAACCGGATTCTGCCGCTGTTAAATTTCTGGACCGGGATTTGGGGATTCCTTTTGTGGGTCCCACAAACGGTCTTATTGGAGGTAGCTACAGTATTTATACTCGGGTATTTTGAACGGAAGAAAGACACAGAAGAAGCCGAGCAAGCGGAAACCCTAATATCGCGATTTCTCTCCTCCGCCGCCGTCGCGCTCGGGCAAGTACGTCGCCGCCGCTGATCGTTCATCTTCCCGATCTCCGGCGACAGAAGCTTAGCAAAGCTTGCGTCTCACGTGTCTATCCAGAGATCTCTTGTCTCTCGATTTGTTGACCGGGAAAAACTCCCCCATCCGAATCGATCGAGACGACCGATCCTAGAGTGACCGTTGGTAGACCTAGTTTGCTTCGCAAAGAAGTTTGGATCTCAAAGCACTGCAGCAGCGCACCTTCGTTGTCGCCGACTCCGAACCAAGCCGCCGCTCGGATTGCCGCCGCCGGTTCCGGGAGATCCTCTCCAAGAGAGACCAAGGTTGTAGACTCTTCATCGACTTCAAGAACACGTCGTCGAACAAGAGGAACACCGTAGTCTCAAAAGAAGTTTGTATCACGCATACATTCTATATTTAATTTTGTTGTAAAGGAACGTTTGTTCCGTATTGTAAGGGTTGGGTGCAACCCGTTTTGTGGGAGTGTTGACTCTCACGTGTGGAAGGGCTCCTTCCGTTAGTGAAGGGATTGGATTTCAATCCCGTTGGAGAAGTGACCGAGTCGTCCCTTGTTGGGGAGATAGGTCGAAGGGGGAAAGTGGATGTACCCAAGTCGGGGAACCACTATAAATTTGCTGTGTATTCTGTGTGCTGTGCTTGTTGTTTTTATTGTGCAGGTACATCCGTAAATTCCGCAAAAGAACCACACGTCACCTATCCCCCCCCATAGGTGCACATAGCTGACACTAGGTGGACTTTCAGAAGTCCATAGCCCTTTTAGAGTCGACTACCGACCTCGCTGATTATGTTTATGAGGTTGAGTGGAGAGTGACCCAGATGGGGGTCTCCCAAGTGATTTAGAGGACGATCACCACCTTATGGTGATGCGTTGTATCTTGACCACTCCTCGTCTGTTAGATGATTGGAAGAGGACGAGCATATTTTCTCTGATTTTTAAGAGTGGTGAGAAGCTCTGCAAGCTGATTATTGATAGTGGTAGCTGTGTGAATGTCATTTCTGAAAATGTCATTACACGAATAGACTTGACCACCCAGCCCCACCCGATTCCGTATTAGGTAGCTTGGATCAATAAGGTTACCGTTCCTGTCACCAAGCGATGCCTAGTACCCCTCTCGATCAAATCCTATACTGACGAGGTGTGGTGTGACGTCCTTCAATGGACGCTTGTCATGTGTTGTTGGGCCGTCCGTGGCTATACGACCGCGACGTGACGCACTTTGGGAGATCCAACACGTACAGACTTCAGATTCAGAATCTATTTTGAATTGATCTGATGTAAAATCAAAAGTTGAAATTACCTGGTCTTCTTCAGACTCAGATTCAGAATTAGAATTGTTGTTTGATGCATTGATTGCCATCATACAGACTTCTTAGCAATTGATTCTTCTCCATCTTCACTTGAACCAGATGAAGATTCAGTGTCTGACTCACTCCATGTTTCAGCTACAAGCCTTTCCCCTTCTGTCTGTGTTTACTAGAAGAGGGTTTGTTTGAATGTTTCTTAAAGTCTCTCTCTTCTTCTTATCTTTCTTCTGATTTTCAAAACATTCTGGAAGAATGTGTCATGGTTTCCTGCAACCATAGCAAACAATTTCCTTAGTAGGTGTTTTGTCATATCTTGGTTTGTCCTTGTTTTTGGAAAATGTTCTCCTGAAGTATTTCTTGGCCATTTTATTAAAATCTTTTAGCTAGTAGACTCACGAGTTCTTCATTTTCTGAAAGTTGTTTTTCCTCTTTAGTTGCTTGGAAAACAATACTCTTGTCCTTCTTCACTGAGGGTAAATTCATTTGTTCAGCTTATCTTATTTTGATGAGTTGCTCATATGATTTGAGCTTGCCCAACAAAGTTTCTGTTGAGATCTCATTCACACTTCTGGCTTCTTTAATTGGCCAAATTCTTGAATCCCATGTGCTAGGAAAACACATGAGAATTTTATCATTTACTTCTGTCAATGTAATGTCTTTCTCCAAGTTTTCAGTTCATTATTATGAGACCGAGTCTTATATACATGTCAGCAACAGATTCAGCTTCTCCCTTTTGAAATTCTCTCATCTTGAGAAATCAGATGAGATCTTCTATCTTTTTGTCATCTGCTGATCCAGCTACCATTGCAGTGAGGGAGTCCCAGATATCTTTTGTTGAGGAGCATTCAGCAACCTTCTGAAAAATATCATCATACATTACTTGGGCTAGTATATTCATAGCTTTTGCATCAGCAGTTTTTACTTTTCATTGAGCCCCTGTCCATTCTAGTGGAGGTGTAGCACTGGTGATTGGTGCTTCTAGTGGTATAGGTGGACCTGCCAAAATTGAATCGTAGATATCCTCACAATATAATTCATATATAACCTAATCCTTGCTTTACATAGTGCAAATTTATTAAGATTGCAAACAGGAGTTCTAGTGCTTGCATACTCCTTATTTTGTGTCATGATAAAATCAAACTTCTAGGTAAAATAAGATCTATCAGGATCTGTTGGTTCAGGTGTTAGCCTATAATATCACAACTAACCTCCCTATGATACCAATTGAAAGTGAAGGGGATGGATCTAACTTTACTCTAGGGGGGATGAATAAAGTATTTTAAAAACTTCATTTTTATCTTTACAACAGTTTTAAAAATTAGTGATATATATATAGATAATATGCACAACACACAAAATAGAAAGTATCAATCACATATTACACAAGGATTTTATAGTAGTTCCCCAATAAATCTGGGTACGTATACTCTTCTACCACCCTGGTAGGAATCCACTACAGGTTTTTGATCAGGTGCCCTATCACTAGAAGATCTATTTTCTAAGAGAGATCTAGCAACCCTTTGGGCTTTTGACCATGTACCCAAAAACCAAAATTAAGTCTTTTGATCAGGTGACTTATGAACCGAGTGTTAACTTTTGAAGGAAGTTAGAACCCTGTACACAGTTTAAGAATAAACTAAAGGAGTTAGATGTTGTCTTCTCTTTCAAGTATCTCTGAGAAAACTTAATGGATGATGTTACAAAAAGCTCCTCCTGATTTGAATAGAGATTTGTGATCAAGGGAGGAGACTTTTCTTCAGGGTGTAGGCCTTCTTGTATGTTGTTACTCTTTAGGAGATGTTTTTGTATATCTTTGTATGTACATCTCTCTCACTGAAGCAACAATCTTCCATATATATCGTCTGTCAGGGATGAATTCAATATTTGAAATAAATAATTTTTGAAACGCCTGAAGAATCTCTTGAGAATTTGTAACTGCCTTGGAATTCATTTGATTTAAAACTCTGTGATAAATCCATATTTAATGATGTCTTAAGCGACTATATTCGTTAGAATATTTTGCATTAAATATCAGAGTTTAAACTGACAGTTGTCAAGCATTTAAAAACAATCTGCCTTCTGTAATAAAAACTGTCTGATCGTCGAACACAACAAGGATTTCGTCGAACTGAGCTTGGCTTTTATCAAACTGAGCTTTCACAGACTGAACTTCTTCTTTCGTCGAGCTGAGCTCAGAGTTCGTCGAACTGAGCTCAGAGTTGAGATCTGAGTTAGTCGAACTTAGTTCTGAGTTCGTCGAGCTGAGCATCTCTGGAATACCTTCTGAAACAACTCTGGAAATAAAATATGAACATAGTCTATACAAGTTGGGTCACAATAAAAATCCTAATAGTAATCGTAGACCAAATCAGTAATAAGGAGTTCTAACAGGCTCAAGAGGCACTAGTTAGTTTAGAACATGATTCTGTAATAATCTCCCGAGGAGCACTTGATGGACAAGGAACTCAATCTCCTCCTTCAACATAGTGCAGCCTTCAGTGTTGTGTCCATGTTCGCAATGGAGTTTGGAATACTATATCACAGCCCGATTTTCAGCACGCCAACTTTTTGGGTGACACGGCCTGGGACACGGGCGTGTCCCAGGGCGTGTTGAGCCCGTGTCGACGATCGGCCTGGGAGTCGACGTTTTTCGCTCGACGATGTGTCGAGAGAAGGCACACGGCCAAGGACACGGGCGTGTATAAGGTCGTGTTGTGTGTTCGACGAAAATTGCTCGACGATCGTCGAGTGTCGAGATGTGGTCGTCGAGTGTCGAGATGTGGGTGAACATAACCTGTGACACGGGCGTGTCACAGGGTATGTCCCTTCGGTTCGACGAACTCAGCCTGACGATTTGGGTCTGGGGCGTGCCGACGTGTCGTGTATGGGCACACGGCCTGGGACACGGGCGTGTCAAGGCCGTGTGAGTCTCGGGTGATTTGGGATTTTTCAGCCTGACGAACACGGCCACAGACATGGGCGTGTCTAAAGGCGTGTTGGTGACACGGCCCAGGACACGGGAGTGTCCCATGGGCGTATCACTAATTTGGATAAGTCGGTTGAGCACCGCTTGAGGCACACGGCCGGGGACACGGGCGTGTCACAGGCCGTCTCAGGCAAAATTTATACTTTTTGGTGAATTTGTGGCGGTCCATTCCTTCAGCCTGGATCCAAGGGCTGAGAGGCATCCCTGTTTCCTTAAGGCCGTGAATGAGAAGAGATATCTCATTTCTCATTTGGTCTTCTCTTTCTTCATTACTAGTGAGAGAAAGAGAGAGGAAGAAGGAGGAGGAGGCAAGGGGCTGGTCACCGGTGGTGCTGCGGTTTACCGACGAGAGATACGAAGCCGGCGTTGCGGAGGAAAAGCTCTTGTGAGTCATTCAAGCCAACTTCAAGTTTATGGCACCAAAGAGGGCTTCAAGGGTAACGACTTTTCTTCCTAGCCATGTGAAGGCTTCCTTTTGGCATATGTTTGTGATTCCCCCACCAAGAGGTGGCTGATTTTGGGAGTCTTTGGGTGGATGCATGAAATCCCCTTTGTTGGCATATAGATCCGGAAATGGAGTACGGAATAGGCATACTGTGTGAATCCCATCTGGACAGGTTGGTCTGGATTGGTGATGTTGCATACGAATCGGAGAAGACTCTGTGATAAACGTGTAGTTTAAGGAGTCAAGGAGTTATGCATGTGAAGGGTAGTAGCATGAAGTACTGGAGTGGTAATCCAGGAAAATATCCGTGTATGATTGTGCTATTGGGTCGTACTTATGACTGAGTAATAGGAAGCGAGTAACAGGAAGTACTGGCATGGTAGCCAGGAAAGACCCCTGACATTTGTGATATTTGCTGTGTCCACCTGCTAAGAGAGTGGCAGGAAGTACTGAGGTGCCCAGGAAAGACCCTCTAATGTTGTGAATGGGTGTAGAGAAACACCCAGGCTGAATGCCAAAAACAGGATTGGTGAGACCGACCCGCGCCTTTGATTAAGCCGTGAGTACGCCGTACTCGGTTAAGGCAAGGCGATTTGAGCAACGGGGGGGTGGAGGATCCGACCTGCATTATATCCGTCTGACGGGGACCAGAAGATGCAGTCTGTTGGAGCGCATAGCGAGAGTCTTAGGCCTGCGCGCCATGACACAATGGGGGGCTACGGGCCATCCCGGTATAGTAAGACTAGAACTCCGGCTGCACGCCATGGAGTAAATGCTCAAGAGAATTACCGTTGGGTGGTGACCCTGATACGGTGGTGGGCAAGTGCTTTGCCAGAACACCAAGAATGTGCCCTGAGTGCACGGACCGTTGGGCCGGGTGGCAAACGGTTGTGATGGCATGTGTGCGTGAAAGCACATTAGATATTGTTGCCATGCTTGTGATTTATTATGCCTGCAGGGAAGATTACTGCTGCCCCGAGAGAAGGGGTAGGGTTATTATAATTTGGTCAGCTGAATGTTGACCGTTGCCTCTGTTTGCCACCGTTGGGTGGATTGTCTCTGTACAGGTGCTGGAGAGTCAAGCGGGATGCATAAAGGTCGATGTCCTTACTGCTGTTACTGCTGCTGCTAGCCCTCAAAGGCTTTTGTTGCTTGTTGTGTGTTTGCTTTTATTGTGGCCGGCCTGCGCGCCACTATCTGAGACCACTGTTTGAAAGCCATATAAGGCCATAAGGCCAGCTTTTGTACTCTTGTAAGACATTCCTATGTACATTATATACAACATGGGGTTGTGTTATATGTTGGACATTCACTGGAGGAGTTCAAGTGTATAGGCTTCTGCTAGAATGCTTTGTGATAGGTGCGCTGCGCTACTCTGGTATCATCCCGTACCTTCACCGCCTGTTTTGTGATATATCATGTGGGGCCCCGGCCGGACCTTCTAGGATATACCATATGAACGGATAGGGTTGTTACATTTTTGGTATCAGCTGTCTTGGTCTTTCCCTCTCGAAGTCGTGGTCGACTTCTTTTGTGGGGTGGCGAGCACGTGTCTGTGTAAACCACATTTCTGTGAACTCCTGAATGTCCATGATAGGAATGCAAATTTGTGTGTTTGAGGAACCTGCGTGTTCCTATTCTGTGTTGTTTGCTTTTGTAAGGCCGCTAATTTGCGTGTCTTGTCCACCTTTATGTGACACGGAGTGGAGCTGGGCAGTCTGAGCCCCAGCATTCTGATGAAAGTACGGCACCAGCCGTAGTGCCTACACCTCCACCGTTTGCGGAACATGTGAGTTTAGTTGTTGAGGCTTTATTTGCCATGATCCAAGGCCAGCCACTTAGGCAGGAACAAGCAGCTGTGAGGCCAGAACAGGTGGTGGCAAGGCCTGAACCTGTAGTGGATGTGGTTCCTCGAGCGGCTGAGAAGCAGTTGACGCGGTTTATGAGTTTCCACCCGCCTACGTTTTCGGGAGCGGGAACTCCGACGCAGGCTGAGGATTGGCTATAGCGCGTCAAGTGAGTCATGACGGCGATTGGAACGGCGGAGCATCAGAAAGTCACCTAGCTACCTTCCTGCTTGAAGGAGAAGCTAGCTTGTGGTGGGATGAGATGGAGTTGCATCACTTGGCGGGTCGTCCCTTAACACAAGTATCCATGGAAGAATTCTCCTGATTCTTCCTAGCGAAGCACCTTCCTGCGGCTCAACGGATAGCCATGGAAAATGAATTCCAAAGGCTAACACAAGGTGATGGCAGTGTGGACGCGTACCTGCATGATTTTACTCGCTTGGGGCGATATGCGGGTTCTATTTTTGCTGATGAGCAGAGGAAGACCAATCGGTTCTATGAAGGACTGAGGGACGAGTAGAGGTTCCTGGTGTCTAGTTCTGTGAACCAAGGCTTCCAGACTTTGGTTGACACTGCGAGCGTGCTGGAAAAGGATATGAAGAGGGTGCAGGGGAAGAGAGCTTTGGCTGTGATGCAACCGGAGTGGAAGGTGCCCCGATCTGGGAAACCATTTTATAAGAAGAAATGGGGCAAGAAGTCCAAGACAAGTGGACAAGCTCCTTCATCAGTTGCAATGGGAGCAACGTCGGGGGCTACCTCAAAGCTGGATACTCGTATATGCTATAATTTTGGCCGGGTGGGGCATATCGCTCGAGAGTGTCAGGTGCTGCCAAAGAATGAAAAGAAGGCGGGAGCGTCGTATGCAGAGAAGGGCAAGGCAGTAGTGGACTCCTCTGTCTCGTAGGCGCAGCCCCGGGTCTACAATCTTGGCCTGCAGGAGGCCATCAAGCAGAGTGACGTTGTCACAGGTATGAGTTTAGTTTTGTATATGCTATTTCTTGTATACTTTGCTTCGTGCATATGTGTTTGTGACATGATTGTCACAGGCTTTGTGATGATTCGGGACACACTGGCGCGAGCACTGTTTGATACGGGTGCGTCGCATTCTTTTCTGTCTATCAAGTTTATAGCGTGGCTTGGGATACCTAGTCGTGCAAAGACAGATAACGTCAGAGTGGTGTTGCCGAATGCCTGTTGGATGCTTGCGAATCAAGCTTGCGATGTGGCGGTCCAAATAGGAAGTCGGGATTTCAATTTAACTGCATCTGTTTTTCCAATATCGGAATTCGACGTGATTTTTGAGATGGATTGGCTTGCGGAGCAGCATGCCTTGATTGATTGTCAGTCCAAAGAGATCACGTTGGGCCAGAATACCGAACAGGAGACAAAGTTAGTTGATATGCGAGGAGTGGGCGGGACGTTGATGTGTGCACTCTAGGTAGTCAAGGCTGTTCGGAAGGGTGCGGAATTTTACTTCGCACTAATTCAGGCTATTGTGCCTAAGGCCAGTCTGTGCAAGGTTCCGATTGTTGCAGAATTTACAGATGTGTTTCCCACGGATCTCCCTGGGCTACCACCCCAGCAGGAGATTGACTTCACGATCGAGTTGGTGCCAGGTGCAAAACCTGTGGCCCGCTCGCCATATCGCGTCGCGCCGAAAGAGATGGCTGAGTTGAAGATCCAACTACAAGAATTGCTGGAGCAAGGTTATATACGCTCAAGTATGTCACCTTAGAGCGCGCCTGTGCTTTTTGTGAAGAAGAAAGACGGTGGGTTGCGATTATGTATTGATTATCGTGAACTTAATAAGCTGACCGAGAAGAATAAATATCTGATACCCCGAATTGATGAGTTATTCGATCAGCTGGTGGGCTCGACCGTCTATTCAAAGTTGGATCTGAAGTCTGGTTATTACCAGTTGAGAATTCGGGAAGGTGACATTCCCAAAACCGCATTTGGAACGCGTTATGGGCACTATGAGTTCACAGTCATGCCTTTTGGACTGTGCAATGCGCCCTCGGTGTTTATGGATTTAATACACCGCACGTTCTGAGAGTACCTGGATCTGTTTGTAATTGTGTTCATTGATGATATCCTGGTGTACTCGAAGTCAGAAGCTGAGCATGAGACTCACTTGTGGTTCGTGTTGAATACATTGAGGCAAAAGCAGCTCTATGCCAAGTTCTCGAAGTGCGAGTTTTGGCTATCGTCGGTGGCTTTTCTGGGTCATGTGGTGAGTGGAGCGGGCATTGCAGTGGATCCAGTGAAGATAAGGGCCATACAAGAGTGGCCAATGTTATCTTCCGTGGCCGAGGTCAGGAGTTTCCTTGGACTTGCGGGCTACTACCGAAGATTTGTTGAAAACTTCTCGCGGATTGCTTTGTCGCTAACCACGCTGACGCGAAAAGATCAGAAGTTCATTTGGACGCCAGAGTGCGCACAAGCTTTTGACGAGCTGAAGGTTCTGTTGACCACAGCGCTGGTGTTGTCTTCGCCAAGTGGGACCGATGGATTTGTGATTTATAGTGATGCCTCAGGGAGCGGCTTAGGCTGTGCTCTTCTGCAACATGGAAAGGTAATTGCTTATGGCTCACGCCAGCTAAAGCTGCACGAGCGAAATTATCCCGTCCATGATTTGGAATTAGCAGCGGTGATTATTACACTAAAGTTGTGGCGGCACTACCTTTATGTAGTGAAGCTGGAGATCTATACAGATCATAAGAGCCTAAAGTACCTATTGGAGCAGAAAGACTTGAACATGCGACAACGAAGGTGCTTGGAGTTCCTTGGGGACTACACTTTTGAGATTCACTATACGCCCGGGAAGGGGAATGTTGTCGTGGATGCCTTGAGTCGGAGGGTTCCGGCTCGAGCAAGTTGGTTACAAAGGCATGATGAACGTCTTATCCAAGAGCTGGAGGCGTTGGAGATTTATTATGTTGACAAGAATTCCACTGCCACTGCATGTTTGAACTGGACCGAGGTGCAATGTGACCTTGCGGACCGAGTTCGACGGGCAACGGAGTTGGATGAAGATCTCTTACGCTATGTGAACGAAGGGCCAGAAGGCAAATTCTCCTGGAACGACGGTCTTTTGCGAAAAGAGGGCCGTTTGTGAGTCCCGAATGTGGGTAAATTGAAGGAAGAATTGATGTATGAAGCGCATTATACAAAGTATTCCATTCACCCCGGGAGCACGAAGATGTTCAACGATATGAAAAAGCTATTCTGGTGGCCAGGGCGCAAGAGAGATGTTGTCCTCTATGTGGCCAAATGACAAACATGTACGATGGTAAAAGTAGAATGCCAAAAGCCGGGCGGTTATTTGAAGTCGCTGCCAATCGCAGAGTGGAAATTTGATGATATTTCCATGGATTTTGTGCACGGGTTGCCAAGATCGCAGCGAGGGAATGATTCCATTTGGGTGATTGTTGACCGGCTAAGTAAAGTGGCACATTTTCTCCCGAACAGGCGGGATGATTCAGTCGAAAGTTTGGCAAAGTTATATGTTGACCAGATTGTACGGCTTCACGGTGTTCCTCGGAGCATCGTAAGTGATCGAGATGGGCGATTCACGTCAAATGATTGGAGGCTAGTTCACTGACTGTTGGGCACGAAATTGACTTTCAATACGGCCTTTCATCCCCAAACGGATGGCCAAACTGAACGTACCAACATAACGATGGAGGACGTGTTCCGAATGTGCACCCTTGACTTTGGAAAGAGATGGAAAGATCATCTCTATATGGTGGAGTTTGCGTATAATAACAGCTACCAGGCGAGCATTGGGATGGCACCATATGAAGAGCTATATGGAAGGAAGTGTCGTACTCCCTTGGCTTGGGTAGAAGCGGGCGAAGCTCGAATTTACAAACCAAATGAAGTTGATGAAGCAAATTCAACCATACGAACTATTCGAGAGAAGCTACTTATTGCTCAAGATCGACAAGCTAAGTACTACAACGCCAAGCACCGAAACATGGAATTTGCGGTTCGCGATTGGGTCTACTTGAATATCAAACCCTTCAAAGGTGTCTCCAGGATTCGACGGTTGAAAAAGTTGAGTCCAATATATTTGGGTCCATTTGAAGTGGTGGAGCGCGGATCGGAGAAGCGGCTTATCGGCTAGCTCTGTCGGCAGAATTGGGTGGATTACATGATGTATTCCACATCTCAGTACTTCGAAAGGCCGTTAAAGATCCAGCCCAAGTGATCGCGAATGATCGTGTGTCGGTGGAGTATGGGCTAACAATGAGAGTTAGACCAATTCAGATCGAGGATCGAGCCGAGAAACAGTTGCGGAACAAGACGGTCGGCATGGTTAAAGTCCGGTGGGACAACTGCGGCCGTGAGGAACTTACATGGGAGCGAGAGCAAACCATGCGAGAAGAGTTTCCGAGATGTTTCTGTAATCCGTAGAGAGAATAAGGTTGTAACGTAAAACTGTTAATGTTATAACGTTTTGGTTGCTGATTGTTGGTTGCCTTCCTGTGTCTTAATTTTGAGGACGAAATTTTTGTCGGAGGGGAGGGTTGTAACAGCCCGATTTTCAGCAGGCCAACTTTTCGGGTGACACGGCCTGGGACACGGGCGTGTCCCAGGGCGTGTCAAGCCCGTGTCGACGATCGGCCTGGGAGTCGGCATTTTTCGCTCGACGATGTGTCGAGAGAAGGCACGCAGCCAAGGACACGGGCATGTCCAAGGCCGTGTCATGTGTTCGACGAAAATTGCTCGACGATCGTCGAATGTCGATATGTGGTCGTCGAGTGTCGAGATGTGGCTGAACACGGCCTGTGACACGGGCGTGTCACAGGGCGTGTCCCTTCGGTTCGACAAACTCAGCTCGACGATTTGGGGCTGGAGCGTGTCGACGTGCCGTGTATGGGCACGCGGCCTAGGACACGGGGGTGTCACAGGCCATGTGAGTCTCAGGTGATTTTGGGATTTTTCAGCCTGACGAACACGGCCACAGACACGAGCGTGTCTGAAGGTGTGTTGGTGACACGGCCCAGGACACGGGAGTGTCCCATGGGCGTGTCACTGGTTTGGATAAGTCGGTTGAGCACCGCTTGAGGTACACGGCCTGGGATACGGGCGTGCCACAGGCCGTGTTAGGAAAAATTTATACTTTTTGGTGAATTTGTGGTCGTCCATTCCTTCAGCCTGGATCCAAGGGATGAGAGGCCTCCCTATTTCCTTAAGATCGTGAATGAGAAGAGATATCTAATTTCTCATTTGGTCTTCTCTTTCTTCATTACTAGTGAGAGAAAGGGAGAGGAAGAAGGAGCGGGAGGCAAGGGGCTGGTCACCGATGGTGCTGTGGTTTACCGATGAGAGATCTGAAGCCGGCGTTGCGGAGGAAAAGCTCTTGTGAGTCATTCAAGCCAACTTCGAGTTCATGGCACCAAAGAGGGCTTCAAGGGTAACGACTTTTCTTCCTAGCCATGTGAAGGCTTACTTTTGGCATATGTTTGTGATTCCCCCACCAAGAGGTGGCTGATTTTGGGAGTCTTTTGGGTGATTCATGAAATCCCCTTTGTTGGCATATAGATCCGGAATTGGAGTACGGAATAGGCATGTTGTGTGAAGCCCATCTGGACAGGTTGGTCTGGATTGGTGATGTTGCATAAGAACCGGAGAAGACTCCGTGATAAACGTGTAGTTTAAGGAGTCAACGGGTTATGCCTGCGAAAAAGAGTAGCAAGAAGTACTGGAGTGGTAGCCCGGGAAAATATCTGTGTTATGTTTTTGGGTCCAACCTGTGAATGAGGCACAGGAAGTACTGGTGTGACCAGTAAAGGCCTTTGTGATGCTTGATGTCGTAGGGTATCCACCTGTGAAACGAGTAATAAGAAGTACTGGCATGGTAGCCAGGAAAGACCCCTGACATTTGTGATTTTGCGGTGTCCACCTGTGAAGAGAGTAACAGGAAGTACTGGGATGCCCAGGAAAGACCCTCTATTGTGATAAGTAAATGGGTGTAGAGAATACCCAGGCTGTGTGCCAAGAACAGGATTGGTGAGACCGACCCGCGCCTTTGATATAGCCATGAGTACGATGTACTCAGAGAAGGCAAGGCGATTTGAGCAATGGGGGGGGTGGAGGATGCAACCTGCGCTATGTCCGTCCGACGTGAGACTAAAAGGTGCTGTCTCTTGGAGCGCATAGCAAGAGTCTTAGGCCTGCGCGCCATGACACAATGGGGGGCTACGGGCCATCCCGGTGTAGTAAGACTATAAAACTCTTGCTGCACGCCATGGAGTAAATGTTCAAGTAAGTTACCGTTGGGTGATGACCCTGATACGGTGGTGGGCATGTGATTTGCCAGAACACCAAGAATGTGCCCTGAGTGCACGGACCGTTGGGCCGGGTGGCGAACAGTTGTGATGGCATGTGTGCATGAAAGCACATTTTGATGAGATATATTGTCATGCTGTGATATGATATGCTTGCAGGGAAGATTACCGTTGCT
This sequence comes from Platanthera guangdongensis, assembly GCA_039583875.1. NCBI lineage: Eukaryota > Viridiplantae > Streptophyta > Magnoliopsida > Asparagales > Orchidaceae > Platanthera > Platanthera guangdongensis. Next base: position 100,167,714 of record CM077166.1, on the reverse strand, counting down.
GCCCGAGAAAAGGGGTAGAGTCGTTATAAATTGGTCAGCTGAATGCTGACCGTTGCTTCTGTTTGCCACCGCTGGGTGGATTGTCCCTGTACAGGTGATGGAGAGCCAAGCTGGATGCATAGAGGTTGATGTCCCTGCTGTTGTTGCTGCGACTGCTAGCCCTCGAAGGCTTTTGATGTTGAATGCTTGTTATGTTTTCTTTTATTGTGGCCGGCCTGCGCGCCAATAGTTGAAGTCACTGTGTGAAAGCCATGTAAGGCCATAAGGCCAACTTGTGTACAGCTGTAAGACATTCCTATGTGCTATAAAACATAGTGTTTTATTTGTTGGACATTCAAGGGAGGAGTTCACGTTGTAGTGTAGGCTTCTGCTAGAATGCTTTGTGATAGGTGCGATGCGCTACTCTGATATCATCACGTACCTTCACCGCCTGTTTTAAGATATATACTATGGGGCCCCGGCCGGACCTTCTAGAATATACCATATGAACGAATTGGGTTGTTACATTTTTGGTATCGGTTGTTTTGGTCTTTCCCTCTCGAAGTCGTGGTCGACTTCTTTTGTGGGGTGGCGAGCACGTGTTTGTGCAAACCAACGTCTACGAATGAACTCCTGAATGTCCATGATAGGAATGCACAGTTGTGTGTTTGAGGAACCTGCGTGTTCTTATTTTGTGTTGTTTGCTTGGGTACGACCGCTAATGTGTGTGTCTTGTCCACCTTTAGGTGACACGAAGTGGAGCTGGGCCGTCTGAGCCCCAGCGTTCTAATGAAAGTACGTCACCAGCCGAGGTGCCTACACCTCCACCGTCTACGGAACATGTGTGTTTAGTTGCGGAGGCTTTATTTACCATGATCCAAGGCCAGCCACTTAGGCAGGAGCAAGCGGCTGTGAGGCCAGAACAGGTGGCGGCAAGGCCTGAACCTGTAGTGGATGTGGCTCCTCGAGCGGCTGAGAAGCAGCTAACGCGGTTTATGAGTTTCCATCTGCCTACGTTCTCGGGAGCGGGAACTCCGACGCAGGCTGAGGATTGGTTATCGCGCATCAAGCGAGTGATGACGGCGATTGCAACGGCGGAGCATCAGAAAGTTACCTTAGTTACCTTCTTGCTTGAAGGAGAAGCTCGATTGTGGTGGGATGAGATGGAGTTGCATAACTTGGCGGGTCGTCCTTTAAGCCAAGTATCGATGGAAGAATTCTCCCGACTCTTCCTAGCGAAGCACCTTCCTGCGGCTCAGCGGATAGCCATGGAAAATGAATTCCAAAGGCTGACCCAAGGTGATGGTAGTGTTGACGCATACCTGCATGAATTTACTCGATTGGGGCGGTATGCGGGTTCTATTTTTGCTGATGAGCAGAGGAAGACCAACCGGTTCTATGAAGGACTGAGGGACGAGTTGAGGTTCCTGGTTTCGAGTTCTGTGAACCAAGGTTTCCAAGCGTTGGTTGACACTACGAGCGCGCTGGAAAAGGATATGAAGAGGGTGCAAGGGAATAGAGCTTTGGTTGTATCGCAACCGGAGTGGAAGGAGCCCCGATCGGGGAAACCATTTTATAAGAAGAGATGGGGCAAGAAGTCCAAGACAAGTGGACAAGCTCCTTCATCAGTTGCAACGGGAGCAACGTCAGGGGCTACCTCCAAGCCGAATACTCGTATCTGCTTCAATTGTGGCTGGATGGGGCATATTGCGCGAGATTGTCGGATGCCGCCAAAGAGTGAAAAGAAGGCGGGAGCATCTTATGCGGAAAAAGGAAAGGCGGTGGTGGATTCCTCTGCCTCGCAGGCACAACCCCGGGTCTACAATCTTGTCCTGCAAGAGGCCATCAAGCAGAGTGACGTTGTCACAGGTATGAGTTTATTTTTGTATATGCTATTGTTTGTATGCTTTGCTTAGTACCCCTATGTTTGCGGTTTGTGTGTGTGACATGTTTGTCACAGGCTTTGTGATGATTCGGGACACGCTGGCGCGAGCACTGTTTGATACGGGTGCATCGCATTCTTTTCTGTCTAGCGAGTTTATAACGCGGCTTGGGATACCCAGTCGTGCAAAGACAGATAGCGTCAGAGTCGTGTTGCCAAATGGCTGTTGGATGCTTGCGGATCAAGCGTGCGATGTGGCGGTTCAGTTAGGATGTCGGGATTTTCGTTTAACTGCATTTATTTTGCCAATATCGGAATTCGACGTGATTTTTGGGATGGATTGGCTTGCGGAGCAGCATGCTATGATTGATTGCTAGTCCAAAGCGATCACGTTGGGCCAAAATACCGAACAGGAGACAAAGTTCGCGGGTATACAATGAGTAGACGGGACGTTGATGTCTGCACTCCAGGTAGTCAAGGCTGTTCGGAAGTGTTGGCACACCTTATTACTAATTTGGGTCAGGATCACTATGTCTTTAGGAAACCTGTTTTTGACCTCTTTGTATAGATCTAAAGGTCAATTAGAATTGAGTCTAAGGGTTAGTAGTTAGGTTTGGAAGCTGCCCTCAAGACCAAGGTTTTTCAGTATAGAGACTAAGTCATTTCGTCGAACTCCAATCGACGATCGTTGAGCTCACTTCGACGGATTGTCGAACTCCATTCGACGATCGCTGAGCTCAACTTCAACAAATCGTCGAACTCCATTCGACGATCTTCGAGCTCAATTCGATGATAGTTGAGCTCAGATCGACGATCTCTGTTTCTGTATAAGTCCAAATCGCTGAGCTCAGTTCGACGATAGTAGAGCTCAATTCGACGTTTTCTGAAGAGTTCAACGACTTTTAAGATTCAAATTCAGAACAGTTAAAGAGTTATTGTCAGCCATTAATTCAGAAGATCTTGTAGCCGTTTTCATTTATTCTGGAGCAAGTTTCAAGGAATTATCAAGGAATGTTTCTTTGAACTTTCCCCCAGAAGACAATTGCAATTAAGGTAGTCAATTAATGACAGGCTAACGGCTATTCTGGACAGAGGATCATTTTCTATTCAGAACAAAAGGAATAAAAGACAAGATTTTTGAATTCTGATAGCAATCAAGAAGAAGAGAGTGCACAAGAAGAAGAAGAACAAAATATTCTCTGCTACAATTTTTTCTCTGGAACAACATCTTTCTCAACAACAATCACTCAAGAGAAAAAAAAAGAGCTGTAGACATTCTCTGTCTCAAAGATCAACAAGAACACCATCACCAAAAGGAGATCAACAAATTTGAAATCTTCAGATCCCTTTTGATTCAAGTGTTCAAGGCCATCATCATTCAAGAGTCCAGACACCTCACATTTCAGCTGTTGCTGAAATCATCATTTGCTGGAGATCAATTTCTGAAGGCCTATCACCCTACTACAAAGCTTCATTTCCTGAACATCTCAAGAAGTCATGGGGAGCTTTGACAACATCACTGAATCCACATAGTCTTCTCAGCTGCTCTGAAAAAGAGAAGACTTCCATCACTCTCTCATCCCCACCTCTGTAAAGGGTTTTTCAAACTCCCTTCAAAAGTTTGTGTGTGGTTTTTGAGCACCTTATCAAAAGCTCATTGGTGTCAAGACACCTGATCAAAAAATCTGGTTTGGTTTTTGAGCACCTTATCAAAAGCTCATTCGTGCCCAGGACACCTGATCAACTCATCCTGCAGTGGATTCCTACCTAGGGTGGTAGAAGAGTGGATGTACCCAAGTTTAGGGGAACCACTATAGCTCCTTGTGTCTTTTGGTTGCTTGTCTTTATTTTTGTTTCTGTCTGTGATCTGTGATTAGTTTCTTTTGTAGATTGTGATTAGATAGCTGATGTGTTTAGATTTACTATTTGCTTCCCTGTTCACTCAGATTACAACAACTGTTGTAACAAATTTTTAAGCATCATACTCTATTCACCCCCCCCCCCCCTCTAGAGTATATCAGATCTAGCTTGCACTTTCAATTGGTATCAGAGCCGGGTTGGTTAAATATACCACATCTTAGTGGTTGCACAGGCTAACACCTGAACCCCAAGATCCTTAGTTAGATCTGCTTGTTTTGATTTTGTTATTAGATTATTTCTTCACAAATCATGGCCCAAAACAAAGATTATGCTAGCACCAGACCTCCAGTGTGCAATCTGTCTAAGTTTGCACTTTGGAAAGCAAGGATTAGACTATACATGAATTCTATTGACGAGAACATTTTTAATTCTGTTTTGACAGTTTATCCAAGACCTCCAGAGAACACAAGCACAAATGCTGTTCCACCTCCATCAGGAACAGATGCTGATATCAAGAAGTGGAAGGTAGCAGATGCAAAGGCTTTGAATATCTTAGCCTAGACTATGTCTGATGACATTTTTCAAAAGGTGGCTGAATGTAATTCAGTAAAGGAAATCTGGGATAAGCTGTCTGAAATAGTCTCAGGATCATCTGATGAAAGAAAGGACAGGAGATCCCACCTCATATCCCAATATGAGATCTTCAAGAAGGGAGAAGCTGAGTCAGTTGGAGATATGTATAATAGACTCAGTCTGATAGTCAATGAACTAAAGACTTTGGATAAAGAGATCTCACTGACTGAACTTAATGATAAAATCCTAATGTGCTTCCCAAGCACTTGGGATTCAAGAATCTGGCCAATCAAGGATGCCAGAAGTCTGAATGAGATCACCACAGAAGCTCTCTTGGGCAAGCTCAAGTCTTATGAGCTGCTCATTAAGAACAGAGAAGAAGAGCAGAATGCTGCCTCACCAGCCACAAGAAAAGAAAAGACAATAGCTTTTAAAGCCACTGAAGATCAGCCTGAAAACAAAACCCCAGGCAATGATGAGCTGCTTAGTCTATTGGCCAAAAGATTTTACAAGATGGCCAGAAATGACTTTAGAAAGAGATCATACAAGGAGCATGATAAGCGAAGGTATGATAAGTCAAATAATAAAGAAATTGTTTGCTTTGATTGCAGGAAACCAGGCCATATTGTGTCTGACTGTCCAGAAAATAAAAACAAGGATAGAAGGGACAAGAAAGAAAGAAGAAAGGACAAAGACTTCAAGAAGAATGGTAATGGCAAACCCTCCTCAAGCAAGAACAAAAACACAAGGAAGGGATTTGTTGCTGAATCCTGGAGTGAAACAGAAGAAGAATCAGAAGCTTCATCCAGCTCCACTGATGATGAAGATGATGCTGAAGAGAAGGAGTTCTGCATGATGGTAATCAATGCCTCTCAACACAATTCAGATGCAGAAGACTCAGAGTCAGACTCAGAGACTCAACTTGAAGAGGACTGGGTAATTAGTTCTTTTGATTTCAATTCAGAGGACATTAAGTCTGAGTTTAAAGCATTATGTTTAGACTTACTAATATCTGAGAAGGAAATTATTTCTCTCGGAAATCAATTATCTGAACATAGTATCTTAAAGTCGGAAAACCTCAAACTCTCTGAGGAGTTGGAGTGTTGTAGGGAGCAGATAGCTTCATTGAAAGGTGAGTTATCAGAGGCCAAGAAGCTTGAAGAATCCCTTAATGGGAGAAGTATCAAGCTGATGGACATCACAAGCACAGTGAACTCCAGATTCAATAGTACACTGGGCTTGGGTGCTTCATCCAGCCAACCTATAGTTCTAATAACCCCAATTAAGTTTATTTCTGATGAAGGGAAGGGAGTTGTAGAGGTAGATAGGAAGAATTCTGATCTGCCTAAGAAAACCAAGTTCCAGAAAAAATCGTCGAACGGAGCTCGACGATCGCCGAATGCAGATCGACGATCTCAGGCAAAATCGTCGAACTCAGGTCGACGATCTCTAATTCCTGAACTCTGCCACAGTCGACCGTCGAACGGAGCTCGACGATCTGACCCAAGATCGTCTAACGCAGCTCCACGATCGTCGAATAGAGATCAGAGCTCTGGAAATTCTCTCAAGGGCAAATCAAAATCCAATCCTAGGGGTCCTTCATCCCAAAGCTTTAACCCTTATACTGAATGAATAATACCTCCAAGGAGATATCATCCTGAAGGTTATAAGAGTCAACTTGGGATGTCTTTTATTTCTGAGTTTAAAGGTTATCAACCTAGGCCCAAGGTAAACTGGGTCAAAAACAAGTGAATTATTTTATGTGCAGGTGAAGACTTATCCAACATCAAACCAGCAATGGTACTTGTATAGTGGGTACTCAAAGCACATGACAGGAAATAGGGACAACCTCACATCCTTTAAAGCCAAGCTTGGACCCAAAGTCATATTTGGTGATTCAAACTTTGGACAAACTAAAGGATATGGTGCAATCCAGATTGGGACAGAGACATTCAAGAAGGTAGCCTATGTGGAAGGACTGAAGCACAATTTGATCAGCATCAGTCAGCTATGTGATGAAGGCTACCAGGTGACTTTCAGCAAAGCCTTATGCAAGATCAAGTCAGAGGACAACACAACTATGTTGACAGGTAAAAGGAAAGGTAACATCTACTTAGTAGATTTTCTTTCAACAGATGTAGACATTTGCCTATTTAATTCTGTTTGTAGACCTAATGTTTTATGACATAAGAGACTAGGACATTTAAACCTTAGAACCATTGCTAGGCTAAAAGTGCAAGCTAGATCTGATATACTCTAGAGGGGGGGTGAATAGAGTATGGTGCTTAAAAACTTTTTACAACAGTTGTTGTAATCTGAGTGAACAGGGAAGAAAATAGCAAATCTAAACATAGCAGCTATCTAATTACAATCTACAAAAGAAACTAATCACAGATCACAGACCAATCACAGGCAGAAACAAAAATAAAGATAAGGAAGCCAGAAGACACAAGGAGCTATAGTGTTTCCCCTAAACTTGGGTACATCCACTCTTCTACCACCCTAGGTAGGAATCCACTGCAGGATGAGTTGATCAGGTGTCCTGGGCACCAATGAGCTTTTGATAAGGTGCTCAAAAACCAAATCAGATTTTTTGATCAGGTGTCTTGCCACCAATGAGCTTTTGAAAAGGTGGTCAAAAACCAAGCTCAAACTTTTGAAGTGAGTTTGAAAAACCCTTTACAGAGATGAGGATGAGAGAGTGATGGAAGTCTTCTCTTTCTCAAAGCAGCTGAGAAGTCTATGTGGATATTGATGTTGTCAAAGCTCCCCCTGAGTTCTTGAGATGTTCAGGAAATGAAGCTTTGTTGTAGGGTGATAGACCTTCAGAAAGTTGATCTCCAGCAATTAATGATTTCAGCAACAGCTGAAATGTGAGGTGTCTGGAGTCTTGAATGATGATGGCCTTGAACACTTGAATCAAAAGGGATCTGAAGATTTCAGATTTGTTGATCTCCTTTTGGTGATGGTGTTCTTGTGAATTCTTTTAGACAGAGAATGTCTACAGCTTTCTTTCTTTTTCTCTTGAGAGATTGTTGTTGAGAAAGATGTTGTTCTAGAGAAAAGTTGTAGCAGCGAATATTTTTCTCTTCTTCTTATGCACTCTCTGCAGATGCTATCAGAATTCAAAAATCTTATCTTTTATTCCCTTTTTTCTGAATAGAAAATGATCCTCTGTCAAGAATAGTCGTTGCCCTGTCATTAATTGACTTCCTTAATTGCAATTGTCTTCTAGGGGAAAGTCCAAAGAAACATTCCTTGATAATCCCTTGAAACTTGGTCCAGAATAAATGAAAACGGCTACAAAATCTTCGGAATTAATTGCTGAGAATAACTCCTTAACTGTTCTGAATTTGAATCTTGAAAGTCATTTAACTCTTCAGAAAAACGTCGAACTGAGCTCTACTATCGTCGAACTGATCTCAGCGATTTGGACTTAGACAGCAACAGAGATCGTCGATCTGAGCTCAACTATCGTCGAACTGAGCTCAGAGATAGAGAATCAATACTGGAGTCAAGATCGTCGATGTAAGACCCCCCTTTTTTTTTCTTTCTCGACACCGGGGTCTTAGGACCAGAACCGCCGTTTTGCGGTGACTCCTTCACGCCCTGAAGGGTCATCACCACAAAGCACTGATTCTGCCGGCCAATTCGATCACAGAAAAGTAGCATAAAGAAGTCATGAAAACTAACTGTCCACAGAAAATCACATGTCATAATAAATATAACTCCACGAAGGGAGTGTCCACAGAATAATACATCAGAGTAGCAAAAATGGGCTTATGCCCGGTACATCATATCCTCACTACAAAAAGATCACTCATGCGGAAGCAGAAAAACTACTCAAGGTCGAGACTCACGGTCCCGGCTGTATGAACTCCGGAGCTAGACTGCCCCACCTCCAAGCGCACCGGTCTCTGGGGCTGCTCCTCCATGCTGGTCTCCACGATCCCCTAAATGATGCGGTTCGAAAACCGTTAGTCTAAAAGACTAAGTCCTATCATCCCCCGCCCCTTTCCCCACGGCTCCTAGGCACCGAGCGGAGAGGAAGAAAGGGGAGGACTTGAAGGTGGAGAACATCAAAAGCAGATGACAGCGGTTCTATACTAGCAAATTCTATAGCATGTAAAGACAAAAAGCTGAATTATGAAAAGTAACCTTTACTTATGTGAAAACACATAAGCCAAGGGGTCTTCTGCAAGACTCTCATCGTATAAAAAGTCTCATACCAATTTATACGTTGGGGTGTCGGTTATCAAACAGCAGTAACTATATATATCAAAATTAACCTTAATTTATAAACTTGCCCACACAAGCTTATAGACCAAGGGGTCGTTTTGCAGGTCCTAAAGTATAAGCGTCTCATTCCACTTATACTTTAGGTGTCAGGGTTAAAAGAATCGATTATGCTATGACATGTAAGTGGGTATGATGGATCATGCAAGTGCAACGCACACACCCGACTCTGTGCACACAGACCTTTAGTTCCCCCTTTCTGGAGTCGTAACCTCCCAGGATACCTCTGTAGTGGCAGACGGAAGTGGTGGGTTGGGCCTCGCCCACCTCTAAACCAGTAAAGCACTACCGGTCAGACCTATCGTACGCCTCAACGCTTGGTGCACGAAGCGGACTCCTGCATACTCTTGTCAGCTGGCGCACCGGACTTCTGTTGGCGAAGTGCTAACCACACTTATCGAGTCAACGTATTGGCGTCAGTGCATCGACCCTCCGATACCGAAGACCCACCACCTTAATTTTCCTTCCCTTTTATGCACATGCAAATTTAGCGTAATCAAGAACCGAGCCGAAGCTCCCCGGACCAACACGTCCGTCTCAAACAATCGAGCCGAAGCTCCCCGGACCCAAAGTCCGTCTTTTAACCATCCGAGCCGAAGCCCCCAGCTAACTTCCGGTGCTATCAGTGTTTGTGAAAGGTGCAACCCTAATTACTAAGTTGCTCTTTTCAGCTTGTTAAAAATAGTTTACGTTAACCTAGGACTGCCCCCGGTATTCCCTGTGAAGGGCTCTCAAGGGGCACTAGGAACTGTGTTGGGATTACGCCCAGCGTTCCCTTTCGCAAGGTACTTATTTTTGTTATTGGTTGATTCCCTTACCCATTACTTTCTCATGTTCCGATATGCTAATCCTAGGGTGATTTGACTCCAACTCTCCTTGGGTAGGACGATCTTTCGTCGGACCCGAACGCCTCTAAACCCTAGACAAAAACCACACTCTCCTCACTCATCTTCCATAGATGCCACCCATTCTACATATCCTTCCAGCAATCCATCAAATCCATCCCACGCCCTACTTCATATCCAAAATGATTTCCTGCAGTTTTGCTATATGCAGACCACTTAAGCTACATGAGCCGTAAAAAGGGAAGTACATGAAATACTCATCCAATACCCCTATGATAATTACTAGAGGGCTAAAATGATATTTGAAGCATAAATCCAGAAATCCATAATTTTTCCTAATTTGTCTGATAATGTATTTATTTATTCTAGTGTACAAAAAGCTCAAGTTTGAACATGAAGTAGCAATTTCAGACAAGATAATATTCCAATAAATTTATGGTAATTACAAAATGCATAATCAACTCTAAGGCCTAAGTCTTCAAATTTTTCAGCAAGGTTTGGGCCCTTAAATTTAATTTCAAAGTTACTTCATAAAAAGTCAATTTAAAAGCTTTTACAGTAATAATGCCTCCAAAAATTCAGAGAAAATTCAGGGATGATTGTGATGGCCTACAAATACCCTAGAAAACGTTTCATAATTTATCACTTAAGAATAAGGCTATATTTGATTTTCTCATGAACTTTCAAGTTTATGGGTTAATGAACAAAGTATACTAATTAGCCATCAAATATTTCCACAAAAATTCTCACATGATAATACTGAGCTAGAAACACTAAGTAGCAAGTTTCATGATTTTTCAATAAGTAATGGGCTCTTGCAAGGATTATTTAGTATGTAATCAAAATAAAGCACTTGTGAAGTAGATGCACTAACTAGTTATCCAAAAATTCTATCAAAATTCATACATGATTAGCATAGCCTAAAACTACCTCTGCCAATGTTTCATACCCTTTTAATGGGCAGTGAGACCACAATAGCCAAATTATTAATTAGGGCAATCCTATTGGTTACAAATGAAGTGCTACAAATATTGATCAAAATTCCTCAAGTAAATTATCAGAGGCTCAAAATATCCTAATCCCCTCACTACCCAAATTTGGTTAAGATTCAAAATGTTTAGCTAACCTAAACCTACACTACAAGTTTTAGGTCCTAAGCTAGGGTTAGGGTTTTGGGGCCCCTACCCTTTTCAAAATTATCTAATATTTTTAACAGAGGGTTTTACACATCCTAGAAACCTCCTTGCAAAATTTGATGTTCATCCAAGGTGTTTAGGGTTCATGCCCTTCACAAGGCAAAAAGGTCCCTCCTTAGGGTTTGGCCTAGGAACTTAGGGCAAATCAATTCCACACTACCACACATTCCATGGGGAGGTGCTAAGTGCCATAACAAGTCAGTGGCCCAAATTTCAGCCTCTGTTGAGGTGATTTGGTCACTGAAAATCAGAAATGCACTTTTTGACCAAAATGCCCTTATTAAGGTATAGTTAGGGTTGGGTCAAAACATATTCAAAACATATCCAAATTAGGTGAAACTCTATACAGATACCTAAAATGAACCCAGGGACCACTCACCAAAATTTGGGAGGGTTTGGAGGTGTCTAGGGCACCTATTTAATTTATTTAATAATTATTAAATTTTTACAAAAACTATAGAAATATTTTCTCCAAAAATTCCCATTTTTGGACAAGCCCTAGGTATAGCTAGGGTAGACTCTCTGTCAAAGTTTCAACTGATTTGGGCTAGGGATGAAGTGTGGGCACTCAATTTAATGACTGCCTAGCCCTAAGGGTATGTCCCACCAAAATGGGTGCCCTGGTCAGACTATACACCCAAATGGGTTCAAACAAATTTTAAAATAAACTAGACTCAGAGGGCTATAACTTTGCTGTTGAAAGTGTTTCCACCAGAAGAACCTAAGTATTTTTAAAAATTAAAACCCTGTAATGTATAATGTGTGACAGAATGAAATATTCCAGAAATAATTTCCTATAGTTTAGTCCCTGATGCAGCACGAATCTTGGCGCAGGGATCAACGGCATCCGGTCATCTTCTTCGTTGAGCCGACGGCCAGGATGCGTTCTTCCTGGGCGACTTCAAGGGGCTGCCGCCGACCATCCAGCCCCTTCCCCGGCCGGCCACCGCCACCACCACCTCCGTTGAGGTGGGGGCTATCGCCAGGCGGCGGCTCTGCCGCCGGAGAGGCGTTTTCCGGCGGCTATAGCAAGAAAATTTTCATGCCGAAAGCCATGAAAATGCCGGATTTGATCGGGCTCAATTGAGCCCGAATCTTAAGCCTAAGAGGTCCTATGATCTACCCGAGAGTTAAGGAGAGGGGGAGGACCTTCCTGGCGGCCTGGATGCGAGAAGAGCGGCGGGATACCATTGACGACGGCGGCGGCGCTCGGCTTCTGCAACAGCACAGTGGGATGGCTCGTCTCCTCCAGGTAAACGCTCTAAAATATTCCGCTTGGCCCCCTGATGGTGTTTAAATGGCAAATGGGGAAGAGGGGAGGCTGGTTCTTCAATGGCCATCAACACCATTAAAGGTGTGGCTCGGGTAGAGCGGAGGGGGGCTGAATCCATCCCTTGGTGGCCGGGAAACGGCTGGAATCAACTCCTCTCCCCTAGAGGAGTTGATTGCAGCCATAAATGGTGGCTGTTAGCCTCCCTTGGCCGGCCTTCCACTCTCCCCTTCCTCTTCCTCAATTTCTCTCTCCTCCATTATCATGGAGGGGAGCTCCTTTCTCCCTCCTAGTCACCTCTGGTTGACTAGTCAAGCTCACAAGCTAAATGCAGCCCACTTGGTTATGATGGTCATGGAAATGGGGTTAACCTAAGGGAGAAGTGGCTTGGGCTTGGGTTAGCCCTTTTGGGCTAGGTTTGACTTGACCTAAATGAGGGTTGACCTGGGCCAATTTGACCATCTGGGTTGACTCCATTGGGTTTTTAGTGGCCCATTGGACTCCCTTAAGGTCTAGGGTTACTTGAATAGGGTTGGTTGGGCATCTTGGTGGTCACATGCCCTTGGCAAGGGCACTTTGACCATCTAGGGCTAGAGTTGACTTGGGTCAACATGACCAATTGGGTTGACCCCTATGGGTCCTGGGTGACCCATTGGCTTCCCCTAGGGTCTAGGTAGGTTTATGTAGGGTTACCCTGCACTTTGGAGGTCACATACCCTTAGTAAGGGTACTTTGACCATATTAGGGGCTTGAGTTGACTTGGGTCAACCTGGCCTCTAGGGCTGACCCCAATGTGTCCTTAGTGACCCATTGACCTCACTTTAGGGTTAGGGGGGCATAGGTGGCGTCCTCTAGGCTAGGAGTAGGTCAATTGACCCTAAGTAGGCTAGTTTGACCCATTTAGGGCTAGGGTTGACCTTGGTCAACTGAGCCTCTTGGGTTGACCCTAATGGGTCCTTTTGGCTCTAATGGGCCTCCCAAGGTATTAGGGGTGTTGTGGTAGGGTCTTTGGGTTATGGTGTGGCCCATGGTCATCCTAAACCATGCTTAGAGTTCTACTATTTGCAGACCATGATGATCTTCCACATTCTGTCCCCTATCTCTTGGCCCATTTCTGGCTTCCTAGGGTTTTGTCATGACCTAGTCATGGCCAAAACCACTCTTAGGGGTCTAGTTGGAAATGGGATGTTACAAATCCCAATAAACAAAACAAAGATTTCGTCCCCGAAATCAAGGTTGAGCCTACGGGAATTTCTACCGAAGAAAAGAAACTTGTAACATCCCATCATGACGCCATGTTTGCTAAATTAGGTTTAAAGGGAAACCTAAATCTATGACCAATTCGCCTAATTGATGAAGCCAAGATCCCAATAAACAAAAGATTAGTCTCTACTCTTCCTAGAGCAGCCCTACTAGTTTAAAGCAGGAAAATGAATTAAACATCTTGAGGGGTTGTGAGGTATATCTGACTGAACAGCTCTGGGTATCTTTGTCGCATCAGGTCCTTTGGTTCCCAGGTATGCTCCTCCTGGTCGTGGTTCCTTCACAGGACTTTGACTAACAGAACCTTCTTGCGACGCAAGATCCGTACTCCTCGGTCGTCGATCTGAACCGGCTCCAAGCGAACTGACCGGTCTGAAGCTACCGACCCTTCAGTGGTCAAAATCTGCTGCTCCAGAGCCCTCCTCAGCAAAGAAGTGTGGAAGACGTCGTGCAGAGCTGCCAGCTCTGGTGGCAACTCCAGCCTGTAGGCTAGGGGCCCGATTCACTCCAGGATCCTGTAAGGGCCCATGTACCTCGGGCTGAGCTTCTTCCTCCGACCACGCACCCGTGAAACTCCATGCATGGGCCGGATCTTCAAAAACACTTGGTCCCCCACCTGAAACTCCACCTGACGATGTCGGGCGTCATAGTACTTTGCCTGTCTGCTCTGCGCCTCTAGCATCCTGTCTCTGATCAGCCTCACCTGAGCCTCGGTGTCTTCAACAAAATCTGATCCCAACACCTTCGGATTCTCGTCCTAAATCGATGAAAGCGGAGTCCTACATCTCCTTCCGTACAAGGGTGGAGAGTTGTGTTGAATGTCGACCGAGAGCCCAGATAAGCCTGGACTGATCTTCTATCCTTGGACGTACACTATCTATCTTGATTCAACACGATCATCTTGAGCACACCATGATAATGATCAACTACTCACAAAACTTAAGAAACACCTACAGAAGTTTTCTTTCGGGTCAGGGTGAACCTAGATATCTCGGCCAGTCTATCGTTGATGTTCCATTTATAATTATGCCCGGAGTGCGGATGAGGAATCGTGTGTATGAAAATCCCTAATTATATCCTCGAACTTCCACTATAACTGGGCGGTGACTGTAATAGTTTCCCAAAATTTCTTGCACTTAACCTTCATCGGGCGACGGACCTCACCGTGCATCACAAAATCCATGACACCCTTCTTCACTCCAGGGAGATACACGTTCCGAGATACACCAAACTTCTGATGATTAAATTTCTCGCTTATACGGGTAGACAATGACTATATAAAATCTCCACTTCGCAATCAGATTCTTATACCTACGAATACTCCCGAGTAGCACCGAATATGGTTTACATCCATTTCACTATATTCACGACGCAAACTTTTCTAGATGAGATCTAAGGGAAACCCAAGTCAGTAACTAATTTGCCCAATAAACAAAAGACACGCCCCCAATAAACAAAAGATAAGCCTCTACCTGCCTTGGGCTGAGTATCTTTGATATTACCATGTTATATGCGTCCTAGCTGGGTGCACAATCCCTAGGGCATCAATCTTTGACTTGGGGTTCCAACCTGAATCTGTTGATATACTCCATATTTTAAACCCTCTGAGTCATATTTACGACAACCTTATCCGGGTCAAAATGTTCCCAATCCCAATTGGGTCTCTTCCGAACTTGAATTCCTATCCGACCTTCGGTGTTTGTCGTGATGGTGGTCTCCAGGTAATCTTGTTACTGGCATGAGGGTTGAGACTATGTGTCTTCTACCATTCTGCTAATGGATTATTGGTCTCAATTCTCCTTAAAGCAGTCCTTCCGATTTGAGTAATCCTTGATAGGGACCGTAGGGCTACCTGAGTTTATGGATTAGATAGCCATTCTCGTGTTATACTCCGCCTTTATTCTCTTTAGGTATCTCCTTAGCTTAACCAAGTTCATACCCAAAGTATATTTCAAACTAGGGCATACTATAAGTTATCATGGTTAGTCGTGTCTCCTAGTAGGTTGAGTCTAACTCATTGACTAAAGAATTATAAGATGAGATCTTCGCAGCCTAAAGTGCTCCCTGCTAGGGGCAGGGTTTGCCGCAGGCTACAAAGAAGGATTCCAATTTTTAGATAGCGTACAAATGGAAAGAATGGACAAGATAAAGTGGACTTTTAAATGTGATTTCCCTTATGGGCACACCACTGCTTCCGCTGCTTAGTTTGTCCCCAAACTAAACTCGTGCGGGGGTGACCCAGGGTTGTGGACTGCTACTTTTCGATCGAGGTCTGCTTTGATACCACTTGTAAGACCCCCCCCCCTTTTTTTTCTTTCTCGACACCGGGGTCTTAGGCCCAGAACCGCCGTTTTGCGGTGACTCCTTCACGCCCTGAAGGGTCATCACCACAAAGCGTCGATTTTGCCGGCCAATTCGATCACAGAAAAGTAGCATAAAGAAGTCATGAAAACTAACTGTCCACAGAAAATCACATGTCATAATAAATATAAATCCACGAAGGGAGTGTCCATAGAATAATACATCAGAGTAGCAAAAATGGGCTTATGCCCGATACATCATATCCTCACTACAAAAAGATCACTCATGCGGAAGCAGAAAAACTACTCAAGGTCGAGACTCACGGTCCCGGCTGTATGAACTCCGGAGCTAGACTGCCCCACCTCCAAGCGCACCGGTCTCTGGGGCTGCTCCTCCATGCTGGTCTCCACGATCCCCTAAATGATGCGGTTCGAAAACCGTTAGTCTAAAAGACTAAGTCCTATCATCCCCCGCCCCTTCCCCCACGGCTCCTAGGCACCGAGCGGAGAGGAAGAAAGGGGAGGACTTGAAGGTGGAGAACATCAAAAGCAGATGGCAGCGGTTCTATACTAGCAAATTCTATAGCATGTAAAGACAATAAGCTAAATTATGAAAAGTAACCTTTACTTATGTGAAAACACATAAGCCAAGGGGTCTTCTACAAGGCTCCCATCGTATAAAAAGTCTCGTACCAATTTATACGTTGGGGTGTCGGTTATCAAACAGCAGTAACTATATATATCAAAATTAACCTTAATTTATAAACTTGCTCACACAAGCTTATAGACCAAGGGGTCGTTTTGCAGGTCCTAAAGTATAAGTGTCCCATTCCACTTATACTTTAGGTGTCAGGGTTAAAAGAATCGATTATGCTATGACATGCAAGTGGGTATGATGGATCATGCAAGTGTAACGCACACACCCGACTCTGTGCACACAGACCTTTAGTTCCCCCTTTTTGGAGTCGTAACCTCCCAGGATACCTCCGTAGTGGCAGACGGAAGCGGTGGGTTGGGCCTCGCCCACCTCTAAACCAGTAAAGCACTACCGGTCAGACCTATTGTACGCCTCAATGCTTGGTGCACGAAGCGGACTCCTGCGTACTCTTGCCGGCTGGCGCACCGGACTTCTGTTGGCGAAGTGCTAACCACACTTGCCGAGTCAACGTATTGGCGTCGGTGCATCGACCCTCCGATACCGAAGACCCACCACCTTAATTTTCCTTCCCTTTTATGCACATGCAAATTTAGCGTAATCAAGAACCGAGCCGAAGCTCCCCGGACCCAAAGTCCGTCTTTTAACCATCCGAGCCGAAGCCCCCAGCTAACTTCTGGTGTTATCAGTGTTTGTGAAAGGTGCAACCCTAATTACTAAGTTACTCTTTTCAGCTTGTTAAAAACAGTTTACGTTAACCCAGGACTGCCCCCGGTATTCCCTGTGAAGGGCTCTCAAGGGGCGCTAGGAACTGTGTTGGGATTACGCTCAGCGTTCCCTTTCGCAAGGTACTTATTTTTGTTATTGGTTGATTCCCTTACCCATTACTTTCTCATGTTCCGATATGGTAATCCTAGGGTGATTTGACTCCAACTCTCCTTGGGTAGGACGATCTTTCGTCGGACCCGAACGCCTCTAAACCCTAGACAAAAACCACACTCTCCTCACTCATATTCTATAGATGCCACCCATTCTACATATCCTTCCAGCAATCCATCAAATCCATCCCATGCCCTAATTCATATCCAAAATGATTTCCTGCAGTTTTGCTATATGCAGACCACTTAAGCTACATGAGCCGTAAAAAGGGAAGTACATGAAATACTCATCCAATACCCCTATGATAATTACTAGAGGGCTAAAATGATATTTGAAGCATAAATCTAGAAATCCATAATTTTTCCTAATTTGTCTGATAATTTATTTATTTATTCTAGTATCCAAAAAGCTCAAGTTTGAACATGAAGTAGCAATTTCAGACAAGATAATGTTCCAATAAATTTATGGTAATTACAAAATTCATAATCAACTCTAATGCCTAAGTCTTAAAATTTTTCAGCAAGGTTTGGGCCCTTAAATTTAATTTCAAAGTTACCTCATAAAAAGTCAATTTAAAAGCTTTTACAGTAATAATGCCTCCAAAAATTCAGAGAAAATTCAGGGATGATTGTGATGGCCTACAAATACCCTAGAAAACGTTTCATAATTTATCACTTAAGAATAAGGCTATATTTGATTTTCTCATGAACTTTCAAGTTTATGGGTTAATGAACAAAGTATACTAAGTAGCCATCAAATATTTCCACAAAAATTCTCACATGATAATACCAAGCTAGAAACACTAAGTAGCAAGTTTCATGATTTTTCAATAAGTAATGGGCTCTTGCAAGGATTATTTAGTATGTAATCAAAATAAAGCACTTGTGAAGTAGATGCCCTAACTAGTTATCCAAAAATTCTATCAAAATTCATACATGATTAGCATAGTCTAAAACTACCTCTGCCAATGTTTCATGCCCTTTCAATGGGCAGTGAGACCACAATAGCCAAATTATTAATTAGGGCAATCCTATTGGTTACAAATGAAGTGCTACAAATATTGATCAAAATTCCTCAAGTAAATTTTCAGAGGCTCCAAATATCCTAATCCCCTCACTACCCAAATTTGGTTAAGATTCAAAATGTTTAGCTAACCTAAACCTACACTACAAGTTTTAGGTCCTAAGCTAGGGTTAGGGTTTTGGGGCCCCTACCCTTTTTAAAATTAGCTAATATTTTTAACAGAGGGTTTTACACATCCTAGGAACCTCCTTGCAAAATTTGATGTTCATCCAAGGTGTTTAGGGTTCATGCCCTTCACAAGGCAAAAAGGTCCCTCCTTAGGGTTTGGCCTAGGAACTTAGGGCAAATCAATTCCACACTACCCCACATTCCATGGGGAGGTGCTAAGTGCCATAACAAGTCAGTGGCCCAAATTTCAGCCTCTGTTGAGGTGATTTGGTCACTGAAAATCAGAAATGCACTTTTTGACCAAAATGCCCTTATTAAGGTATAGTTAGGGTTGGGTCAAAACCTATTCAAAACATATCCAAATTAGGTGAAACTCTATACAGATACCTAAAATGAACCCAGGGACCACTCACCAAAATTTGGGAGGGTTTGGAGGTGTCTAGGGCACCTATTTAATTTATTTAATAATTATTAAATTTTTACAAAAACTATAGAAATATTTTCTCCAAAAATTCCCATTTTTGGACAAGCCCTAGGTATAGGGTAGACTCTCTGTCAAAGTTTCAACTGATTTGGGCTAGGGATGAAGAGTGGGCACTCAATTTAATGACTGCCTAGCCCTAAGGGTATGTCCCACCAAAATGGGTGCCCTGGTCAGACCATACACCCAAATGGGTTCAAACAAATTTTACAATAAACTAGACTCAGAGGGCTACAACTTTCCTGTTGAAAGTTTTTCCACCAGAAGAACCTAAGTATTTTTAAAAATTAAAAACTTTTAATGTATAATGTGTGATAGAATGAAATATTCCAGAAATAATTTCCTATAGTTTAGTCCCTGATGCAGCACGAATCTTGGCGCAGGGATCAACGGCATCCGGTCATCTTCTTCGTTGAGCCGACGGCCAGGATGCATTCTTCCTGGGCCGACTTCAAGCGGCTGCCGCCGACCATCCAGCCCCTTCCCCGGCCGGCCACCGCCACCACCACCTCCGTTGAGGTGGGGGCTATCGCCAGGCAGCGGCTCTGCCGCCGGAGACGCGTTTTCCGGCGGCTATAGCAAGAAAATTTTCATGCCAAAAGCCATGAAAATGCTGGATTTGATCGGGCTCAATTGAGCCCGAATCTTAAGCCTAAGAGGTCCTATGATCTACCCGAGAGTTAAGGAGAGGGGGAGGACCTTCCTGGCGGCCTGGATGCGAGAAGAGCGGCGGGATACCATTGACGACGACGGCGGCGCTCGGCTTCTGCAACAACACAGTGGGATGGCTCGTCTCCTCCAGGTAAACGCTCTAAAATATTCCCCTTGGCCCCCTGATGGTGTTTAAATGGCAAATGGGGAAGAGGGGAGGCTGGTTCTTCAATGGCCATCAACACCATTAAAGGTGTGGCTCGGCTAGAGTGGAGGGGGGCTGAATCCATCCCTTGGTGGCCGGGAAACGGCTGGAATCAACTCCTCTCCCCTAGAGGAGTTGATTGCAGCCATAAATGGTGGCTGTTAGCCTCCCTTGGTCGGCCTTCCACTCTCCCCTTCCTCTTCCTCAATTTCTCTCTCCTCCATTATCATGGAGGGGAGCTCCTTTCTCTCTCCTAGTCACCTCTGGTTGACTAGTCAACCTCACAAGCTAAATGCAGCCCACTTGGTTATGATGGTCATGGGAATGCGGTTAGCATAAGGGAGAAGTGGCTTGGGCTTGGGTTAGCCCTTTTGTGCTAGGTTTGACTTGACCTAAATGAGGGTTGACCTGGGCCAATTTGACCATCTGGGTTGACTCCATTGGGTTTTTAGTGGCCCATTGGACTCCCTTAAGGTCTAGGGTTACTTGAATAGGGTTGGTTGGGCATCTTGGTGGTCACATGCCCCTTTGCAAGGGCACTTTGACCATCTAGGGCTAGAGTTGACTTGGGTCAACATGACCAATTGGGTTGACCCCTATGGGTCCTGGGTGACCCATTGGCTTCCCCTAGGGTCTAGGTAGGGTTATGTAGGGTTACCCTGCACTTTGGAGGTCACATACCCTTAGTAAGGGTACTTTGACCAGATTAGGGGCTTGAGTTGACTTGGGTCAACCTGGCCTCTAGGGCTGACCCCAATGTGTCCTTAGTGACCCATTGACCTCACTTTAGGGTTAGGGGGGCATAGGTGGGGTCCTCTAGGCTAGGAGTAGGTCAATTGACCCTAAGTAGGCTAGTTTGACCCATTTAGGGCTAGGGTTGACCTTGGTCAACTGAGCCTCTTGGGTTGACCCTAATGGGTCCTTTTGGCTCTAATGGGTCTCCCAAGGTATTAGGGGTGTTGTGGTAGGGTCTTGGGGTTAGGGTGTGGCCCATGGTCATCCTAAACCATGCTCAGAGTTCTACTATTTGCAGACCATGATGATCTTCCACATTCTGTCCCCTATCTCTTGGCCCATTTCTGGCTTCCTAGGGTTTTGTCATGACCTAGTCATGGCCAAAACCACTCTTAGGGGTCTAGTTGGAAATGGGATGTTACAAATCCCAATAAACAAAACAAAGATTTCGTCCCCGAAATCAAGGTTGAGCCTACGGGAATTTCTACCGAAGAAAAGAAACTTGTAACATCCCATCATGACGCCATGTTTGCTAAATTAGGTTTAAAGGGAAACCTAAATCTATGACCAATTCGCCTAATTGATGAAGCCAAGATCCCAATAAACAAAAGATTAGTCTCTACTCTTCCTAGAGCAGCCCTACTAGTTTAAAGCAGGAAAATGAATTAAACATCTTGAGGGGTTGTGAGGTATATCTGACTGAACAGCTCTGGGTATCTTTGTCGCATCAGGTCCTTTGGTTCCCAGGTATGCTCCTCCTGGCTGTGGTTCCTCCACAGGACTTTGACTAACAGAACCTTCTTGCGACGCAAGATCCATACTCCTCGGTCGTCGATCTGAACCGGCTCCAAGCGAACTGACCGGTCTGAAGCTACCGACCCTTCAGTGGTCAAAATCTGCTGCTCCAGAGCCCTCCTCAGCGAAGAAGTGTGGAAGACGTCGTGCAGAGCTGCCAGCTCTGGTGGCAACTCCAGACTGTAGGCTAAGGGCCCGATTCACTCCAGGATCCTGTAAGGGCCCATGTACCTCGGGCTGAGCTTCTTCCTCCGACCACGCACCCGTGAAACTCTATGCATGGGCCGGATCTTCAAAAACACTTGGTCCCCCACCTGAAACTCCACCTGACGATGTCGGGCGTCATAGTACTTTGCCTGTCTGCTCTGCGCCTCTAGCATCCTGTCTCTGATCAGCCTCACCTGAGCCTCGGTGTCTTCAACAAAATCTGATCCCAACACCTTCGGATTCTCGTCCTAAATCGATGAAAGCGGAGTCCTACATCTCCTTTCGTACAAGGGTGGAGAGTTGTGTTGAATGTCGACCGAGAGCCCAGATAAGCCTGGACTGATCTTCTATCCTTGGACGTACACTATCTATCTTGATTCAACACGATCATCTTGAGCACACCATGATAATGATCAACTACTCACAAAACTTAAGAAACACCTACAGAAGTTTTCTTTCGGGTCAGGGTGAACCTAGATATCTCGGCCAGTCTATCGTTGATGTTCCATTTATAATTATGCCCGGAGTGCGGATGAGGAATCGTGTGTATGAAAATCCCTAATTATATCCTCGAACTTCCACTATAACCAGGCGGTGACTGTAATAGTTTCCCAAAATTTCTTGCACTTAACCTTCATCGGGCGACGGACCTCACCGTGCATCACAAAATCCATGACACCCTTCTTCACTCCAGGGAGATACACATTCCGAGATACACCAAACTTCCGATGATTAAATTTCTCGCTTATACGGGCAGACAACGACTATATAAAATCTCCACTTCGCAATCAGATTCTTATCCCTACGAATACTCCCGAGTAGCACCGAATATGGTTTACATCCATTTCACTATATTCACGACGCAAACTTTTCTAGATGAGATCTAAGGGAAACCCAAGTCAGTAACTAATTTGCCCAATAAACAAAAGAAATGCCCCCAATAAACAAAAGATAAGCCTCTACCTGCCTTGGGCTGAGTATCTTTGATATTACCATGTTATATGCGTCCTAGCTGGGTGCACAATCCCTAGGGCATCAATCTTTGACTTGGGGTTCCAACCTGAATCTGTTGATATACTCCATATTTTAAACCCTCTGAGTCATATTTACGACAACCTTATCCGGGTCAAAATGTTCCTAATCCCAACTGGGTCTCTTCCGAACTTGAATTCCTATCCGACCTTCGGTGTTTGTCGTGATGGTGGTCTCCAGGTAATCTTGTTACTGGCATGAGGGTTGAGACTATGTGTCTTCTACCATTCTGCTAATGGATTATTGGTCTCAATTCTCCTTAAAGCAGTCCTTCCGATTTGAGTAATCCTTGATTGGGACCGTAGGGCTACCTGAGTTTATGGATTAGGTAGCCATTCTCGTGTTATACTCCTCCTTTATTCTCTTTAGGTATCTCCTTAGCTTAACCAAGTTCATACCCAAAGTATATTTCAAACTAGGGCATACTATAAGTTATCATGGTTAGTCGTGTCTCCTAGTAGGTTGAGTATAACTCATTGACTAAAGAATTATAAGATGAGATCTTCGCAGCCTAAAGTGCTCCCTGCTAGGGGCAGGGTTTGCCGCAGGCTACAAAGAAGGATTCCAATTTTTAGATAGCGTACAAATGGAAAGAATGGACAAGATAAAGTGGACTTTTAAATGTGATTTCCCTTATGGGCACACCACTGCTTCCGCTGCTTAGTTTGTCCCCAAACTAAACTCGTGCGGGGGTGACCCAGGGTTGTGGACTGCTACTTTTCGATCGAGGTCTGCTTTGATACCACTTGTAAGACCCCCCCCCCCCCTTTTTTTTCTCGACACCGGGGTCTTAGGCCCAGAACCGCCGTTTTGCGGTGACTCCTTCACGCCCTGAAGGGTCATCACCACAAAGCGCCGATTCTGTCGGCCAATTCGATCACAGAAAAGTAGCATAAAGAAGTCATGAAAACTAACTGTCCACAGAAAATCATATGTCATAATAAATATAAATCCACGAAGGGAGTGTCCACAGAATAATACATCAGAGTAGCAAAAACGGGCTTATGCCTGGTACATCATATCCTCACTACAAAAAGATCACTCATGCGGAAGCAGAAAAACTACTCAAGGTCGAGACTCACGGTCCCGGCTGTATGAACTCCGGAGCTAGACTGCCCCACCTCCAAGCGCACCGGTCTCTGGGGCTGCTCCTCCATGCTGGTCTCCACGATCCCCTAAATGATGCGGTTCGAAAACCGTTAGTCTAAAAGACTAAGTCCTATCATCCCCCGCCCCTTCCCCCACGGCTCCTAGGCACCGAGCGGAGAGGAAGAAAGGGGAGGACTTGAAGGTGGAGAACATCAAAATCAGATGGCAGCAGTTCTATACTAGCAAATTCTATAGCATGTAAAGACAATAAGCTGAATTATGAAAAGTAACCTTTACTTATGTGAAAACACATAAGCCAAGGGGTCTTCTGCAAGGCTCCCATCGTATAAAAAGTCTCATACCAATTTATACGTTGGGGTGTCGGTTATCAAACAGCAGTAACTATATATATCAAAATTAACCTTAATTTATAAACTTGCCCACACAAGCTTATAGACCAAGGGGTCGTTTTGCAGGTCCTAAAGTATAAGTGTCCCATTCCACTTATACTTTAGGTGTCGGGGTTAAAAGAATCGATTATGCTATGACATGCAAGTGGGTATGATGGATCATGCATGTGCAACGCACACACCCGACTCTGTGCACACAGACCTTTAGTTCCCCCTTTCTGGAGCCGTAACCTCCCAGGATACCTCCGTAGTGGCAGACGGAAGCGGTGGGTTGGGCCTGTTGAAATTTGTGAAGTGGAAGTGGGTGACGGGACAGGCCGCGCGGCCTGTGCGGACAGCTTTGGCGGACTGGGCGGACTGGGCGGACTGGGCGGACTGTGGGTTGCGGCCTGGTGAGAAGTCTGGTGGAAGCCGGCTGTGTTCTGAGCGGGTTGTTGCATGGAGTCCGTGGTTTGGTGCGGCCTGGTATCTGCGAATAGAGAGGCTTGCGGACTGGTGCTTTGCTCAGTGGCCACGGGTGCAAGCTTGCGCTGTTGGCGGGTTGGTTCGAGTTCGCGGGAAGCCTTGCGGACTGGTGTGTCCGCGGTTGGGGCTGTTGCGGACTGGGCCTTGAGCTTGGCTGAGGCCTTGTCGAGCTCAGGTGTTACAGCAGGTCTTGCTGTGGAGACCGGTTGGCGGACTGATGTTTGGAGTCCGGCTTGGTGCTACTGCGTTGGACAAGTGCGAGGAGCTCGCGGACTGGTTGCGGTCTGTGCTAGGGTGTTTGGCGGACGGGACTTTGTGTCCGCCATGCTCGCACTGGCCCTTGATGGTTTTGGACTTGGTCACACATTGTGCCAAGTTCATGGTGTCCGCCGTATCCGCCAAGTCCGCTGTGACCGGGCGGACTGTTGCTGTTTGCCTTTGGTCGTGGACTTGTGGCGGATTGAGGTGTGGGTCTTGCGGACTGCCTCGGGTTGGTGCGGACTGCCATTGAAGAGGGTGCTGTCCTGAAGCAGTTGGAGCTTTGCGGGCTGGTGCCTTGTCTGCTTAGCTTGGGCGGACTGGAGAGGGTTCGTCATTGGTTGCCTTGCTCCTGGCGGTTTCCCTTGGTGACTGGCCAAGTCCTCGCGGACTGAGCGGACGGTCGTTTGTATTCGCACGGGCTGGGGCGGTGTCGCTATCTCATGGGCGGTGACCACACTCCTCACCTGGCCTATAAATAGGACCCCCCCTGGCACATCTACAGTAACCTAAGTAACGTGAGTGAACAGTAAATTGGGTTCGGCGAGTGCTGCGGTCTGTGTTTTCCAGTCCGCGCGGATTGTTTCAGGCTGACGGTTTGCTGTGTTCAGGTCGCGCGGATAACTTCAAGGAGCCAGGAGTTTGGCTGTGACTTCGGTCAGTGCTTGGAAGTGTGCGGTCTCTGCGGACTCAGCAGGAGGTCGCTCTGCGGCTTGTCAGTTCTGTTTCAACTTTCCCAGCTTCAATAACCTGTCCGCCGGCTTCAGGCGGGTAGGGGAGTTCCTCAGTTCGGGTTCAGCAGGAGGCGAATAACGGTCTGTCCGCGCGGCCTCGCGGTCTCGGCGGACTCCGTGGTATTCGGCGGATTGCAGCATAGCTTGGGCGAGCTCAGCGGTCTCGGCAGTCTCGGCGACCTCGCGGTCTCGGCGGACTGGAGTGCTGTCCGCCCGGCTTGTTTTTTGGTTCTTTCTTTTTACAGCTGTAATACTAGCGAAATCATGTCTCGCTATGTATGCCTCGGATTGTAAAGAAGTGAATGCATAATAAGATTTTCTTGTGCTTCCATTGTTTTGTTGGGTGCAACCTCTAGTCCTTGGGCTTTCCGCAGGTTCAGCGTGCGAACTGGGTAGTTCCGAAGATATTAATTTGGTGTTTGGGCTATCTTGCTGACCACGTTGAGAAAATTTAACATGGTATCAGAGCGAGGTTTCTGAGGTTGCGGAGGTTCAGTTGCGTGAGCGGAGGTCAGCCAGTGTTGTTACTCAGTGATTGAGTGGTGATCAACCTGTGTTGTTGCTCGGAGCTGCTGAAGGGTACCAACAGGTGATTGCAATGGAAGGAAGCTTAGCAAGAGGTCTGGGCATTGAACTCTTAACGCCGACTAACTATAAAAAGTGGAAGTCGTGCATGAAGAGTTATCTTCTAGGCGAGGAGCTGTGGGAAGTTGTCGGTGGAGACGACAGACAGGAAGTTACTGCTGCTTTCGGTACTGCTGAGCAGGTGAGGCTCTGGAGAAGAACTAATGCTAAGGCAGAGTTCGTTCTGAAGAGAGCTGTCTCTCCGGAACTGTTTGATCACATCATTGGATGTGAGTCGGCTGCTGATATTTGGACAACCATTGATGAGTTGTTCAATAGGAAGAATGTGGCGCGGCTTCAGTTCCTGGAGAATGAGTTGGCCAGGGCAACTCAGGGAGACCTTTCCATCTCCAGGTACTTCTTAAAGATGAAGAGCTTGTGTGCTGAGCTGTCGGCACTGGATCCTGATGAGCCTATCTCTGAGGCAAAGATGAAAAGGCACATTTTCCGCGGCTTGCGGAAGGAGTATGTGGCCTTTGTTACGTCTGTTCAAGGGTGGGCTACTCAGCCGTCTCTGCTGGAGCTGGAGAATCTGCTTGCCTCGCAGGAGAGCTTAGCAAAGCAGATGGCTGGAGTGAATCTGAATCAGGAAGGCAGCGAGGCTCTCTTCTCAGGCAAGAAGAAGGGATGGGAAGGGAAGAAGAAGAAGAAGGTGCAGGCCGCTGTTGAGAAGGAGACTTCAACTTCATATCCGCCGGAGAGGAGCAATGCTCCTAAGGACTGGAAGAAGAATCTGAAGTGCTACCGGTGTCATCAGCGTGGGCACTTCAAGCGGGACTGCAAGGTCAAACTGCAGCCTGGGCATGCTGCGGGAAAGGAGGAAGCTTGCTCGCGAAGTGAAGAAGCAGAATGGGGAGGAGCTTTCATGACGGGCACTTGTGTCCGGGCCTTATCTGCTGAGGACTTCAACAGCGAGTGGATCGTCGACTCCGGGTGTGGTCATCACCTCACCGGAGACAAGTCGAAGTTCACCTCCATGCAGGCTTACTCAGGTAATGAAGCTATTATCACTGCTGATAATACTGTTTATGCAGTAGAGAAGGAGGGGGTCGTGTCTTTGGGTAGTGATCAGGGGCCACTCACGTTAAGGAGTGTGTATCACGTGCCGGGCATGAAGAAGAACCTCTTCTCGGTGACCAACGCGGTGGACGCTGGGTATCACGTTCTGTTTGGGCCAACAGACGTGAGGTTCCTTCGCAACGTATCAGCGGTAAAGGCTGATGTTGCTCATGTTGGGAGGAGGGTGAAGAACTTGTTTGTTCTTTCCACCAGTGCCTATGTTGATAGGATGAGAGCCAATGATAGTGCGGCTATCTGGCATGAGAGGCTGGGGCATGTTGGCATGGACAAGCTAAAGGCAATGGGAGTAGAAGTCTGGTGAGGGGGTTGCCGATGTTGTCCTCCTTTGGTGATGGGCATGTTTGTGCGGGCTGTCAATACGGTAAGGCACATCGCCTTCCGTTTGATAAATCTCAAACAAGGAGCAAGAAACCATTGGAGTGTATTCATGGCGACCTGATGGGACCGACTGTTACTGCCAGCCTTGGTGGAAGCAAATACATGCTTGTCTTGGTTGATGACTACTCAAGGTATACTTGGGTGTACTTCTTAAAGGAGAAGTCGGATGCCTTCGTTTGTTCGTGGAGTTCAAGGAGTTGGTAGAAGGCCGGCTTGGCTTGCGGATTAAGAAGTTTAGAACTGATAACGGGGGGAGTTTGTCTCCTCCGAGTTTTCTAACTTCTGCAGGAAGCACGGGATCCAACGGGAGCTTACATGTGCTCACACTCCACAACAAAATGGGGTAGCGGAGCGGAAGATCCGTCATTTGACGGAAACCTGCAAATGCTGGCTGCATGCGAAAGATATCCCAAGGTCCTTTTGGGCGGAGGGAATGTCTTGTGCTGCATATGTTATCAACCGGATGCCACTCAGCCCTATCAACATGAAGACTCCCATTGAGCTGTTGCTGAAGGAGAAGCCGAGTGTTGGACACCTTCGGGTGTTCGGTTCAACTTGCTACGTGCATGTCCCGGATGCTTCACGGACAAAGCTGGATGCGAAGGCAAGGAAACTTGTCTTTGTTGGCTATGATGAGCGGAAGAAGGGATGGAAATGCATGGACCCTGTGACGAAGAAGTTCGTGGTGTCAAGAGACGTTGTCTTTGACGAACTGACGTCATATGGAGGTGGCTCGGTGGAGCCTTCCGGAAGTAGCAAGGTTGAGGAAGCACCGGTGGAGGCTGCTGAAGGCTTGGAAGAGGAGCTTGTTGTTTCACCAGCAGCTCCTGTTGCTTCGAACTCCGAGGCTGAGCCTTCTGGCTCAGGAAGCAGGGGGAGCACTGCTCAATGCTTGCCCCAGGTAGGAGTGGAGCCTGAAGAAGCAACGGAAGCCGTGAGCAAGGAGCCGTGTCTTCGGAGATCGAAGAGGGTGGTTAAGCCACCGGCTCGGTACTGTGATGGGAATGCAGTGAGCTTTGTCTCCTGCTTCTTTGCAGGTCCTCTGGATGAGCGAGAGCCTGCAAACTTCAACGAGGCCACTGGAGTGAAGGAGTGGGAAGGTGCCATGAAGGAAGAGATTGATGCTCTGAAGAAGAATGAAACCTGGGACCTTGTGCCCAAGGTTGATGGCGTTACTCCGGTTACTTGCAAGTGGGTGTATAAGTTGAAGAAGAAGGCTGATGGGAGCATTGACCGTTTCAAGGCTCGCCTGGTCGCTAGAGGATTCTCACAGCAGTATGGAGAAGACTATGAGGAGACATTCAGTCCAGTTGCGAAGATGACGTCTGTAAGAGTGGTGATCGCCTTGGCTGCTAGCAAGGGATGGAGGTTGTGGCAACTCGATGTGAAGAATGCCTTTCTTTACGGAGAGATTGACAAGGACATCTTCATGGATCAGCCGCTTGGTTTCGTCTCTGAGAAGCATCCGGACTATGTCTGCAAACTCAGGAAGGCTCTCTATGGGTTGAAGCAAGCTCCTCGAGCGTGGTATGGGAAGATTGCAGAGTACCTGCAGTTCTGTGGATACCTGGCTTCTAACTCGGATTCTAGCTTGTTCGTCAAGAAGAAGGGAGAGCTAAGAGTCTTGGTCCTGCTGTATGTGGATGATATGATCATCACAGGGAACTCGGAGGAGGAAGTAGCAAGGCTCAGGGGAGAGCTTGCTATACGCTTCGAGATGAAAGACTTGGGAGAGTTGCATCACTTTCTTGGTCTGGAAGTGGAGAGGAAGGAGTGCGGTATTCTCATTAGCCAGAAAGGGTATGCTGATCGTATTGTGAAGCGGTTTGGCATGGGCGAAGGGAAGAAGTGCTCTACTCCATTGGAATCTGGGCTGAAGCTTCGACGGGATGAGGGAAGGGTTCTTAATGATCCCTTGGTGTTCAGGGCTCTTGTTGGGAGCTTGATCTATCTGACGATTACAAGGCCGGATATAGCTTATGCTGTTGGCCGAGTAAGTCGGTATATGGCTGAACCAAGGCAATCTCATCTAGTGGCGGCGAAGGGAATACTGAAGTATGTCAAGGTGACTTCTGAGATGGGACTCCTCTATGGAAGGGATGCGGAGTTTGCGTTGCTCGGGTACACGGATGCTGACTATGGCGGTGATTCGGATGATCGAAGGTCTACTTCAGGTTATGTGTTCACTTGCGGTTCAGCTAGCATCTCGTGGTGTAGCAAGAAGCAGGACTCGGTGTCGGTTTCAACCACGGAGGCGGAGTATAAGGCTTCGGCCTTGGCTGCTCGGGAAGCCGTTTGGTTGAGGAGGCTCATAGAGGATGTTCATGAAGAAGTGCAAGGGCCTACTTTACTCCGGGGTGACAATGAGAGTGCTCTCAAACTGGTAAACAATCCAGTGTGTCACACCAGGACCAAGCATATAGAGATTGATCACCACTTCATCAGGGAGAAGGTGTTGGAGGGGTCTTTGCTGGTCGGGCATGTTCGGAGTGAAGATAATCTTGCTGACATCTTCACGAAGCCGCTGTCGAAGGGGCCCTTTGAACGCTTGCGCAGCTTGCTGGGCTTGGTCACCACTTCTCACTTCAAGGGGGAGTGTTGAAATTTGTGAAGTGGAAGTGGGTGACGGGACAGGCCGCGCGGCCTGTGCGGACAGCTTTGGCGGACTGGGCGGACTGGGCGGACTGTGGGTTGCGGCCTGGTGAGAAGTCTGGTGGAAGCCGGCTGTGTTCTGAGCGGGTTGTTGCATGGAGTCCGCGGTTTGGTGCGGCCTGGTATCTGCGAATAGAGAGGCTTGCGGACTGGTGCTTTGCTCAGTGGCCACGGGTGCAAGCTTGCGCTGTTGGCGGGTTGGTTCGAGTTCGCGGGAAGCCTTGCGGACTGGTGTGTCCGCGGTTGGGGCTGTTGCGGACTGGGCCTTGAGCTTGGCTGAGGCCTTGTCGAGCTCAGGTGTTACAGCAGGTCTTGCTGTGGAGACCGGTTGGCGGACTGATGTTTGGAGTCCGGCTTGGTGCTACTGCGTTGGACAAGTGCGAGGAGCTCGCGGACTGGTTGCGGTCTGTGCTAGGGTGTTTGGCGGACGGGACTTTGTGTCCGCCATGCTCGCACTGGCCCTTGATGGTTTTGGACTTGGTCACACATTGTGCCAAGTTCATGGTGTCCGCCGTATCCGCCAAGTCCGCTGTGACCGGGCGGACTGTTGCTGTTTGCCTTTGGTCGTGGACTTGTGGCGGATTGAGGTGTGGGTCTTGCGGACTGCCTCGGGTTGGTGCGGACTGCCATTGAAGAGGGTGCTGTCCTGAAGCAGTTGGAGCTTTGCGGGCTGGTGCCTTGTCCGCTTAGCTTGGGCGGACTGGAGAGGGTTCGTCATTGGTTGCCTTGCTCCTGGCGGTTTCCCTTGGTGACTGGCCAAGTCCTCGCGGACTGAGCGGACGGTCGTTTGTATTCGCGCGGGCTGGGGCGGTGTCGCTATCTCATGGGCGGTGACCACACTCCTCACCTGGCCTATAAATAGGACCCCCCTGGCACATCTACAGTAACCTAAGTAACGTGAGTGAACAGTAAATTGGGTTGGGCGAGTGCTGCGGTCTGTGTTTTCCAGTCCGCGCGGATTGTTTCAGGCTGACGGTTTGCTGTGTGCAGGTCGCGCGGATAACTTCAAGGAGCCAGGAGTTTGGCTGTGACTTCGGTCAGTGCTTGGAAGTGTGCGGTCTCTGCGGACTCAGCAGGAGGTCGCTCTGCGGCTTGTCAGTTCTGTTTCAACTTTCCCAGCTTCAATAACCTGTCCGCCGGCTTCAGGCGGGTAGGGGAGTTCCTCAGTTCGGGTTCAGCAGGAGGCGAATAACGGTCTGTCCGCGCGGCCTCGCGGTCTCGGCGGACTCCGTGGTATTCGGCGGATTGCAGCATAGCTTGGGCGAGCTCAGCGGTCTCGGCAGTCTCGGCGACCTCGCGGTCTCGGCGGACTGGAGTGCTGTCCGCCCGGCTTGTTTTTTGGTTCTTTCTGTTTACAGCTGTAATACTAGCGAAATCATGTCTCGCTATGTATGCCTCAGATTGTAAAGAAGTGAATGCATAATAAGATTTTCTTGTGCTTCCATTGTTTTGTTGGGTGCAACCTCTAGTCCTTGGGCTTTCCGCAGGTTCAGCGTGCGAACTGGGTAGTTCCGAAGATATTAATTTGGTGTTTGGGCTATCTTGCTGACCACGTTGAGAAAATTTAACAGGGCCTCGCCCACCTCTAAACCAGTAAAGCACTACCGGTCAGACCTATCGTACGCCTCAACGCTTGGTGCATGAAGCGGACTCCTGCGTACTCTTGTCGGCTGGCGCACCAGACTTCTGTTGGCGAAGTGCTAACCACACTTGCCGAGTCAACGTATTGGCGTCGGTGCATCGACCCTCCGATACCGAAGACCCACCACCTTAATTTTCCTTCCCTTTTATGCACATGCAAATTTAGCGTAATCAAGAACCGAGCCGAAGCTCCCCGGACCAACACGTCCGTCTCAAACAATCGAGCCGAAGCTCCCCGGACCCAAAGTCCATCTTTTAACCATCCGAGCCGAAGCCCCCAGCTAACTTCCGATGTTATCAGTGTTTGTGAAAGGTGCAACCCTAATTACTAAGTTACTCTTTTCAGCTTGTTAAAAACAGTTTACGTTAACCCAGGACTGCCCCCGGTATTCCCTATGAAGGGCTCTCAAGGGGCGCTAGGAACTGTGTTGGGATTACGCTCAGCGTTCCCTTTCGCAAGGTACTTATTTTTGTTATTGGTTGATTCCCTTACCCATTACTTTCTCATGTTCCGATATGGTAATCCTAGGGTGATTTGACTCCAACTCTCCTTGGGAAGGACGATCTTTCGTCGGACCCGAACGCCTCTAAACCCTAGACAAAAACCACACTCTCCTCACTCATCTTCTATAGATGCCACCCATTCTACATATCCTTCCAGCAATCCATCAAATCCATCCCATGCCCTAATTCATATCCAAAATGATTTCCTGTAGTTTTGTTATATGCAGACCACTTAAGCTACATGAGCCGTAAAAAGGGAAGTACATGAAATACTCATCCAATACCCCTATGATAATTACTAGAGGGCTAAAATGATATTTGAAGCATAAATCCAGAAATCCATAATTTTTCCTAATTTGTCTGATAATTTATTTATTTATTCTAGTATCCAAAAAGCTCAAGTTTGAACATGAAGTAGCAATTTCAGACAAGATAATGTTCCAATAAATTTATGGTAATTACAAAATGCATAATCAACTCTAAGGCCTAAGTCTTCAAATTTTTCAGCAAGGTTTGGGCCCTTAAATTTAATTTCAAAGTTACCTCATAAAAAGTCAATTTAAAAGCTTTTACAGTAATAATGCCTCCAAAAATTCAGAGAAAATTCAGGGATAATTGTGATGGCCTACAAATACCCTAGAAAACGTTTCATAATTTATCACTTAAGAATAAGGCTATATTTGATTTCCTCATGAACTTTCAAGTTTATGGGTTAATGAACAAAGTATACTAATTAGCCATCAAATATTTCCACAAAACTTTTCACATGATAATACCAAGCTAGAAACACTAAGTAGCAAGTTTCATGATTTTTCAATAAGTAATGGGCTCTTGCAGGGATTATTTAGTATGTAATCAAAATAAAGCACTTGTGAAGTAGATGCCCTAACTAGTTATCCAAAAATTCTATCAAAATTCATACATGATTAGCAGTCTAAAACTACCTCTGCCAATGTTTCATGCCCTTTTAATGGGCAGTGAGACCACAATAGCCAAATTATTAATTAGGGCAATCCTATTGGTTACAAATGAAGTGCTACAAATATTGATCAAAATTCCTCAAGTAAATTTTCAGAGGCTCAAAATATCATAATCCCCTCACTACCCAAATTTGGTTAAGATTCAAAATGTTTAGCTAACCTAAACCTACACTACAAGTTTTAGGTCCTAAGCTAGGGTTAGGGTTTTGGGGCCCCTACCCTTTTCAAAATTAGCTAATATTTTTAACAGAGGGTTTTACACATCCTAGGAACCTTCTTGCAAAATTTGATGTTCATCCAAGGTGTTTAGGGTTCATGCCCTTCACAAGGCAAAAAGGTCCCTCCTTAGGGTTTGGCCTAGGAACTTAGGGCAAATCAATTCCACACTACCCCACATTCCATGGGGAGGTGCTAAGTGCCATAACAAGTCAGTGGCCCAAATTTCAGCCTCTGTTGAGGTGATTTGGTCACTGAAAATCAGAAATGCACTTTTTGACCAAAATGCCCTTATTAAGGTATAGTTAGGGTTGGGTCAAAACCTATTCAAAACATATCCAAATTAGGTGAAACTCTATACAGATACCTAAAATTAACCCAGGGACCACTCACCAAAATTTGGGAGGGTTTGGAGGTGTCTAGGGCACCTATTTAATTTATTTAATAATTATTAAAGTTTTACAAAAACTATAGAAATATTTTCTCCAAAAATTCCCATTTTTGGACAAGCCCTAGGTATAGCTAGGGTAGACTCTCTGTCAAAGTTTCAACTGATTTGGGCTAGGGATGAAGTGTGGGCACTCAATTTAATGACTGCCTAGCCCTAAGGGTATGTCCCACCCAAATGGGTGCCCTGGTCAGATCATACACCCAAATGGGTTCAAACAAATTTTAAAATAAACTAGACTCAGAGGGCTACAACGTTCCTGTTGAAAGTTTTTCCACCAGAAGAACCTAAGTATTTTTAAAAATTAAAACCCTTTAATGTATAATGTGTGACAGAATGAAATATTCCAGAAATAATTTCCTATAGTTTAGTCCCTGATGCAGCACGAATCTTGGCGCAGGGATCAACGGCATCCGTTCATCTTCTTCGTTGAGCCGACGGCCAGGATGCGTTCTCCCTGGGCCGACTTCAAGCGGCTGCCGCCGACCATCCAGCCCCTTCCCCGGCCGGCCACCGCCACCACCACCTCCATTGAGGTGGGGGCTATCGCCAGGCGGCGGCTCTGCCGCCGGAGAGGCGTTTTCCGGCGGCTATAGCAAGAAAATTTTCATGCCAAAAGCCATGAAAATGCCGTATTTGATCGGGCTCAATTGAGCCCGAATCTTAAGCCTAAGAGGTCCTATGATCTACCCGAGAGTTAAGGAGAGGGGGAGGACCTTCCTGGCGGCCTGGATGCGAGAAGAGCGGCGGGATACCATTGACGACGGCGGCGGCGCTCGGCTTCTGCAACATCACAGTGGGATGGCTCGTCTCCTCCAGGTAAACGCTCTAAAATATTCCCCTTGGCCCCCTGATGGTGTTTAAATGGCAAATGGGGAAGAGGGGAGGCTGGTTCTTCAATGGCCATCAACACCATTAAAAGTGT
Organism: Platanthera guangdongensis; assembly: GCA_039583875.1. Lineage (NCBI taxonomy): Eukaryota > Viridiplantae > Streptophyta > Magnoliopsida > Asparagales > Orchidaceae > Platanthera > Platanthera guangdongensis. Next base: position 100,133,015 of record CM077166.1, on the reverse strand, counting down.
GGCTCGGGTAGAGCGGAGGGGGGCTGAATCCATCCCTTGGTGGCCGGGAAACGGCTGGAATCAACTCCTCTCCCCTAGAGAAGTTGATTGCAGCCATAAATGGTGGCTGTTAGCCTCCCTTGGTCGGCCTTCCACTCTCCCCTTCCTCTTCCTCAATTTCTCTCTCCTCCATTATCATGGAGGGGAGTTCCTTTCTCTCTCCTAGTCACCTCTGGTTGACTAGTCAACCTCACAAGCTAAATGCAGCCCACTTGGTTATGATGGTCATGGGAATGGGGTTAGCCTAAGGGAGAAGTGGCTTGGGCTTGGGTTAGCCCTTTTGGGCTAGTTTGACTTGACCTAAATGAGGGTTGACCTGGGCCAATTTGACCATCTGGGTTGACTCCATTGGGTTTTTAGTGGCCCATTGGACTCCCTTAAGGTCTAGGGTTACTTGAATAGGGTTGGTTGGGCATCTTGGTGGTCACATGCCCCTTTGCAAGGGCACTTTGACCATCTAGGGCTAGAGTTGACTTGGGTCAACATGACCAATTGGGTTGACCCCTATGGGTCCTGGGTGACCCATTGGCTTCCCCTAGGGTCTAGGTAGGGTTATGTAGGGTTACCCTGTACTTTGGAGGTCACATACCCTTAGTAAGGGTACTTTGACCAGATTAGGGGCTTGAGTTGACTTGGGTCAACCTGGCCTCTAGGGCTGACCCCAATGTGTCCTTAGTAACCCATTGACCTCACTTTAGGGTTAGGGGGGCATAGGTGGGGTCCTCTAGGCTAGGAGTAGGTCAATTGACCCTAAGTAGGCTAGTTTGACCCATTTAGGGCTAGGGTTGACCTTGGTCAACTGAGCCTCTTGGGTTGACCCCAATGGGTCCTTTTGGCTCTAATGGGCCTCCCAAGGTATTAGGGGTGTTGTGGTAGGGTCTTGGGGTTAGGGTGTGCCCCATGGTCATCCTAAACCATGCTCAGAGTTCTACTATTTGCAGACCATGATGATCTTCCACATTCTGTCCCCTATCTCTTGGCCCATTTCTGGCTTCCTAGGGTTTTGTCATGACCTAGTCATGGCCAAAACCACTCTTAGGGGTCTAGTTGGAAATGGGATGTTACAGTCGAACTGAGCTCGAAGATCGTCGAATGGAGTTCGACGATTTGTTGAAGTTGAGCTCAGCGATCGTCGAATGGAGTTCGACGATCCGTCGAAGTTGAGCTAGACGATCGTCGATTGGAGTTCGACGATTCTTCGTACTGAGCTCAACAAAATGACTTAGTCTCCAAACTGAAAAACCTTGGTCTTGAGGGCAGCTTCCAAACCTAACTGCTAACCCTTAGACTCAATTCTAATTGACCTTTAGATCTATACAATGAGGTCAAAAACAGGTTTCCTAAGGACATAGTGATCCTGACCCAAATTAGTAATAGGGTGTTCCAATAATCTCCCCCTATTTGGGTTAGGATTACTATTTACAGAACTTGGAAAAATTAAAAACAACATACACAGCAACAATATAACAAGCAACAACATAGCAGAATCACAGATATAATATCTCAGACAGAAATCAGAAATCTGAATGATTGTCACCTTACAGAATTATTCCTTCTCCTTGTTCTTTATTAGAATTAAGAGCTTCTTTCTTTGACCTTCTGTCATCAGCTGCACCCAGAGATTTTTGTTGTTTAGGCCTTGGTACCACAACTTCAGGATGCAGCTCCATATATCTTTCAGAATCAAAGAATTTGCTGGAGGGATATCTCTCAAGTTCCTTCTTTCTTTGTTCAGACAATGTAGTAATGCTGGAGGTGTCCTTGCCTTATTCTCTGGCTTTCTTGATCTGATCCAGGGCAGCTAATTCTTTCATCCTGGCAGTCCATGCAGTAGGATTATTTTCTGGATCTTCAAAGGGCACTGGAGGCTCATATCTGTTGGAAGGATTATCTTGAGGAGCTATGGATGAGACTACTTCTTTCAGCTTGTAGGGAAAGGGACCTGAAGTTGTGCCTGATGAAGCTTGTCCGTCCCTAGAGTAATGGTGTTGCCTTGAATAGCCTTTGGAGTAGACTTGGAATTCCCTTTGGCTTCCTCTATAACTTCCTCTTCTTGATTGAGAACCTCTGCACTGGCTTCCCCTATATTGAGATCTTGCATGAGGCTGATAGGGGGTTTGACTTCTAGCAGAAGGATGAGTAGTTGAGCTTCCACCTGCACCTGCACCTGCATCAGGAGGAGGTGGTGGAGGAGGATGAGGATAATGAAACTGAGAAGATCCTTTCTCATACTTCCTCTTCTTCTTCGTAGCCTTAAGTTGGTTCTTGGAATATTGCATCCAATGTTCAGTAATGGGGCAGTCATGAAGAATATAATAAGGTATGTCATTTGTATCTTTGACTTTGGCTGGGGGAACTCTTTTCATAGCCTTGCTCCTTGCCTTTCTTTTCCTGGCTATAGTGGCAGAAGAATCATCAGAATCAGTCCTATATTCATCACTTTCAGAGCTTTGCTCATCATATAAAGCATCAATCTTTTTCAGATAATCTTTCTGAAGTTGGGTTGGAGCAGATGAGACAGCAGTTGTAGCAGCAGCAGATACAACAGATATAGTGATGGCAGATGTTGTAGCAGCAGTAGTAGTAACAATAGCAGCTGGGGTAGCAACAGATTCAGACAAAACTGTTTCAGAAACACTACTTTCAGAGATAATATTTTCAGCATCAGCAATAGCAGCAGTAATAACATCAGCAATAACCGTAGGCTCAAAATCATATGCCTTTGTCTGCATATCCTCAGAAACTGGAACATCAGCAGCATCAGAACAAACAGAAACAACAACATTAATGACAGCAGGAGTAGCAGCAGCATCACTGGAAACAGAAGGATCGGCAGTATATATGGAGGATATATAGGAGCTAATTAAGCTGGAATCACAGCTTGAAAAGGGCACAATGGCCTTGGAGAGATCTTCTGAGGGCTGGACTGCATTACTCACTGGAAGACAGTTGAAATAAGTTGAATCAAAAACTGATAATAAGGACCTGAGGTCCACTGAAAAGATAGCAACTTGAGGAGTTGAAACTGGAGCTTGAGTAACAACAACAACAGTAGAAGAAATGGCAGCAGCAGTAGTAGGCAATCTCACATCTTCATGAGGCATCTCCCCTGCCTAGATTCAGAGAGAGCTGGATCAAGGCACCCAAATGAAGGGATTGCCTGAGGAGGAAAGAGGGAGGAGAGCCTGGCAGATAAGTCTGCAACTGACTGAAGCAGTGGAGCAAAGGAGGTCTCCAACAAAAGTGAGAGCCTGGGGGATATCAGCTCATATATTTTGTCAGCTAAGGCTGGAATGTCTACTTGCTCAGCAGGGACTGGAGCAGAGGTAGAGAATGATGGTGGAGCAACTGGTGATGGTGGTGGATAGCTGGTGGATGGTAGAAGTGAAGGTTGATGTGTGGGGATTGTGGAAATGGAAGATAGTGGTATGGAGATAGAAGGTGTGAATGAGGGTTGATCAATGATATCTTGTAGAAGTTGTTGATATGGGGTGGATGAGGAGGGTAGATCAGGAGGGGATGAAGGTGAATCATCCATGAAGGAATCATCAAGAAGATTGAATGAGGGAATGTTGGATGATGTGTCAATGTCTGGTTGAGGGTAGTGGTATAATGGGTGGAAGATTTCTTCTGTTATGGGAAGAGTTGGAATTGGAGATGGAATTGATGTTGGAGATGGGCTGGAAATAATGATGGTGGATGAGATTTGAATGGTGGAGGTGACTGGTGGAGATGAAATAGGAGGAGGAGGAGAAGCAGTAGGCAAGTCATCTGCAGGGGCAGAGACTTGAGGGGAAGAGACTGCAAGAGTCCTTGTGCCTGAAGTTGTGCTTGCAGAGGGTCTGCTGGGCTTCACTATCTGTCTGTCCCATTTGCTAAACAGGGCACAGGACAGCCTCTTTGAAGCATTGATGTGCATCCCAGAGGAGACTAGCAGGGCAGGGCATCTGTTATGAAGAAAGAGCCCTAGAATCCTTCCATAATTAACAAAATTCTTGTTTATTTTCTTCTTAATCAGGTCAAAGAAGACCTCTCCCCAGTTTAACTGTTTCTTGTCCACTAAAGAACCCATCAAGCACAGCTGATACCTGGATATGGTATCATGTGCTGAATGCTTGGCCAACAAAACCTTTCCCACTACATCAGCTAAAAATCTATATTCCACAGCTAAGTTCTTTTTCAGCAGTTTGCTAGGGTTAGCATCAGAGTGACACATTCTTGCAAGTAAATCAGAAAATTCCTCTCCAGATAACTCAGTAGAATCTCTTCCAGAACTTAATTCAAAAACCTCTATCAGAATAGCAGGAGTCAAAGGTACCTGGGTTCCAGAAATTGAACTAACCACTGTGTTTTGATCCTGGTTGTGGGCAGTATAGACCCACTCCTTAATCTCATCAGTAGCTAATTTGATTCTTGTGGACATGATGGTAACAAGCTTATACTCCTTGAACAATTCCAGAATGTCTTGAAAAACCTGATCACTGGTGTTGAAAGACTCCATGTCTATGTTGAATCCAACATCGAATTTCATTGCGGCTAGAACTACAACAGAGACGGCCATGGTTACCTGCAAAAATCAACAAACAAAACGACCAAGTGTAGAGATGTTTGGAGGTAAAGAGAATTTTTGCAGAGAGATTGAAAGCGCAAAAGGAGAACGACGGCCGAAAAATGAATTTTATATTAGGGTTCGACGCAGAAAAGGAAAGATCGTTGAACTCAGTTCGATGATTGGGGCTTCTAAAGGAATCTGAAGGGTCTTCAATATCGTCGATCTCCGTTCGACGATATTGGAGAGCGTCGAGCTCCGTTCGACGATAGTTCAGAGAACAAGATCTTCGAGCGCCGTTCGACGATCGTTGACCTGGAGAGATAGTTGAACACTATCTGAGAAGCGCTGAACTCAGGTCGACGATTTCGGAAAACGTCGATCTCCGTTCGACGATCTGGGGGAAAATCATCGAGCGCAGTTCAGAGACCAGAAATACACTCTAGACGCTAGAAAAATCAATATGTTTGCCTAATCTTGGTCAATTTTTAAAGTTTTAAAATCTTGGATATTATTTTAGACTTCCTCCATCTAACATTCCTAACTGATTTAGGAAGAAGGTGTGTTTCTTTTCATCCAAGGGTTTGGTGAAAATATCTCCCCTTCGCAAATCAGTTGGGATATATTGAAATTCAATTTTATTCTTCTCAACATTATCCCTTAAAAAGTGATGCCTAATTTCTATGTGTTTTGTCCTACTATGGAGGACTGAATTTTGAGCTATAGAAATAGCACTATTGTTATCACAAAATATTTTAGACTTCTCTAAGTTGTAGCCATAGTGTAGGAGTTGGTTTTGAATCCACAATATTTGTGAACAACAACTACCTGCAGCCATATATTTAGCTTCAGCAGTTGAAGTTGACACAGATGTTTGTTTCTTGCAAAACCAAAAGACAAGTCTGTCACCAAGAAACTGACAAGTTCCACTGGTGCTTTTCCTATCAATTCTGCATCCTGCATAATCAGCATCAGAAAATCCAGTTAATTCAAATGCTGAATCTTTTGGATACCAGAGACCTACATTTGGACAACTTTTAACATACCTGAGAATCCTTTTTACTAATGTTAGGTGTGACTCTCTAGGGCTCACTTGGAATCTAGCACATATGCATGTAGCAAACATTATGTCAGGTCTACTAGCTGTAAGGTACAGTAAAGAGCCAATCAATGCTCCATATGTTGTCTGATCAACAGGTTTCCCATGTTCATCAGCATCCAATACAATATTGGTAGGCATAGGTGTTTTCATACAAGATGCTTCAGACATACCAAATTTCTTAACCAATTCATTTGCATACTTGGTTTGAGAAATAAAGATGCCTTCAGCATGTTGTTTGACTTGCAATCCTAGGAAGAAGGATAGCTCACCCATGCTACTCATTTCAAATTTAGAATGCATTAGGTTGGAAAACCTTCTGCACAAGATTGAATCAGTAGAACCAAAAATAATATCATCTACATAAATCTGTACTAGTAGGTATGAGACTTATGGATTCTAATGAAAAGAGTTTGGTCTACTCTACCCCTTATAAATTTATTTTCCAGAAGGAAGCATGCTAGGGTCTCATACCATGCTCTAGGAGCTTGCTTGAGACCATATAATGCTTTGTTCAACTTAAAAACATAATCAGGATGGGTTGGAGAGATAAAACCTAGAGGTTGTCTGACATAGACTTCTTCTTTGATATCTCCATTGAGAAATACATTTTTTACATCCATCTGATATACCTTGAATCCTTTGTGTGCTGCATAAGCTAAGAAGATTCTGATGGATTCCAATCTTGTAACTGGTGCAAAAGTCTGGTCATAGCCTATGCCTTCTTCTTGTGAGTATCCTTGAGCAACTAGCCTTGCCTTGTTCCTTACAATTTTTCCTTGATCATCCAATTTGTTTCTGAACACCCACTTTGTTCCAACAATAGAGTGATCCTTAGGCCTTGGCACTAGTTCCCAAACTTTGTTCCTTTCAAATTGATGCAACTCTTCTTGCATTGCAATGATCCAGTGTGGATCTTTCTCTGCATCTTGAATGGATTGAGGTTCAATTTGAGATAGGAAACAAGTGTGCAACAGGTTTTGGTTGATCTGATTTCTGGTTTGCACACCAGCTGAGATGTCTCCAATTACTTGGGAAATTGGATGGTCTCTTGATGTTACTAAATCAACAGGGGGTGTTGATTGTTCACCAACCTGTGTTGTTGTTTCCTCTTGTGGTACAACAACTGGCTCTTCAAGTTGTTTCTCATCAATATGTTGAATGCTTTCTTCATCTTCACTGCTTTCCTCTTTTTGAGTAACCTGTAACCTGTTCAAATCTTCAGCAAGAGAATGTACCTGCAAAGGTTCTATGGTAGAAGTATTCTTCTCCTTGAAAGACATGTTAGATTCATCAAATGATATGTGAACAGATTCCTCAACTTTAAGAGATGATTTATTATAAACCATATAAGCCTTGCTGATCATGGAGTATCCCAGAAACACTTCTTCATCAGCTTTAGCTTGAAATTTTGCTAAATATCTCTTGTCATTGTTATGAATATAACAAATACAGCCAAAAATTTTAAAATAATCAACTTTAGGTTTCTTCCCTTTAAGTAATTCATAGGGAGTCTTGCCCTTTAGTTTATGTATTAAACTTCTGTTCAGCACATAGTTGGAGGTGTTCACTGCCTTTGCCCAAAAAGATAAAGCAAGGTGAGCATCTAACAATAAGGTAGTGGCAGATTCAATAAGAGTTCTATTTTTCCTTTCAGCTACACCATTTTGTTGAGGAGTTCTATGAGCTGAGAAAGTATGTCTGATCCCTTCACTCTGATAGAACTCTTGCATAAGAAGAGAATCAAACTCTATCCCATGATCACTTCTGATCAGGGCAATGTGAGTATTGAACTCAATCTGTATACATTTGAGAAACTCTGTCAAACACTTAAAGTTATCAGACTTCTTCCTCAGAAAGAACACCCATGTGAATCTAGAGAAGTCATCTACAACTACTAAGGTGTAAGATTTCCCTCCTAGGCTTTGTACTGTAATGGGTTCAAAAAGATCCATGTGTAACAGATACAAGATCCTAGGTGAATCACTCTTATTAAGTGATTTGAAACTATTTTTTCTTTGTTTGCCTAATTGACAAGCCCTGCAGAGTCCTTCCTTCTTGTAGGGGCCAGAAGATAGTCCTCTAAAAAGGTTGTCCTTGGATAGCCTAGCAATGGTTCTAAGGTTTAAGTGTCCTAGTCTCTTATGCCATAAAACATTTGGTCTACAAATAGAATTAAACAGGCAAATGTCTACATTTGTTGAAAGAAAATCTACTAAATAGATGTTACCTTTCATTTTACCTGTCAACACAGTTGTGTTGTCCTCTGACTTGATCTTGCATAAGGCTTTGCTGAAAGTCACCTGGTAGCCTTCATCACATAGCTGACTGATACTTATCAAATTGTGCTTCAGTCCTTCCACATAGGCTACCTTCTTGAATGTTACTGTCCCAATCTGAACTGCACCATATCCTTTAGTTTGTCCAAAGTTTGAATCACCAAATATGACTTTGGGTCCAAACTTGGCTTTAAAGGATGTGAGGTTGTCCTTGTTTCCTGTCATGTGCTTTGAGCACCCACTATCCAAGTACCATTGTTGGTTAGATGTTGGATAGGTCTTCACCTGCACATAAAATAATTCACTTATTTTTGACCCAGTTTACCTTGGTCCTAGGTTGATAACCTTTAAACTCAGAAATAAAGGACATCCCAGGTTGACTCTTATAACCTTCAGGATGATATTTCCTTGGAGGTATTATCCATTCAGTATAAGGGTTAAAGCTTTGGGATGAAGGACCCCTAGGATTGGATTTTGATTTGCCCTTGAAAGAGTTTCCAGAGCTCTGATCTCTGTTCGACGATCGTGGAGCTGCGTTCGACGATCTTGGGTCAGATCGTCGAGCTCCGTTCGACGGTCGACTGTGGCAGAGTTCAGGAATTAGAGATCGTCGACCTGAGTTCGACGATTTTGCCTGAGATCGTCGATCTGCGTTCGGCGATCGTCGAGCTCCGTTCGACGATTTCTGCTAGAACTTGGTTTTCTTAGGCAGATCAGAATTCTTCCTAGCTACCTCTACAACTCCCTTCACTTTATCAGAAATAAACTTGATTGGGGTTGTTAGAACTATAGGTTGGCTGGATGAAGCACCTAAGCCCAGTGTACTATTGAATCTGGAGTTCACTGTGCTTGTGATGTCCATCAGCTTGATACTTCTCCCATTAAGGGATTCTTCAAGCTTCTTGGCCTCTGATAGCTCACCTTTCAGTGAAGCTATCTGCTCCCTACAGCACTCCAACTCCTTAGAGAGTTTGAGGTTTTCTGACTTTAAGATACTATATTCAGATAATTGATTTCTGAGAGAAATAATTTCCTTCTCAGATTTTAGTAAGTCTAAACATAATGCTTTAAACTCAGACTTAAAGTCCTCAGAATTGAAATCAAAAGAACTAATTACCTGGTCCTCTTCAAGTTGAGTCTTTGAGTCTGACTCTGACTCTTCTTCATCTGAATTATGTTGAGAGGCATTGATTGCCATCATGCAGAACTCCTTCTCTTCAGCATCATCTTCATCATCACTGGAGCTGGATGAAGCTTCTGATTCTTCTTCAGTTTCACTCCAGGATTCAGCAACAAATCCCTTCCTTGTGTGTTTGTTCTTGCTTGAGGAGGGTTTGTCATTGCCATTTTTCTTGAATTCTTTGTCCTTTCTTCTTTCTTGTCTCTTCTGTCCTTATTTTTGTTTTCTGGACAGTCAGGTACAATGTGCACTGGTTTCCTGCAACCAAAGCAAACAATTTCTTTATTATTTGACTTATCATACCTTGGCTTATCATGCTCTTTGTATGATCTCTTTTTGAAGTCCTTCATGGCCATCTTATAAAATCTTTTGGCCAATAGACTGAGCAGCTCATCATTGCCTGTGACTTTGTCTTCAGGCTGATCTTTAGTTGCTTTGAAGGCTATTGTCTTTTCTTTCCTTGTGGCTGGTGAGGCAGCCTTCTGCTCTTCTTCTCTGTTCTTAATGAGCAGCTCATAAGATTTGAGCTTGCCCAAGAGAGCTTCTGTTGTAATCTCATTCAGACTTCTGGCATCCTTGATTGGTCAGATCCTTGAATCTCAAGTACTTGGGAAGCACATTAGGATTTTATCATTAAGTTCAGTCAATGATATCTCCTTATCCAAGGTCTTCAGTTCATTAACTATCAGACTGAGTCTATTATACATATCTCCAACTGACTCAGCTTCTCCCTTCTTGAAGTTCCCATATTGGGATATGAGGTGACATCTCCTGTCCTTTCTTTAATCAGCTGTTCCTGAGACTATTTCAGACAGCTTATCCCAGATTTCCTTTGCTGAATTACATTCAGCCACTTTTTGAAAAATGTCATCAGACATGGTCTAGGCTAAGATGTTCATAGCCTTTGCATGTGCTACCTTCCACTTCTTGATATCAGCATCTGTTCCTGATGGAGGTGGAACAGCATTTGTGCTTGTGTTCTCTGGAGGTCTTGGACAAACTGTCAAAACAGAATTAAAAATGTCCTCGTCAATAGAATTCATGTATAGTCTAATCCTTGCTTTCCAAAGTGCAAACTTAGACAGATTGCACACTGGAGGTCTGGTGCTAGCATAATCTTTGTTTTGGGCCATGATTTGTGAAGAAATAATCTAATAACAAAATCTACAACAAGCAGATCTAACTAGGGATCTTGGGGTTCAGGTGTTAGCATGTGCAACCACCAAGGTATGGTATGTTTAACCAACCTCGCTGTGATACCAATTGAAAGTGCAAGCTAGATCTGATATACTCTAGAGGGGGGTGAATAGAGTATGGTGCTTAAAAACATTTTACAACAGTTGTTGTAATCTGAGTGAACATGGAAGCAAATAGCAAATCTAAACACAACAACTATCTAATTACAATCTACAAAAGAAACTAATCACAGATCACAGACCAATCACAGGCAGAAACAAAAATAAAGATAAGCAAGCCAAAAGACACAAGGAGCTATAGTGGTTCCCCTAAACTTGGGTACATCCACTCTTCTACCACCCTAGGTAGGAATCCACTGCAGGATGAGTTGATCAGGTGTCCTGTGCACCAATGAGCTTTTGATAAGGTGCTCAAAACCCCAATCAGATTTTTTGATTAGGTGTCTTGCCACCAATGAGTTTTTGATAAGGTGCTCAAAAACAAGCACAAATTTTTGAAGGGAGTTTGAAAAACCCTTTACAGAGATGGGGATAAGAGAGTGATGGAAGTCTTCTCTTTCTCAAAGCAGCTGAGAAGACTATGTGGATATTGATGTTGTCAAAGCTCCGCCTGAGTTCTTGAGATGTTCAGGAAACGAAGCTTTGTTGTAGGGTGATAGACCTTCAGAAAGTTGATCTCCAGCAATGGATGATTTCAACAACAGCTGAAATATGAGGTGTCTGGAGTCTTGAATGATGATGGCCTTGAACACTTGAATCAAAAGGGATCTGAAGATTTCAGATTTGTTGATCTCCTTTTGGTGATGGTGTTCTGGTGAATTCTTTTAGATAGAGAATGTCTACAGCTTTCTTTCTTTTTCTCTTGAGAGATTGTTGTTGAGAAAGATGTTGTTCCAGAGAAAAGTTATAGCAGAGAATATTTTTCTCTTCTTCTTCTTGTGCACTCTCTGCAGATGCTATCAGAATTCAAAAATCTTATCTTTTATTCTCTTTTTTCTGAATAGAAAATGATCCTCTGTCAAGAATAGTCGTTGCCCTGTCATTAATTGACTTCCTTAATTGCAATTGTCTTCTGGGGGAAAGTCCAAAGAAACATTCCTTAATAATCCCTTGAAACTTGTCCAGAATAAATGAAAACGGCTACAAAATCTTCTGAATTAATTGCTAAGAATAACACCTTAACTGTTCTGAATTTGAATCTTGAAAGTCATTTAACTCTTCAGAAAAACGTCGAACTGAGCTCTACTATCATCGAACTGAGCTCATCGATTTGGACTTAGACAGCAACAGAGATCGTCAATCTAAGCTCAACTATCGTCGAACTGAGCTCAGAGATAGAGAATCAATACTGGAGTCAAGATCGTCGAACTGAGCTCGAAGATCGTCGAATGGAGTTCGACGATTTGTTGAAGTTGAGCTCAGCGATCGTCGAATGGAGTTCGACGATCCGTCGAAGTTGAGCTAGACGATCGTCGATTGGAGTTCGACGATTCGTCGTACTGAGCTCGACGAAATGACTTAGTCTCCAAACTGAAAAACCTTGGTCTTGAGGGCAGCTTCCAAACCTAACTACTAACACTTAGACTCAATTCTAATTGACCTTTAGATCTATACAATGAGGTCAAAAACAGGTTTCCTAAGGACATAGTGATCCTGACCCAAATTAGTAATAGGGTGTTCCAACATAGGCTATCCAAGGACAACCATGTTAGAGGACTACCTTCTGCCCCTACAAGAAGGAAGGACTCTGCAGGGCTTGTCAATTAGGCAAGCAAACTAAAAATAGTTTCAAGTCACTTAATAAGAGTGATTCACCTAGGATTTTGTATCTGTTACACATGGATCGTTTTGGACCCATTACAGTACAAAACTTAGGAGGGAAACCTTACACTTTAGTAGTTGTAGATGACTTCTCTAGATTCACATGGGTGTTTTTTCTAAGGAAGAAGTCTGATAACTTTAAGTGTTTGACAGAGTTTCTCAAATGTATACAGATTGAGTTCAATACTCACATTGCCCTGATCAGAAGTGATCATAGTACAGAGTTTGATTCTCTTCTTATGCAAGAGTTCTGTTAGAGTGAAGGGATCAGGCATACTTTCTCAACTCCTAGAACTGCTCAACAAAATGGGGGTAGCTGAAAGGAAAAATAGAACTCTTATTGAATCTGCCACTACATTATTGTCAGATGCTCACATTCCTCTATCCTTTTGGGCAGAGGCAGTGAACACCTCCAACTATGTGCTGAATAGAAGTTTAATACATAAACTAAAGGGCAAGACTCCCTATGAATTACTCAAAGGGAAGAAACCTAAAGTTGATTATTTTAGAATTTTTGGTTGTATTTGCTATATTCACAATAATGACAAGAGATATTTAGCAAAATTTCAAGCTAAAGCTGATGAAGGAGTGTTTTTGGGATACTCCATGATCAGTAAGGCCTATAGGGTATATAATAAATCATCTCTTAAAATTGAGGAATCTATTCACATATCATTTGATGAATCTAACATGTCTTTCAAGGAGAAGAACACTTCTACCATAGAACCTTTGCAGGTACATCCTCTTGCTGAAGATTTGAACAGGTTACAGATTACTCAAAAAGAGGAAAGCAGTGAAGATGAAGAAAACATTCAACATATTAAAGAGAAACAACTTGAAGAGCCAGTTGTTGTACCACAAGAGAAAACAACAACACAGGTTGGTGAACAATTAACACTCCCTGTTGATTTAGTAACATCAAGAGACCATCCAATTTCCCAAGTAATTGGAGACATCTCAGCTGGTGTGCAAACCAGAAATCAGGTCAACCAAAACATGTTGCACACTTGCTTCCTATCTCAAATTGAACCTCAATCCATTCAAGATGCATAGCAAGATCCACACTAGATCATGACAATGCAAGAAGAGTTGCATCAATTTGAAAGGAACAAAGTTTGGGAACTAGTGCCAAGGCCTAAGGATCACTCCATTGTTGGAACAAAGTGGGTGTTCAGAAACAAATTGGATGATCAAAGAGTAATTGTAAGGAACAAGGCAAGGTTAGTTGCTCAAGGATACTCACAAGAAGAAGGCATAGATTATGACCAGACTTTTGCACCAGTTGCAAGATTGGAAGTCATCAGAATCTTCTTAGCTTATGCAGCACATAAATGTTTCAAAGTATACCAGATGGATGTAAAAAGTGTCTTTCTAAATGGAGATATCAAAGAAGAAGTCTATGTCAGACAACCTACAGGTTTTATCTCTTCAACCCATCCTGATTATGTTTTTAAGTTGAACAAAGCATATATGGTCTCAAGCAAGCTCCTAGAGCATGGTATGAGACCCTAGCATGCTTCCTTTTGGAAAATGAATTTATAAGGGGTAGAGTAGATCAAACTCTTTTCATTAGAACTCATAAGTCACATACCCTACTTGTATAGATTTATGCAGATGATATTATCTTTGGTTCTACTAATTCAAATTTGTGCAGAAGGTTCTCCAACCTAATGCATTCTAAATTTGAAATGAGTAGCATGGGTGAGCTATCCTTCTTTCTAGGATTGCAAGTCAAACAACATGCTGAAGGCATCTTTATTTCTCAAACCAAGTATGCAAATGAATTGGTTAAGAAATTTGGTATGTCTGAAGCATCTTGTATGAAAACACCTATGTCTACCAATGCTGTATTGGATGCTGATGAACATGGGAAACCTGTTGATCAGACAACATATAGAGCAATGATTGGCTCTTTACTGTACCTTACAGCTAGTAGACCTGACATAATGTTTGCTACATGCATATGTGCTAGATTCCAAGTAAGCCCTAGAGAGTCACACCTAATATTAGTAAAAAGGATTCTCAGGTATGTTAAAAGTTGTCCAAATCTAGGTCTCTGGTATCCAAAAGATTCAGCATTTGAATTAACTGGATTTTCTGATGCTGATTATGCTGGATGCAGAATTGACAGGAAAAGCACCAGTGGAACTTGTCAGTTTCTTGGTGACAGACTTGTCTCTTGGTTTTGCAAGAAACAAACATCTGTGTCAACTTCAACTATTGAAGCTGAATATATGGTTGTAGGTAGTTGTTCACAAATATTGTGGATTCAAAACCAACTCCTAGACTATGGCTACAACTTAGAGAAGTCTAAAATCTTTTGTGATAACACCAGTGCTATTTCTATAGCTCAAAATCCAGTCTTCCATAGTAGGACAAAACACATAGAAATTAGGCATCACGTTTTAAGGGATAATGTTGAGAAGAATAAAATTGAACTTCAATATATCCCAATTGATTTACAAAGGGGAGATATTTTCACCAAACCCTTGAATGAAAAGAAACACACATTCTTCCTAAATCAGTTAGGAATGTTAGATGGAGGAAGTTTAAAATAATATCCAAGATTTTAAAACTTTAAAAATTGACCAAGACTAGGCAAACATCTTGATTTTTCTAGTGTCTAGAGTGTATTTCTGATCTCTGAACTGCGCTCGACGATTTTCCCCCAGATCGTCGAACGGAGATCGACGCTTTCCGAAATCGTCGACCAGAGTTCAGCGCTTCTCAGATAGTGTTCAACTATCTCTCCAGGTCAACGATCGTCGAACGGCGCTCGACGATGTTGTTTTCTGAACTATCGTCGACCGCAGTTCGACACTCTCCAATATCGTCGAACGGAGATCGACGATATTGAAGACCCTTCAGATTCCTTTAGAAGCCCCGATCGTCGAACTGAGTTCAACGATCTTTCCTTTTCTGCTTCAAACCCCTAATATAAAATTCATTTTTCGGCCGTCGTTCTCCTTTTGCGCTTTCAATCTCTCTGCAAAAATTATCTTTCCCTCCAAACATCTCTACACTTGGTCGTTTTGTTTGTTGATTTTTGCAGGTAACAATGGCCGTCTCAGTTGCCATTCTAGCCGCAATGAAGTTTGATGTCGGATTTGATATAGACATGGATTCGTTCAACACCAGTGATCAGATTTTCCAAGACATTCTGGAACTGTTCAAGGAGCAAAAATTAGCTACTAACATGTCCACCAGAATCAAACTGCCTACAGATGAAATTAAGGAGTGGGTGTATACTGCCCACAATCAGGACCAAAATACAGTGGTTGGTTCAATTTCTGGAACTCAGGTACCTCTGACACCTACTATTCTGACAGAGGTTTTTCAATTAAATTCTGGAAGAGATTCTGTTGAATTGTCTGGAGAGGAATTTTCTGATTTACTTGCTAGAATGGGTCATTCTGATGCAAACCCTAGCAAGCTGCTGAAAAAGAACTTAGCTGTTGAATACAAGTTTTTGGCTGATGTAGTGGGAAAGGTTCTGTTGGCCAAGCATTCAGCACATAATACCATCTCCAAGTATCTGTTGTGCTTGATGGGTGCCATTGTGGATAAGAAACAGTTAAACTGGGGAGAGATCTTCTTTGATCTGATTAAGAAGAAAATAAATAAGAATTTTGTTAATTATGGAAGGATTCTAGGGTTGTTTCTCCATAACATATGTCCTGCCCTGCTAGTCTCCTCTGGGATGCATATCAATCCCTCAAAGAGGCTGTCCTGTGCCTTGTTTGGCAAATGGGACGGACAGATAATGAAGCCCAGCAGGCCCTCTACAAGCACAACTTTAGGCACAAGGACTGTAATAGTCTCTTCCCCTCAAGTCTCTGCCCCTGCAGAAGACTTGTCTGCTGCTTCTTCTCCTCCTCCAACTCTTATCTCCTCTCCACCAGTCACCTCCACCATTCAAACTTCATCCACCATCATTATTTCAAGCTCATCTCCTATATCAATTCCATTTCCAATCCCAACTCTTCCAATAACAGAAGAAATCTTCCATCCATTACATCACTACCCTCACCCAGACATTGACACATCATCCCACATTCCATCTTTCACACTTCTAGATGATTCCTTCATGGATGACTCACCTTCATCCCGTCCTGATCTACCCTCTACATCCACATCATATCAACAGCTTCTACAAGATATCATTGATCAACCCTCCTTCACACCTTCTATCTCCATATCACTGTCTTCCATTTTCACAATCCCCACACCTCAACCTTCACTTCTACCATTCACCAGCTCTCCACCAACATCACTAGTTGCTCCACCATCCCTCTCTACCTCTGCTCAAGTCCCTACTGAGCATGTAGATATTCCTACCTTAGATGACAAACTATATGAACTGATAGCTCCCAGGCTCTCACTTCTGTTGGAGACCTCCTTGGCTCCACTCTTAAAGTCAGTTGCAGACTTATCTGTCAGGCTCTCTTCCATCTTTCCTCCTCAGGCAATCCCTTCATTTGGGTGCCTTGATCCAGCTCTCTCTGAATCTAGGCAGGGGGAGATGCCTCATGAAGATGTTAGATTGCCTGCTGCTGCCATTTCTTCAGTCCATGCTGCTGCTGCTGATGTTATTTCAACTCAAGCTCCAGTTTCAACATCACCACAGGTTGCAGTCTTCTCAGTGGACCTTAGGTCCTTATTATCAGATTTTGATTCAATATATTTCAGCTGTCTTCCAGTAAGCACTGCAGTCCAGCCATCAGAATACCTCTCCAAGGCCATTATGCCCTTCTCAAGCTGTGATACCAGCCTAATTAGCTCCTATATAACCTTCCTATATACTGCTGAGCCTTCTGTTTCCATTGCTCTTACTGTTGTTACTCCTGCTGACAATAATGCTGCTAGTTTTGTTGATGCTGCACCTGCTGCTGTCAGTGATGATACTGCTGATGAGTTAATCTCTAAGGATATACATATGACAGAGGCATATGACTTTGAGCCTGTCACTGCTGATGTTACCCCTGCTAATGTTGTTGTATCTGAAAATATTTTCTCTGAATCTGTTGCTGCCCCAGTTGCTGCTGTTACTACTGCTACTATATCTTCTGAAAGTATTGCTCCTGAAAGTACTCTATCTGTTGTATCTGCTGCTGCTAGAACTGCTGTCACCACTGTCTCATCTGCTCCAACCCAACTTCAAAAAGACTATCTGAAAAAATTGATGTTTTATATGATGAGCAAAGATCTGAAAGTGATGAATATAGGACTGATTCTGATGAGTCATCAGCCACTATAGCCAGGAAAAGAAAGGCAAGGAGCAA
Organism: Platanthera guangdongensis; assembly: GCA_039583875.1. Classification (NCBI taxonomy): domain Eukaryota; kingdom Viridiplantae; phylum Streptophyta; class Magnoliopsida; order Asparagales; family Orchidaceae; genus Platanthera; species Platanthera guangdongensis. The sequence goes on along the minus strand of CM077166.1, from coordinate 100,115,570 downwards.
GGCTATGAAAAGAGTTCCCCCAGCCAAAGTTAAAGATACAAATGACATACCTTATTACATTCTTCATGACTGCCCCATCACTAAACATTGGATGCAATATTCCAAGAATCAATTAAAAGCCATGAAGAAGAAAAGGAAATATGAAAAAGGATCTTCTCAGTTTCATCATCCTCATCTTCCTCCACCACCTCCTCCTGATGCAGGTGCAGGTGGAAGCTCAGCTGCTCATTCCTCTGCTAGAAGTCAAACCCCCTATCAGCCTCATGGAAGATCTCAATATAGGGGAAGTCAATCCAGAGGTTCTCAATCAAGTAGAGGAATGAAAGAAATGGTACCTAAACACCTAGAGGGGGGGTGAATAGGTGACCTAATCCTTTTCTAACTTTGTTGGCAGCCAAACAGTTATATCACAGATTTCTAACTATTTTATTACAGCAATCAGCAATAATCAAACAACCACAGATCATCCACAGCACAAACACAGCACAGCACACAGTGTTTTATAGTGGTTCCCCAAGATATGGGTACATCCATTTTCCCCCTTCGCCTATCTAGCAGTGTACTAGATTCGGCCTAACTTCTCCACTGTCTCAGAACCCAAATTGGTTCCTACCTCAGGCCCAAAGCCTTACACTCAGCTTTATTCCAAAGCGTACACTCAGCCAATCAAGGCCTACACTCAGCCAATCCAAGGCCTACACTTAGAGATCTATATCTCCTACACTCAGGCTAACAAGCCCTACCTCAGCCTTTATAAATATAGGCTTACAATCACTCAGATCCAATGGATCCTACAAGTTACAAATGTAATACAGATTATAACTCTACAACTCAGAATTACAGGAGGGGAGTTGAGAGATTCTTGATGAGTTCTTGGAAGAACTCAGCTGGATTCACCCTGACTTAGCTTTCTTCAAAGCTTCTTGAGTAGAACTGAATAAGGCTGAATCCTCTGCAGTTGTTCCTTGACCTCTGCCTCTTAAGATCCAGAATTGATTCTGAATCCTTCTTCTCAGCCTAGTTCCTGAGGCTGATTTCTTGAAAGGAGCCCTCTCTCTCCAACTTCTTAGATCTGCAGATGGAATGCAAGATCTTCTTGTGTTTATTACTCTGTGTATCACTTTACAGATTACTTGAATAATCTGATCAATTACTTTAATTATTCTCACTACTATATCAACAACTGTTTCTGTAAACTGTGGGTGCCTATTTATAGGCTTTCTTCATGGTAACCGGCTGGTCCGGTTCATAACTGACTTCTGACATCTCTGACAGTTGCTGAAGACCGGCTGGATCGGCAGCTGTCATGTCAATCAGTCACTTCTTGAAAATCTCTAATTGTTTATAAGTGTCGAGACTTTCTGTCTTTAAGTGTCGACACTTATAGTCCAAGTGTTGACACATGTTGTATAAGTGTCGACACAAGTCTACAAGGTGTCGACACAATTCCTTGTATGTCTCGACACAGATTCTTCTGCATGTGTCGACACTAAAATTGAGTGTCGACACAAATACTTGTTCTTTTAGCTTTTGCTGAATTCTTCTATGTGTAGACACAACTTCTTGTGTTGAATCTGTCAAGTGTCGACACTGCTTCTTGGTGTCGACACATAGTCTTCTATCTTGAATCTTGCTGAGTGTCGACACAGCTCCTTGTGTCGACACACCTTCTTGTTGTTGAGACTTCAGCTGAGTGTCGACACATTCCTTTAGTGTCGACACTTGTACTTAGAATAATTTGCTGCTCTTTCTGTTCTTTGCTAAGTGTTGACACAGCTCCTTGTGTCGACACTTTCTTCAAGTGTTGAGTCTTTAGCTAAGTGTCGACACATTGTGCTGGGTGTCGATACTTACTTCAAGTGTTGACTCTTCTGATAGTGTGTCGACACATTGTGCTGAGTGTCGACACATTCTTCAAATGCTGACTCTTCAGCATAGTGTTGACACATTGTGTTGAGTGTCGACACATGTACTTAGACTCTGCAGACTTTTGCTGAGTGTCGACACAGCTCCAAGTGTCGACACTTTCTGGTGTAGACACTGCTTCACTGGGTGTCGACACAGCTCCTTGTGTCGATACTTTCTGTCTGCACTTTTCTTTACTGAGTGTCGACACAGCTCCAAGTGTCGACACTTTCTGTCTGGTGTCGACTCTGCATCCCAGGTGTCGACACAATGACTCCAAGTGTCGACACTGCTTGTCTGGGTGTCGACACAAGCTTTCTTAAGTGTCGACACTTTCCCTCTGGGTGTCGACACATGGACTTGGAAACTTTTTGCTTCAGTCCAGTGATTTCTTAACCTGCACAAGTAACTCAAACATACATCAAATACATTATGATGTATATCATTGAGTTGGGTCAGGCTTCTTCAAATCAGGTACATTTGACCAATGTACCCAACAATCTCCCCCTATTTGGAGAAGTCATAACCCTTAGTTAATGATATACACCATTCATGATTAAAAATTACAAAATGATGTAAAGCAGATTATAATCAGCAGGGTTAACATGAACATGTAAAACTTCATACATATACACATTCAACATTGCAGAATGAACAAGAAATAGACACATACTCAGAACAATCATGAAAATATATTTATCATAAATTGTTCTAACATTTTTCTAATACATCTTTAATGATTTACAAAAATGTTTCTCATACAAAAGATTACAACAATCTTCAAATTAATTCCTAATCTATTTCTGATCAGGTTCTTTGATAATAATTCCTTTGCCAGATTTGACTTTAGAGTTGACAGCAGCAGCAGCAGTAGGCTCAGCATCAGCAGGCTTCTTGCCTTTTGAGTCCTTCTTCTTTTGTTCTTCAGCCTTGATTTTCTGTCTCTCAAAATAGTGGTATGGCTTGGGGAAGTACTTGCTAGGCTCCACAGCTGTAGGAGGTAGCTTTCCCATCTTAGCCTTCCTTTTGTGCTGAACAATGGCTTCTTGCCTGATCTCATGCTTCCTCCATTCTGCTTCAGAGAACCACTTGTTTCTATCAGTAGTGTTGTCTTTAGCAGCTTTCCAGGCAGTTAGAATTATGTTTCTAGAGGTAGGGCTCCATTGTTCAAAGTCTGGCTTTAGTTCAGCTTGTTCCCTAAACCTCTTCTTTGACAACATTGCCTCTTCTTCTTTGTCTAAGGCCTCTTGCATAGCTGCTGTTATAGGTTGAACAACCTTTTCTAAATGGACATTGTCCTTGCCCTCAGATGGGCTATACATTGTGCTCACCTCTGCTTGAATCATTTCAAAATTTGGAGGTGGATAAATGACTTGAGCTACTTCTTGTGGCTCACCTCCAAAATATGCAGGGTTCAGTCCAGATTCAGCAACTTCGTTGTCATCACACAGGGGAGGATATCCAAGTGTAGCCCTGATGGAATTGGATATCCACTTAGCATGTTCAGAACTGGCCTTGACTAACACTCTCTCCCCCTTTATGACTTCTTGGGCAACATGATCTCTTACATCATCCTTTTGGAACCTTATCTGGCTGTCCAAATATCTGATCCCCTCTTTAAAGAATGGTTTTAGCTTTGTAAGTTGTTCAGAGATTGCTTTCTGGGAATCTTGTATTGCAGTTTTGACAGCAGTAATCTCAGCTTGAAATATTTTATCAAAGTCAGCCTTTGCAGCAGCAGCAGATGTAGAAGGTTCAGCAGACTTATTCTTCAATTCAGTGACTATAGCATTGTGGGAGGCAGTCAAATTATCATTCATTCTTAATTGATTCTCCAGCACATATCCTTGTTTTAATGATATATCATCTACCTGAGTCTTGATCTTCTCCTGGTGAGTTGCTAAATAGACTACTGCATTCCCACCTTTGTGGAAGCAGTCAGTCATTTCTTTCTTGTTCAGGTTCATCTCAAATCTTATTGATTTTATATCTTGAGCTAAATCAAATTGTAAAGACTTTTGTCCTTCATCAATATACGTCTCTATGGCGTTCCTGTGCTCATCCAGCTTGATTTGCATGGCTACCATTAAGGCACTGTAATCAGGTGATGGAGCTTGTGTGACTAAGGATTGTTGAGCAACAGTTTGTAGAGCCTTCTTGTAGCTCTGACTTCTTCTTTTGAATACAAACAATTTCTTCTTCTTGGCCCTAGCACTTTCCTCATCTTCAGAGGCAGAGGTGCTGGCAATATCAACTCTATTCTTAGGGCTCTCAGGCCTCTCAGTTTGCACAGCAGGTGCTTGCTCAGTTTCCAGCCTAATAGGCTCTTCCAGAACTTCCATGTGCTCCCCCTCAGCAGCAGCATTCTTATCTTCAGCAGCAGCATTCTTGTCCATGTCAAAATCATCTTGATCTAGATTTAGAAACAAATCTTCCATTGTATATTCATGAGGGGATGGAGCTGGAGATAGTCTTTGTTCTGCATCCACTGACTCAGGTACCACTACTTGTTCAGCAGATTTGTCTTCTAGAACAACATCTGGAACTTGTTTGTCTAGCTGAGTTTGTTGATGGACATCAGACAAATTAGCATCTTCTATAATATAGTCTAAAGTTTTTAAGTCAGTGAGTACCTCTTGGATAATGATGGTGGCTTGCTCACTGTCCAGAGTAGATGATTCTTCTACTACTGGAAGCTCCCCCTGGCTGTGATCCCTATGGATGGGGCTAGCTTGAGGCATCTCCCCCTGGATCCCAGCTACATCTTGAGGAGCAGGAGTCTTTACCACTGTCTCTTCCTCCTGATCATCAGGTGTGAACACCACCTGTTCTTCACTTTCAGAACTGCTGGAGGACTCTTGTGCCACAGCAGCAGTTTTTCTCTTCTTCCTGGGAGGAGTGATTTTCTCAGTAACTTGCTTCTCAGGGGTAGGCATATCCTTTGACAGCACCCTTTCCCACCTAGACAAGATCCTCATATCCATCTTTCTCATATGATTGATCTTGCTTCCAGCAGCTGTGCTCATTACCTCTGGTATTGTACTAGCCAGGTAGAGACTTATAATTCTGCCCAGATTGGGCTTCTTCAGACTTTCCTTGATCTTCTCATAGATTACCATTGACCAATCTGTTCTTAGGGTGAAGATAATTCTTGTCATGACATTGAACATTGAGGCTGACACCCTGTCATGCCCTCCAGGCTTACTGAGAATGACCTTTCCCACAATTTCAGACAGAAATTTTCCTTGACTGTTCATGCCTTTCCTGTTAAAGACAGAACCTATCTTCAGCTTTGGATCAAGTCCACACCAGGTAAGAGCTTCCTTGGTCTTGGATGTTGAAACTTCTTCTTCATCTTGAGTCTTAGGTAGCTGGAGTACCTTCCTCAGACTTTTTGGTGAGACCTTGACTTTGGATCCATGCACTCTGGATTTGATTCTATATCCAGAGTCATCAACTGTAGCTCCAGTAAGGAATTCAAGAACTTCCTTCTTCCAAATCTTGGTTGGTTCTGAAACCAAATATTCTAGTCCTGAATCACTGACTAGGGTTACTACCAATTGGATTTCTTGATCTCCATCATCGAACGCGCCGCGCACAAGTTCATAGCCTTCGTTAACGTTCTCCTCGAGCTTGGGAGCCATTAGGGTTTGGAGAATTAGTCTTTAGAAGAGAGAAATGTCGACACAGGAGTTTTGGTCTCGAAACTTTGAAAGTGTGTCGACAAACACAGACAGAACCCTATTTATACCTGTCGAATTTTGAAGATGAACAGGCGGGACAGCAAGCTAAACATGTGTCGACACTGGCAATAAGTGTCGACACTGACTTATAATGTCTTGACACATATGTGTCGACACAAGTTTAGTCAACAGATTTTATGTGTCGACACTTGGTTATGTGTCGACACAACATAACTCGACACATTGTCGAGACTTTACTTAGAAAAAAAATTCTGAGTAAAACATAAGTGTCGACACCATATTGGATGTGTCGACACCTATTTGTCATGTGTCGACACTAACATTCTGAAGTGTCGACACCGACATCCTAGATGTGTCGACACCTTTTTCCTGAAGTGTCGACACTACTATTCTGTGTCGGCATAGACTTGTCTATGTGTCGACACCTTTTTACTTAGTCAATTTTCTAGTTCTGTAAACTTAGTCTAAGTTGATCATTCCTAGTTCAATTTTGAATCTATTGAACTTAGCTTCTTCTAGTGGCTTAGTAAACATATCAGCTATTTGTTCATCTGTTTTAACATATTCAAGTACAATATCATTTCTTTCTACATGTTCCCTAAGAAAGTGATATTTAATTTCAATATGTTTTGTCCTACTATGAGATACAGGGTTATTAGCTATTGAAATAGCACTAGTAGAATCACAGAAAAGTGGAGTTCTACTTACCTGAAATCCATAGTCCTCTAGCTGATGTTTAATCCATAGAAGTTGAGCACAACAACTTCCTGCAGCCACATATTCTGACTCAGCTGTGGAGATAGCCACACTAGTCTGCTTTTTGTTGCTCCATGAAATTAGCCTCCCACCTAGGAATTGACAGGTTCCAGTAGTACTTTTTCTATCCTCTTTGCATCCTACAAAGTTTGCATCTGAATAACCTGTTAGATCAAAATCTCCATTCCTAGGGTACCAGAGGCCTAGATAGGGAGTGCCCTTTAGATATCTCAAAATTCTCTTGACTGCAGTCAAGTGAGACTCTTTAGGGCAGACTTGATACCTGGCACAAACACATGTAGCATACATAATGTCAGGCCTACTTGCAGTCAAGTATAGTAGGGAGCCAACTATCCCTCTATACAAGGTTTCATCTACAGGTTTCCCTGCATCATCCTTGTTAAGAGACATACTTGACCCCATAGGAGTCTTCATGGTACTGGAAGAATCCATACCATATTTCCTTATGAGTTCTAGGGTGAACTTGGACTGACATATGGATAAACCATTTTCAGTCTGTTTAACTTGGAGACCCAAGAAAAACTTCAGCTCTCCCATACTACTCATCTCAAACTGACTTTGCATAAGCTTTGCAAACTTTCTGCAAAGGCTACTTTCAGTAGACCCAAATATAATGTCATCTACATATATTTGGACAAGTATGACTTTGCCTCTAGATTCCCTAAGGAATAGAGTCTTATCTATTTTCCCCCTTGAGAACTTGTTCTCAATGAGAAAACTAGATAGGGTTTCATACCAAGCTCTAGGGGCTTGCTTTAACCCATATAATGCTTTCCTAAGTCTATAGACATAATGAGGTTGAGTTGGATCAACAAAACCTGAAGGCTGCTCCACATAGACTTCTTCTTTCAAATTACCATTTAAGAATGCTGACTTGACATCCATCTGGTAAACCTTGAATCCTTGATAGGTTGCATAGGCCAAGAACATCCTTATGGCCTCCAGTCTGGCTACTGGGGCAAAGGTTTGATCAAAATCAATACCTTCTTCTTGCCTATATCCTTTTGCAACCAGTCTTGCTTTATTCTTTATGATGACCCCTTGTTCATCCATCTTATTTCTGTAGATCCACTTAGTTCCTATTACATTGTGGTCTTTAGGCTTTGGAACCAGCTCCCAAACCTTGCACCTTTTGAACTGATTAAGCTCTTCTTGCATAGCTTCAGTCCATTGTGGATCTTGTATAGCTTCTTCAAATTTCTTAGGTTCAACTTGAGACAAAAAGCTGGAGTAGATTGCTGCATTCATGTATCTGCTCCTGGTTTGAACTCCTTGTCTTGGATCTCCAATAATCAGCTCTACTGGATGATCTCTAAGATGCCTGTGGGCTGGAGGCATCCTAGCTTCAGGTTGAACCTCTCCAGCATCTGCATCATGCTGTATACCTTGGATTTCTTCAGCTATTGGCACATGTAGTTCTCCCCCTGGACAACAGCTACTCTCCTCAACTTGCTGTCTTGCAGCTGGTACTTCTTCTATAGTAAGCTTGTCCAATTTCTTTGTCAAACCTGTGGGGCTGCATACATTGCTAGACAACTCATTGTTAATTAGTTTTGTCTCATCAAAAACTACATGCACTGATTCTTCTACAACTTGTGTAGTCAAGTTGTAGACTCTATAAGCCTTACTATTATTGTTGTACCCAACAAATATTCCCTCTTGGGACTTGGCAGCAAACTTTGTTAAGTAAGACTTCCCATTGTTAAGTATGAAGCATTTACAACCAAAGATCCTAAAATAGGATAGATTTGGTTTCCTGCCTTTCACTACTTCATAGGGGGTCTTGTTTAGCCTTTTAGTGATGGTAGCCCTATTTATCACATGGCATGCAGTGTTAACTGCTTCAGCCCAATAATACTCTGGCATTGATGTATCACTAAGTAGGGTTCTACCAGCCTCTATCAAGGTCCTATTCTTCCTTTCAGCAATGCCATTTTGCTGAGGTGTTCTAGGTGAAGAGAATTCTTGAAATATCTCAAAGTCTTCACATAGTTTTGTCATGCTTTCAGACTGAAACTCAGTACCATGGTCACTTCTAATATTGACCACAGTACTATTTAGTTCATTCTGAATTTGCTTGACAAAGCTGTAGAAGACACTAGGTGTTTCAGATTTCTGCCTTAAGAAGAACACCCAGGAAAACCTTGAGTAGTCATCAACAACTACAAAGGTATAGACCTTCCTACCTAAGCTGTGAACTGGCATTGAACCAAGTAGATCCATATGCAAGAGGTATAAACACCTCACAGCATCTTTGTTATCTATGCTTCTAAAGGTGGATTTAGTCTGCTTGCCCTTTTGACAAGCTGAGCAAATACCATCTTTGACACACTTAACTTGAGGACCATTCCTCACTAACTCTTTGCTAAAGAGTTTGCTAATAGTCTTGTAGTTAAGATGAGCTAGCCTCTTGTGCCACTTGACACAATGAGAGACTGTCTCATCAGCTACAAGACAAACAGGAGAACCATTGTTCTCAATCATAATGTCTAGACAGTAGACATTCCTCTTTCTATATCCTGTCAAAATGATCTCTTGATCACTTGACCTCTTGATATGACAACCATTTTTAACAAATGAGATGTCATACCCTACATCACTTAACTGACTTATACTTATAAGGTTGTGTTTCAACCCTTTAACATAAGCCACTTGAGTAATGGTAACAAGGTTTGAAGAAATGTTACCAAACCCTTTGATGATTCCTTTTTCAGAACCACCAAAGGTCACTTTAGGACCATTTTTGATTGGAATATAGTCCTTCAGTAGTCCCCTTGTTCCATTCATATGTCTGGAACATCCACTATCCAAGTACCATGTTGGGGTATGGCCACTTGGATTCACCTGCAAAACAAATTAATGAACCTTAGAACCCAAAGTAATCTTGGGTCCTTGGTGATTGTTAGTTTGCAACTTGACAAAGCTACCTACTGGCTTTCCACCAGGTAACTTGCTACTCACCTTGGCACTGGCATTGTGCCAACAGTCCATTGCAAAATGGCCAATCTTGCCACAGCACCAGCATTCAAACTTGTTGTACCTTTGCTTAGGTACAACCTTTGCTGTCTTGACTACAGCAGGCTTGTTGAATGTTGGGGCTCTGCCCTTGGACTTAAACTTGGACTGCTCAGTCCCTGCAGGTCTAACAAAACCCAGTCCAGCCTTGCCTTTATGATGAACAAATTCATCAATTAAAGGCAGCACTGATTTAGGTTTTGAAAACCTTGCAACAAGCTCTCTCTCTTTCTGAAGATTGATCTCCAGTCTCTTAATTTGATCATTCTTATAAGTGATAGTTCCCATCTGAATCACAGTAATGTGTTTCAGCCTGGCTACCTCATTCAGTTTTTGATCAAATTCCTTCTCAAAGTCTGTTGCAACAGCCTTGAGATCAGCAATCTCCTTTGCCTGACTTTTAGCTAGGGTCTTGCTTTTCTTATAGGCTTGCAACAGTACCTTATATTCATCTATAAGCTGATGAATATCTTCCTCAGACTCAGATATATTCTCATCACTTGATGAAGAAGAATCTGATTCTGAACTAGAACAAGAAACTGAATTTAAACTTGAACTTTGTACCTGACTGGGTCCTGGCTGCTCCAGGATTTTGGTACTCTCAGTCAATGCCATCAGTCCTTGGCACTGGCAGTCTTCTTGTTCATAAATTGACTCCAAGATCTGCATAAATTCTTCTTCTTCTTCTTCAGCAAATAGCCCTATGTAGGCTTCAGCATCAGTATCAATGTCTGAAGAAGAAATATCTGAAAGAGTCTTCTCATTCTTGGCAACAAAAGACTTTTCTTTCTTCCCTTTGAAGTGAGTCTTTTTCCTGTCACTGGATTCTTTTCTTTTCTCAGGATAATCTGCAATAACATGACCCTGTCTATTGCAGCAGTAGCACACAATCTTTGATCCAGTTGCCTTGCTTGTCTTTGTCTTTTTCCTGTCCTTCTTTGAAGGCTTTTTCTCCTGATACAAGACTTCTTTTCCCTTGTAAGTAGATGGTCTGGACCTCCACTGTTTCTTCTTCAGGAATTTCTGAAAGTGTCTAGTGAAGGCAGCAAAGTCTTCATCACTTTCACTGCTTGTAGACTTTGTACTGACAGACTCTTCTGACTCAGATTCAACTACCTCTGGAGGTGGAGTTGATGACTTAGTCCTGCATTTTCTGGGAACTTCTGTCTTGAAAGCAACAGTCCTTTCCTTGTGCTCAGTCCTAGTAGATTTCTCCTCCTCTTTCCTCACTGTCAGCTGCATCTCATATGACAATAACTTGCCAAACAGTGTAGGAGGAGGAATTTCTCCCAACTTTGCCATTTCTCTTATGGCACAGATCTTGGTGTCCCAATCTTTGGTTAGGGACCTTAGGAATTTGTCATTCAGTTCATAGTTGCTGAGCTCTCTTCCATAAGACATGAGTTCATTAACTATTCTATAGAACTTCTTGTAGCATTCAGTGATGCTATCTCCCTTTCCTTGCCTAAAGCTCTCATACTCTTGATTAAGCAAGGACTTCCTATCTTGCCTAACTTCTTCAGATCCTTCCATATACACTATAAGAGTGTCCCACATCTCTTTTGTTGTCTTACAGTGAATTAAGTTCTGAAAAGTGGCATCATCAATGGCACTCACTATTATGTTCTGTGCCCTCTTGTCCATGGTGGCTAGGACAATTTCATCCTTAGTCATCTCAGAGAAATCCTTTGGAGTTCTCTGATTTGCATCTAGAACTGAGATCTTCATGGGCACATAGGGCCCTTCCTTAACTGTGATGTAGATTCTTGGGTCTGAGGCCTCCATAAATAACCTTACCCTCTCTTTCCAGATCCCAAAGATCTCCTTCCTGCATATGGGTAACTTCATGGAACCCAACTCTTTGTGATTCTCATAAGAACCCATGTTTCTTGAAGTTCTTGACTTTCTTGAATCTATTTTTTGACTTAGACTGTTTCTGCCAAACAGGATCTCCTTAGACTGTTAGTCCTTATTTTGAGGAACCTCGCTTTGATACCACTTGAAAGATATGGTACCTAAACACCTAGAGGGGGGGTGAATAGGTGACCTAATCCTTTTCTAACTTTGTTGGCAGCCAAACAGTTATATCACAGATTTCTAACTAGTTTATTACAGTAATCAGCAATAATCAAACAACCACAGATCATCCACAGCACAAACACAGCACAGCACACAGTGTTTTATAGTGGTTCCCCAAGATATGGGTACATCCACTTTCCCCCTTCGCCTATCTAGCAGTGTACTAGATTCGGCCTAACTTCTCCACTGTCTCAGAACCCAAATTGGTTCCTACCTCAGGCCTAAAGCCTTACACTCAGCTTTATCCCAAAGCCTACACCCATCCAATCAAGGCCTACACTCAGCCAATCCAAGGCCTACACTCAGAGATCTATATCTCCTACACTCAGGCTAACAAGCCCTACCCTCAGCCTTTATAAATATAGGCTTACAATCACTCAGATCCAATGGATCCTACAAGTTACAAATGTAATACAGATTATAACTCTACAACTCAGAATTATAGGAGGGGAGTTGAGAGATTCTTGATGAGTTCTTGGAAGAACTCAGCTGGATTCACCCTGACTTAGCTTTCTTCAAAGCTTCTTGAGTAGAACTGAATAAGGCTGAATCCTCTGCAGTTGTTCCTTGACCTCTGCCTCTTAAGATCCAGAATTGATTCTGAATCCTTCTTCTCAGCCTAGTTCCTGAGGCTGATTTCTTGGAAGGAGCCCTCTCTCTCCAACTTCTTAGATTTGCAGATGGAATGCAAGATCTTCTTGTGTTTATTACTCTGTGTATCACTTTACAGATTACTTGAATAATCTGATCAATTACTTTAATTATTCTCACTACTATATCAACAACTGTTTCTGTAAACTGTGGGTGCCTATTTATAGGCTTTCTTCATGGTAACCGGCTGGTCCGGTTCATAACTGACTTCTGACATCTCTGACAGTTGCTGAAGACCGGCTGGATCGGCAGCTGTCATGTCAACCAGTCACTTCTTGAAAATCTCTAACTGTTTATAAGTGTCGAGACTTTCTGTCTTTAAGTGTCGACACTTATAGTCCAAGTGTCGACACATGTTGTATAAGTGTCGACACAAGTCTACAAGGTGTCGACACAATTCCTTGTATGTCTCGACACAGATTCTTCTACATGTGTCGACACTAAAATTGAGTGTCGACACAAATACTTGTTCTTTTAGCTTTTGCTGAATTCTTCTATGTGTCGACACATCTCCTTTGTGTCGACACAACTTCTTGTGTTGAATCTGTCAAGTGTCGACACTGCTTCTTGGTGTCGACACATAGTCTTCTATCTTGAATCTTGCTGAGTGTCGACACAGCTCCTTGTGTCGACACACCTTCTTGTTGTTGAGACTTCAGCTGAGTGTCGACACATTCCTTTAGTGTCGACACTTGTACTTAGAATAATTTGCTGCTCTTTCTGTTCTTTGCTAAGTGTTGACACAGCTCCTTGTATCGACACTTTCTTCAAGTGTTGAGTCTTTAGCTAAGTGTCGACACATTGTGCTGGGTGTCGATACTTACTTCAAGTGTTGACTCTTCTGATAGTGTGTCGACACATTGTGCTGAGTGTCGACACATTCTTCAAATGCTGACTCTTCAGTATAGTGTCGACACATTGTGTTGAGTGTCGACACATGTACTTAGACTCTGCAGACTTTTGCTGAGTGTCGACACAACTCCAAGTGTCGACACTTTCTGGTGTAGACACTGCTTCACTGGGTGTCGACACAGCTCCTTGTGTCGACACTTTCTGTCTGCACTTTTCTTTACTGAGTGTCGACACAGCTCCAAGTGTCGACACTTTCTGTCTGGTGTCGACTCTGCATCCCAGGTGTCGACACAATGACTCCAAGTGTCGACACTGCTTGTCTGGGTGTCGACACAAGCTTTCTTAAGTGTCGACACTTTCCCTCTGGGTGTCGACACATGGACTTGGAAACTTTTTACTTCAGTCCAGTGATTTCTTAACCTGCACAAGTAACTCAAACATACATCAAATACATTATGATGTATATCATTGAGTTGGGTCAGGCTTCTTCAAATCAGGTACATTTGACCAATGTACCCAACAAGGAAATTATAGAGGAAACCAAAGGGAATTCCAAGTCTATTCAAAAGGCTATTCAAGGCAACATTCATACTCAAGGGAAGGACAAGCTTCATCTGATACAACTTCAGGTCCTTTTCCCTACAAACTGAAAGAATTAATCTCATCCAGAGCTCCTCCAGATAATCCTTCCAACAGATATGAACCTCCAGTGCCCTTTGAGGATCCAGAAAATAATCCTACTGCATGGACTGCTAGAATGAAGGAATTAGCTACCCTGGATCAGATCAAGAAAGCTAGAGAGCAAGGCAAGGACACCACCAGCATTACTACATTGTCAGAACAAAGAAAGAAGGAACTTGAAAGATATGCTTCCAGCAAATTTTTTGATTCTGAAAGATACATGGAGCTGCACCCTGAAGCTGTGGTACCAAGGCCTAAACAACAAACTTTTTTAGGTGCAGCTGATGATAGAAGATCCAAAAAGGAAGCTCTTAACCCAAATAGAGAAATTAAACTTATAAAGAGCAAGGAGAATGAATAATTCTGTAAGGTGACAATCATTCTGATTTCTGATTTCTGTCTGAGATATTATATCTGTGATTCTGCAATGTTGTTGTGTGTTATATTTTTGCTTTGTATGTTGTTTTTAATTTCTTAAATTTCTGTAAATAGTAATCCTAACCCAAATAGGGGGAGATTGTTGGAACACCCTATTACTAATTTGGGTCAGGATCACTATGTCTTTAGGAAACCTATTTTGACCTCTTTGTATAGATCTAAAGGTCAATTAGAATTGAGTCTAAGGGTTAGTAGTTAGGTTTGGAAGCTGCCCTCAAGACCAAGGTTTTTCAGTATGGAGACTAAGTCATTTCGTCGAACTCCAATCGACGATCGTTGAGCTCACTTCGACGGATCGTCGAACTCCATTCGACGATCGCTGAGCTCAACTTCAACAAATCATTGAACTCCATTCGACGATCTTCGAGTTCAGTTCAACGATAGTTGAGCTCAGATCGACGATCTCTGTTGTTGTATAAGTCCAAATCGCTGAGCTCAGTTCGACGATAGTAGAGCTCAGTTCGACGTTTTCTGAAGAGTTCAACGACTTTTAAGATTCAAATTCAGAATAGTTAAGGAGTTATTGTCAGCAATTAATTCAGAAGATCTGTAGCCGTTTTCATTTATTCTGGAGCAAGTTTCAAGGAATTATCAAGGAATGTTTCTTTGGACTTTCCCCCAGAAGACAATTGCAATTAAGGAAGTCAATTAATGACAGGCTAACGGCTATTCTGGACAGAGGATCATTTTCTATTCAGAACAAAAGGGATAAAAGACAAGATTTTTGAATTCTGATAGCAATCAAGAAGAAGAGAGTGCACAAGAAGAAGAAGAACAAAATATTCTCTGCTACAACTTTTCTCTAGAACAACATCTTTATCAACAACAATCACTCAAGAGAAAAAGAAAAAGAGCTGTAGACATTCTCTGTCTCAAAAATCAACAAGAACACCACCACCAAAAGGAGATCAACAAATCTGAAATCTTCGGATCCCCTTTGATTCAAGTGTTCAAGGTCATCATCATTCAAGACTCCAGACACCTCACATTTCAACTGTTGCTGAAATCATCATTTGCTGGAGATCAATTTCTGAAGGCCTATCACCCTACTGCAAAGCTTCATTTCCTGAACATCTCAAGAACTTAGGGAGAACTTTGACAACATCACTAGATCCACATAGTCTTCTCAGCTGCTCTGAGAAAGAGAAGACTTTCATCACTCTCTCATCCCCATCTCTGTAAAGGGTTTTTCAAACTCCCTTCAAAAGTTTGTGTGTGGTTTTTGAGCACCTTATCAAAAGCTCATTGGTGGCAATACACCTGATCAAAAAATCTGGTTTGGTTTTTGAGCACCTTATCAAAAGCTCATTGGTGCCCAGGACACCTGATCAACTCATCCTGCAGTGGATTCCTATCTAGGGTGGTAGAAGAGTGGATGTACCCAAGTTTAGGGGAACCACTATAGCTCCTTGTGTCTTCTGGTTGCTTGTCTTTATTTTTGTTTCTGGCTGTGATCTGTGATTAGTTTCTTTTGTAGATTGTGATTAGATAGTTGTTGTGTTTAGATTTACTATTTGCTTCCCTGTTCACTCAGATTACAACAACTGTTGTAACAAGTTTTTAAGCACCATACTCTATTCACACCCCCCCCCCTCTAGAGTATATCAGATCTAGCTTACACTTTCAGGAAGGGTGCGGAGTGTTACTGTGCACTGATTCAGGCTGTTGAGCCTAAGGCCCATGTGTGTGAGGTTCCGATTGTGGCGGAATTTACAAATGTGTTTCCCACGGATCTCCCTAGGCTACCACCCCAGCGGGAGATTGACTTCACGATCGA
The DNA here is from genome assembly GCA_039583875.1 of Platanthera guangdongensis. Taxonomy (NCBI): domain Eukaryota; kingdom Viridiplantae; phylum Streptophyta; class Magnoliopsida; order Asparagales; family Orchidaceae; genus Platanthera; species Platanthera guangdongensis. The sequence continues at coordinate 100,099,691 of CM077166.1, read as the reverse complement.
GTTGGTGCCAGCTGCGAAACCTGTGGCCCGCTCGCCATATCGCGTCGCGCCAAAAGAGATGGCTGAGTTGAAGGTTCAACTACAAGAAATGTTAGAGCAAGGTTATATACGCCCAAGCATGTCACCTTAGAGCGCGCCTGTGCTTTTTGTAAAGAAGAAAGACGATGGGTTGCGGTTGTGTATCGATTACCGTGAACTGAATAAGCTAACTGAGAAGAATAAGTATCTAATACCCCGCATTGATGAGTTATTCGATCAGCTGGTGGGCTCGACCGTCTATTCGAAGTTGGACCTGAAGTCTGGTTATTACCAGTTAAGAATTCGGGAAGGTGACATTCCCAAAACTGCATTTGGAACGCGTTATGGGCACTATGAGTTCACAGTCATGCTATTTGGACTGTGCAATGCGCCCTCGGTGTTTATGGATTTGATGCACCGTATTTTTCGCGAGTACCTGGATCTATTTGTGATCGTGTTCATTGATGACATCCTGGTGTACTCGAAGTCAAAAGCTGAGCATGAGACGCACTTGCGGTTGGTGTTGAACACGTTGAGGCAAAATTAGCTCTATGTCAAGTTCTCGAAGTGCGAGTTTTGGCTATCGTCAGTGGCGTTCCTAGGCCATGTGGTGAGTGGAGCGGGCATTGCAGTGGATCCAGCGAAGATACGGGCCATACAGGAGTGGCCAATGTTGTCTTCCGTGGCCGAGGTCAGGAGTTTCCTTGGACTTACGGGCTACTATAGAAGATTTGTGGAAAACTTCTCGCGGATTGCTTTATTGCTAACCACATTGACGCGAAAAGATCAGAAGTTCGTTTGGACGCCAGAGTGCGCACGAGCTTTTGAACAGCTGAAGATTCGGTTGACCACGGCGTCGGTGTTGTCTTCGCCACGTGGAACCGATGGATTTGTGATTTATAGTGATGCCTCAGGGAGCGGCTTAGGCTGCATTCTTCTGCAGAATGGAAAGGTTATTGCTTATGGCTCACGCCAGCTGAAGGTGCACGAGCGAAATTATCCCGTCCATGACTTGGAACTAGCGGCGGTGATTTTTGCACTCAAGTTGTGGCGACACTACCTTTATGGAGTGAAGGTGGAGATCTATACAGATCATAAGAGCCTAAAGTACCTATTGGAGCAGAAAGATTTGAATATGCGGCAACGAAGGTGGTTGGAGTTTCTTGGGGAGTACACTTTCGAGATGCACTATACGCCCGGGAAGGGGAATGTTGTCGCGGATGCCTTGAGTCGGCGGGTTCCAGCTAGAGCAAATTGGTTACAAAGGCATGATGAACGTCTTATCCAGGAGCGGGAGGCGTTGGAGATTTATTGTGTTGACAAGAATTCCACTGCCACTGCATGTTTGAACTGGACTGAGGTGCAATGTGACCTTGCAGACCGAGTTCGACGGGCAACGGAGTTGGATGAAGATCTTTTACGCTATGTGAATGAAGGGCCAGAGGGCAAATTCACATGGAATGACGGCCTTTTACGAAAAGAGGGTCGTTTGTGCGTCCCGAATGTGGGGAAATTGAGGGAAGAACTGATGTATGAAGCGCATTATACAAAGTATTCCATTCACCTCGGGAGCACGAAGATGTTCAACGATATGAAGAAGCTATTCTGGTGGCCAGGGCTCAAGAAAGATGTTGCCCTTTATGTATCCAAATGCCAAACATGTGCGATGGTGAAGGCAGGATGTCAAAAGCCGGGCGGTTTTTTGAAGTCACTGTCGATCCCAGAATGGAAATTTGATGATATTTCCATGGATTTTGTGCACGGGTTGCCGAGATCGCAGCGAGGAAATGATTCCATTTGGGTGATTGTTGACCGGCTAACGAAAGTGGCACATTTTCTCCCGAATAGGCGGGATGATTCAGTTGAAAGTTTGGCAAAGTTATATGTTGACCAGATTGTACGGCTTCACGGTGTTTCTCGGAGCATCGTCAGTGATCGAGATGGGCGATTCACATCAAATGATTGGAGGCTAGTTCACCGACTGTTGGACACGAAGTTGACTTTCAGTACTGCCTTTCATCCCCAAACGGATGGTCAAACTGAACGTACCAACAGAACAATGGAGGACATGCTCCGAATATGCGCCCTTGACTTCGGAAAGAGATGGAAAGATCATCTCTATATGGTAGAGTTTGCATATAATAACAGCTACCAGGTGAGCATTGGGATGACACCATATGAAGCTCTATATGGAAGGAAGTGTCGTACTCCCTTGGCTTGGGTCGAAGCGGGCAAAGCTCGGGTTTTTAAACCAAATGAGGTTGAGGAAGCAAACTCAACCATACGAACGATTCGAGAGAAGCTACTTATTGCTCAAGATCGACAAGCTAAGTACTACAACGCCAAGCACCGAAACGTGGAATTTGAGGTTGGCGATTGGGTCTACTTGAAGATCAAGCCATTCAAAGGTGTCTCCAGGATTCGACGATTGAAAAAGTTGAGTCCAAGATATTTGGGTCCTTTTGAAGTGGTTGAGCGAGTTGGTGAAGCGGCTTATCGGCTAGCTCTGTCGGCAGACTTGGGTGGATTACATGATGTATTTCACATCTCGGTGCTTCGGAAGGCCGTGAAAGATCCAGCTCAAGTGATCGCGGATGATCGTGTGCCGGTGGAGTATGGGCTAACAACGAGAGTGAGACCCATTCAGATCAAAGATCAAGCTGAGAAATAGTTGCGGAACAAGACGGTCGTCATGGTGAAAGTCCTATGGGACAACTGCGGCCGTGAAGAACTGACATGGGAGCGAGAGCAAACCATGCGAGAAGAGTTCCCCGAGCTGTTTTTGTAATCTGTGGAGAGTAGTGTGTTGTAACATAAAAAGTTGAATGTTATAACATTTTTCTTGCTGGTTACTTATTGCCTTCCTGTGTCGGAATTTCGAGGACGAAATTTCTTGTAGGAGGGGAGGATTGTAACAGCCCAATTTTCTCAGCAGGCAATTTTTGGGTGACACGGCCTCGGACACAGGCGTGTCTCAGGGCGTGTCAAGCTAGAGTCGACGATTTGGTCACGAGGTCGACGAAATTTGGGGTCGACGGTCGTCGAACAGCAGACACGGCCTAAGACACGAGCGTGTCTCAGGGCGTATCGAGGCTGTGTCGACGATCGGCCTGGGTGTCGATGTTTTTGCACTCGATGATGTGTCGAGAGGAGGCACACGGGCGTGTCCCAGGCCGTGTCGTGTGCTCGACGAATTTTTCTCGACGATCGTCGAGTGACAACATGTGATCGTCGAGTGTCGAGAAGTTGAACACGGACTGTGACACGGCCGTGTCACAGGGCGTGTCAATTCGGGTCGACGAACTCAGCGCGATGAATTTTGCGCTAGGGCGTGTCGAAGTGCCGTGTATGAGCACACGGCCTGGGACACGGGCGTGTCACAGGCCGTGTGAAGTCTCGGGTTCTTTTGGGATTATTTTCGCCGATACACACGGCCACCAACACGGGCGTGTCTGAAGGCATGTTGGATGACTCGGCCCATGACACGGGCATGTCCCATGGGCGTGTCACTGGTTTGGATCAGTCGGTTGACCACCGCTTGAGGCACACGGCCTGGGACATGGGCGTGTCACAGGTCGTGTCAGGCAAAAATCAGCTTTTCTGGCATTTTTGTGGCCGTCCATTCCTTCAGCCTGGATCCAATGGCTGAAATGCCTCCCTATTTCCTTAAGGCCGTAAATGAGAAGAGAAATCTCATTTCTCTTATTTGGCTTCTCTTTTTTTATTGCTAGTGAGAGAAAGGGAGAGGAAGAAGGAGGAGGAGGAAAGGGGGCTGATTACCGGTGGTGCTGCAGTTTTCCGACGAGAGCTCCGAGGCCGGTGTTGCGGAGGAAACGTTCTTGTGAGCCATTCAAGCTAGCTTTGAGTTCATGGCACCGAAGCGGTCGTCAAGGGTAACGACTTTTCTTCCTAGCCATGTGAAAGCTTCCTTTTGGCATATATTTGCTATTCCCCCACCAAGAGGTGGCTGATTTTTGGGAGTCTTTTGGGTGATTCATGAAATTCCCTTTGTTGGCATATATATCCGGAATTGGAGTACGGAATAGGCATGCTGTGTGAAGCCCATCTAGACAGGTTGGTCTGAATTGGTGATGTTGCATACGAACCGGAGAAAACTCCGTGATAAACGTGTAGTTTAAGGAGTCAATGGGTTATGCATGTGAAAAGAAGTAGCAGGAAGTACTGGAGTGGTAGCCCAGGAAAATATCCGTGTTATGTTTTTGGGTCCAACCTGTGAATGAGGCACAGGAAGTACTGGTGTGACCAGGAAAGGCCCTTTGTGATGCTTGATGTCGTAGGGTGTCCACCTGTGAAACGAGTAACAGGAAGTACTGACATGATAGCCAGGAAAGACCCCTGACAATTGTGATTTTGCGGTGTCCACCTGTGAAGAGAGTAACAGGAAGTACTGGGATGCCCAGGAAAGACACGCTATTGTGATAAGGAAATGGGTGTAGAGAATACCCAGGCTATGTGCCAAGAACAGGATTGGTGAGACCGACCCGCGCCTTTGATATAGCCATGAGTACGCTGTACTCGGAGAAGGCAAGGCGATTTGAGCAACGGGGGGTGGAGGATCCAACCTGCGCTATGTTCGTCCGACGTGAGACCAAAAGGTGCGGTCTGTTGGAGCGCATAGCAAGAGTCTTAGGCCTGCACGCCATGACACAATGGGGGGCTACGGGCCATCCCGGTATAGTAAGACTATAAAACTCCGGCTGCATGCCATGGAGTAAATGCTCAAGTTACCGTTGGGTGATGACCCTGATACAGTGGTGGGCATGTGATTTGCCAGAACACCAAGAATGTGCCCTGAGTGCACAGATCGTTGGGCCGGGTGGCGAACGGTTGTGATGACATGTGTGTGTGAAAGCACATTTTGATGAGATATATTGTTATGCTGTGATATGATATGCTTGCAGGGAAGATTACCACTGCCCCGAGAAAAGGGGTAGGGTCGTTATAAATTGGTCAGCTGAATGCTGACCGTTGCTTCTGTTTGCCACCGCTGGGTGGATTATCCCTGTACAGGTGCTGGAGAGCCAAGCGGGACGCATAGAGGTTGATGTCCCTGCTACTGTTGCTGCGACTGCTAGCCCTAGAAGGCTTTTGATGTTGAATGTTTGTTATGTTTTCTTTTATTGTGGCCGGCCTGCGCGCCAATAGTTGAAGCCACTGTGTGAAAGCCATGTAAGGCCATAAGGCCAACTTGTGTACAGGTGTAAGACATTCCTATGTGCTATAAAACATAGTGTTTTATTTGTTGGACATTCAAGGGAGGAGTTCACGTTGTAGTGTAGGCTTCCGCTAGAATGCTTTGTGATAGGTGCGATGCGCTACTCTGATATCATCCCGTACCTTCACCGCCTGTTTTGTGATATATACTGTGGGGCCCCGGCCGGACCTTCTAAAATATACCATATGAACGGATGGGGTTGTTACACGCTCGTTGGAGCAGCTACAAAAGCAGAACTGTCCTAGTGGAGTGCGCGTTAAGAGGGGAATGAGCAGTGAGCTAAGTCTTCGTTGAAAAATTATAGAGCACTTTACTCTCTTTTTTTCTCTGTCCTTCAAAATGAAGGTCTGTGGTCCTTTTTATAGTTTTTAAAGATGCGCACACGTAATTGCACCCACTAAACAATGGAACGGGCAAATAGAAATTCATGATTACGATCACCCGGATTTTCAATTTCTGGAATATGATGACCTTTGCCCGGGGCAACTTGGGCAACTCTGGAAGGTTTGACAGAGAGACAATTGCAGTGGCAATGACGATGATGACAACGATGATGACGATGACGACAAGACCCTGTACAGTCGAGGTGAATTGTATTGGCGAGTTAGTTGAGGTCACATGTTATGAATTCTTGTTTTGCTACATGAGTTTTAGGTGAACCCCATCAAGTACGTCTACAAGAGACATAACTTTGTGTCATTTGAAGTTTGTACAACTTCGAATTACGACGAGGTGAACAAATATGCAGACGATCGTTGGATTTGTGCACCAAAAGTACTATAAAAGATATTCAAGGTTGGGATGCCAATAATGTATCCCTCTAAGTCAATGCTACAAATTCATTTATCCAAACAACTTTAGGTTCATTTCAATAGTGACAAACAATTACAAGCATTGTGGCAAATGATAAGAACTGTTTATTTTCACAAGGTGCATTTTGTTGGCATTTCCTTAAACTAATACTTTGCATAAGCTTCTATCACCATGACACATGAATGTGAATCTTATCCTTTATATCTTAAAATTTTGATTATGATAAAAAAGAAGAATATTCAAGCATTCTTGAGTGTAACATAGTTTAACATTTGAGTTTTTTTTGAAGCACATGTATACTTCATTTTTAAGATAACAACTGAGCACGTATACAAAACATTAACAAAAAGAATGTTGCTGCCCTCGGAATATTGTTGCCTGTCGAATATTATCGCCCGACAAATGTGTTTGTAGGTGCAACTCACTGACATGCGAGTGAAGCCCACAAAAGAGCATTTAGCCAAATGAGAAATGCTATTAGTATATATATATAGATAAATAGATAGATAGATATACTTCAATAATTATATAATATAACAACATTAAAATATAAATCACAAATTGATTACTTATGACTCACAAAATGAATAAAATGATTTGTAAGAATTGAAAGTTCATACGAGCAGAAAGTTTGATAACACAACATTGATTAGTGATGTTAGACGTATAAAGTAAATATAATAAATTTAAGACGAACAAAAATACTGCCAAAAATTCGGTGGCAGAACTTGAAGATGGAAAAACAAGTTGCTTTCGACACAGTAGTTCTAAAACAACTAGTTGATGACCTTTATGTTGATTCTAGCGTGTCATAGGAAGTTATGTATTCACATTTAAGGATAAGTGAAAAGAACATATGTTGGGTTTCTCTATGAGGATGGCACAACACTTGTGCACGCAGCGGAAGAATAAAACATCAAGAAAACCCGAAAGAAATGGGATCGGGGCATGATAATTGAATCAAGAAGTTAACATGCAACTAGGCAAGAATTACCTCGGTGGCATTGAGTCACAACTCAACGGAGATGCTCCAAGCTTCGTATTCTTGCTGGTGGCGAGTTCTACGTGAAATTATGTCCACGTCTCTGCAGAAATCCACACGAGCGGGAGAACACCGATCCTTCCGTCGCACGGAAAATCGGGAAAGAGAAAGACCGCACATTGCTTCTCCACGGACTGCTAGGTCCGTGCCAGGAAGAGCAACACCAGCGACGATCGCTGGAGAAGAGCTGGTCGACGGAGCGAGCACGGCGGCGGCGGAACACTTCCGTTGGCGGCGGGATTCGGGATCGGCGGATCGAGCGGAACGGCGGAACGCTTCCGTCGCGAGATTCAGTTCGATCGACTGTCAAAAAGCTTATCACCCGAAAACCCTAAGTGTCCCTTTTATACCGAAGGCATAAATAGACTTAGGTTTAACGCTATCCGCAGACCACCCAAAAATAGGGTTCCAGAATCGACGAGTATCAGTCGGCGAGAATCGGCGATAATCGGCGAGAATCATCAAGCAGATTCGGCGAGAATCAGTCGGCGAGTAACACCTAGGATCGGCGAGAATCATCAAGCAGATTCGGCGAGAATCAGTCGGTGAGTAACACCTAGGATCGGCGAGAATCAGAGTACAATACTCGACGATTCTCGCCGAACGCGGGGTGGACTATACTCGTCGACCGTCGACCTGTGGTCGACGATTCTCGTCGATCGTCGAGAATCAGAGAACCAATTCTCGACGATTCTCGTCGATCGGCGAGAATCAGAGAACCATTCTCGACGATTCTCGTCGACCTTCGGTCGACTATTCATACCAGTCCTCCAAGGCAACATTTGCCCAACCCGACGATCCTTTAAGGCAACACTTTGCCCATAACCCCATTCAGGTCGGTGATTGGTAACCTTTACCAACACAGTCAATCATCCAACTTCTCCACATCTCTTATGTGCGACCCTGCAGGCTCATATCGCGTTGGCAGTGAGATTACATGTTTGATCACTTCCAGATCACCATGGTAACTCCAACAGACTCCCACTTGATCTTGAAAGTATCAAACCAAAAACCTCACAAACAATGAACGGCATCTAGCAATGCATCATTGCTCCCCAAGCAATAAGAGTTCATAACTCATAAGCCTTTATGACTAATGTATCAGCGTTGTCTTTGTCCCTTTGTCCCTTACATCCGGAAAGAACTAGAGACATGGACCGTGTCACCCTCGTAATAGCTCAATCCAAGTTTCTTGATCCAGGACGGACTTCCAGAGAATGGTGAGTCCAATATCACATATTGACTCAACCAAGCATGGCCATGCATTTCTCAGTCCAGTTCCATCAAGGGGCCCATGGATGCAACTCCTGTCATACAGGAGGATAAATCCCATATCTGCTCACACACAAACACCCAAATGATTCGTAACATGCCCAACAACCATCCTTATCATCAACCTTTCTCAAGGAAGACTTTAGATGGCATCAAAGCACGCTCTTCCTCACTTGATGAATGCTGTGACTTCAGGTCAAAGGACCACAACACCATTGTCAATTGAGACCTACTCGTGACACGATTGGATGAAAATCCACAGAGTAGTCTCAGGGTGGGTCTGTCCAGTACAACTTGTTCACTAACAAGTACCCACGTGATGACTTGATATCACAATATCATGACCTGTGAGAACCGGTCATCAGTCAACGCACGTGCTAGCCTACATGTACCATCATCACCCTTAGCTTCTATGATGATACTCGACCAGGGACCTTTTAAGAATGAAGCTTCAAATAAATCATAGGCTCTCACATTCAAGTCATGTACTTGATGTCCTATGGATGCGAACATTCTAAGGGTATCTATTATGTTAACATTTAACTATCATATAGAAAAACTCATAATAAATGAATTTGCCATTAATTGTAAGAGAAAAATTAGGTACACAGTTCATCATATGAACAAATAGCCAACAAAATACAGGTTTACATGCAATCCACAAGATTCTCACTAGAGTTGATCATTTAGGTATCGTATATCCATCGATCTAGTATGACCATCATGCTTTCTCTGCGCGAGAGGCTTTGTCAGTGGATCCACAATATTCTCCTCAGTCGGCACTCTGCAAATGTTTACATCTCCTCGTTCGACAATCTCACGAATAAGATGAAACCGCCGAAGTATGTGCTTGGAGCGCTGATGGGATCTAGGTTCCTTAGATTGTGCAATTGCACCATTGTTATCACAGTAAAGAACTACGGGACCAACAATTCTAGGAACTACATCAAGCTCGCCGATGAATTTCCTAATCCATACAGCCTCCTTCGCCACATTAGCTGCTGCGATATACTCGGCCTATGTTGTAGAATCAGCAACTGTCTCTTGCTTGGAACTCTTCCAGCTCACAGCTCCTCCATTCAGGCAAAACACAAAACCTGACTGAGACTTGGAGTCGTCTCTATCAGTTTGGAAGCTAGCATCTGTGTAACCACTTACAACGAGCTCTTCCTCTCCACCATACACCAAGAATGCATTCTTAGTCCTTCTCAAGTACTTCAGGACATTCTTGACTGCAATCCAGTGACACTCACCGGGGTCTGACTGATACATGCTAGTCATGCTCAAAGCAAATGAGACGTCGGGTCGAGTACATAACATCGCGTACATGATTGATCCAATTGCCGAAGCATATGGAATCAACTTCATGTGGTCCTTATCTTCACAAGACTTTGGACACTGGTCCTTAGAGAGATTCACACCATGAGACATGGGCAAAAATCCTTTCTTGGACTCAAGCATGTTGAACAGCTTCAACACCTTTTCGATGTACGTACTCTGGGTCAAACCCAGCAACTTCTTCGATCTATCTCTATAGATCTTAATACCGAGTATATAAGTCGCTTCACCCAAATCCTTCATTGAAAAGCAGTTCTCTAGGTTGTTCTTAACAACTTTCAGGGTAGGAATGTCATTCCCAATCAACAGTATGTCATCTACATACAATATCAGGAAGATAACAATGCTCCCACTGATTCGCTTGTAAACACAAGGCTCATCTTCATTCTTGATGAAACCAAACTCTTTGATTTTCTCATCAAAACGAAGATTCCAACTTCGAGAGGCCTGTTTCAGTCCATAAATGGACTTATTCAGCTTGCATATTTTAGTGGCTTCATCTGGGGATACAAAACCCTCGGGTTGTGTCATATACACTTCCTCAAGGAGGTTTCCATTAAGGAAAGCCGTTTTGACATCCATCTGCCAGATCTCGTAGTCATAATACGCAGCAACAACAAGCAATATCCTTATGGACTTTACCATGGCAACAGGGGAAAAGGTCTCATCATAGTCAATACCATGAATTTGCTTGAAACCCCTAGCCACCAGTCGCCCTTTGAATGTCTGTACATTCCCATCCATGTGGTCTTCTTCTTGAAGACCCACTTGCACCCTATGGGTCGTACCCCTTCAGGTGGTTCCACCAAGTTCCAAACTTGGTTTGCATACATGGAGTCCATTTTGGATTTCATAGCCTCAAGCCATTTGTCGGAGTCCGGTCCATTCATAGCCTCTTGGTAGGTTGCTGGTTCATCATCATGATCCATAAGCAACACATTACCTATTTGAGACACGAGAAATCCATATCTCTCAGGCTCAAACCTCGGTCTACCAGATCTACGTAGGACTTGTGTTCCTTGAGCAGGTTCTCTAGCTACAACATCTTGTAGTCCTGTCTCAGAATCCAATTTCGGTTCATTCATTACATGTGGTTCTTGAACTTCTTCAAGCTCTACATTTTCAGTCTTTCTTGATAAGAACTCTTTCTCCAAGAAGACACAAGTCCTTGCGACAAACACTTTGCCCTCAGACGGTACGTAAAAGTAATACTCTTTGGTTTCCTTAGGATATCCCACCAGATAACATTTATCCGATTTGGGTTCCAGCTTGTCAGGCATTTGACGTCTCACGTATGGCTCACAGCCCCAAATTTTAATGAACGACATACTAGGATGCTTCCCAGTCCATATCTCATATGGTGTCTTCAGAACCGTTTTCGTTGGAGCGCGATTCAATGTCATTGCAGCAGTCTCTAAAGCAAAACCCCAAAAGGAAACAGGCAAGTCTGCATGACTCATCATCGAACGTACCATGTCTAACAGAGTACGATTTCTCCTCTCAGACACACCATTATGTTGTGGTGTTCTAGGTGGAGTGAGCTGTGATACAATACCACACTCTTTCAGATGATCACGGAACTTATGACTCAGGTATTCGCCACCTCGATCAGATCGGAGTGCTTTAACCCTTTTACCCAACTGGTTTTCTACTTCATTCTTGAACTCTTTGAACTTTTCAAAGGTCTCAGATTTGCACTTCATAAGATATACATATCCGTATCTACTGAAATCATCAATAAATGTAACAAAGTAGAAATACCCACCTCTAGCCATGGAACTCATGGGTCCGCATACATCACTATGTACAACACCCAAGAGATCCTCAGCACTCTCAGTATAACCAGTGAAAGGAGCTTTAGTCATCTTGCCTAACAAACAAGACTCGCATCGCTCAAATGATTCATAATCAAATGAGTCCAAAAGTCCATCTCTATGGAGTTTGGATATGCGCTTCTCGTTGATATGGCCCAAACGACAATGCCATAGAAATGTAGGGTTCGATTCATTCGTTCTTAGTCTTTTATTATTTTATACATTACAGATCAGATGGTCCAAGTTCAAAACATAAAGACCATTAAACAATTGGGCTACAGCATAACAAACATCATTCTTAAATATAGAACAACAGTTGTTCTTAATTATAAAAGAAAATCCAATCATGTCCAAACATGAAATAGATATAATGTTTCTAGTTATGGCCGGAACAAAATAACAATTATCTAGTTCTATTATAAGACCACTGGGCAAAGAAAGACGGTAAACCCCTACGGTTACAGCAGCAACTCTTGCTCCATTGCCGACGCGGAGGTCCACCTCCCCTTTACTCAGCAATCTTCTCCTTCCCAATTCCTGCACATTTGTACAAATGTGAGAACCACATCTGGTATCCAATACCCAAGATGAAGGAGCAGAAAGGTTTATCTCTATAACGTAAACATTTGAAGCGGAAGTCATACCTCCCTTCAATTTCTGCAGACCCTCAATGTACGAAGGACAGTTCCTCCTCCAATGACCAGCCTTGTCACAGTGGTGGCATTTCCCTTTCTTCACCGTGCTTTTCTTTTTCATCAGTGCTGAAGACTTGGGCTCAAGGTATGACTTAGGTCCCACCTTCATCTTCTTAGAGCCCTTGCCCTTGCCCTTGCCCTTATGCACCATCAGTATGGGGCTGGCAGGCTTGGCCTTCTTCATATTGATTTCGGCAGTTCTCAACATGCCTAGGAGTTCAGGCAGTATCTTGTCTATTTCATTCATGTTGTAGTTCAAGACGAACTGCTCATAACTGTCCAGCAACGATTGCAGGATCAGATCTGTGGCCAACTCTTGACCAAGAGGAAAACCCAGCCTTTCAAGGTTCTCTATATACCCAATCATCTTGAGTACGTGAGTCCCTACTGAGTCTCGAACTCCCATCTTGCACTGAAACAACACTTTTGTGACGTCGAACCTCTCTTGACGAGCCTGCCCTTGAAACATTTTCTTGAGATGCTCGTCAATCTCCTTGCACCCCATGTTCTCATGTTACTTCTGAAGCTCAGAGTTCATAGTGGCAAGCATAAGGCATTCGACATCTAAAGCGTCATCAGTATACTTCTTATAAGTATCCTTCTCAGCACTAGAAGAGTTCCCGGTCGGCACCTCGGGGGCTTCTTCTTCCAAGACATAGAGATTTCGCTCTTGCCTGAGAACAATTCTCAGGTTCCTATACCAGTCCATGTAATTAGTCCCACTGAGCTTATCCTTCTCAAGGATGGCTCTCAGAGACAAAGTGGAGTGTGAAACACTTGCCATGGAATTCTACAAGAATTTATGCAGAATAAAATCAGTACCAAAATTTCAAATACAATTTATTTTAATTTGGACTTCAATTAAAACACTCCCACTATTTTATTCGAAATGATAGCACTCACTAACAATTCGGAGAGTTCATGCGAGCTACTCTCTTAGTGGACAAGATCCGTATTTCACCAACACAGTGAGTCAGCTTTGGCTTTCCTCTCACGATGCGGTTATTTAGGTAGGCAACGCTTGCCAATTGCATCCTCATGCAATTCTTGTATGGTTGGTGAATAACTCCTTATTCGCATCCATCATATGGTGCATGCCAACCCTATACCTCTAGGCACTCAACCTTTGAGGTCACCTAGTTAAGCTGGACCCGATGTCGACAGTGAGATATCCCAATTATCCGCTCGCACCCTTACCAAGATAGATTAATGCACCTTGCTTTGGCAAGCCCACACTTCATCGATCGAGGCAGGAAGAGTGTCATCCATCGGAAGGCATCCGAACACTTAATATTTGATGAAGGGATTTTATTATAGGTTAACAATTAACCATGATCAACATTTGATCAATGTGCACATCCAAGGAAAAACAACTTTTCTAAAACCACATGCATCCCTTATGTGCACAACCTGACACCATCAACAATTGATAGAAGGAAGGGCTAAATCTGAACATCCGAAAACTTCCAAATCCTCAGATTTACATGCATTGGACAAAGGCAAAGACAACTCAACTTAAAGCAGTAGACAAGCTCATCTCTCTATGTTGGATTCAAAACCCAAAACAAACTTGAGGGATGGTTACTGCTAAGGAGACTACAATTTCTAACAATTAGAAATTCCCACGAAATTTCAGAAGTTCTTGGCGGGGTACCAAGACTAAATCTAGACATTTAGAACACTTCTAAATCCCTAGGTTTACACGCACTGGAATAACAAAACTTCCAAAACAACAATCATGGCCGAACCTCCCTCTGATACCACTGTTGGGTTTCTCTATGAGCATGACACAACACTTGTGCACGCAGCGGAAGAATAAAACATCAAGAAAACCCAAAAGAAATGGGATCGGGCCATGATAATTGAATCAAGAAGTTAACATGCAACTAGGCAAGAATTACCTCGGTGGCGTTGAGTCACAACTCAACGGAGATGCTCCAAGCTTCGTATTCTTGCTGGTGGCGAGTTCTACGTGAAATTATGTCCACGTCTCTGCAGAAATCCACACGAGCGGGAGAACACCGATCCTTCCGTCGCACGGAAAATCGGGAAAGAGAAAGACCGCACCTTGCTTCTCCACGGACTGCTAGGTCCGCGCCAGGAAGAGCAACACCAGCGACGATCGCCGGAGAAGAGCTGGTCGACGGAGCGAGCACGGCGGCGGCGGAACACTTCCGTCGGCGGCGGGATTCGGGATCGGCGGATCGAGCGGAACGGCGGAACGCTTCCGTCGCGGGATTCAGTTCGATCGGCTGTCAAAAAGCTTATCACCCTAAAACCCTAAGTGTCCCTTTTATACCGAAGGCATAAATAGACTTAGGTTTAACGCTATCCACAGACCACCCAGAAATAGAGTTCCAGAATCGGCGAGTATCAGTCGGCGAGAATCGGCGACAATCGACGAGAATCATCAAGCAGATTCGGCGAGAATCAGTCGGCAAGTAACACCTAGGATCGGCGAGAATCATCAAGCAGATTCGGCGAGAATCAGTCGGCGAGTAACACCTAGGATCGGCGAGAATCAGAGTACAATACTCGACGATTCTCGCCGAACGCGGGGTGGACTATACTCGTCGACCGTCGACCTGCGGTCGACGATTCTCGTCGATCGTCGAGAATCAGAGAACCAATTCTCGACGATTCTCGTCGATCGGCGAGAATCAGAGAACCATTCTCGACGACCTTCGGTCGACTATTCATACCAGTCCTCCAAGGCAACATTTGCCCAACCCGACGATCCTTTAAGGCAACACTTTGCCCATAACCTCATTCAGGTCGGTGATTGGTAACCTTTACCAACACAGTCAATCATCCAACTTCTCCACATCTCTTATGTGCGACCCTGCAGGCTCATATCGCGTTGGCAGTGAGATTACATGTTTGATCACTTCCAGATCACCATGGTAACTCCAACACATACCTGGAGTATCAAAAGATCATGCGCCCTCAAATAAAGAATCTTGGTGGTAGAAATAATAAGTGCAACACAAAGTCAGGGAAAAGAAAATCAACTATAAATCACTCAACGCTTGAGGGAATGATGAAAACTTAGCGAGGTATAAAGTCACCAAAAAAGATGCTAAACATGCATTAAGTAAAACAAAAAGTCAAACGTATAAAAAAATTTATAAGCGATTCGATACCGAAGATGGAGAACGTGACATATATAAAATTGATCAAGCTAGAGTAAGGTAAACAAGAGATTTAACCCAAATAAAATGCTTAAGAGATGAAACAAATACAATTTTGAACGATGATGTGTATATTAAAGAGCGATGAAAAAAATACTTTTATCAACTTTATAATCAAATAAAAGACAATGATTTGAACTTAAAAGAGTTAAATAAATTGAAAAAATATAGAAACATAATATTTTATTGTAAAATTCAAGTATCAGAGGTAAATGATTTTCTAAAGAAGATAAAAAATGGAAAGATAGTTGGGACAAACGACATACCTATCAAAGTATGAAAATATCTAAGGAATAAAGAAATGTTGTGCTTTACATGCTTTTTCAACAAGACACTGAAGTTAAAGAGGATGTCAAAGCAATGAAAAGAAAGAAACTTGGTACAATTGTATATAAAAAAAAGAAGATATACAAAATTGTGTTAATTACATAAGAATTAAATTGATGAGGCATGCCATAAAACTATGTGAACGAGTAATTGAAAGAAGAGTAAAACGGGAGACTAACATCTCAGAGAACCAATTTGGATTCATACTAGGGGGGTCGATCATGGAAGTTATACATCTCTTGAGGAGACTCATTGACAGCTACCGTGGAAGAAAATAAGATTTGCATTTGTTGTTTATCGATTTTGAGAAGACTTATGATAAATTTCAAGAAAGATCTTATGCAGTCTTAGAAAAAAAAGGTGTAAATGTATCATACATTTCCATAATCAAAGATATGCATATAAATTTAGTGACAAAGGTGAGGACATCTGGAGGATTAACACGTGAATTCCCTATTATTGTTAGCTTACATCAAGATTCAACTTTAAGCCCCTATCTCTTTTCCCTTATCTTACATGAGCTCCCCGGACACACAATATTGGATAAAATTAGCAATGAATGTATCAGAGATAAGACAGGAGCAACACCAATTGCAGAGAAAATATTAGAAACTCAACTAAGGTGGTTTGGACATGCACAAAGAAGACCATTAGAGGCACTTGTTAGGCACTGTGAGAATCTAATCACTAGACATATTAAATGAGGGAGACATAAATCAATAAAAACTTAAAATGAAACTATAAGAGAGACATGATGTACTTAAGCATTACTGAGATTATGACAAAAGATAGGTATAATGACGGCAAAAGATCTATATAGCCTACCCCACTTGCTGGGATAAAGGCTTGAGTGTTGTTAATAACATTAAAAATATAATAATAGTAATTATTTCAATATTAAATTTTTATTTAATAATATAATTATGAATAACAATCTTCCACGCCAACAACGTCTCTAATCAGGAACACGGCGGCACGGCGCTTGGGAACAGTTCGCGGAATTCGAGTATTGCCGCTAGGTCTCAATCTCGATGGAATCGGAAGGTAGCCATTGCAAAACCCTAATTCTCTGTTATTCTTCGAAGAGAGTTTGTTGGTTGCTTAATAGGGTTTCCGTTTCTAGAAAAGGCGATCTCGAATCCCTCTGCCATGCTTGCCGCCCTACTAAGCAAGAGAGATAAGCTTCAAGAAGAGCTCCGTAGTATTGAAAAGCAGGTGCGAAAACCTTTTTCTATGCGTTATTGGAAGTTTTTGAGGGCCTTCCAAATACCCAAATTTCTTTAGCAGTTCATCCGCAAACCCTTGTCTTATGTAATTGTCTGGTGAAAATTGTTATTATTTCTTCTTTTTGTACTAAGATCAGTGGTTGTTTTACATTTTAAATGAATACAGCTGAGGAAGCATCCATACTAGTAAAAATAGCCGCTAGTAGCCATTATTTAACGGAACAATTGGAGTTGTAGAACATTTCAGAAATTATATGCTTGTAGCTATAGTGAACTCATAAGAAGTTGTAAATAACTGTAATGAATGCAAATAAAGACATGCTGAATAAACTTACTGTTGGGTATTGTATCCACAATTACCTGGATTTGAGGAAGCCACCTGTCAAGGTAAGATGAATTCACAATGTATTTGATGAAACATCTTAAGTTGTGCTTGCAGCTCTTCACGCTAAGTGCACACCAATGTCAGGGTGCAGTAGGTCAATATACACGGGTCTGCACGACGTAATCCCTCGTTGAGCAGATCAGTGTGTTGGCCTACGTGTACTCTCTCTATTGGAGTGCACTTACTTTCAAGTACAGGGCCATGTTTATGCAAGAGAAGACAAGGAGCAAGGATGAGTCAAGGAGCAGCTCTTGAGTGGAATGACGAAAATTCGTCCAAGTGAAAGTCGACGAGAATCACCAAGTGATTCTCGCCGATTCGGCGAGAATCACTAGTGATTCTCGCCGAATCGTCGAGAATCATTAGTGATTCTCGCCGACTCCTTCCGGCTACCTTAAAATGGTGCCAAGTGAGATTCGGCGAGAATCACTAATGATTCTCGCCGAACCCGTCGCTGAGCAGGTCATGAATACCAAGTGAAAATCGTTGAGAATCAACAAGGGAATCGTCGAGAATCACTAGTGATTCTCGACGAATCGTCGAGAATCGTTAACTGATTCTCGCCGATTCGTCGAGAATCACCAACGATTCTCGACGAATTTTACTTGGCGTTTTATCTGGATGCTGCTGGACCGGATTCTGCCGCTGGACTAGTTTGAACCGGATTTCGGGTTTCTACTTGTGAGACCCACAACGGTCATATTGTATGGGTCTTCAATGTATAAATACACGGGTATTTTTGAACAGTAGTAGAACGGAAAAAGATACGAAAAAGCAGAGCCGCGACTTGACCTAGTTCGCGAGTTTCCGCCGCCGCCTCCATCGCCGCGCGAGAGTGTGGATCGCCGGTCGAGATCGTGTTTTCTTCCTGATCTCCGGTCGATAGAAGCCTAGCTAAGCTTAGCGTCTCACGTGTCTAATCGGAGATCTCTTGTCTCTCGATTTGTAGATCGGGAAAGTCTTCCCCATTCGAATCGATCGAGACGATTGATCCTAGTGTGACCGTTGGTAGACCTAGCTAGCTTCGCTACGAAGTTTGGATCTCAAAGTACTGCAGCCGTGCACCTTCGTTGCCGCCGATCCCGAACCAAGCCGCCGCTCGTTTTGCCGCCGCCTGTTCCGGGGAGATCCTTTCCAAGAGAGACCAAGGTTGTAGACTCTTCGTTGACTTCACGAACACGTCGTCGAACGAAGAGGAACACCGTAAGTCTCCAAACGAAGTTTGTATCTTGTGTACATTCCATTTTACTTTTGTTGTAAAAGAACGATTGTTCCGTGTTGTAAGGGTTGGGTGCAACCCGTTTTGTGGGAGTGTTGACTCTCACGTGTGGAAGGGTTCCTTCCGATAGTGCAGGGATTGGATTTCAATCCTGTTGGAGAAGAGACCGAGTCGTCCCTTGTTGGGAGATAGGTCGAAGGGGGAAAGTGGATGTACCCAAGTCGGGGAACCACTATAAATTGCCTGTGTATTCTGTGTGCTGTGCTTTTTATTTTTATTGTGCAGGTACATTCGTAAATTCCGCAAAAGCGCTACACGTCACCTATTCCCCCCCATAGGTGCCATAGTTGACACTAGGTGGACTTTCAAGTGGTATTAAAGCGAGGTTCCTCATCAAAAAGGTTAACACCTTGAGTAGAATCCTGCCACCAGTGTCAGAGACATGGAGCTGGATTATGAGATACCGCCACTCAAACTCCCCGCATGCACAAGGATTATTATCCCATCTGGAGGATGAGAGTGTCATTTCACCTTGATGCTATCGATCCTCGAGCATCCTTCATCCTGGAAGAGGGTCCGTTCATTCCCATGAAGACCTCCGACTCTGGGATCCAAGTGCCCATGTGCATTGCTGAGATGTCAGAGACGGAACTGTCCCTATTTAACTTGGACGAGAGGATTCGTCAAATTATCTTGGATATCTGGTCTGGAGCTTCTCGCTCTAGATTAGCAAAATGTAGGACTGCTAAATCCATGTGGGTGATGATATCAGAGTGGATGGGGGAGTCAGAGAAAGCTGAATATGCTCTCAACCTGAGGAAGAAGCCTATGTGGGGGTCCTCACCTCTGAAGATGAAGGCAAGCATCACTCGGACAGCATCAGAGCTCCAGTGTCCGTGTCAGAGACTGACGAGGCCAGTGAGGAAAGCAGCTCTGATGAGGATGAAACAATGGTCACTGACTCTAATGACTATAACACAGATGAGCAGGTAACATCTTCATCCTGCCCCATATCTTTTGAACTTTCTGAAGACAGAAACTGCTCTCCTCCAGAAAATTCTGATTCCCTGAAGAGAGCCCTTCAGGAAAGCAACCTACTTGCTGAGGAGCAAGCTCAAGAGATTGCTCGACTGAAGATCTTGTTGGTTCTCCAATTGGCGTCCAACAAGGTCAAGGACTCTAAGATCTCAGCTCTAGAGAGAAGTCTAGAAAATGAGAAAAGAATAGTATCAAACTTTTCCAAGGTTGATGCTATAAAGAGAAAGCAAGAAAACGGGTGGATCTCCCGGATTATTAATTCGTGGAGAAATGGGGAAACGGTATTCCGACCCCCACTCCAAGCAGGAAGGCAACTCATCATGCCTTCAGGTATGACCACAGGAATAGTCGTGGTCACTGCAAGGGTGATCTGTCCCCATGTGGAGACACCCGTAGTGCAAGGGCCGTCGTGGCCACCCATGAGAGAATACCTAAGGCTCCTTCTGAGCCCTTTGTATTCACTGCCACTGCCTCAACTCGGTGCGAATTTGCATGTCCTAGCTCACAGAACATTTCTCACCACCCGAGGACACAGGATAGGGAGGTTAGAAGTCATGGTGTAAGTTTTCATGGGGCCTCTGAAAGGGGGATGCCTGAAAGGAGGGCACCACCTTCCCGACCTCATGACGCTCACAACATGCATTCCTTCCACCCTTCCACGTGTCACAGAAGAGGAGAATTTTGTGAGGAGATCATGCTCTATCCCGTTTAGACCTAAGACCGTGACTACCTCAGTCACTAGATCGGGTCGGAAACGACGATACAACATTCACCCATGTTGGTGCTGTGGCAAAGTGGGACACTTTGCCATCGACTGTTGGCACAACCCCTCTGTGCCAACGGCAAGTGCTTACCCACATTCACGGGACAGAGGTAGTGTTCCTGACAGGTTTTCTGAAGGAAGGCAGTTTGCGTGCTTATGCTAACAGGAACCTAGGACCCAATATGATTTGGGTTCCTAAGGTAAGGTAATTCTTTCTTGCAGGGTAGTCTAGGTTCCCGTAAATATGAGGGGAACTAGACAGTAGGTGACTCAAGACTAAATTGGAACAAGCGTCTGCAATACAGATGTGATATCTATTTGAGCATACTCACAATGAGCCTCTAATATGTTCTACCTGTGGGACTAAAACGATGACTCTCAAAATCCCAGGTACTCATGATCCGTTCCAAGACTTGAGTCGTTTTCAATTGACAATTACATATATATATATATATATATCTTTATATATAGATACATCTTTGTATATACATGTATGTGTGCACATCTAAGGATAGGTTAACCCAATATATGCAAACCTTTATACATCAATAAAGAGTTAACGAAGATATGTCCTTGTGAATCTCGACAACTCACAATTGACATCAAGAAGTGTTTGGAGAAGCCTCGCTCAAACCCAAATAGATTGGCTTTACAATATATATGTATTTATCGTTCTTATATTGACTTGACATCAGAAGAATTCGAAAATGTTGCAATGCCTCTTAACGTGAAAATTCCTAGTAGAGAAACCTTTCAATTTTGAATTAGACAAATCCCGCCGACCCATTATATACTCGGAATCTCGCCGACCCTTCACCTCCTCAAGTATCCCGCCGAAGGAGCAAGCTACACGAGTCCCGCCGACTCTCGCAGAAATCACGCCAAATCGCAAGGTTTCTTCCGTCGGATCCCGCAAGGAAGCTCGTCGAATCTCTCAAAGTTCCCGCAAAGGTTTCTCCTGTAGGAATCGCGCAAAGTTCTCTCGGATCCCGCACCGCCTTCTCACAATCCCGCAAGTTCTCCATCGTCTTCCCCTAAGTTCCCGCAAGGCTCTCGCAAGGTTCTCGTCAAGCTCCCGACGAATCCCGCCGAACCCCGCAGTACACTCTCCTACTCACCGAAGGTCTCCATCGCTGTTTCCCGCTAGGTCTCCACCGAAGGTCTTCCCAAAAGACGCTCTAGGA
Organism: Platanthera guangdongensis; assembly: GCA_039583875.1. Taxonomy (NCBI): domain Eukaryota; kingdom Viridiplantae; phylum Streptophyta; class Magnoliopsida; order Asparagales; family Orchidaceae; genus Platanthera; species Platanthera guangdongensis. The sequence goes on along the minus strand of CM077166.1, from coordinate 100,078,130 downwards.
AGAGTTCTCGCAGGAAGCTCACAAACTCACTTCCGTCTACGCCCCTAGGTAACCTCTTCCTCACCCGTACTTGGACGTTCTCACTAGTGACTCTTTCCTTTTGAGTGTTCATTAAGCTTAGAGTTGCTTCTCTCTCTAGATCTGCAATGGCTCAAGGACACTGCTGGGTTGGTCATCGGTTGCGAGCTTGTTCGACTTGGGTTCTCTCACGCCTCGGACGAATTCCGCAACTCATTCTGATGCTGAAAGAGGCTGG